>CM076996.1:130829669-132029669 GCA_039090855.1 Macrothele yani | reverse complement strand
GAAGAGAAATATTCTGAGATGGTTTGGCCATATTGAAAGAATGAGCGGTGAGATGCTTACTAAGAGAATTTGTTCAGCCAAAGTTTCAGAGAAAAAAGTAGATTAATACCAAGGAAATTATGGAAGGCCCAGATTCAAGAATGTCTGCATGAGAAAAAGAGAAATAGTATGAACTACAAAACGTCCTGTGTGATGTGTGCCAGTGAAGCTCAAGTTGGGAGATTGCCATAAATAGAGATGTTTGTTACATCAACAGTAAGCAAAAACTAGCACCATCAGTAACTTTAATTTGTGGGATGAGCTTTCTATGAGGAGGAGATAACCTCTGAATCTCAAAGAACAGCTTAGTGATATGTATAGTTTCATGCTAATTTATGTAATATTTTAGGTATATCTTGAAGTATTATTTCCTGCAAGGTTTGTGATTTGCTTATCAATTTCAAGGCTGTGTACATCAAAAAGCAATTTTTACTCAGCACTGGGAGTTAAAGGAGAAGTGTTGAGGGAATCTCAGTGTTTTATCTTCATTTCATTAAACAGTGTTTTGCTACAAATTATAGTTTTTACCAGATCAATGCAATTGCCTTTGGTGACTTTTCTCAAAACTATGTAATGCTGTGCATGACGTGAGTATTATGTTTTTATTGGAAATATTTTATTTGTGAAATATATAAAAGGAAAAAAATATATAACACTTAGTGAGAAAAATTTGTGCATTAGTGCACGTGTCTGTAGTTTCATGTATTACAAAAACTTGACATGGGCATTTCTTTTAACTAGTCAAAATTTTATTGTAGGGCTCGTGTACCATGAAATTAAACAGCACTACTGAGATGATGGTAAGTGTGTGATGTTGCCTATTAGAATTTTGTAATGTTGTCTAAGTTGTGTTTTTTAAAAACCTTATTGTTTGATATGATTTATATCAGTGCCAGTAATTTGGTGATTGGTAAGAAGAACAGTTCTGCTGCTCATCATTTTTGGTTTGGCAGAAGCAGGGCCGTAGCCAGGCAGGGGTTTTGAGGATTTAAAACCTCCCTGAAATGTTTAAAATGTCTCAAAATTCAAATATTTGTTTGATAAATTTTTGCTAGAAAATCAACAGAGCTCTTTGTTTTGTATGCACACGTCGAATCACCAAAACCACGGGTGTCCCCGGATGATGATTTTCTTGGATAATGATTCCGTCACGTCAGAGAAAAATTTGTCGAAAAGAAAATGAAATGACATGCCATGAAATGAACATCATAGTAAAAGCTATTGAAGCTTTGTCTCAATGTAACAAAAATCTTTTTCCGAATGTTCATTTCCTGTTAAAGGTGCTCAGTACT
This sequence comes from Macrothele yani, assembly GCA_039090855.1. Lineage (NCBI taxonomy): Eukaryota > Metazoa > Arthropoda > Arachnida > Araneae > Macrothelidae > Macrothele > Macrothele yani. The sequence continues at coordinate 132,028,338 of CM076996.1, read as the reverse complement.
CTTCCTGTTTCAACTATTACTCCGGAACGAACCTTTTCATCCCTCAGGCGTTTGAAAATTTACTTGCAAAACTCTACATGACAAGAGGGGTCAATTGGCTTGGCTCTTATGAGCATCTGTTGGAATATATACATCAGTCCCGAAGATGTTAATACACTCATTGTCATAAAAATCCACACACCTAGAAAAAAACGTGCAATTAACGTGAAACTTGGCGAATAGCTACGGGGAGGGCAGACATGCAAATGATTAAAGTTTCGTGCGATTCCGCATGCCCGCGTGTCCAAGACTGGTGCTACAATCACAATCCTTGGGGCTTATAAGGCACCATGCAGGGGACTCCACATTCATGCCGAAGTGCATGGTAAGAGTCAGGTGAGATCCCTGAGCGATAGACATGCCAAGGAGCCGCCATAGATGTGAGTATGGGCAACTGACAGAGTTTGAAAAAGGCCGTATCGTCAGGATGAGAGAGGCAGGGTGGCCGGCACCCCGAATCTGCCACCATTTGTGCCGGTCGGACAGTACGGTGCGATCGTGTTGGGAGCAATGAACATGGGAAGTCACCCAGACACGGCAGACTGGCTGTGGACGACCCAGACACACCACCAGCAGAGAGGACCGTGGGATCGTGAGAGCAGCACACACAGATGCGACAACACCCTTGTCTAATATCCAGAGACATATGGTGGCTGTACAAGGGACTCCTGTGTCCACCAGAACCATTTTCAGATGCCTGGCAGAGGTGAATCTGCACTCTTGATGGCCCTTAGGTTTTCTGCCATTAACACCTGACCATCGTTGGCGTCGAGTGCAGTAGTGTCAGCAGCCAGCAACATGGAATGCTATGGACTGGCGACGTATAGTGTTCAGCAATGAATCCCGCTTCTGTATGGGAACGGACGACCACCGTGTCAGAGTGTAGAAGACCGCAGGTGAGCGCTACAATACCAACCTCACTGTACAGCGGCACATGTCCCAAACTGCAGGCGTGATGGTCTGGGGAGCCATCGTGTATGACAGCCGAACTTCCCTTGCAGTGATCCGAGACACGTTGACAGTCCAGCACTACGTACAGGAGATCCTATGGTCCCATGTGCTGCCTTTGCTGGTGGGGAGGCCCGGAGCCATTTTCCAACAAGATGACGCCAGTCCGCACATGGCTCGGGTTTCCCAGGAATGTCTACGTCATGCGTCGACGCTTCCGTGGCCTGCCAGATCGCCTGATCTCTCGCCCATCGATCACGTGTGGGACCGGATAGGACAGCAGCTTTCTCCATGTCACAGTGTTCGTGATTTAGAGTGTCAGTTGCAAGAAGTGTGGGCTAATCTGTCTCAGGATAACATACGGCATCTCTTTGACTCCATGCCGGACCATATCACCGCATGTATCCGAGCACAAGGCGGTCCGACGTAGTACTAACGCTGACTGGAATGTGTACCGTGTGTCCACGGGAAATCGTCCTGCTGCTGTGATATTGTAATCACTTCTGTCCTTGGTATGTACCATCTCACTGCTAAAATCTCACTTAAATCCGATGCCTCCTTCTTGGTGTGCAGATTTTTATGACTGACTGTAGATTTGCTGAAGAAAAAGAAAGACAGCTGTGGCCTTTGTGCTATAGGCCGGCAGACATGCACTACTTTGAACTTTGTGCTACTGCATTTGATGACAAGCAGCTGTATTACGTGTAAGTAAAGAAAACAAAAATAATTTAATCCTATAATTTTTTACTTAGTCTATACACATATCAATTTGTTATATAAAGAAAAGATATTGGGGCATACGCCATAACTTAAATAAAGAGAGGGTAGATAGATCCATTCATTTGTGTAAGTAGTATAGCATGTAAGACAGTACAATATTTGGAAAATGGGGGATATTAAAAAGAAGAATTTCATATCTAAATAAAATGTGACTGAATAACAACTCAATGTATGTATAACGTACAGTGAAAATCAGTTTTCAAATTCAGAAACCCTCCCCAAAGATTCTTTCTGGCTACGACCCTGGGCAGAAGTAAAATGCAGAATCTGTTGAAAGAATTAATTAGTGAGCATTCTCCCCTTTCCTTTTAGAAATGAGAGTTGTGAAATAACATTCTCACTTGCTAAAAGTTCTTTATGTAAATTGTGAAAACGTCGAACCACACAAAAATTAAATGAGTGATGAAGAATGCTTGTCATTCAGTCACAATCTGTGTAATCTCACTTTATGCATACAACAGACTTCATTTTGATTTACATGTTTGGGTGTCTATGCAAATCCTATGAATTACTTCTGAGTTATGAGAAATAATTAATTTTGCCACTTTAGTACTATTATGTGCTTTTTGAGTGTATTACTAGTTAATGAAAGACTAGAATAAGATGAATTGATTCATTATAAGAATCCCATGTTTTTTTTATCTGTTTTAATTACAAATTGATTGTTTTCCTTTATTTATAAATTAGTTTACTGATTATGGATATTTTTTTTATTTATCCACTGAAATTCTTGAGTGACATGTAGTTAACTAGTGTCAAATATAGATTAATATGGCTATGATGCTGTTAATGCATGTTGATAAAAGTATTCTTTCGCGTCGAAGTTGTTGCAGTGTTAAGTATTTTTTAATCATAAATATTGGGTTCTTAAAAAGAAATGTGTACATTTGCAGTCAGTTCAAATAACAGTAATAGAAAGTTTAGTTGTTGGCATTAATAAATGCTTTCTGTTTATCAAGTATAGCACATAGTTACTTTCTAGCTCAACAGACATAGGTTTCATGCTATGAATTCACCTAAAATCCATCCTTGCGTAGATAATTGACATGTAATTAACACAGCAATCAGACATCACTGAATTTACTGTAATTACTGTTTCACACGTGAATCAAATCACATAAGAAAATTTCATTGCCATGGAGCGGGAATCGAACCTGCATCTCCCGATTACCGTTCGAGCATACTATCTGTTGCACCACCCACGACGATGAATTCGCAATTATCTGTGTGTTAAGACCATCGGAATATTCTCCAACCACGTTCTTAATTAATGCAGATTCTTCTACCATCTAGCGTTGTAAAGTAAATCTCCAGTTGTTCAGATATAAAGAGTGGAAGAAATATTCTTCTCATAATACGTGGCAAATACGTCATGATAATTAACACAGCAATCAGACATCGTTGAATTGACTGTAATTACTGTTTCACACATGGGTGGTGCAACTGATAGCATGCTCGAACAGTAATCGGGAGATGCGGGTTCGATTCTCGCTCCACGGCGATGAAATTTTCAAGTTTTCTGATGTGATTTGATTCACGTGGGAAATAGTAATTACAGTCAATTCAGCGATGTCTGATTGCTGTGTTAATTATCATGATGTATTGGCCACGTATTATGAGAAGAATATTTCTTCCACTCTTTATAATTGACATGTAATCTGTGGATTATATGCTGAAAATTATGGTTAGTGCTAAAAATGCTAGGTAAGTGCTATATAAAAACTTAAAAATCTTGATATTATGTGTAAGATTCTAGCCCCCTTCCCCAATTAAAAAAAGGCCACTGCTCTTCCTTCAATAAACAAATGACACTTCTTGAATGATGTTCTGTGCTAAGAATGATTACTTGAGATAGGGATCTTTTTGTACACTTCTGTTTGATGTGTAGGATGGCTACATAGGAAACAGTAGAAAAGTAGTCACCTGTGCAGATAATGATATTGTGTATGTCTTTCATGTGCACTTGTGAAGAATTATTTTGTCAGGGGATTCGCTTCCTATTTTGTGTCTATGAACTGAAATACTGGAGATATGTTACCTATACAGAGACATGGATGAGAAAATGGTCATTGATGCTACAATGAAGCACTATTGAGTTGTCAGAAAAGTCATGACATATTTTAACCATGTTTTTCAAAGGTCATTTATTGATAGAAAGAACAAAGATCAATCAATGATATAATGCCCGTTTTGTTCGATAACCTTTTGCCATCTTTCAGTGAGCTGCAGAATTCCTCGTTCATAGAAGGACCTGTCTTTCGTGGCGAAAAACTGTACAAGGTGCTGATTTACAGCCTCATCTGAATTGAATGTTATACCATGCAAGGACTGTTGAAGAGAGCGAAACAAGTGGAAGTCTGACGGCGCAAGGTCAGGCGAGTATGCTGGGTGTGGCAACACATCCCACCCAAGCTCCAATAATTTTTGGCGGGTGATCAAACTTGTATGTGGTCTCGCGTTGTCGTGATGGAACACAACACCTTTACGATGAACGAGCTCTGGACGTTTCTGGATGATGAATTCGTTCAAACTGTCCAATTGCCGACAGTACACATTCGAATTGATTGTTTGGTTCCGTGGTAGGAGCTCGAAAAACATGACACCTTTAAAATCCCACCACACTGAGACCAGAACCTTCCGCTGATGAATGTCTGCTTTGGATGTCGTTTGAGGCGAAGCAGCATGTCGGGACCAAGACCGTTTGTGCAGCACATTGTCGTACACAATCCACTTTTCATCACCAGTTATCAGTCGCTTCAAAAAGGATCGTTTTCCTCACATTTAATGAGCATATCGCAGATGTTTATACGCACCATCAATTGAGCTTTTTTGAGTTCATGAGGAACCCACACATCGAGCTTGCTTACGTATCCCAGCTTCTTCAGGTGGTCGTGAACACTTGAATGATGGATGTGCAATGTGTCGGCAATCTCTTGTGTTGTGTAATGTGGGTTTGACTCGATCAAGGCCTTGATTTGGTCATCACCAGCCTCGATGGGCCTCCCGGACCGAGGAGCATCGTTGAGCTCAAAATCACCAGCACAGAATTTTGCGAACCAGCGCTGGCATTGCCGTTCTTGTAGAGCATTATCACCGTACACTTTATGCAACTTTTCTCAAGCTTAACGCATGTTCTTCCCTTTACGGAAGTAAAACAGTAAAATATGGCGAAAATGCACAATTTGGTCTTCATCTTCAACTTGATGAAAAATCTCCGCAAATCAACCAAATCGCTCACTATTCCTTTTATACTGCAGCTAGAACTGGCACCTGTCGAATGCCATAGCGATAACAGAGCTGCGCATGCCCCCAGTACTTCCAAAACCGCCCAACCGCCATCAGGTGCCAAAATACATCATGACTTTTCCAACAACCCAATAGATTGTTTTGACTTGCTCACATCTGGAGCATTGTTCAGATACCTAAGCTACATCTGCTTAGCTTCATTTGCTTGGAACTTCATTGTCCTGGGTGGTGTAATGGACAGTATGCTGGAATGCAATTTGGGAGATGCAGATTTGATTCCCATTCCAGGGTGATGCAATTTTCATGCTTTCTGAAGGATAATTATCATGGGAAATGGTAAAAAATACTGCACCTGTGCACAGATAATGAATTGCTTATACCTTCATGTGTTTATGAGGAATGATTTCTTCAGGGGATTTGCTTCCCATTGATACAATATTAATTGCATACGCTGAAGTAGCAAATTGTTAGGAGCACCCAACAGAGTGTCTACTGGTTATGAAAAAGTAATGAAATTGAGTGGGTGGTCATGAAATTGTCTTTTTTGTATCAGCACCTGAATGAAGACAAGTTTGTGAAAGGTGCTTCATGTTTATCGCCTGAAGTTATGCAGACTTCCATTTTGAGAGATTCTCAAGTGACGACTGCATTGCAAGAATTTGTGTCAAAAAAACATATGGCTTCATCAAAAACTGATGTTGTGAAGAGGGGATATTTGCAATTTTGTGAATCTTCTAAAAAACAACTGAAACAGTTCAATCCTAAGGAGGACAAACTTGATCACTTCCTGATGAATGTACTACAAAGTGCGAACCATGACTTTATCAAGTTCTTACAGAAGCTGCTATGCATGTTTTATGGCAATGCTGCAGTTGAAAGAGGCTTTTCTGTTAACAAATAACTTTTAATTGAAAACTTAGAAGATACAGTTGTTGCAGAAAGAAGTGTTTACAGTGAAATACAATAATTAGGTGGTTTAGCTAATAGTGAGAAAGAACTGAATGTGGGCATCACAAAATCAATGATATTAGCTGTCAAAAATGCTTCATCAAAAAGAGTAGAAGTCTTAAAAAAGAAGAAATCTGATGAAGATGAAGTGGCCAATCGTAAAAGGAGAGCAGCCCAAGAACTAAAAGAACTCAAAGATAAGAAAAGAAAGCTTATAGAAAAGCCAAAAGAAGAAGCTGAAGTTCTAGATTCTGAGATAGCAAGTTTAGCTAAGATACTTAAACACTGAGTCGTTCACTGTGAAATTTCAGTCTCCATAAATTTTGTACATTCATATTTTTTATATTGCCTTAATAAAAACTTGTAAGTTTTTACAGCATTACCATGTTAAAAGAATTTGTGTGTTAATAGATGTAATGATAAATATTTCTGAAAATAGCTATACCCCATCCTAGATGAGAGTTGAATACACATAGAATTTGGTGAATGGTATAGTGCAAGTCATACATAATTGCATTATTCATGTTAACAAGCAATTTTAGTGATATAAGAATTACATTCAGCTTTCATCTCAACTGGCTTTCAGGTAGGTTCAGTGTTTGTAAAAATAAAAAATAACCTGGGATCTCAAGCCAAGGGTACTAGATTATGAGTCTAGAATGGTTGTCATTGTGCCATACATTGTTGAGAAGTCATGAATTTAACTGAAGACGTCATGGAAAGGTCATGAAAAAGTCATGAATTTGGTTCATTGGAAATCAGTAGACACCCTGCCCAACAGCAATAGGAATATGTATAAGTACCAATAGGAAGTATGTAGTGCACACATAACAAATAGAAAAAGGTAGTTGGATGAGCATGATAATATGTTAAGAAAAACTGAAAAAAAAAAAAAAAACTACAGAAGAATTTTGATCCAACTTGGATCAGAGTCAGTGAGCATAAAAGGGACACAAAATGAGGTAAAGTAACATGGCCCTATCCTGAGAAGTCAAATTCAAGTCCTCTATTCCTGTGTGGGATGATAAAGAAATTAGCTACCTACTGTACCCCTAAATGTACAGCCATTCGGGGAAACCTTGGAGATCATTACCAACAGTGATACTTGCAATGATAGCTTCTCACTGGAGTTGCCATAAATTTGGAGCCAGTTTTTCAAGTAACACCTTCTTCCTACCAGGATACCATATGCACAACCAACGTAATGCCTCGTGTCTTTAAATGAATATTACGTTGTATCTATTTATTGCCAAGTCAAGTCACCACGTTTAAATTGTCAAAGCATTCTGTTATTCAGTTTGCAGTTTCTGTCTGTCTTCCTTGAAAAAGTCATCTGGTTGATCTGGGAAAGCTTGGAAATGCACATCAACCAGATGGCTTTTTTTCTTTTATTTATATATTCCTTATTTTTTCAGGTAGAACCATTTAATGGTGATTTTAACTGCTGTAACTTTTTACATGTTATATTTTCTTTGAGTGGAAAGCAATTTCTCGGTTGGAAGTTATTAATATTCGCTGTGAATATATATCGCGATAATCGAATACGATTCAAGGAAAATCTTTCACGTACCTCTTGGATGTAGTTGGTTGATGTTCAAATCTTTGCACTGTTGTTCTCATCAGGTTCTTGGGTGTAGGTTTTTTTGACTAACTTCAAAAAGTCCACATGTTTCTTGAGTAGGATATACTTTTTCGTTGAACTACGGGAGGCACATGAAGACAAAGGAGATGTGAAAATTACGTTAGAAAACTTGAAAAACGGAAAAATGAATCACTCGAAAAAATATTTGCATGAGGAATTGCAATCACCAAAAACTTCGTCAGGCTTCTTGAATGTATTGTCTGATGCATTTCAGCAGATCTGTATGCCATCTTCTGGGACCTCAGGTTGTCCGTTCTCTCAGCAGTTTATGTTGAATATGCGACATGCTCAGTTTGGGAATCTTTGTGTGTTATATGTCATTGGATGTGTTGCGTTGCCACTCCTGTGATTTGAAGACTCGGGAATTTTTTATTTTTTTTTATGTCTGCGTGCTTGCATTGTTTCTGTTCTGTTTGCCTTCCCATTTTTTGTTCTTTTCTTCTATCAGTATCCTCCATGGAATTAGCATTTCTACTCCACTACTAATGTTGCAGTTGGGTTTTATGTTTTTTTCAATTACGATTGCTTCGGCGAAACGGATGGTCTTTTCAGTTAGTTGTTTGCAGATTATTTCGATATTTTCAAATTCTGGCATTGTGTTATTTTTTATGCAATATTGTGCAAGTGCTGTTTTTTCCTCCTTTTTTTCCCAGTTCTTCATATGTTGTGTCAATCTTGTTTTTAATTTGTTTCTTGTGCTTCCTATGTATTTCACTCTATTGCTGTTGTTGGTTGGCTTAATTGGAATGCTATATACTCCTGCACTGTCCAATAGTTTTGTTTTTTCTCTGTTATTGATTATTATATTCTTGTAGTCTTTTACTGAAATTCCAATATCTAGATGTTGTTTTTTGCATTCCTTTTTTATTACATTTGTAACCTGTTTTATGTATTGAAATTTACCACTATATTTTATATTTTGCTTGGATTTATTTTTAGGATGTTTATACGTGTAAATTACTTTTTTGACATCTGAGGTGGTATATCCAAATTATTTGGCTGTTGTTATTATCCACTGAAGTTCTTTTTCCTTGAAAAAGTTATTGCTGGAATGTGTGAATGCTCTATGCACTAAACTTCTGATTGCCGATATTTTATATGCCTTTGGATGGTATGAGTTTGCAGGTATAAGTATTGGCACGTAGGTGGGTTTTCTATATACATGGTATTTGCAGGATGCTTGAGTTTTTATTATTGTAATATCTAAGAAATTAATCGTATTTTCATTTTATGATTCCATTGTAAAGTTGATACTTAGATATTTTTCACAGAAATCTTTTTTCAGCTTGTCTAATTCTAAAGAACTGGCACTCCAAAAGAGTAGTGTGTCGTCGAGGTATCTTCCGTAGAAAAGCACTTTGTCTTTATATTTGTTAAGGGCTTCTTCTATTTTCTGTAATATGACCTCTGCAAATAAAGAAGATAGTGGGGAGCCCATTGGTGCTCCGAACTTCTGTCTGTATATTCTACTGGTAAATAGAAAGAAGTTGTGATATATATATGTTAGTAGGTCTATTATTTCTTTAACTTCTGATTTTTGGAAAGTATTGTTGTAAAGTCTTTCTGCTATGATGTCAATAGCTGTCAAGACAGGAATACTCGGAAACATCGAAACAACATCCAAGCTGGTCATGATTGGTGGGTTGGAGTCAAATTGGATTGTCTTTATTTTATTTATTAAGTCAAATGAACTATGTAAGGTATAATTATTTTTCATACATATTGGCGCAAGTATTTTATATAAATACTTTTTTAGATTGATTAGTGGAGCATTAATTTTGGAAACTATGACACATACTGGTTCTTCTGGTTTGTGGGTTTTTAGCTTTCCAAAAATCTTTGGGATATCTGGTTGAATTGGTGGATAAACTGAAGTCAGTCTTGGAGCTAAACATCTGTGATTTTTTAATTGTGACAATTTTGTCAAAAGGTTATTTGTTGGATCTCTTTGGACTTCTATATTTAGTTCTTGCATTGCTGATATAATTTTTTTCATTATAAGCTGTATTATCTAGGATATGTACTTGTTTGGTCTTATCTGCTTCAACAATTTTTAAGTTGGGGTTGTTTCTTAAAGCTAACAGTTCTTTTCTTTCATATTTATATATATTATCACCAGAATCCTTAGAAGACGAAGCCTTATATCTTTTAATTGAATCCATTAGTTTAAATCTGATGGAGTTTTGCTTCAAGGTCTCGAAATTTGACACAAATTTTTCTAATTGTGGGATGTATTTCTCTGTGGTTTCTAACATTGCTGGAAGAGCAAATTTAATGCCTCTATTTCGTGCCCTTTGTTGGATTGGTGTTAATTCTTCAGATGAGTTGTTTATATATTCTGGTTGGGATACATGAACATTTCTTTGTTTTGCTTCTTTTTGCTTTTTTCTTCTAATAATTTCTCTAATTTGAAAAATAATCTTCGTGAATCTCTTATCTCTTGTTTTTCAAGTCTTTGGAAAAGGTTACACATAATTTCGTTTTCCTTTGTTGTTGTTGTCATATTTTCGATGTTGTCTTGTAGTCTGAAGTACCAAGAATAGCATTTGGCATGTAATCTATATATAGTACTTTTTTATTCTTAATTTCTGCTCTTAATCTTTTTAAATTGCAGTTTGTTATAATCCTTTGATCATATTTGCTTAGAGATCTATTTGTTATTCTCAAATATTTCGAAATAACGCTCATATCTCTGTAATTCACTAAACAATCGTTGATTTTCTTCTCTTTGTAATTTTGTTCTGAATCTACTAAATAAGTTGTACTTCTGTTGTTCATTCATTTTTCTATTTGTTGTAAGATTCCCAAAAAACGAGCCGTTTGTTAGTCTGCAAACGGATTTGTATCAGTTACATACTATATTACGCACGTATTTCTCGATATATCGAGATTTAAAAAACATGTTTTCCATACATTATTTTTTCTCGAAAAAATAACTTATGGAAAATGTGTTTTTTTAAATCTCGATACATTGAATATTATATATTCCTACGCCAATAAATTGGATTACTAGTATAGTTTTACTATTTTCTAAGGAATCAGCAACTCTGACTATTAAAATGAGTTTGACTGTGTGTGTGTGTGTGTGTGTGTGTGTGTGTGTGTGTGTGTGTGTGTGTGTGTGTGTTTTGTAATTCATTGTGTGATAGTGAAGACCCTATTTATTTGCAGATGGGCATTCAGAAGTACTGCAAATAAATGTCCTTGTGAAAAAGTTGCCCTTATTCTTTGCTCCTTGAATACACGCTACATCTGTGGCTGACGCACAAAAGCATCTACTTTTCTTAAACAGAAAACGTCTTTTACCTTGTGCAAAAAAATCTGCCCCCCCTTCCCTTAAACCTCACGTACATCTGGAGTAGTGTGTTTATTATGTTTTGAGTGATGACTAAAAGTGTCCACTTCAAACTTCACAGCAGTTTTTTTGAAATAAGGCTTATTCAGTTTAGACGAGTCCCTAAAGAGAACATGTTCTACTAATTATAACAAAATGCCATTTTTTTGATTCAATAGACTATTACTTGTGATACTAATCTAGGAAATTATAATGCTTTTTATGTGCAGGGTGTAAAAAATTAAGTGGAACTTCCTAGTTCAGTGTGTTGAGGTGATAGATAGAAAAGGAAAAATTTAAAATGCAAATGTATAAATAAGTGGTTGGATATGAACATGTGCATAGGGATTTTTTTGCATTCTGCCATCCTATTTGTTGAAACAAAATTTGGGTCATATCAAATATATATATCAAATAACACTGAAGTACAAAACTATTATTCATTATTACTGTGTTTTTCTCTTCCCTCTCCTCTCTTTGAATTTAAGTTTCTAAGCCAGCAGTGCTTTATAACTACAAAACTTCTGAGGTTGTAATTTTTTAAATGTATATTTTAGTCATGCATATTTGATTGTATTTGCGGTGATAGAGTAATTGTGATGTATTATTTTTGACAACTTGTTTATAGCATTATGAATGAGGTAAATCCAGGTCATGGCAGTATTTTAATGAGCATGAGTTTTGCCACTGTATGTATAAATTTATTTTAATACACTTGTATTTGAGTTTCTGATGTTTCAGCACTACTTGAGTAGGGTAATTTTAATTTTATCAGTTGAATATATGAAACATATCCTAACTTTGTATTGAGAACAACACTCTTGTTTTCTAGCCTTGTTCGTGGCATAATTTTGCTGACATTCATCCTTTTGTGCCTTTGGAACAAGCTCAAGGTTATCAGCAACTTTTTGAGGAGCTCGAAAAGATCTTTGTGAAATCACTGGCTATGATAAGATATCATTTCAGCCTAATAGGTACTAAGTTATTGTAACTTATTTGTGCTGAATGTTAACATGTTAAGTGTTTATGTGTATGCAGTAGTCACACTTAAATATAATTTTATGATTTGTGGCCTGTTATGATTTCAAAAGTATTGCTATTTAGGTTTAGGTTCTTTTAGGTTATTCAAAACCATAGCAAACTGTTACATGAATTTAAAAATTCCTCTGTATGTTATGGTTTTACATAGTAAATTTACTTCTAATGACTAGAAGTGTAGAAAATCCAGGTCAACTCCTTTTGTGTAGTGGTACTTTTAACTGTATAATCTGGTATTTTTCAAATTTATCACTTAAAATTGTTTATAGTACTCACAGTGCCATCTTAATCTTTAGAGACAGATGTGCAGTTTGCAGTATGATGGGATATTCCATCCATATTTGATAAACCCACCTGTGTGTGTGTGTGTTTCTTTTTAAATTTAAAAATAAGTTAATTCAGTTAACTTCAGTAAGAGAGTAATTTGGCTCAGTCATGGCTTTGTGTAATTTCACATCAACCAGGCAGAATATTTTGATAACTGCAAAACAGTATGGGAAAGTTTTTATCTGTTTAAATCCTGTGATTAGTTGCTTTTTTTTCTAATGTAATATGGTATCGTGTTTAGGCAAACCAGATTTATAATTTAAAAGTTGTCAGATTGCATTGGAGCTCTTGAAGGAATGTGATATAGACACAAACATCAGTAAAAATTTGATTTACACTACCTCTCTAACTATGATATCAGAAATATGTATTTCTCACAATATATTTCTTAGTATATTCTCTACCTTTTTCTGTCAGATTTTTATAGAAGTTGCTAATAGAACACTTGCATCAACAGCTAGTAACATGTCATAGGTAATTGAGCTTCGAGGACACTATAGTTCATATACAAGTCTGTGATGATCTGTGTGTTTTGGAGGGCACTGTCATGGATACAAACTTTCTTTTGTTTTTAAAAATAGGAGTTTGTATCCATGATGTTGCCTCAAAATCATGATTATGTGATTATCAGTTAACCACAATGATAACATACTAGCTTAAAGTGTTACCTAGAAATTTTCATGCAGTGGCCTGATTTATTGTTTGTGACAGCCACTGTTCACTTCAGCTAATGCCACATGCTGATTTTGCGTGGTGTAAGGAACATTGATCTTGGACTGTAGACCAATGGGAAACTGCACTTTGGGCTGATGAGTCATGGTTCTACCAGTCTGATGGTTGTTCCTAGATGTGGTGGATGCTGGGGAAAAAAATTACCTTCTGGACCATATCATCTTGACAGTGAAGTTTGATGGAAGCAGTGTGATGGTATGGAGCTGATTTTTGTGGTTAAGCTTGGGCCGATTAGTTGTTTTGTACAAAACCATGAATGCTGAGCTCTACTTTGATGTCCTGGACAATTATGCACTACTAACATGGTGGCAGTACTTTTGGGGAAGGCCCATATCTCTATCAGCAGGACAAAACATTATGTCATACTTCTTGCATTGTTACAGATTGGTTTGAGGACGTAGATGTTGAAAAGTTGGACAGGAGTTCTGACCTGAACCCCATAAAAAATCTCTGTGATGAATATATCACCAAGCATTCTTTCAATCCATTGCTGGGTGAAGCAGTATCTCCCCAAGTGTCTCCCACAACTTCATATCTTTAGCCACTCTTCCATGCCACTCTAGCACGTTTTCAAATTTCATCCACACATCTTCCACATAGTCATCTTCTGGGTCTTGTCCTTTCCTTTGGTATGCAGTCTAAGATTTTAGTTGTCCAGTGATGGTCAGTTCTCATAGCAATATATTCAGCCCATAGCAATTTAAGTGTCTTTACTTTGATTAGGATGTTATTAACCCTTGTCATTTTCCTGATGCATAAGTTCCTCTTCCTTTCTTTCATGGTTACACCAAGCATGCATCTCTCAAGACTACTTTGAATTGTCTGCAGCCTCTGTATGCCTTCTTTTAAGGTCCATTGTCTCTGATCCATGAGTAAGAACTAGAAGAGTGCACTGATTGAACACTTTCCTTTTTATTCGTAACAGTTAGTTGCTCGTGGAAATTTTTTTGTTTCTTCCAAATGCCCTCAAGACAAGTTTTATACACCTGATAATTTCTTCTTTGATGTGGGCCTCACTTGATATATGTTGTCCAAGGAAAATGTTTGTAGACACCATCTACTTTTAAATTTGCCACATCTATCTCAAAACCTTTGTTTCTTGTAAAAGCATTGTACATCAATTTTGTTTTCTATAAGTTCACTTTTAATCCCACTTCTTTACTCCTATCAGCAAATTTCTGGAACATACTCTGCAGCTGTGAGTGGGTACTTGCAAATATGGCTGTTGTCAGCAAAATGTAGGTGGGTTAAATAATCACCATTAATTATTATCTTTTTTGCCTTCCAAGTTCAATGATTGAACGGTGTTATGCATTGTCACATAAAAGATCTTGGGAGATATGGTTATGGTGTCATCTTGCATACGCAAGTCATGATTGCTACATTACGAGGTAGTTCTATCTTTTTTGCATGACATGGGGAAATTTCTGTACAACTCATGTATTTGCAAAGAGCCTTTAGTTTTTTTGTGTGTGCAAATGTCTGTCATTAGTAGTTTCTCTCCCATCCTTTAAGGTTTTGTACTGCCCTTTCGAAGATAGATTATGTAACACTTCACAGTATTGCCCTTGGCAGCTGTTGCATTCAGTGCTTGACAGCATTTTTTTCGTAGCTCCAAAATGTCTTGCAAAACCATGTAACACTGGATCTTTTCACTGCGTAAAACAAAACTTGTCACAGTTATGTGACTGTGTAAAAAGCAAAACCATGTGAAACAAATATCAAGCAAATCGAGGGCTACTGTACTTGATTCATACTTCTTAAGATAGATTCTTTTCTTATTTAACTTCCAAATGCCCATTTTGAGGTTGCACACAAAAAGAACCAGGATTGCACAGTGTCAGTAGATTGTTCACTTCTTGCAGCTTAAAAGTTTTGGAAGGATGTAAACAAGTGATAATCAAGAGCTACTAAGTCTGAAAACATTTTCACATTTTAGAAAAACTAAAGCGGTTTCACCTTTATCTTGTCCTTAAATTAAAGCTCATAATTTCAAGACAATGAGGATATCAGTCCTTGGGTTTCCCTCATGATTATGAAAATTAATCATGAAAATAATTGCAGATTCTGCAATAAAACATTTATTTGCATTTGTTTCTCTTGTTTAGGAAATCCCACCTTTCCTTTGTTCTTCTTTCACTATATGATGTCTCTGAATTTGTCCCAGTGTCAAATTATTTCCTATTGAGCTTTCTTCTAACATCTCGGAGAAAAATTTCAATGTTTTTCAAAAATGACGATTTTCATTGAAGGAAATAGGTGCCTTCTTTAAAAAGTGGTGATACGTAAAAGACATAGTGGATTGAGCAACAATGAAAGCAAAGATATAAAAAGGGATTTTAAGTTAAAAACAGGTGAAAAAAGGTTAAAGAAATTAAGTTGAAATTTAGAGATATCATATAGTGAAAGAAAGAAAGATAAAGAAACAGCAGAAGTTTCCAAACAAGAGAGAGAGAAAGAGAGAAGAAAACACTTATTTTTTTTTTTTTTTAAGGAATCCTTAAGTATTTTTATGATTAGTTTGCATGATAATTGGGGAAACCAAAGGATTAATATGAGCTTTCATGTACCAGGTGTTTCACTGGGTAGTGACAAATTTCCTGTGGAATAAATCATTAAAGAATAACAAAATTGCACTGTAAGTCCAAGACGTCGATCAGCAGGTGACATGAATTCATAAGGAAGTAGTGGGACGGTGGACACATGATTTCGGACATGCAGCGATATACCACAGAAGAAAGAGTTTTCTTGGTGAAAAATTGGTATGCGGAGGGCAAAACCCCACAAAGGTGTTACAAAAGTGGGGTACAGCATTTAAGAATCGTCGTAAGCCATACCATGCATACCTGACGAAATTGGTAGCAAAATTCGAACAAACCGGCAGTGCCACAGATGACATGGCAAGCATGGTGTCGAAGAGAAGAACGGCGCAGATGGCAGAAAACATTGAAGCCTCACAAGAACTCCTGCACGAAGAAGCCGGTATGTCACCATGTTAGCCCAGCATTGTGACGTCGGATTTGGGCATGTTTCCCTACAAAATCCAGGTGCATCAGCCTTTGACCACAACAGTCATCCAGCAGCGTTATGAGTTTGCGAATGGCATGTGTTCACTGATCGATGAGCACAACTGTGATGTGAAGAGCATGGTCTTAAGCTATGAGGCGCACTTCTGGTTGGATGGCAACATTAACTGGCAAAATTACCGCATCTGGGGAAGCGAGAAGTCGGCGGTCTGTGTCGTGAAGCCTCTCCATCTGCTGAAGCTAACCATTTGGTGTGCAATGAGTGGTGATGGCCTCATTGCGCCATTTTATCTGGAGTCCACAGTTACTGCTGCCGCCTACAGTTACCTTTTAAAGAATTGTTTTTTCCCCACTGCAGTCCAGAAAAACTGGATTCACAACCGCATATTTCGGCAGGATGGAGCATTGCCATACTCCGCAAATGTTGTTCTTGATTTCTTCACCAGCAGTATGGCCCATGGGTCATCGCCACCAGACTGTTCCCCCAACGGTTTTCAGCCAGTCTCTTTTGGCTTCTGTGTACAGCCCTGATTTAACGCCGCCCAAATTTTTCTTGTGGGGCTATCTGAAAGATCGGGTGAACCAGGACAACCGGCGAACACTGCCTGACCTCCGACGTGCCATCCAACAGGAAATTGCACAGATCCTGGCGAACATCTTCCCGTTGGTATTGCAGCACTTCGAAGCATGTATTCGCCACGTCATGACAGCAGATGGTCAGCATGTGGAACATGTCATCCATTACGCTTTACCTACTCTTACTCTTGTAAACATCTTTTTCCTCTTCCAATAAAGTAAGTTAACTTTATTGTCTCTTTCTTTGTCTCTACCCAGTGAAACACCCGGTATATTTCTGCACATTTTAAGAACAATGGAAGAAGTATGATTGCATTTCTGGAGTACAGAATTTTAAGATTTAATTACAAGTGTGTTGTAGCCTTTGATTTTTCTTTTCTGTATTGAAGGAAATTCCTGATTGTTTGAATATTGTTAATATCAATTAACAGTTATGGCAAATATCATTAATACATATATTGTTTTTCTCTTCTTTGTAGTGGTGCTCAGGGTGAATATGCTGGATTAAGGGCAATAATGTCTTACTTGAAGGCTAAAGGAGAGGGTCATAGAAGTGTATGTGATGTATTGTTTTTTCCATTATATATATTTTTTTATATTTTCTACATGTGCTGATTTTTCCATCCTTATAGTGTGGGAGAAATGTTCTTCTCATAATATGTGGCTAATATGTCATAATAATTAACACAGCAATCAGACATCACTGATTGATTGACTGTAATTACAGTCAATTCAGCAATGTCTGATTGCTATGTTAGTTATCATGTTCCATCCATTTTAGTTTCATTACAAATGTAATGCTTTTTTCATGGTGGATAAATCGTATATTGTATGATGTCCTGATATTTTCTATGTATGCTGATTATTCCGTCCTTTTTAGTTTCATTACAAATGTACTGTTCCTTTTTATGGTGGATAAATGGTATATTATATGATTTTCTTATAATATGTAATGTTGATATTTCAGAAAGTCTTTTGCTAGCCAACTGAAGCCTATGTCAATTAATTGCCAAGAAATTCATGTGGTTAAAAACCTTGACTGTAGATGTTTTCTCCAGTAAGTGTCCTTATTGAACTACTTGCTGAAGGCTGTCTTCCAGATTAGCTGCTTCATGGCTTCTTTTAAAAGAACCAATTAATATACTGTGTATATATAAAAATAATGGGGGGGGGGTTGAGTTTATAAACATAAAATTTTGTGTTTAGGACTGACTAAAAGTCCAACTGGTGCACAACTAGATGGGTTTGACAGCTATTATTCACCCTGGGATGAATGTTGCAGGCCTGCAATGATACCCCAAAGGACCTAAAGGCTTACACAGTTATGGGTTCATGCATACACAAAATATATCATCAAAGAGTCTTGAAGTAGGTGCTTGATTCTTCCCATGTTAAGACTTACCAGAGTACAAAAACTGTACTGGCTTGTAAGAAATTAGTCAAACAGGATTTGATTAAAAACAAAACAAAACTGGTGAAGATAACATTTTTGTTTAATAACTTCTAAATAGATTCTATTTGAAAGTCTGCAGTTGTTTTCAACTTGAACTGAGAGTAGAAACTGGTGATTTTAAACAGATTTATGACAATACTCAAGAAACTCATATAGCACATTAAATCCATTTATTTTTGTGGTGTAATAAGCACAAATATTTGCCAAGCTTTCACACTCCATTGGGAGGCTTTTTCAAGGCAATGGTAGACATAAAAATGCAGGGAATTAGAACACGTAAGAAACAAAGATGATTTTTGAAAATAATGTGGGTGATGTCATGAGCATATTACATGAATTTTTATCATGCAATTATATGGTGTGACGTGATGTGTTTCCATCTTTGAATAACGCATGCCAAACCATTGGTAGTTCAGTAGAGACCATATCATTGCATGCTAGTTTGCTGGAGAGGATTTCGACTGTTTCCCTGATGGCAGTCTCTTTAAAGTTCGCGTAAGGGGCAATTCTTCTAATACTATTCCATACAGGAGCTGCTGAGAAATGCATGACTTCTGGCGATCACTGTATTCTGCATGTCCTGGTTGACACATCGCACATGTTTTTTACATCTAGTGTCCAAGAAATGCTTTGTCATTCTGATATATATATTTTTCCGTGTTGTCAGGATATACCAACAGTATAGCGTACACACCTGCCTTTTCTTTCTCTCACTGTCTCTCCTTGCAGCTTGATATTATATGTGATAACGGAGTTGGGGACTTCATTTCTATTAATACACTGTATTAACAAAAGTAACTGGACACCTAGAAGAGAAATACAACATAGCATTTATTGACATACATTAGTACGGTGTCAGTCCACCTTTGGCCTTAATGCATGCACTGACCCTTCGAGACATGCTTTCGACAAGGTTTTAGAACACAGCGATAGGTATGTGCTTCCATTCAGTACATAATGCTGCCACTAACTGTTGTTTAGTAGTAGGCCTTGGTTCCAAACTTCTTATGCAGCACTGTAATTCATCCCATAGGTGCTCTTTGGGATTAAGATCAGGGCTCTGTGATGGCCAGTCCAAACACGATACGGAATTATTGTCAAACCACGCCGTAACAGTCCTTGCTGTATGGCTCGAGGCATTATCCTGCTGGTACCAACAAGGTTTGGTTCCATAGTATTGCCACAGAGTTGGTCGGGCATAATTGTCCAGAATATCGAGGTAGACGTGCTGGTTAACAGGTTTGTCCACGATAACCAATGGGCCGGGACCATACCACAAAAACACCCCCACACGAGTACACTGCCAGCTCCAAACTTAACCGTAGGAACATTACACTGTGGTAAATAGCGTAAATATTGACATGGCTGCCATTTTTCCATCCTGGGGACAGATTTCTGGCTTTTGAAAATTTTACAAACCTGTCATAATTGTCAGATTATGTTAAAACTCTGTTCCCGCCCATTTACATTTCTTTTCCCCCTCTGAAAATTATGCAAAATCATATTTCTGTGATCATGTGATCACCGTAATTGTAGAGTTGCACAAATGTTTCAAAAAATTCAACACAATTTCATACCCCCCCCCCCCCAGTTTTCCAGATTTTGCCGTTGTCTAACAGACAGAAAAAAGCTTTTTACCATATCTGGAAGTTTGCAAAATGTCCATCTGTTGGTCAAAATTTTTTGGAATTAGTGGAAATGGTTCTAGCAAGGATGAAAATTACGAACATGCTTTAAATTAAATATACATAATATCTAAGGTATTATTTACCTGATATTGGCAAAGTATTTCGCACGTTGTTGCTCCGTGAGGCACGTGCTTCCAGCCCGAGAGAGGTCAATTTGTTACAGGTTTTTATAGTTAGTTAAAATTTTTTTATAAATGAAACAATTAGGTTATATTATTATCAGTTCACATTCATTCATTCGCACAATCAAATGTTTTAAATTTACTATTGATTAAAAGATTGTATTAGAAAAAGTTATACTCATCGGGTTGAGAGACATCTCTCAAGAGGCTCTTCATCATGTTGTTACAGCGAGCACTTTCGGAGTGCCATCGTCGGGCCTTCTACACCTACACGAGAGTTTTTCTCGCATGTGTGTAGCTGCTGGAGTTGTACGTCAGGAAACGAAGAGAAAGTTTTGCGGCTTGTATGTGTTATGTGATTGTTTCTCATGTGTCGCCATCTATTGGATGAGTTGGTATGTATATCAGTCGTAAGTACAATTTTTTCCCTTTTTGTGTAGATATTTTTGAGCTATTGTTATTTATTTGTAGAAACAGGTGTATTATTTTTAGTCCTTTATTAAATGGTGTGACTTTTTGTAATGTTCTTTTTTTGTCTTTTTTTATGGATTTTTTCGCTTTTTATAAGTGACTTCCAGGCTGTATACAGGGTGGTAGGGTCTTGTAAGTTGAGGATAAAAATGTTTAGTTGAGGATGAAAATGTACAATTAGAGGATGAAAATGTTCAGTGATTTTCTATGTTTTGAATTTTCTGATGAAGTTCTGCTTTATTATTTTAGTTTTTCCTGAGTACATTCCTCATTTTTAATTGTTTTCTGATAATGTTCATTTCTTATTTTTATGTAATGGTGCAAAAGAGCAACTTCATATATTAATAAGTAGGAACTGTATATCAATTATACTCAAAATAGTATAACTGTACTAATGATCCAAATTTCTTGGCATAAAATAGAAATAAAACTTTCCAAGCTTTCGCACATCAACCAGATGGCTTTTTCAAGAAAGCTAGACAGCTAACTGCGAACTGGATAATAGAACGTTTCAACAATTTGAATGCGGTGTCTTGATTAGACAATAAATGAATAGGTGCAAATGTGATAATTCAAAGAAATGAGGTCACACTGGTTGGGCACGCAGTACCATGGTAGAAAATGCAGCATTATTTAAAGAATTGATTCCAAATATGTGGCAACTCCAGAGAGACGCTACATTGCAAGCTTCATTGCTGGTCAAGATTTCCAAGGTTTTGCGAATGGCAGTAGATTTGAATGTGGAGTATGAAGCTAATTTCTTTATAGAGTACCTGCTGGTAATAAAATCATCGGTTAATAAAATCAGCCGCTTTATAAACTCAAATTCCCAGGAACAGATTCAAACCAATGCAATATCATTGTAAAATCGCTGGTTAATAAAATCAACACCGCCGCTTATAAAAATCCAACATTTTCAGTGATAACATCAAGCAACATAGCAACTGAGTAAAAAAAACCAAGGGCAAAGGTGGAGAAAGGTCATTGTGAAGAATGTGGAGGGGCAGAAAACCGGTTCCACAACTAGTTCTGGGCAGCCTGCGAAAGCTTTCTTTCTGCGTGTGGTGATTTGACATTCAGTTGTGGAGATTAAGTCAGCATGTCTAAGCGAAAGGATTTGAGCATTAGGGAAAAGCAAGAAATGTTGCTGAAATACTATGACTTGCGTAAATGCAGTCAAAGAGAGGCTGCTTCAAAATTGGGGATTTCTCAATCAGCTTTATGTAACTTATTGAAACAAAGAGGGAACATTTCTGATCAGGGGGTGACAAATGGGAATTTATCTCGCAAGCTGAAACACGAAGGAAAGTCAGATGAAATTGAATCTGCACTTGTAGAGTGGTTGAAGAATACCAGACTGATGAAGGTTCCCATCTCCTGCTCTATTTTGTGTGAAAAAGCGCAACATTTTGCTAACCTCCTTGGAGTCGAAAACTTTACGCCTACAGATGGATGGCTGATACGATGGAAGGAATGCAACAACATCGTTTACAGGAAGCTTCACTGCGAAAAGCAAGACGCAGACTGTGAATCAGCAGACACTTGGAAACAAGAAGTTTTGCCTAAAGTGTTGAAAGACTACAAACTGCATCAAATTTTTAATGCAGATGAGACTGGCTTGTTGTACCGTGCTCAGCCTGAACATACCCTAATGTTTAAAAAACGAATCAAATGGAAGAGGGAAGAAAATGAAACAACGAGTAAGTGTGCTCCTAACATGCAACATGACCGGATCAGTGAAGAAAACGCCATTGGTCATCGGATCCAGCCAAAAGCCCCGTTGTTTTAAAGCGGTTAAAATTTTTTACAGTGAATTACGCATGCAACAGCAAATCTTAGATGACCAGCAAGCTGTTTATGGACTTTCTCCTTCAGTAGGACAGAGATCTGAAGAGACAAAATTCTTTTGTTGGACAACTGTTTGGCACATCCTTCTGACCTCGAATTAAGGAACATTAAATTGGTGTTTCTTCCCCCTAACACCACCAGCATTACGCAACCACTAGACCAGGGCATCATCAGATCCTTCAAGTGCCACTATAGAAAACAAGTGGTTTGAAAGGTAATCAAAGAGATCGATTCCTCCTATTCTTGCAAGTCACGTTCCGCTAACGCCATTTCAAAGTCCTTCACACTCTTAGATGCAATGCATGCAATAAAAAGTGCTTGGGACTCTTGTACGCCAAAAACGATCACCAATTGTTTCAAAGAATGCGGTTTGAATATGACCGAAGAAACCATCACATCAGAAGGTGCAATCGACTCTACTGTTGCTGAAGAAGAATTCGATGAAGAATTTTTGAAGTATGTTTCAATTGATGATCATCTGCAAACGTCAGTTGGAAAAAACGACTCTGAAACTGTGGAAGAAATTCTAGATTCAAAAGAGCCACCTAGCCAGAAAAGGGACAAGGAGTCCAAGGATGAAGAGAAAGAGATTGCCGTCCCACCGCCAACCGTAGCCGACGTCAGACGAGCTTCGCAAGTTCTAAGAAAAACGCTGGAACAAGAAGAGGTGACACAGATAGTTAGTCAATTGTACTCTTTTACGAACACAATTTAAAGATTAATTACAGACTCTACCACACAAACTGCAATAGGACAATATTTTAAGAAAGCTTGATTGAGGTATGTAAATGTATTGTACTACATGTATGTGTAATTTTTACTGTTTTAATTAATGTACACGCACACACTTATTAATCATTTTGAAAGTTAAACACTTTTAATCACTTTTGACTTTACTTATACATACATAGCATCATTCCAAGTTACATACATACTTGATTTCATAAAAAGACTAAATTCTGAATCGCCGGTTATACAGATCAGCCGCTTTATAAACTCAAATATCGTGGGAGCGGATGTGATCATAATAAGCGGCGGGCACTGTATCACTCCACATAGGATCAGCAGACTTGAACTTGACTTTTCTTGATAGGGCAGTGGTTATTTTTTCGTCCTTTGTATCCCTTTTATGTTCGCTGATTCAAATTCCAAACAAACTTTTGGTCATTCCGATGTAGTATCTCCTGGAGCTGTCCGGATATTGTAGTGGTATGGCATAAACACCTGCTTCATTGAGAAGAGGGGGCTTGTATGCGGTACCATGGTAGAAAATGCAGCATTATTTAAAGATTGATTCCAAATACGTGGCAACTCCAGAGAGACGCTATCATTGCAAGGAAATGGTTGTTGAATGTGATGGTGCCTATTTTGATGAGTAAAATCATTTTTGAAATAATTCTCTGCTTCATTACGAAACTGTCTCTTTTGCATGTGGTTGTCCAGAGCAAGAAAAAGATGATAATCACTTGGGGAAATGTCAGGGGAATAAGGTGGATGAAGCAATAGTTCCCATTCTAAAGCGCTAATCATATTGTGGGTAATTTACGCTGTATGTGGTTTCGCATTCTTCTGGAAGAACCTCACTGTTTTTCTGTTTACCAGTGCTGGCTGTTTGTGAATCAATGCATCCTGCACACGTTTGAGTTGACAAGTTTAGACCTCAGCCGTAATTGTTTGCCCTTTGGGAAGAAACTCGTGGTGCACAATACTGGCCGAAGTCCACCATACACAAAGCATGAGCTTCTTAGGATGGAGCCTTTGAAGACTGGGGAATTGGATCTTTCGGTGACAACCAGTGATGTGTCCACTTGTTGCTGGAATACTGGATCCATTTTTCATTACACGTTAACAAGAAATCCAAAAACGGTTCATTTTTATGACGGGAGATAAGTGAAGAGCAGATGGTAAGCCTTTGAAATTTATTGCTCACTGACAAATTGTGTGGGACCCACTTACTGAGCTTCCACGCCTTCCCAAATTGATACAGATGCAAGCGAATGGTTTCATCACTTACATGGAACATACATTTTTGAAAGTTCTTGACACGTTAAGGCGGAATCATTTTCAACAGCGATTTTCAGATCTTTGTCATTAATGACAGAAGGTCTTTCAGAGCATGGTGCATCTTCCAGTGATTCTTGACCAGAAAGAAAGTTTTTGTATCACCTTTGTGCGGTACGATTTGTTATAGCATTGCTTCCAAATACAATACATATTTTACTACGTGCCTCCACAGCATTCGTGCCGAGTTTGAATTCATATGCAAATTCATTTGCAATAAAATCAGCTACTGCAGTGATCTCTACTGAAAAGTGACACAACATTTTTTGTTACCCGTATTAATACTATACTTGTATCCTCAATTATTTCTCTAATGTTTCAGGAAATTGTTTCACATATCTGAACTGGCTGTATCTTCTGTAAACCATGTAATGTGAAGATGCTGGTATACTTTAAAGCAATTAAAGCAACCAATAACATGTCACAAATTCCATCTTCATTTCTTCAG
This sequence comes from Macrothele yani, assembly GCA_039090855.1. Lineage (NCBI taxonomy): Eukaryota > Metazoa > Arthropoda > Arachnida > Araneae > Macrothelidae > Macrothele > Macrothele yani. Next base: position 132,003,611 of record CM076996.1, on the reverse strand, counting down.
GGTAATTTTTTTGAGCCGTTAAAACTACTGAACCTTAACCTTTATAGCTGTGAGGTTGGTCAATGAATTTGTTAACTCTTCAGTTTCAGTCCAGTTCATGAACTTCTCTATGATTCACATGATAATGGGGTTTTCCAGAATTCCTTGCTTGTGTTTAGTGGAATTGCTTTGTGGAGCTTGTATTACTCTCAGTGTCAGCAGAGATGGTTCATAAGTACTGGTGTATTGTGAATGATAAAACGTGTTAACTCATTGTTCTTTTAATGGCATCCAGTTTTTCTTTTGGCATGGTAACTTTTTTGAGTTCCATATCCCATAACCACATTTCTGATCATCACAACTCATGAATTCACTTTGAATATAAATTTAAAGTATGTCAAATAAGTACCTTAAATTGCAATATCACTGAAATTTTGAGAGGAACATGTTAACTGCTCTGTGGCTAACACATACTGACTGAGAAAGAGCTTGTGGGGTGCTAAAGACTGATGGAAAGTTTGCGCCAATTGCGCCGAACTGCGCCAATTTCATTATCTTGCGCCAAACTGCTAAAAATTATGAAAAAAATTGAATATTCGCGCCGAAACGGCAATCCACAGCAAAAATTTCCGAGCTGAAAAATGTTTTCACCGCAAAAAATGCCATTTTAAACGTCGAATCGAATGACGCTTTTTTAAGGTCTACGCGTAATTTGGTGAAAACGACACGTAATCAACACGTAATCAACACGTACCGTACTGCCAATCCCAAAATTTCGGAATGTTTTTCACCTACCTTCTAATTCGTTGTTTTTTTTGGCAAAAGTGACGAAAAAACAACGATTTTTGCGATGTAGGAAATTAAATTGTTTTTGCTTATGGAGGAGGAGTTTTGTTGTGATCACATGGTATGTAGGAGAAACGATGCTGTACGTTTTGAAATCCTGATGAAGATTGTTTACTGATAGTTTGGTGGTCTTTCGGAGTGCTGTGCAATTGAGATTGTTTATATGTCGTTCCCTGCTCTTTGGGATAGCGCAGTTATTTCATTCCGGGCGAGGTGCGCGATTACGTAAATACAGCGTAAGGTCAGTCATTAGCTATTTCGTCGACGCGAAGGACGACTGAAAATGGCTCTCCCGTGGCAGGATACGATGGTTCTGTTTCTAAAGGATCCATAGGTATTCAGAGATGCCAACTTTTACGGATTTTCACTCCATCCTACGGTTTTACGTAAGTCAAGCTATGATTGTAGGCGTCATGCAGAGAGCAAGAAGCACAAAGATCATGTCAAAAGATTCAATGGAGATGTGAGTAAAATTAATGCAACCAAAAAATTTCTGACAGCTTATAAAGAATCCTGGAAAAAATATCAAGAGTAGATTAGTGCTGGAAAAATGCAGCAAAACAAGCAAAAAAAAGAAGAAATTAAATGTTCACAAGGTGATTTGAAATGGGAGGAAACTGAACATTTGCAGCAGTTGGATTCCCTCATAAAATGTTAAACAATGCTGAGATGAACATTGAATGTGGCATAAAAAAAAAAAAGACCATAAGTGCAATAGAAAGTGGACAGATACTATTAAAAGAAGCAAAACAAAACATTGCTAACTATCTTAAAAAATTAGAAAAGAATAGAAGTGAGCAATTAAATATTGAGAAAAGTAGCGAAAAATTAGATATATTTTGTAAAATAAATTATTAATAATAGAATCCTGCTATAGTTACAAATTTTTTGATCTATTTGAAAACTAAAATGTTCGATATGTGTGTGCGATTACGTAAATACAGCGTAAGGTCAGTCATTAGCTATTTTGTCGACGCGAAGGACGACTGAAAATGGCTCTCCCGTGGCAGGATACGATGGTTCTGTTTCTAAAGGATCCATAGGTATTCAGAGATGCCAACTTTTACGGATTTTCACTCCATCCTACGGTTTTACGTAAGTCAAGCTATGATTGTAGGCGTCATGCAGAGAGCAAGAAGCACAAAGATCATGTCAAAAGATTCAATGGAGATGTGAGTAAAATTAATGCAACCAAAAAATTTCTGACAGCTTATAAAGAATCCTGGAAAAAATATCAAGAGTAGATTAGTGCTGGAAAAATGCAGCAAAACAAGCAAAAAAAAAAGAAGAAATTAAATGTTCACAAGGTGATTTGAAATGGGAGGAAACTGAACATTTGCAGCAGTTGGATTCCCTCATAAAATGTTAAACAATGCTGAGATGAACATTGAATGTGGCATAAAAAAAAAAAGACCATAAGTGCAATAGAAAGTGGACAGATACTATTAAAAGAAGCAAAACAAAACATTGCTAACTATCTTAAAAAAATTAGAAAAGAATAGAAGTGAGCAATTAAATATTGAGAAAAGTAGCGAAAAATTAGATATATTTTGTAAAATAAATTATTAATAATAGAATCCTGCTATAGTTACAAATTTTTTGATCTATTTGAAAACTAAAATGTTCGATATGTGTGTGCGATTACGTAAATACAGCGTAAGGTCAGTCATTAGCTATTTCGTCGACGCGAAGGACGACTGAAAATGGCTCTCCCGTGGCAGGATACGATGGTTCTGTTTCTAAAGGATCCATAGGTATTCAGAGATGCCAACTTTTACGGATTTTCACTCCATCCTACGGTTTTACGTAAGTCAAGCTATGATTGTAGGTGTCATGCAGAGAGCAAGAAGCACAAAGATCATGTCAAAAGATTCAATGGAGATGTGAGTAAAATTAATGCAACCAAAAAATTTCTGACAGCTTATAAAGAATCCTGGAAAAAATATCAAGAGTAGATTAGTGCTGGAAAAATGCAGCAAAACAAGCAAAAAAGAAGAAATTAAGTGTTCACAAGGTGATTTGAAATGGGAGGAAACTGAACATTTGCAGCAGTTGGATTCCCTCATAAAATGTTAAACAATGCTGAGATGAACATTGAATGTGGCATAAAAAAAAAAAGACCATAAGTGCAATAGAAAGTGGACAGATACTATTAAAAGAAGCAAAACAAAACATTGCTAACTATCTTAAAAAATTAGAAAAGAATAGAAGTGAGCAATTAAATATTGAGAAAAGCAGCGAAAAATTAGATATATTTTGTAAAATAAATTATTAATAATAGAATCCTGCTATAGTTACAAATTTTTTGATCTATTTGAAAACTAAAATGTTCAATATGTGTGTGTGTGTATTTCAATGCAAGATGTTTTAAATTTGAGTAGGGTGCATCTATTTCCAAAACATTTTCTGCTTAAAAGTTTGTTCTATCTACTAATATTTTACCTGCTAAAAAAAATGTTTTCTTACACCAAAAATGTATTTTATCTGCTCAAAAAACACATTTTGCTGCTCCAAAAATGTATTTTACCTGCTCCAAAAATGCATTTTGCTGCTCCAAAAATGTATTTTACCTGCTTCAAAAATGCATTTTGCTGCTCCAAAAATGGTTTTGCAACTTTCCATCACTGTAAAGAGGTAATAGAAGCTGTCAAAGAGTACTGTGCAGGCTTTTTCACTTTTTGGTCCTTTCTAAGGTCCTAGAGAAACTATGTTAAACTGAATAGCCAGCTGTGACAATTAAAAAGCTTTAAAAAGCTGTGACGAGTCATATTATTGTGACCACCAGCTAATATCCAGGGTAACCGCCATGTGCAGCGCAAACAGCAGCTAGAAGGGCTGAGAGTGACTCAATAAGGTGCTAGAAGGTGTTCACAGGTATGTGGAGCTATGCTGACTGCAGTGCATCTGACAGCTGCTGGAGTGGTGGAGGATCCATAGAGAGAACAACATAATTGAGGTGGTCCCACAGATGCTCAATTGGGTTTAAGTCTGGGGAATTAGGGGACCAGGGAAGTACTTTGAAGTCTTCATTGTGCTCTTCCAACCACTCGGACATTTCTAGCTGTGTGACACGTCACATTGTTGTATTGGAAGATCCCATCCGCCCCAGGGAAGACAATCAGCATGTATGGGTGTATGTGGTCTGCAAGGATGGATACATAACTAATTCAGTCCATAGTGCCTTCCACAGGTATGAGTGGACCCAGGGAATGTCACAAAAACATTCCCTAGACCATAACGCTGCCCCCACCAGCTTGTGTTCTTCCAGCAATGGTTGAAGAGTATTTGTTCTTTGATGTTTTTTGCCTTATATGCCAACGTCCATCTATTCGATGAAGCAGAAAACGTGACTCATCGGAGAAGGCAATCCTTTGCCAATCAGCAGAGGTCCAATTTCGATACTGCCGTGCAAATGTAAGCCTTTTCTGCCGATGCACTTTCAGTAGCATAGGTGCAGTGACCATCCGTTTGCATCGAAGCCCTATACACTGCAGAGTTCACTGAACTGTCGTTTTAGACACACTTCCAGTAGCCCCCTGGTTCATTCGACCAGTGAGTTGCCCCACTGTAGTGTGTCAATCTCCCCTCTGTAGTGTGTCAATCTCCCCTCACGTATCTTTGCAGCCGACGTTCACCTCTCACATCAATGGCATGTGGTGCTCCGCAGTTTCCACATTGCTTATTCACAATGGTGCCATTTCTGCAATCACGATATACTTTAACCACATCAGCATGTGAACAGTTCACAAACTGCACTGTTTCAGAAATACTGCCACCCTTCGCCCGAAAGCCGATAACAATCCCTTTTTGCAAATCTGATAAATTGCTCCTTTTATCCATGACAGCAACAAGTGATATGTTTTCAGAATGCCTACAGCACACTTTATATGCCTTCCAAGCCAGTTCACGACGTGTGCCTTCTTTCATTGGCTACATGCTGTTGGCGTCAAAAGTAGGTGGTGGTCACAATAATGTGACTTGACTGTGTATATATACACTTCACATATTAATAATTTGAATTATTTGTGTATACATGCTTGCATATGATCATATTTCACTTGATTATGCTGTGGTATTTAAGAAAACTTTAAATGCATTGCACATGAGATTTTCGCTACAAATTTGTTCGTTATTCTTTCTATAAAGGTAGTATTAGATATTTTTTTCTTACAGGTGTGTCTCATACCAGTTTCAGCCCATGGAACAAACCCTGCTAGTGCTCAGATGGCAGGAATGTCTGTCCAAGCTGTTAATGTCTGCAGCAATGGAAGCATTGACATGGAGCATTTGAAGTTCAAGGTGTGCTACTTTGACATAAAGTACATTGTAAAAACTAAAACTTCTTTTGTGTGTATTCATTTATATTTCATCATCAACAACTAACACCTGTTAAGTTGTTATGATGTTCAGACAAATATTTTCTGCCACTAATGTATTTCTTCTTTGATCACTAGAGGCTAACAGTGACTGTACTGAAACAACACATGAAGAACAGAATGTCCTCATAAAAATACTTTACTATTTTCAAGATTTCATTTCACTTCATTTATTTATTCATTCAGTTGCCACTGCAGCAACTTGGAAAAGGAGGGAAAAGGCCGTAAGGCCTAACATAGCCCCCTCTCCCCAAAACAGTGCAATATTTATACTATTGCACCATTTAACTAATTGTACAGTAACTGATTATAAATATTTTCAAGATTCGTACAAAGCAGAATAAAATGGATATAAATTGACATTTCTTTAGTTAAAACTGTGACAAAATTAAGTATTGTGCTTGAACTTTAACATTCAGACCTGACTGGATTGCTGCAATGATTAAATATTGCAGGTATAATCCAAGTTTATGCACATAAGTTAATCAAGTCAAACCTGAATCATTAATATTTTAAATTTCTGTAAAAAATGTAGTAAAAGTAGTAGTTTTCACACATGCAGTAGTAATAAATTTGCTGAACAGGATTTCAAAGATTTACATAAAGTATGATGACTAATTTTCTATTTTAAGTATAGTTTTGGTTAACATAATTTATAAAATGTTCTGTTTTCTTTTTCTTAGTTGGAAAAATTCAGTGACAAAGTAGCATGCATTATGATAACTTATCCATCAACCAATGGGATTTTTGAAGAAGGCATAAGGTTTGTATTGTGTTTTTAAACTTATTGCACTGTTTTATGTATCAAAAGCATTTGCAATAAACATTGCTCACCAAATTTCTTTTCTGCCTTGCTATTTTGATGTAACTGTGTGTGACTGTATGCTGATGAGTATAATTCCATTACAGTGGCTTTATGCTTATGCAATAACTATTAAATTAGTCATCAGGCAAGGGCAATTCATGTAATAATTGCAAACAGAAAATTAATGAATCTTTTCTTGCCAATTATGAAGTATGTATAATTTTAATGATTTATTTCCAGTTTGATGTTTCGGCAGATCATAGTTTCTATAGATTCAATCTTTACTTGCAGTAGACTTCTTAGTAAGATCTTCCACCTGAACTCTTGCTATCAGTGTGAACAAAGCTGATGTGCAGCTGAAAGGTCTTGATGGAAATAAATAGTTAAAATTATGCATAGTAAATAATTGGCATAAAAAGATAGATCAGTTATTTTCTATTAAGTTAGTGTTTGATTAAAACAAAAAGACTTTTATGTTGTATCAGATGATCAGGAAACATAAATGTGTACTTACCGAATTAGAAAATGTACAATAATATTTATAGTAGATTCGTAAAAGGATAGCAATTGATTGCAAAGAGTAATTATGGTCATCCTTTGCTATAAAACATTTTGAACTAGATTTTAAAGAAAAGACTGGAAATACATATATAGTATGTTTTTGAATAGTGCTTTTGGCTTCTGAGCTAGGTATTTTTTATGTATCTTCTTTCATCACATTAGTGTATGATTCTAAATATGATTTTATTGCAATTTATGAGCATGCCATCCTTCACCATGGTTTTTATTCTCCTACATGCACAAAACTCGTAACCTTACACATCCCACAAATGTCAAAAACGAAAGGGACTTCAATATTGGCTTGTTCATAATATACACTCAAATCGTAATAAGTAATTTTATATGTCTTGAAAAAAAATGGAAATGCTTATTACATCAAAACAGAATTTGTGGAAAAATTTTTTTCTATAAATTTTAAAACATGAACAGCAGTTCAAAGTGTTTAGTTAAAACTAAATAAAAACTATTCACTGCAGCGGTTTCTTTTTATGTGTAACTCTTAATTTTTTTTGTTTATGAGGATTATATTTTTTCCTTACTGCTTAATGAAACATTCTGCCTATTCTTTTTCTCTTTGCCTTGTAAACAAGACTCTTTGTGGTTTTTAGTGAAAATAGTCTATAAAAAGGACCTTTATCAAAATCTGTCTTCAATTAAAGACCCTTTATTCTTTCTTCTGTTGTCCATGTCCTAAAAACATTCAACTTTCTTAAGTTATGTGCTACAAAGCTCTTTTTACAAATGTTTCAATTAAACAGTGTGTTGATAAAAATACATTAAAGATTGTTGTTTTTCAGAATCCACTCCTAGGGATTGTTCAGGTATCCAAAATTAGGAAGTTCTTTATCCTACTCCAACACCACAAATTATACTCATATTTAGAAAAAACATAGTTTTGTTGTTCTTGTCATCCAACTCAAGTTTCAGAGCCACCTTGGGAGGCCATTTTTGTAGGAAAAGCCTCATAAAAGCTAAGAACTTTCCCTTAACCCATTTTTTTTTGTTATCTGCTTTGACTGGAAATATTTTTTTTGGTTGGGTTATCTTAAATTTCATTCTGATATGGAAATTCCCAGGTGTGAAGGTTGCTGTATACTAGTGACACAGTCCTGTTGGTAGAGAGCAAAACTGCAATGCAGAGTATGTGGGTCCAGAAAGTACAGAATCCAAACTAAGTATAAATAAGAGAAAAAACTAACGTTATGTTTTTTGTGGTAGAAACTGTTAGTACTGAATGCAAGGCCAGTCTAAATGGTACAGAGTTGGAATAGGTGAATGAGTTTGTGTATTCAGGAAACATGTTTGACAAAGAAAACAGAGTAGATGGTGAAATCCATAGGCAAGTGAATTCAGCTTTAAAAGTCATAGATGATTTAGGAGGACTTCATAGGACCTGATGGGTTCTCATAAAAGTCCCCAAATAGCTCTTTACGAAAGTGTAATTATTATTCCTACTCTGATGTATGCTAGTGAAACCTAGATATGCCAGAAGTGGCAGTTGTTTGTGTGCTGCATTTCTTATGGGGTTTCTGTGGCATTATGTGTTCTGATCATTTGAGGAATGAAGATGTATGAATGTGTAATGTGAAACAAAATGTTAGTAGAGGAGACAAATATTTGAATGTGGTTTGGCCATATTGAGAGAATGAGTGATGAGGTGCCAGCTAAGATAATTTATTCAGCTTAAATGGCAGGAAGCAAAGGTAGAGGAAGGCCAAGGATATCAAGGAAAAACCAGGTTAAGGAATTTCTGCAAGAGAAAAAGGTAATGAATGTATGTAATATGAAAGGTATTGTAAGACATATGTTTGATGTAAATGAAGCTCAAGATGTTTTCCAAAATCACTATAAATGGAGACATTTCTTACGTCAGCAGTAACACAATCAGTAACTTTGATTTGGTATATGATCTTACTTTGAGGAGCTAACCTTTGAATCTCAGAAAACAGCTTAGCAATATTCAGTTAAACACTGCATACCTTGCATAAAACAAGCATGCTTGCACAAACACACATTTCTAAAAATCCAGTTAAGTATCTATTGTGCTGATTGAACTATAGTGTTCTTGATGCTTATCCCATACAGTAGTGCTGCATCTACCATGTGCTGACACTTATTATATGAATGAACAAACTATCATATGCTACTTTCTGTAATTTTCTGTAGTGAAGCCTAATGGTTTGGGATGAACTGCATGCCGTCATTTATTGTTCACCCCCAGGATGCTCAGTTGCTTAAAATATTAACTACTGAAATGTTTGTATCTGTTTGTGAACTGCAGGGATATCATCCTCCTCTGTCTGACCCTTGATGTATCCAGTTTTCTGCTGTATTCCTTGTGAACGATCAGCCTGAATTGGGATCACCCTAAATAGGTTTACTTTATGTTAGAATTAAAAACAAAAAACAATGATCTTCCATGTGCAACTTCCATGTCAGTCTGCTTCTCCTTTCATGACTGGCTGATCCGTCTAACCTGGGAACTGGCATGCATATCAGAAATACTTAGGTCACAAATATCATGAAAATCAATTTGCCAAGCACATGGTTACAAGTAGAGGATTATTTTGGGCATGCTGACATGTGTCAGAGAATTCCTCACAGCATTTTCCTGACAGATGGTATTTACAGAAGCTATTGCTATATCTAAAGTAACTGTTAAGTAATTGCTGTTTTCCTGAAATTAATTTTCATGACATTGTCACAGAGCAGAGCTAATTGGATATGCATATGTATGTGTGTTTCTGGAAGGAAGATTGTTTATTATTCATTCTAAATCCGGAGAAGGTTCATCCAAAGCACTCCTTTTTCTTGAAATTCAAATTTCTGTAACAACTTCACCATGATTCTCATTTTCAGAAGCTGATATTTTTTATGAATTGTTCAAGCAAAGTTTGCTATTAATCATTCTTCAGAATTGTAAATGCAACTTTTACTTTCTCATTACAATTATGAAATTTACATAATACATTGTTGTCTCAGATTTCCTTTCATTAGTATATTTAATGATCCTGAAGTTTAAAGTTCTTCGAATGGAAAAGGTCCAATCATAACTACAAAGTATACAAAAAACAAAAGTAGGTAAAAAATGGTGACTATAAAAACAAATATAATTCTTACGTACAGATGTATAACCTGTTATGATCCTGTTAAAAATGTAAGAAATCTATGAACACCAGTTACTTTCGACAGGCAGCTCCATGTAAATTCTATGTCATGCTCTAGTATTGTACAACAACAAAACAGAAGCATTTTACTAATCTTCAATTAATAAATATGTCCACTTGAATTCTAATGGCACATGAGATGTTGAAACTGTTCTTCTGGGTTCATCTGCAAATAATATTAAATAAAAGTACTGTTCCATTTTGTAATAACAGGAAAAGATGAAACAATACACACTTCGTTTGATCTTTAGCACATGCTCAACCAAACAGCTTAAATAGAAAGAATGTCCTGACATCACACCAAGAGAAAGTTCTTGTCAAACATCACAAGCTCACAAATTCTAACATAACCAAGGTGCATGTTTTGTGAGGTGAATAATTTACAATATTCTATGCTAAAAGTTGTATGTACTTGTAAAAGTATATTACTGTTGTTTTTGACTTGATGATACAATGTCAAAGACACCTAATCATATCGATATTCTCTAAAAATATCGATATTTCTCTAAAAATATCTATGCGCACCTGCACATCGATATTTGCCGCTAAAAATTGAGATGGGGACAAATACTCACTAGTTGCAAATCCTTGGTATGTGTGTGAACACATAACGCAAAAACAACGCTGACAATGGTGCCACATGATGCACCAAAAATATAGGTTCTGTGTCATTAAGTCACATTGATGATATAATCTACTGTAGCTCTTATACCCATATTTTATATTTAAAATTTAGTAAAAGTAAGGGAAAAATATTTATGTGTGTGTGTAAAAAGTCTTACAACAACAGTAATTACAACTAAAGAAGTAAGTAGTCTCAAACCATGTGGTTTTTTAAGGTAAGTTAAATTTTATCAATAGAAACAGTATTTCCTTAAGTATTATCTTGATTACAGTGTAATAAATCATTAAATATTCGATCCTTTTAAGTATATTTATTTATAAGATCAAAAATCGAGGTACATGTGGTTCATATCGCGAATTGATAGAAATCATGCTAAATAAAATAATTTTAGTCCTACAATTAATGTAGGGTGAGCAAATGTGTATTTCACACATTATTTGCTTACAAAGTTACTTGTAAGATTAGTTTGTCTATTTCTTGTGAGAACCAAAATTTAGTTCCTGGAAATACACTACATTGACAACAGTCACCGGACATCTAGAAGAGAAACACAACATAGCATTTATTGACATGCATTAGTACGGTGTCCAGAATATTGAGGTAGGCGTGTTGGTTAACAGGTTTGTCCATGATAACCAATGGGCCGGGACCATACCATGAAAACCCCCCACGAGTACACTGCCAGCTCCAAACTTGACCGTAGGAACAGTACATTGTGGTAAATAGCGTTCCCCCAGCTACCGCCATACCCACACATGGCCATCAGACTGATGGATCATGTATCTGGATTCATCAGTCCATAGGACTCATTTCCATTGATCTACGGTCCACGATAAATGTTCTTTACACCATACTAAACAATGAGTAGCATTCCGAGTGAAGATGAAAAGCTTATGAGCAGCTGTATGACCACGGCAACCCTTGGAATGAAGTTCTCTGTGAATGGTACATGTACATACCGAGGTTCCAGCATTTTTACTCACCTGTACACTGAGGTCTTGTGCAGTACTCCTTCGATTAGCTGTAGCGACTCTCCTGAGGTTTCCACCTCCTCTATCACTGATTTTCTTTGGTCTGCCAGCACGTTTTGCTGCTTCAGGCACGCCATGTGTCTTTCACTTATTCAGTACATCCCAAACAGTTGACTTGAGTATGTTTAAATGCCTCTCGGTTTCTCTTATGGACAACCCACTAATATAACACCCAGCAATCTTTCCTTTCTCAAAGTCAGTTCTCTCCCTCCGCGACATTTTCACTCAACCTCACAGTGCGATATGATCACGGTCAGCTGCAGGTTTATTTTTATACTGTTTGCAGCTGTACCACACATCTTAACAACGCAGCAGATCCGTTCATTTGCTTTTGAAGGGGGTGTCCAGTGACTTTTGTCAATATAGTGTATATGGTGTGTATAAAAATCTGAACAAGCATGCAAATTATTTTCTCTGATTTGTCTCTTGAACAATGGAAGTTTTCATATCCTGCAAAATTTTGTAGGCAGAATGTTATATTTTAGCCATTTTTCCTTTTATTGTTGTCTCATAATATGCTTGGGCTGAAGAGGTCCTATTGTTGTTGTCTCATATAGCACTGCATTTCCTTTTATTGTTGTCTCATATAGCGCTGCGGCTGAAGAGGTCTGTGGCACCATAATAGTGGGTAACAATAGAGGTGATGCTTGTTGGAATAGTGAGATTGAAAAGGCAGTAAAGAGAAAGAAGGAAGCCTATTTGGGGATGTTGCTAGGTAGAGTTTCTGTTGATGAATATCGCTGTAAGTAGCGTGAAGCTGCTAAACTGGTTCGCCAGAGTAAGGCAAAAGATAGGAAGGAGAAAGTGGAAAGGCATGAATTGGCTTTTTGGAAAGATAGGAAGTCTTTCTGGAAGTACACGAGACTCAGGAAAAATAGGGGAAACAAAGTTGTAAGTTGTGTGAAGGATAAGATCGGAGAAATGATATGGGGGCCCAATGAGTTAAGTGAAAGATGGGGTGAATACTTCTGTGAGTTATTAGATCTGGAAAGCAAAGATGATTCTGAGACAGATGCAGATGATGGCACAGTGAAGGATGAAAGCACAGGAGGGATCTCAAAAGAAGAAGTGTGTAAAGCTCTAAAATTTCTTCAGAATGGTAAGGCTCTGGGAGTTGATGGCATAACTGCTGAGATGTTGAAATATGGTGGTGACTTTGTAATTGATTGGTTAACTGAAATTTGCCAGTTGTGCTGGGAGTTAGGAATGGTCCCTCGAGACTGGAAGGATGCTATCATTGTTCCCTTGTATAAGGGAAAAGGCAATCAGACTAACTGCAAGAACTATTATGGTATTAGCCTACTCAGTGTGCTGGGAAAGTGTTTGGTAAGGTTATTATTGAAAAAGTATGAGGTTTTACATCAGAGAAAGTGTGGGATGTTCAGAGAGGTTTTATGCCTAGTAAAGGCTGCACTAACCAAATTTTTGCATTACACATGATGAATGATAAGGATCTGGCTGTTGGTAAGAAAGTTTTTGCTGTCTTCATAGATTTAGAGGAAACTCACGACCAAGTAAATAGGATACTTTTTTGAAAGGTATAGAATAAATATGGTGTTACTGGGAATCTACTTAATAGTGTAAATGCAATGTATGCTGGCAGTAGAGCTAGTGTACAAGTGAATGGTGTTTTACCAAAATAATTTTCTATTGGTGCCGGAGTCAGACAAGGTTGCGTAATGTCACCATGGCTGTTTAATATATTTATGGATGCGTGCATGCGTGATGCCAAAAATAGATATACTCGTTTATGTCTTGGTGACATGCGTGTGTGCAGATTGCTGTATACTGATGACACTGTCCTGTTGGCAGAGAGCAAAAGTGAGTTGCAGAATATGATGTCCCGGATGTACGAAGTTTGCATGAAATTCAAACTGAGTATAAATAAGGGAAAAACCAAAGTTATGGTTTTTGAGAGAAGAACTGGTAGCACTGAATGTAATGTAAGTGTAAATGGCACAGTGATTGATCAGGTGAGTGAGTTTGTGTATTTAGGGAAGAATGTTTGGCAGAGAGAACAAATTGGATGGTGAAATTAGTAGGCGAGTGAATTCTTCATTAAAAGTCAATGGCTGCTCTGGGAGGTTTTCACAGGAATGATGGGTTCTCAAGAGAGTCACGCATGGATGTGTATGAGAGTGTAATTGTTCCTACTCTGATGTATGGCAGTGAAACCTGGGTACTGCATAAGAATAAACATAGGAGTTGTTTGTGTGCTGGAGAAATGCGTTACTTGGGGGAGGGGGAGACACGTTCTGATTGTGTGAGGAATGAAGATGTGTTGCAGTTGTGTGAAATAAAGCAAAATGTTGTTAGCAAGGTGGAGACTAATATGCTTCGGTGGTTTGGCCATGTTGAAAGAATGAGTGATGAGATGCTTACTAAGAAAATCTTTTTAGCCTAAGTGGCAGGAAGGAAAGGCAAAGGAAGGCCAAGGAAGTCATGGGAGGATCAGATTCAGGAGTGTCTGCACGAGAAACAAATTATGAGTATGAAGTATAGAAGATCTTGTGTACGGCGTGTAATGAATGTCAGTGAAGCCTGAGTTGTATGTCAAGATTGCTGTAAATGGAGAAGTTTGATACAGCAATAGTAAGTAAAAACTATCTGGTAGTTTGTATTTCTTTTTGGAGCTAACCTCTGAATCTCACAGAACAGATTAGTGATATGTATGATGATGTCATAATATGCTATATTATACAAAATTGTATGTATACTTTTCTATGAAAAGACAGAGAAAGGAGAGCATGTTACTTCAATAAAAAATTAGCACTGGAATGGTTTTCCAATGTCTAGTAACTTTGGTATTTGTACGTTTAACACTGGAATGATTTTCTTGTATCTCATAGCTTGGGTCAAAAAGAGAGTCCAATCAAAGTACTAATTAAGTGTTATTCAAATGTCTGAGTTTCATCTCATGACATTAATTTTCTGCTGCCTTCCCTTGAACATTTTTGAGGCTACTGTGTATTTAATAATTATTTTATAAAAAAAATGGTTTTTGCTAGGAGTAACCTTTTTTGTAAAACACAGTTGGTTTTTGATTGGTCATTTTCTGCTTTCAGAGAAACCTGTGATTTAGCGCACAGTTATGGAGGACAAGTGTATCTAGATGGAGCCAACATGAATGCTCAAGTTGGCTTATGTCGCCCAGGAGATTATGGATCAGATGTCTCTCACATCAATTTACACAAAACATTTTGCATACCTCATGGTGGAGGTGGGCCTGGTATGGGTCCAATTGGAGTGTAAGTTGTAATATATATTAAATTACTATTTTTTTTTCTGTTTTAGTGTAATTGCTTACTTTTTGGACACTAGTTATGTAGCTGAACCCATTGCACTAATTTTACAGAATGTATTGTTTGAAACAATGAGAGAAGTGCTGTTTCTGCTGTTTCACATTTTACAGGAGTACATTGTTGTTATTATAATACTTCATTCACACTTACAAAATCCTGGCTGACAGGTAAATGTCAGCACAATTTTATCAAGATTATGATGTTTTAGGCATATTTATGCAACCTTCAAAAAGTAGTTGGACACCCCTGTCACATGTGTAGCACCCAATAATTTCATTTTGCTATCTTTTTCACTACAGAAGATACTGTAGAATGTTTATAGTTCATTGCTTGCATCTAAATGTCATATCAGTCATATAGCTATGGATAAAATGACTCACCAAAAGTGACAGTTTCCTTCTTAGAACACCTTCAGCCCCAGTCCTTCATTCATGGATGACTTGGAATTTACAATTCTTCCAGGCTGCATTAATGCACCAAGTAAAACATCATTACAAGAATTCACAATGATTCTTACACAATGTAAAATGTTGAACCTGGTCTTCCAGAATTCCTTTTGGGGTCATGACTCTGTATCAAGTCTCTTCAGAACACTTGGAAAACATCATATGAATTCAATGAAGAACTGCTTTTAAAAGCAGTAACAATACTGTTCGTCACATATATTTGTTTAAATATGCAGGGGGAGTAGTTAGGTCCATATAATGATATGAAAATACAAAACAAACATTAATGGTAAAAAAAATTTACTTACTCATAATAATTTCGGCATTTTTAGTCACTGTGGCAAAGCTTCTGCCCGATAGAATGGGCATTTGTGTATTTAGATGAGATCCATGTTCTGCCTGAACGGAAGATTCACGGATTAAAAACACTATTTCGAGTTGAAATTCTATACCTTTGTATAAGTGTTTGCAAGGAATGATGATTAAAAACATGAAAGTTAAAAAACCCAAATGAATAAAAAGGACACAAAGGAATAAAAGATGGACCCAAACTTAATTCACCACCGCAACACACTTCCAAACATGTTTCAGCAAGAATTTTGCCTTCCTCAGTGGAAACATTAAGGTGTACGTGGGCACCAAGTCCTCGTAGAAAGACTGATGTAATGTCTTGTATCGCTCTGCCTTCAGCCTTCGTTGTCGCAGACCATGGACAATTGCATATCACTGCGCAAGCTGTTAGTGGCGGCATCTATGACATTGTGTTCTTCTTGGTCTACTTTTGCCATTCCACACCTCTGATCTTTGAACCTGTGTTTATTTATTAGCCTTTTGAAATCGATTGTTTTTCTGTTCGATCAGATATCGCCAGGCATGAGGTAATTCAGTTGGTGAATTAGTGTTGCAGCATCTATTTCCAAATTTCTCAATGACCACTGCTTCCGATGTTATGATCTGTCTATGAGTCTTGTGTGATGTCAAATGTCTAATATTCTCCCAGTCGGGCTTCGATTGATTTTCTATGCAGTGTTGTATCAGAGCCGTTCTTGGTCTTTTCTTTTGCCAATCTTGAATATGTTCTTTCAATCTCGTAATCATATGTCTTTTTGTACTTCCAATATAAATGGAATCTTGTTGATTATTGTCTGTCTTGGTTGGTATGGCATATACTCCTGCTCGATCTAGGATGGATTTTTTTGTTATTACCAGAAGTTAGTAATGAGCCATTATCAGTGGCGGTTTCTGCAAGATTTATTTCATTCAAAACACATTCTTTCTTTAATATGTTACTTAATGGTGGTAAGTATGGAAAGGAGATGTAAGATTTATATATATTCTTTTGTTTTGTCTGGTTTTGATTATTCTTAAGATTGTTATATATTGAATTAATCAAACGTTTATTGTATCCAAAATGCTCAGATATATTTTCAATCCATTGTATTTCTGTAAGTTCGAACTCTGCCGTAGAGGAATGCATTATAGCTTTGTTAATGTAATATTGGAATGCAGCTGTCTTATATCTCCATGGGTGTGCGGAAAAGGCTAATAAACACAGGTTCATTAGCCTTTTCCACACACGAAAAGGCTAATAAACACATGGGTGTTTCAAAAGGCTAATAAACACAGGTTCAAAGATCACGAGTGCAGAATGGCAAAAGTAGACCAAGAAGAACACAATGCCATAGATGCCACCACTAACAGCTTGCGCAGTGATACGCAGTTGTCCATGGTCTGTGACGACGAAGGCTGAAGGCAGAGCGATACAAGACATTACATCAGTCTTTCGAGGATCGTCGATGAGGTCTTGGTGTCCACATACACCTTAATGTTTCCACTAAGGAAGGCAGAATTCTTGCTGAAACATGTTTGGAAGTGTGTTGCGATAGTGAATTAAGTTTGGGTCCATCTTTTATTCCTTTGTGTCCTTTTTATTCATTTGGGTTTTTAACTTTCACATTTTAATCATCATTCTTTGCAAACACCTATACAAGGGTATAGAATTTTAACTCGAAATAGTGTTTTTTAATCTGTGAATCTTCCGTTCAAGCAGAACTTGGATCTCATCTAAATGAGCAAATGTCCGTTCTATCGGGCAGAAGCTTTGCCACAGTGACTAAAAATGCCAAAATTATTATGAGTAAGTAAATTTTTTTTACCATTAATGTTTGTTTTGTATTTTCATATCATTATATGGACCTAACTACTCCACCCTGCATACTTAAACAAAATATATGTGACAGACAATATTGTCGCTGCTTTTAATAGCAGTTCTACATTGAAGTCTTTGGCCACATAATATCGCGCCATATGCTTTTTTTGTGTATGGGAATATAAGAATCATATGAATTGTTTTAAAGTTGGTAATCATTTGCTGGTCCATCTCTGCTGAAGTAGAGGAGTGGTTTTGGGAAGGAGAAATTTGACTGTTACAAAGTCAAATGTCACCTCCAGAGATCCAGCAAGTTCCAGCTCATGGTCTGGTGCATTACCCAACATTAGTCTTTAGAGGAAGTTTGTTCCTTTCCAGGTTAGCTCTTGACTGAAGGACAAAACACTTTAAATGCCCATTCATTGAAGAGGGGCCTTGTTGCCTAGGATTTCTTGTGACACTGCCAGGAGACACCCAGTCTGCCTTTGATGACCACCTGCTGTTTAAACACTTTAGGAGTTTCAGAGTAGTAACCCAGCATCAGGTTGAGCAGGAAATCTCCAGAGGTATTGGCACCCAACAGTAAAGTAAGCCTTCGTAAGCTTGTGTCCAAGCAAAGAGCCCTCATAATTTGTGATGCATGTTGTATGGGCATTCTTTTCCAGAAGAGGCCTGTTTTGTCTACATTAAATACTTTTGAATAACATAACCCTCCTTCTCAATAAACTCTTTAACTCTGCCTTAAAGATTTCAGCTGCTTCCTGATCAGCACTGGAAGCCTCTCCATGTCTCATGATACTTTTAATATCAGAACTTTCCGTAAAGCTGTTGAAAGTCGTCACATTGCATGGCACTATTTGAGTGTGTTTTGGCCTTTAAGTTATCAAAAATTTGCTTTGCGTAATCGCAATTGTATCACTCTTCATCTGTTTTTCTTTTAGGATTTCCTTTAGTTTAACTATATCAGAAATAGTTGACTGGGAGAAATCACATGTTCAAGCGCCAACACTATTTTTAGCACCATCATGTTTTTTTCACTATTACTTGTTTAATTTTAATCAAAATTTTCTGTATATTGCACTCTTTTGGGGCTGTGGTTATCAGTTTGCACAATATTGCAATTGTAAAACAGATTCAATAAAATGTCAAATAATTATGTAATAATTGCAGTAAGCACAGATACAACCACTTCAACCCCAAAGAAAGAGTAAGCACTGAGGCTGTATCCTTCCTTCCACACATATGGCCAAAATGTTATAGACACTGTTATTGACTGAGATCTACTCAAAACACTTGCGTTCTCATTGCTAATTGGCTTACCTACCACCCACGCTTACCCATGTGATCTTCGTGACAGTTGCATGCCCATCATAAAGTGCATATTCATCATATAATGGGCCTTATTTTATAATGAAGAGTCCATTGTAAAGTACTTTAGTTGTATATTGAACCAATTATAAAGTGGGGGCTCACTATAGGCTACTTTATATTCTAGATCTTTATTCCCTTTTTTCAGTAAGATGTCTAGAAATGGTATTTCATTGTTGGCTTCCATTTCACAGGTGAAGTGAGCTGGATCTCTTGCTTTCACTTGTCGTTTAGTTTCAGTTTTCTGTATTGGTTTTCTGTTGCTCAAATGTCATGCACATAATATTTATAATAGAGTTAACTAAATTGAAGCTTATAGAAACATACTGATAGAATCACAGAAAAAAAATCAAGCTGTCTCCTAAGTGTGTTCATGCAAGTGTCAGAACAACTTTAGCCTGTCAGCACCATATGCTGTTTTTATATCTGTTATGAGCATATATTCACACACAAAGAATTCAGTGGAGATGCTGCAGAAGAATCAGGTAGCCCATCTTTTTTGTAAACCAGGTAGTCATATTCATAGTTCTAGTTCAAATTGATTTAATATTAATATATATCGATGGCTGCAGTTATTATTTTTCCAAAAACATTTCTCTGGGGCTTTGCAGTCGTCTTTAGTTTTGTTGGTTTTACTCACATTGAGTAGTTTTTAATATCATGTGTATTTTAATAAACTATATTTAAATTACCATCATATTTACTTTTGGTCTAATGGAATTGTGTTCTTTATTCTGCTCTGGTTTCAGTAAATCTCATTTGGCGCCATTTTTGCCATCTCACCCAATTATCAATCCACTTGCTGCACTTGGGAAAGAAGCCATGTCTTTTGGTGTTGTAAGTGCTGCACCATGGGGTTCATCAGCAATTTTACCAATATCATGGGCTTATATTAAAATGATGGGTCCTCATGGTTTGAAGAAAGCTACTGAAGTTGCTATCCTTAATGCAAATTACATGTGCAAAAGACTAGAAGACCATTATAAAATACTTTATTTAGGAGATCAAGGTATAGTTATTTTGATATTTAAATGCTTTAAGTTCCTAGTTGAAAGTTTGCATTTATAACTCAATATAAACTCATCTGCATTTTCAATATAAATGTGTATTTTTAAGTGTGATGTTTGTCATTAAGATTTCATCAAAATGCATGGCATTGCATGTTTTTAAATTAAACTGTTGGTTTTTATTAGGACAGGCTTGCCAGTAGCCAGTAACTCCTTTGTCCAGGGTGACTAAGGAATTTCAGTGGGTGACTGAAATTTTCATCTTTATTCCTAGACTAAAAAAAAAAAAAAAAAAAAAATGTGAACTCTATATTTTTTTTAGAACTTTCCATTTTCTGAGAGTCTGTGGCATTAAATGTTGGCAGAAATGAATTGTTCTCTTGTTACACAGCAAGACAGGTCATGTATGAAGCTTGTTACAGTTATCAGGGCAGTGTCTTTCACCTTGGTATCGCCTGATTGGTGGTCTGACTGTAGAGTGAGAGCTAACTTTTCTTTTTGTTTTCGTAAGTAAATGTGAGAGATGTAGTATTTCTTCTTATTAGAATAATGAATTAGTGAATTCATAAAGTTCATTCAAAAGGAAGTTTTAATTTTTTTAAAATCAAAAAATTGATGCATTTGATTTAAGCACATATTTTTGTATTTTAAGAGCATATTTTTACATTTTTTTGCTACACAGATGCATACCTATTTTATCAATTTTTTAGTGTGTAATTTCAATGTCTAAACAATAAAACACATCCTAAATTGGAAAATATATGAAACAAACTAAATTTTGGATTGATTAGGGGCAGTATTCAAAATTTGTAGGTACGTTAAAGTAAAACATAAAATTGTGCAATGTATGTATGCGGCATGCGCGTGTGTGTGTTTGTGTGTATAGATTGTCCAATATATGGTCTTTTTTTTTTTTATTTGTGGACCACTACTCTTAGTGGACTACTAAAATCTTTGCTGTTATTTGCATGACTGTATTAGAACTTATATTTGCATTATTCCTCATGGAAATAAAATATTGTTATTAAGATATTGCTAGAAATTTTCTAGTCAAGTCAGTTCTACTTAATTCTAAATATACCAGAAATTGTCTTCAGCAACTAGACCGTGGCACTGAGTTACCTTTACTTTACTGTTCACCATATATTGTCTTGGAAAATTTTAAAATTGATGGCCCTGGAGCTGGAATCGAACCTGCATCTCCTGATTTCTGTTAGAGTATTGCTATCATTACACCCCCAGGACAATGAAGCTCTGAGTAACTGAAGCTAAGCACTTATAGCTTAGGAATCTCAGCCCTTCAGATTTTCTCTTGTTAAAGCAATCATATGCTTCCACATAGCACTGATGACCCTGTCAAATCCAGTAATGGATATGTAGGTCACAAATCACCAGTGCATCAGATATCATCACAGAAATTAAGGAAGAAATATTCATAAAAATGCATGGTAAATCCATAAGTACAGTTTCTTCAGAAACCAGACTGCAGCACTAAATTGCCTTTACATCACTGTTCACCATGTAAAATCACCTCAGGAAACTTGAAAATTACATAGTTGTGGAAGCTTTAGTTACTTGAAACTGGATTATCCTGGGTGATGTAATGTAATGGTATCACGCTTGAATGAAAATTGAGAGATGCTCTTTTGATTTCCACTCCAGGGTGATGTTATTCTCAAGTTTTCTGGGAAGGTAGTACATGGTGGACAGTGAAGTATAAACAGCAATTCGGTGCTACAGTCTTGTTGATGAAGATAATACACTAGTGGATTTCCCACATATTTGTGAAGAATATGTTTTCCGTAATTTGTATGATCATCTCAGGAATTGTTTGAAATTAAATGTCTTTTATTAGTCTGGAGTGAAGCATTTTCTTAAACTATCTCTTTGTTGTATATACTTCTGTGAGAAATACATATAAGTTATTCTCATCAGGTGTTTCAATTACGTGGTATATCAATTGTAATGTTGTAACAAAAATCTGTCACAAATTATTCTGTTCATTACGTTTTTATGCCATTGCCAGAGGAGCATTACACATTTGTTAGTTCTTATTGTTCTTATGTTGTTATTCGATTAATAAAGAAGTTTATTTACCTTGATCCTTGCTGTTCATAGTTTCTTACATTGTTGTGTCTTTAATATGTGCTAAACAGTTACAGGTGGTAGGTGTCTCTCAAATCTTCTTAGGTGACCTCTTGGAATGTACGTTACTAATTCTATGAAAGACATAAGGGGGTTAAAAGGAAAAATATTTCCATCATTTCACTCTGTGAAAAAATGCACAAATTTGCGATTAAAATCCTCCTATTGTAGTTAAAAACTTCAAAACTAGACATCTTCATTTGCCGAGGCTGATGAAAGGTTTAGTCAGTCTCTTCAAAATTCTTCTCAAGACTCAGGTCCAGCAATCATTAAAAGTTTCAAGGTTAAAAGAAAACTTAAAATTTAGGTTAATTGTATTGAACACGCACTATGAGGAAACAAAATGACTTAGAAATACAAACTTTACACTGTAGTTATTATTCTAGTTTGTATTTCTAAGTCATTTTGTTTCTTCATAGTGCGTGCTCAATGCAATTAACCTAAATTTTAAGTTTTCTTTTAACCTTGAAACTTTTAATGATTGCTGGACCTGAGTCTTGAGAAGAATTTTGAAGACACTGACTAAACCTTTCATCAGCCTTGGCAAATGATTATGTATAGTTTCGAAGTTTTTAACTACAACAGGAGGATTTTAACCTCAAATTTGTGCTGTTTTTCACAGTGTGAATATGATGGAAATATTCTTCCTTTTATAACCCCTTATGTCTTTCATAGAATTAGTAATGTACATTCCAAGAGGTCACCTAAAAAGATTTTAGAGACACCTACCACCTGCAAACGTTTATCACATATTGAAGATACAAGAATGTAAGAAACTACAAACAGCAAGACTCAAGGTAAATAAACTTCTTTATTAATCGAATAACAACATAAGAACAATAAGAACTAACAAATGTGTAATGCTCCTCTAATAAAAGCATAAAAAAACGTGATGAACAGAATAATTTGGGACAGATTTTTGTTACAACATTACAATATCTCTGTTTCTTCATCTTCACTGAAAATTGCAAATATTAAAAAAAATCTTTCAGAGAAATTTGAATTTTATTTTGCACATCGTTGTTTCTCTGTGAAAGATTTTTACAGGAGTTTTTCTTATTCTTTCTTTCTAAAGTTCATTCTCTAATTGTGGTGGGATGGGTTGTGAGAGGGTTTGAACATATCAAAAAGATTTGTTCACAGCTCCTGCCCAAAATTATTTTAAGTTGTATTCATTTTGATTTCAGTTTGAAATTTTAATATTATTTTGTGACTTTTTGGTCTGTGTAACATACATCTGATGAAAGACTGAGTATGGTCTGATTGAAATGTAAAATATTTTTTCATGCCCCATCAAAATTAACAAATATGGGACATACAAAATTGTCTCAGAAATAATTAATTTTATCAAATATTTAAAATATTCATCATTCTCTCTGTGTGCCCTACAATTTGCTTTGATCATTCACATTTCATATCATGCTAACCAAAAGCATAGTGTTTCTAACAAAATAAAATTTACTCTTAGTGCGCATGTGAATAAACATCTGGGTTTTCAAACTGCTAGTACATTTGGCCTCTCTGTACGATGAAATTTATTGTTTTATAGAATTTTGATTAACTTATATATAAAGAACTTCACACACCCCTCCCCATCATTCTGGCATCTCACTATTATATATATATATATATATATATATATATATTCAATTTTAGCCAATAATACTGAATACTTTGCCTGGTTTTTATTGAATTACTTGGTAATTTTTTTTTTTTTTTTCGTCTTGACACTTCATAGCTGAATAGGAAGAATATGCAAATTATGAACCAGAGCATCAACGATGATTATGTGGAAGATGCGGTAACAAAGATAATTACTGTTTGCTTTCTGAAGTTCTTACTGTTTTAGTCTCTCGTTTTATCTGGTGCTTCTAATTCTTTGTTTTTAATGTGTTTTCTACCCTCCTTTTAACATCACAACAGAAGGATTCAGAAATTGAATCTTACGGTGATGACATTGACCCGGAAGTGGTGCAGCCTTGCGAATGGTCGCTGTAGTACTGCGAGGCCTCAGTACAAGGGTGAGCGAAGTTCTTTATATACAGTGAAGTGCCAGAAAAACTGGTACAGACGAGCTTATGCAAAATACATAGCAAAGTCACCTATGCACGTACTCGGTTGCGTCCGCCAGTGCGTATATAAAGCGATAGACATTCATGCCAGCTGTTAGAGCTGTTTTCGGCATGAGAATGACAAGTAATAACGATTTAAGCGATTTTCAACGCAGTTTCATAGTTGGCGCTCGTGAGATGGGCCATAGTATTTCGGAAGTAGAAATGAAGTTCGGATTTTCACAGACGACCATTGCAAGGATGTACTGTGACTACAAGAAGTCCGGCAAACCCCCCAACCTATGATACCAGTGTGGCCATAAAATGACATTGGGTAAACGTGACCATAGTCGGCTGTCAAAAATCGTTTCACGCGATAGGCGTGCAACACTCTCGCAGGTATCATCGGAACTCAATGCTAGATCCTCAACAAGCATCAGCATCTGGACTGTGCAATGTACCCTGCAGGATATGGGCTTTAGGAGCCGACGCCCAACTCGAGTCCCCTTGATGGGTGCACGACATAGAGCTATGCGCCTTGCTTGGGCACGGCAACACCGCCACTAGACACTTGATGACTGGGACAAGTAGCCTGGTCTGATGAGTCGCGTTTCCAACTGCATTGGGCAGATGGAAGGATTCGTGTGTGGTGGCAAGCCCATGAAGCCATGGATCCCGTCTGTCAACAGGGAACTGTACCGGGTGGTGGTGGTGGTGGGGGTCGGGTCGATAATAGTTTGGGTGTGTTTAACTGGACTTCACTAGGACCCCTGGTACGTCTACAAACGTCTGTGACCGGCCAACGCTATGTGTGCATCCTTTCTGACGAGGTACACCCGGTCATGTCCTACATTCATGCTGATGGGTTGGGCCTGTTCCAACAGGACAATGCACCTCCACACAAGTGTCGGGACGCCACATTATGGTTAGAGGAACATTCATCTGAGTTTAGGGTGTTGGCCTTCCCACCCAAGTCCCCAGATCTGAACGTGATAGAACACGTTTGGGATGCCATGCAACACGCTATCGAACACAGGAATCAAAGACCTTGGAATATATCCAAATTGTAGAATGCTCTGCAGGAAATATGGTGTGCATTGCCTACAGCATATTTCCAGAAGCTAGTGGAGTCCATGCCCCGTCGTATTTCTGCAGTCCCGTGCTCCCGTGGGGGACCTACCAAGTATTAGACTGGTGTACCTGTTTTTCTGGCACTTCAGTGTATGTGTTTACCAAAATTTTACAAATTTTATTGTATGGAGTATGGCTAAAAGTGGTAATATTGCAGATTTAATGTGTTGAACAGAAATAATAGTGTGTGCAGTAAAAAAGCTGTAAATACAAACTATACATGAATTAAACCATGTGAATAAATACAAGGTATTTTTTAATATTTAATTTTAATATCAATATTATGATACATATTTGTTCTTTGAGTTTAGCATTGTTTTCAAGAAAGTAAAAGACCATTACCTAAACTTTTTTGCTTTTTGCTCACTCGTTAGCATTTTAATTGCAACATTTTACTGATGTTCCATAACATGAAAAATCCTCGCATTTCCATCACAGAAATTAAGGAGGAAATATTCTTCACAAGTACATTATTTAGCAGTTAGATTGTGATACTGAATTGCTTTTATTAGGGGTATGCAAAAGTTTCTGCCGCCCCCGCTAGCGGGTGCTGTTGGGGTCTAACCTGCTGGCGACCCATGCTGTCAGTTCGTGCATGAAGACAAGCATGGCGGTCGATAAAGTTCATTTGCGGCACTGTTTGTTATTCATGTTTAATTTAGGGAAAAGTGCAAGTGAATCATATGGTTCAATATGTTAGGTGTATGGCGAAATGGTTATGGGTGAGCGGATATGTCGATAATGGTTTACCTGGTTTAAGAAAGGTGATCTAAGCTTGGAAGACAAGCCACATGCAGGTAGACCGCAGGAACTCGCAGACGAGGAGCTGGAATCGCTGTTGCAAGAAGATTCCACACAGCTGACCACGCAACTGGTAAAACGTTTGAAAGTGGCTCAATTGACGGTGGTATGGCATCTACAGGCCTTGGGGATCCAGAAGGTTAGTAGATGGGTTCCACATACTTTAACAGAGCGTAATATTGGTCAACGATTGGGCATCTGCATGTCGTTGCTGAAGAGGTTTTCAACATTAATTCACTGCAGAACAGGATATCCATGGGGAAAAGGTGCTGTTGTGTGTGTGTAGTGGGATTTGCACAGAGTGCTGTACTTCGAACTGTTGAAACTGGATGAAACAATCGCTGCACAGTGATATAGCAATCTGTTGATGAAACTGAACGCCGCAATCGAGCAAAAACGCCCATGGACAGGTAAAGGACGCCACCCAGTCATCCTGTTACACAATAATGCCAGACCACATGTCAGTGCCACCACGAAATCAACTCTTGAACAGTTACACTGAGAGGTTTTACCACACGCAGCTTACTTCCCGGACATTGCACCCTTAGACTTTCATCTGTTTCGCTCTATGCAACATGCCCTAGCCCAATAGCGGTTCACCACAGTTCCAGAGGTGGAAAATTTTATTGTGGGTTCTCAGCTCAAAACCCAAGACCTTCTACCACTGAGGCATTCATTTGTTGCCTGAAAAATGGCAAAAGGTCATTGATGCTGACGGTTTCCTGATTGTTCCTGTCTCCTTTCTCCTTAAAATGGCAGAAACTTTTGCATACCCCTAATAGTTCACTGTTTTCTATATAATGTCTCTTCTCAAAAAATTACATTGGCCTAGAATGGGAATCAAACCTGCACTTTCCAATTTCCATTTGAGTATGCTATTGTTACACAATCTAAGACCATGAAGTTTCAAGTAGCTGAAGCTAAGCAATTATAGCTTTGAAATCTGTACAACTTCAGATTTGTGCTAGTAAAAGAAATCCAATGCTTCTTCATAGCATTGATGACCCTTGAGGAATGATTGGATTGCTTCATCTAGTGCAAATCTGAACTTCAGATTAAGCAATCCAATATTACCTTCTTCATAGTGTTGATGACCCTTCGGGAAGCATTTGTTTATTGTCGCACAAATCTAAATTTCAGAGTAAGCAATCCAGTGCTTCCTCAAGGGTTGTCTATGCTATAAAGAAACATTGGATTACTTTGACAAGCACAGAACTGAAGCTTTCAGATTCCTAAGGTATAATTGCTTAGCTCCAGTTACTTGAAATCTTATTGTCCTGGGTGGTGTAATAGTAGTAGCACACTTGAACGGAAATCAGGAGATGCAGTTTCAATTCGCACTCCAGGACAATGCAAGGAGATGTTACATGCAATAAACAAAAAAACTTCAGTGCCACAGTGTGATTGCTGAAAACGAAGAACAGTGAAACTCCAATTATCTGGATTAATAGGGACCAAGGTCGGTCTGGTTATTCAAAAATCCAGATAATTAGATTTTTTGTTGAAATCAGGTACAAAAAGATAAATGGTTAACACATATAAAAAAAACTATTAACATATATATTTATATCTGTATGTAAATTTATATTTAAAAGAAATCTGTTATTATTATTATTTTTTTCTGTTTTGAGGAGCTACATCGCTTCCTAGCTGCCAAATCGTGAACTCTTTTAACATGAAACAGTTGGAAAGCTTTGCACTCTTCCTGATTCTCCATCCATACTAGTGCTAGCTCCAAATCATGAAATGCATCATTGTGAGAAGGCACGCTTCTCTCTTCTATTTCTCCCTCATATTCACTTTCCCCTTCCGATGCATCCACATTTAAGAAGCTGGCCACAATTTCGTCGTCAGTCATGATTTGGTAGCCAGGATCAGCAGAGTCAGATGTCAGCCATTCTCTCATATCTTCCACCTCACATTGAGATGAACCATAAATTTGGATTGCGATATTCGCTGGTTCATTAATACTTGTGATTTCTAATTCTACATCACTTTCACTTTCTATGTCACTCATGATTTTTCACCAAGCTCTCTTTAATGTTATTGGTTTGAGTTGATTCCAAGCATCTGCAGCCACGTAAGCACATTCCTTCAAGTCTGTTATACGTTTATAGAAATCCATAACTTGATCTTTGTCATCAGAGAGAAGCTTACGCAGCAGTGTTTTTCTGTATTGGTGTTTTCTACACTCGATAATGCCCTGGTCCATTGGCTGCAGGAGGCTTGTTACATTTGGTGGTAGGAAGACAACCGAACACTTTCCATTCTCTCTCTCAAAACTTTCAGGAGATGGGTGAGATGGAACATTATCTAAGAGCAGCAAAACCTTTCCTTCTTTACAGATATTCTCCTAAAATATTTTGACTTGTAGAACAAAACAGGTGTTGTATCACTGCAAAAACATGTTACAGTTCATCCACCCTCACTGTTGATTCATGTACACCACGGAAAGGTTTTTAACATTCTTGAAGGCCCTGGGTTTCTTTGATTCCCAACCATAAGCAATGGAAGCTTTTGAGTTCCTGTTCAGTTTGCCCAAGTCAACACAGTGACCCAATCTTTGCTCATTTTATGATCAGGTGTTATAAGTTCCTTCTTTGAGGCCAGAGTTTTTTTAGGCAGAGCTTTCCAGTAAAGGCCAGTTTCATCCGCATTGTAAATAAAATCTTTGTCGAATTGTCTTGCAAACTTTGTTGTAAATTCTGAAACAAACTATCTGCGGAATTCGCGTTGGCAGACATCTTTTCGCCGTGAATTTCAAGCTCACAAATTTTGTGCCTTTTTTAAAAATTTCTGAGCCAGCCTTGACTTGCTTTGAATTGTGGATCTCCACCTAATATTTCATTAAACATTAAGGCCTTTCTGAAAGTAAGGGTCCTGATATTAGCTGGCCTTGAGAACGTTTCTGTACAAACCAGGTGTAAACTACATCCTCAACTTTATCATTTACAGGTCTTTTCGTAGATTTTCTTGATGAACATACTTCTTTATTTTCAGTTTTCAAAACGAATGTTTTTAATGAATTGGCATTTTTTTTTATATCTGAAATCATTGAAGTTCTGACACCATACTCATCCGCCAGCTTCTTCCAAGATTCACCTTACCCTATACAATCGACGATTATCATTTTCTCCTTCACTGTTAACACCACACATTTTCTTTTTGGCACCATCACTCAGCCAAAATTTAAAGAATTTTAAAACGGTACACTACAGCCCACAATGAAAGTAGAAGGCAAACTGAGGATGCCCGCTGGTAGTTGACCCCCAAGAAAAGAATGACTAAAAGGGAAAAATCCATTTTTTGGAGGGAAGCAAAGCATAAGCACACCTGTCACTCCTGCGTTAAATTGGACTAGTACTACTGTTGCTATGCTGATGTACTTCCGTTACAAAGGTCTTCTTAACTTGGGTGCACTATAAGCTGTGCACGTGTCTGTTTTCAAGGAAGTGTTTGTTGTTTAGAGGTGTGTAGGATTTCCAAGATTTCATTCTGAGAGTCGTGGCTGCTAATTTTTTTCATAGTTCCTGAAAATTGATCCGGATAATCAGATATCCGTATAATTGGAATTGCGCTGTACTTCACCACGCTTTATTTTCTGCCAGTACTCTTTTTGTTTCTCATGAAAATTATAAGGCTTCTTAGTTATCAGAGTTTAAGAACTAAAAGGTTTGATTATTACATCCGTGGTATATGCTTTGTAATGTTCTAACCGTTAAAATTGTTTGTGTTACATCCCATATTGCATTATTTCATGAATCATCAGTCTGATGTTTTACTTCTTCTGTGAGTAGCTTATCTTTTGATGCACTTAAAAATTGTTGAGTTTGCATTTTCACTAGTGCTTTCTTATTGTAATGTATTTTTTGTACTTTATACTGTAAGATGAATAATTGATTGCATTTTGGGTTTTTTAGCTATCTTGTTATATTGTATAAAGCTTCAAATGCATTTGTTGTATCCTCTATATTATTTATATCATGGGACTGAAAAATAAATTTAGCTCATAAGTAAACTAAAATACTTTTCTGAATGTGATTTCAGGGTTATGCTTTAGATTAGTCTTTGTACAATGCTGATGTTAAAGATGTTATATAAAAAATTCTTATTGTTTTTTTAGGTACTGTTGCTCATGAATTCATAGTTGATGTTAAAGATTTCAAGAAAACTTCTAATGTTGAAGCTATGGACATTGCTAAACGACTTCAAGATTATGGTATTTATTATATATTGCAACATGATTCTTTTTTTTTTTTTGAAAATTTACATATTGTTTCAACAATCTAGATATTACTAGTGCTTTCTTGAAACACAGTCTAAACTTAAATTTATCTGAAGTAATTTTGTCTATTTTGTATGTACAAAATGTGTTTTTGTAGTGACATGTAGTGAATATTAGGAGATGCGCAAGCCCAGAAATATGTTCTCATTAATGCAGACATTTAACGTGGACCAGGGACATCAAACAAAGATCTTCACTCTTTCCACGTTTATAAGTAAGTCACGGAAAAATTCTCATTGGCCGCCACCAGGAGTTGAACCCAGGGTCTTCCAGTTACGCGCCGGATATGCTTCCGCTACACCACAGCGGCCTCGAATTACTCCAGACTCGCATACACTAACTGCCAAGCCAATTTGGCAGGTTGCTTCTTGGAGCCCCACACAGCATCGTGCCACTTATAAACGTGGAAAGAGCGAAGATCTTTGTTTGATGTCCCTGGTCCACGTTAAATGTCTGTATTAATAATTCATTCACCTTCTAATTATTTCTTCAGTTGCTGCTTACCATCTTTGGTGAATCCCCAGCATTGTGCGGGGCTCCAAGTAGCAACCTGCCAAATTGGCTTGGCAGTTAGTGTATGTGAGTCTGGAGGAATTCGAGACCGCTGTGGTGTAGCGGAAGCATATCCGGCGCGTAACTGGAAGACCCTGGGTTCGACTCCCGGTGGCGGCCAATGAGAATTTTTCCGTGACTCACTTATAAACGTGGAAAGAGCGAAGATCTTTGTTCGATGTTCTCATTAAAGAATCCACCCTGAGAGTTTTCTCTTGGTTTTAAGACTGTCACAGCTTTTAAGTGCTATCCAGTTTGAAAACAGTGTGCACACAGTGTGCTGTAGTACAGGTTTTAAAATCAACCTGGATATCATTGTATTATGAAAGGCCAATGCCACATTAGCTCCTACCTTCCTCTACTCGACCCATCTGTACACCAGAATAAACCATAATGAAACTGCCACAAACAACACTTTTCGCTAACACACATTTTTCTTGGTCTCACTGATTTCTACCACATTTTTATTGAAGTTTTCTAACTCTGTTGCAAATTTTACCTCTCTCCTTTATTCCTTATATGTTTATGCATCTAAGCCTGCTGTCTTCATACTTAACTAGTAATTTTTCAAGTACATTAACTGAAAATGTGGAGTAGTTATTTTAGAATTAATTTTATCCGTAATGACAGTAAATGCATCAGAATATGTAAATGCTACCACCCATTCATCCTCCATGTGGATGGAAGGCAGATTATGATGGAGTTTGTCAGGTTCCTCAAAGGTGTACCATTCAACATGGTCTAATCTAGAGCCATTTGGTTGTACACCTTAGCTTGGGCTTCAATTTGTGCTGCATTAGTTGTTTGTCCTAATTGGTAAGTTGACTAGCTGGTTTAGTAACCCACCACTTTAGTCCCTGTACTTTAATGGAGATCTGCTGTGCATCACAAGCAGTCGTAGTGGGGCACTGGGATGTAGGTCCAGCTGATTCTACACATCTTTTCCATTGTTCAGTTGGGATCCCCTTCCAGTGTGAATACATGTCAACCTTTGGCACTTTCATAGCACTGAAGTTCAGACTAAAGTGACGTGTATTATGTACAGATTAAAGAATAGTTAATATAAAAGAAAGAAAAAAATGTACAACAACAGAAAAAAGTAAGAAAAAGATATTTGTGCTGGTTCATTGCCAAATTTTGCACCTCATAAACTTTATTTAAAAGTTTTCCATTGCTTTAGAATTTCTATCATTTCTATCGCAAATGGCTAACGATGTTTGCAGATATACTAAAGATTAAAATTGGTGATTTTTTTCGAGTGGCCATTGGCCAGTAGGTGGACAAAATCTAGTGGCCACTTTCCTTACGGCTATTTCGTGTTGTATACACATTTTATCACTGCATTGTATACCTTTCTTTTATTTAGACATAGTTAAATTTAAAGTTAGTAGTTACAAGGGCCCACTGTCTATTGTCCAGTGCAATTAAATGAATAAATATAATCTTAAAAGTTATATTTTTCTTCAACCACATCAACCAAATTTTCTAGACAGTCTTTATTGGAAAGATAATTTAATAATTTTTATTTGGTCTCTCGCTATGTTCACAAATAAAATCTCCCAATCTCTCCACCATAAATTGATAGCAGTGGATGGGTCAAAATTTTCAAGCAGTACTTACTTTTGCTTACTTTATTTAATTTGCTCTATTTTCTAAAGTCATTCTTTGCATGAGCATTATCTTGTCATCAAGAACATTGCCCACAATGCTTGCATTCTCTTAACTTCTGCATTGCTTGGCATAACAGTCAGCTTTATAGAGTATTTCAACAATTTGTGCTATGACCTTCATGTGCTAAAAATTGCTTGTTTTTAGTTTCTCTAGCAGTTTTTGGTGAGTTATTGATAGTCAAAAATGTTCAGACATCATGTTTCGAAGCTGCTTCCATTCTGCTAATTTTTTTCTTTTCATTCCATTTATTTTTGGTTAGGTTTTTTTTTTTTGGTGTCAAAATGAAAACTGGCTGTATAGCTTTCAAAAATGAATTTGATATCTTATAGCAGAATCATTTTGTGGTACAGATGAGATTGGGAGAAATGTGATACCAACCTGGTCACTTTATTTAACAGACTCGCAATGATTCCTGACCACTAACAAAAAATATTCAGCAATTTCCTGGGTTGTTCTAATAAATATTACATTAAAAACATTGATAAACCTTCACAGGTGTTGAAAAAATAGTCATGACGAAATAAGAACACTTGCAGAGTATGAGTATCCTGATTCCATCGGATTCTGTCCAGTTTTCGAACCCAGTGTCATGTTTTTTTTTTCCAGAAAACGTTCAGTTTGGTAGAATTTTAATGATTTGTCATTTTTCCTGTTTGCCCACTACAGACCTTCCAAATACTATGGAATTCTCCATAGTCAAAACGAAAATCGTCGATCACTGTGGAGTACGGGAAACATCAAATATACTACGGAAATAAAAAATCTGGTTGTCGTTTTTTTCCCCCTTCAGAAAACGTTGTTTTCAAATAAAGGTAACTTGATCACGCTAGTTACGTTAGATGAAAACTTTTACAAAAAAGTGCGTAAGTTGGAAGCTTTCGACCTTATCTTAGGTCTTCATCACGCCAATGGAGGACCGCCCTCGTTCTTGAAGAGTGAATCTATAATAGATCATTAGTCCTCCATTGGCGTGATGAAGACCTAAGATAAGGTCGAAAGCTTCCAACTTACGAACTTTTTTGTAAAAGTTTTCATCTAACGTAACTAGCGTGATCAAGTTACCTTTATTTGTTAATATTGATACGTGTTTTGCCCATCATCGTCATGTAACGTTGTTTTATTGGAATTTTAATGATTTGTCATTTTTTCCTGTTTGCTCACCTCAGACCTTCCAAATGCTATGAATTCTCCAGAGTCACTACGGAAATCAGCGATCGCTGCGGAGTACAGGAAACATCGAATATACTACGGAAATAAAAAATCTGTATGAAATAATGTTATTCAACATTTGTTCAAAGTTTATTTTCATGTTTTCAAAATTCTAACATTCATCAAACATTTTTGAGACTGTTTATTGGATGTTTTTAATGTCGCGACATTTGTTCGGTATAATTTAGGCATCTTCATGCCGTTCGTCTCCCTGAAAATGATTGTTTTTTTAACACGGATGAAAATGTACCGCAGTTTTCTAAATTTCGAATTTTTCTTACCCCAAGATGCGCTTTCTTTTCACTTTCTGGTTACATTCTTATGTTATATTTTTTCTGATTATGTTTCTCGTTTTTAGTAGTTTCAGTAGTAGTGAAAAGGAACAACTTCGTATTTTAAAAGTTTTTTCTAGTGAAGCATAGTTTTTGTTATTTCTAATAGCCTGTTCTTCAAAACCAATTAATATGGAAAGTATTTTTACTTTTTCGCTTTTTTAAAGCTAAAAAATTTTCAAAATCGGTACTTATTCCGTCTGTGATAGAATTGGCCGTTTCCGTGACCCGTAAAATGACTTATCACGGCAGAGTAAACAATACATTACTGGTTTTTGATATTTCATTTCGCAGAAAAACTTGTGTTTACCCATTCCTTTGTAACATTAAGGGGCAGACAAGAGTTTTTATTTTGTTTAAAGCGAACTTCACATGTTCAAAGGAAACTCGACTCTGCGTGGAATGAAAAGACGACGCGCGGCGGCAGAAAGTGAAGTCTCGATTTTCTACCTTTGATTTCTTTTTGTAAACAAAAGGGAAAATGCTTGCCCATTTTGTTTGATGATAAGCAAGAAGTGCCTAAGCAATGGAAAATCGTCTATTTTCAGAGTAACCAAACTTCGAAAAATGAGCTGCTGAAGATGAGTTGTGGTGCCATAGTTCCATCTAAAGCCGCAGGTGTCCATTCCTGATATGGTTACTTTGTGCACCAACTTAAGTGGAAAAATAAACAGCCGCCCTCGTTCTTGAAGAGTGAATCTATAAATAGATCATACCCACTTATTTGCAGAGGAAAGCGCTGTTTTTCACTGTGTGTGAGTTGGATGATTTGAAAATGCATTTCCTATAGCAGAAGCATTTGAAAAAATGCAAATAAATTCTTTAGCAATGAAAAAAGGCAAATTTTTGAGCGTGGCGACTTAAGTAACGTTTACTACTGGACATTTTATTTTATCCAGTTGCCACGTGGTGACTGGTGACCACTAATTTTAATCTTTAAGATATACTACATTAAATTTATTCAAGTGACTTGTATCTAAATTTAATTTATTATGCTCATATTTTACATAATTTTTGAGTTCAGAGTTATTTGTGATTGGATGCCTGACAAAATCTCATTGAAAATTTCCAGCACTAATGCTGGATATGCAATTTCAATAGTAATTTGTAGAGTGATAATCAATAACCATCGGGATCAGAGGAAATGCTATCCCACACTCACCAACCCGCTTGGCCAGCGTGGTGAGTTATGGCCAAACACCTCCAAAATGACTCTACAACTTAAATCTTGGCCCTCAGTCTCCGGCAGCTGGAATGTACCTGGCCAAGGCAGCGGCCAGTGCGACATGAAGGCAGAGGGTGCTAAGAATCCCCGGAGGACCGGACTAGGCTGCCATTTGATGCTGACCTTGGCTACCTACAACGGACGCTCCCTATCTTCTGATTCAAGGCTTCTTGAATTGGAAGAGGAACTACAAAGGATCAAGTGGGACATCGTCGGGCTGAGTGAGGTAAGGAGAAAAGGAGAAGATCTCATTGAACTGAAAAGTGGACATCTCTTCTACTATCGTGGGACAGATACTGGCAGAACTAGTGGTGTTGGATTTATAATAAACAAGAAACTGAAGGATAAAGTGGTAGAAGTTGAAAGTTCCTCTGACAGAGCTGCACGACTCGTTATCCAACTATCGAGAAGATACCAGGCTCAGATTATTCAAACTTATGCACCCACCACAAGTCATCCTGAAGAAGAAATTGAAGAATTTTATGAGGAAATTCGTCATCTAAATAATAAAGGTAAGCAGCACTTGAAGATAATTATGGGAGATTTCAATGCAAAAATAGGGCACCGGCAACAGAATGAAACTTCAGTAGGTAAATTCGGTCACGGCAACAGAAACCAGCGTGGAAATACTCTCGTTGAGTTTGCAGAGGCAGAAGGATTTTTCATCTTGAATTCCTTTTTCAAGAAAAAGCCACACAGGAAATGGACATGGAGACATCCAATTGGGACGACAAGTGAAATTGATTTTATTATGTGTAACAAAAAATTCGTCATAGAAGACTGCAGTGTGCTAAACAAGTTCAACACAGGTAGTGACCATAGATTGGTGAGATGTAAGATGCACCTCAACACTAAACTGGAACGTGGCAAGCTCATAAGACAAACAAAATGTATTGACATAACCAACCTTAAAAAACACCATAATACTTTCAAGTTGGAACTGAAGAACAGATTCTCTGCTTTAGAAGGCCTAACATCGGAAGAAGTGGATATTTCGGAAGTTAACAGAAAAGTAACCAAAGCTCTTAT
Source organism: Macrothele yani (assembly GCA_039090855.1). NCBI lineage: Eukaryota > Metazoa > Arthropoda > Arachnida > Araneae > Macrothelidae > Macrothele > Macrothele yani. Next base: position 131,967,518 of record CM076996.1, on the reverse strand, counting down.
GGAAACAGCAACAAAATTAGCTGGGTCTAAGAACAAGTTGCATGTAAACAAATTATCAGGAAAAACCAAAATGTTGATGCAAAAAGAAGAGAGATGAGGACAACTAAAGAAGATGTGACTTCCAAAGTGGAATATATAGAGCTATGCAAGACAGCACGAAAAAGTATCACTGAAGACGTAAGGAAATTCAACTGTGAGCTAGTGAGGAAAGCAATTGAAAACAACCAAAGCCTAAAGATAGCAAAGGGACATCTCAGTAATTGAAGAAAACAGATTATGGCTCTGAGAAAAGAAGATGGTTCTATAACAAGAAATAGAGGCGAAATTTTGACAAGAGTGAAAGATTTCTACTCCAAATTATATGAAAGGGATGATACATGTACTCCAGACATCATGAAAGGTACCAGAGTTCTTCCAGTCCTCCCAGCAGAAGTTGCTCATGCAATCAAGAACATGAAGCGGGGGAAAGCTCCAGGAGAAGATGGAATTACTATAGACATCATACAAGAAGCAAGTGGAGAAATTGAAACAGTACTCGCCCAAATTTTCACTCGATGCCTTAATGAAGGGAAGATTCCTGAGGATTGGAACAATGCTACAATGATCATGCTACATAAGAAAGGTGACATTGAGGATCTCAGGAACTACAGACCTATCAGCCTCCTATCAGTGGTTTATAAAATCTTCACTAAAGTTCTTTCACACCGCTTGAAGGTAACACTGGACATGGCTCAACCGAGAAAACAAGCTGGATTCAGGAGTGGCTACAGCACAATAGATCATATCCACGTACTGAGAGAACTAATTGAAAGAGCGAGGCAATATGAACTTCCATTGTGCATGGCTTTTATCGATTATGAAAAAGCCTTTGATTCGGTGAAACCATCAGCAGTTACCACGGCTCTGAAATCCTGCGGTATTGAAGATGCATACATTAATATTATTAATAACATCTATGAAAATGCCAGTGCAAAGATTCGGCTGTTTGAAAATACAACACACATAAAAATTGGAAAGGGAGTGAGACAAGGTGACACCATATCTCCGAAGCTCTTTAATGCCACATTGGAAAATGTCTTTCAATCACTGAACTGGGAAAACAAAGGGATAAAGATTAATGGAGATTATCTAACCCACCTTCGTTTTGCTGATGACGTAGTCATTTTTGCAACTACCCCATCAGAGCTGCAGAGTATGATCCAGGAACTTGCTGACAAGAGTAAAGAAGTGGGATTAAAAATGAACTTTCAGAAGACAAAAGTGATGTTCAATGCTTTTACAAGAAATGAAGATTTATCGATTGATGGAGAAAAACTGGAGATAACAGATACGTATGTTTATCTTGGACAGCAGATATCAAGTGAGGGTCACATTGATGAAGAAATTAATCGACGCACAAAACTTGCCTGGAGAGCTTTTGGAAGAAACAGCATAATTTTCAAGAGCAATATGCCATTATGTCTTAAAAGAAAAGTGTTTGATCAATGCATCCTTCCAGTGCTTACGTATGGTGCAGAGACGTGGACCTTAACTAAAAGAGACATACAAAGGCTGCAGACAACTCAAAGAAGCATGGAGAGGTGCATGCTTGGTATAACCAGGAGAGATAAGAAGAGGAACTCGTGGATCCGAAAAATGACGAGAGTGGAAGACATCATGATCAGAGTTAAATCCCTGAAATGGCAATGGGCTGGACATACTGCCAGAAGGACAGACCATAGATGGACAGCCGAAATTTTAGATTGGATTCCAAGGGACAGGAAAAGACCCAGAAAAAGACCACATGGGAGATGGGTGGATGAAATTCGTAAATATGCGGGAGTGACATGGAGGAGACTGGCACAAGACAGACCGTTGTGGAGAAAACTTGGGGAGACCTTCGTCCAGCAGTGGATTGATAATGGTTGACAATGATGATGATGATGATATATATACATTGTATAATACATTTACGTGCTTTATAAGCTAAATATAAGAGTATAAGTCAGTGAAATCAGAGCTATGGTGGTTACACCAAAATAATTATTGACGTGTTGAACAGAAGCATCTAATGTGTATGTTTGAAAAATCACCCTTTTTGAGCAGACACCGAGACATTTAATTCAATAGTACTATTTTCACTTTTTCAAATATGCTTCTAAAATATGTTACTGAGCTTCTTTTCTTGTGAATTTTAAGAGCATTACTCCTCTCTCTATTTATTTCATTTTGTAAAGTCTTTCAGGCATAAAATTTATTGGACAATTATGTTTCTGTGACAGGCTTCCATGCTCCTACTGTTTCCTGGCCAGCCTCAGGATCTTTGATGATTGAACCAACCGAATCAGAAGACAAATTGGAACTTGACCGTTTCTGTGATGCCATGATTAGTAAGTTTATGTGTCTAATGTGTAAGTTTTTATTTGAATCAGAAAGATCTAGTCATGCAGCAAAATAATATGATGACTCATGAATGGAATACAGGACTACACCATCAATACAAATTTTGAAGATAACAGTCCATATTTTGGTGTAAATATGACAAAGATGGTAAGTCAGATAATATCCGAAAACTTGAAAATTTTGTTGTCCTGGAGCGGGAATCGAACCCGCGTCTCCCAGATAGTGCCTGGGTATGCTAACCACTACACCACCCCGAACGACTAAGTCTCAAGTTTTCGATTAATTTAAATATAACCATCTCAGGTTTCGCTAGCCAAATCAACCAACATTCATGTTTAGTGAATCTGGAGGTTAAGAACCCTATCCCGTGATTGCCCGGATGAGCAGAGAAATCTTGAATGGTGTAAAATTTGGCTATAAGTAATTTCCTTTATTCCTGAGTAAAACCCATAATTTAGTGAAATTTATAGTGTATCAAATCTAGGAATAACCATGACATCAATTATAATCATTGGGGCTGTTTTCTTCATCTGAATCGTAACCAAATCATTTTTGTAAAATTCCATGGTATTACTTATGCAGTATTTTTTTAAAAGATGACTTTTCACCTCTGTAACAACGACCTTGCAAGCAATGACAAGAAGGGATGCCCACATTTGCTGTGAAAACAGTGGAGATGCTGCTTTGTTGTGCAAACTCCTTAGCAGTGAAGTGATTTATCTGATGTGTGTCTGACTCACAGTGTACTGTATGAAAGGGTGATATGACATGCTCTAAGTCCTGTAATGAGGAGATTACTTCCTTTTGGTTATCAAAAAGTTTTGTGGTCTCACTTTGAAATGGGATTAGGTTTCACACTTATATTTGCAATGTTCAACTACTGTAATGTCTGTCATATAATCTGGGGAGTATCTCTTGAAAAATGTGTAAATTTAAATTCTGTGGATAACATGCAGCTTAAAGTTTTGTGACACTTGGATTTTAAAATATTTGCTTGATAGCTATGCAGGAGAGGTGATATAATGGTAAAAGTTCCAAAAATTCCAAAGAAAAATGCAACACAGTATGAAAAAAGAGGTCTGCAAAGAGTTGAAAAAATATATATATATTTACTTATGAGCATTTTGACAGAAAATATGATGAAAGGACAGTGGTGTTATTTGCTCTCATGGGGGTGTGAGCTATCCCACAGTGCATAATCATTACCAATGGTAATCACTTCACAAATCTCAATCATTAGTTTTTGCTATGTTAATAAGGCTTTTGTTTGCTCTTCAGTTGAAACATTTTGAGAGATGCCTAATTACTTTAGATTGTCTGCAATTTTTATAAAGATGTAGATTCACCAACCAGGCAATTTTGCAATTATCTGCAAGAAGTTCTATTTTGAATTGTTATCTATAGAACTCAATAATAGAGTAACCTACGAGCCCGTAAGTTATTCTACCAAGCAGTTAGAAAATCGTTTTAAGGCATTCTTCAAGAAACTTAAAATTCCACAAATAAGAAGATATGAGCCTGAATTTCCATTTCTTTTTGCAACTGTTAAGTTTCATAGAGATCCAGTGAAGTTCAGATTCATAGCTAGTGAAGTCAGGAGTCATAAAAAGAAAATTGATCTAGCTTTTGAAGAAATCTTGAAGAAGGTTTTGAAACACATTAGTAACTGTACTAATTTGAAGTACAGAGATTTTTGGATAATTAATAATAATGCAGAAATAATTTCCACTATACTCGAAGTAAATCCCTTAGATATTAATAGTTATGATTTTGAGAACCTATATACTAATCTGCCTCTATCAGATATATTCACTACCTTTAAAGAGCTGTATGCAGAATTTAAACTTAACCAATTTGTTAATGTAGGAGCCTGGAACCCTTATCTCAATTGCTGCATAAAAATAACCATATCTTATATAATAATACTCTCTATAAGCAAGTAAACGGTATCCCTATGGGAACGTCAACATCCACGAGTATTGCTAATCTATTCCTGTTCTTTAAGGAATATAAATTCATTAAAAATCACTCCACTTGCTCCGATAACTACCTTTACACATTTAGATATATTGACGATCTGCTGTGTATAAATAATTCAGAAGTTATAGAGAGTGATTTTGATAATATCTATCCTAGCTCTCTTAACTTATGTAAAACCAACCACAGTAATCAGGAACTTGAGTTCCTAGACTTAAGCATTAAACTTAACAGAGGTAACCCATCTATTAGCCTCTTTGATAAAAGAGTTAATTTTCCTTTCAAAGTAATTAAATATCTACACTGAAATAATAACATATCCACCAAAGTAATTGAGAATGTACTAATTTCTCAGGTGCTTAGAATTTCAAGAATTTGCAGCAACAATTTGGACTTCAATTACCACATTAATATACTATTAGACAGTTTTCTAGAGAACAAAATTCCTACTTCTTTCATCAAAAGAACTTTAAGAAAAATTATTCTGAATAATAGAGTAAGGTTGGCAGATCTGCTTTAATTTTCTACACAGTTAATAATATGATTCTGACCAATGAAAGCCTTTTGGAAGTTGGCTAGAGGATGATATTAACTACAAAAAGGAACCTTAGTGCTATGGATAAGAAGGTCCTATTAAAAATAAAAAATTAAATAATATAGACAAAATCACACAAAAAAAAAACAACAACTTAAAAATCTGTTTATAAAAGAAAATAAAAATAAATATAAAAGAAAACTAGTTATTCACTCACTAGAATAGCTATACTAAAAATAGTAAAACTAACATTAAAATTAATAGGATTCTGAATAGTCTACAGAAGCTCACTAAGGTGATTAAATACATGCAAAGATTATTAAATACACTACTTGTGTATTTCATAATATTTCTCATGTATTCTGGAGAGTTAATTCTGCTCTTTCTGATCATATAGGTCCACAATCTTAATTATATTGTTTTCTCTAGTTAAAATCTCCGCGAGTAGGATTTTTTCAGTGTGTGGAGGCCTTCAGCCCCACCCACACTGCCCCCCAGCGACTAGTGAGTGGCAGGGGTGTTTGGAAGTTTGGGTTGAAATGTCGGCCATGTTTCCTCAAGGGTGGAAGAAGTTAAGTTGCATAAGAGGTAAGCTCTCTTCATTGTCTTTGGGTTTTAGGTTTTCCAGGTTCAATATTTGAACTTCTTGAACATTTTTCTTTTTTTTGCTTTAAGCATTTAGGCACTAGCAAGTCTATTAACTTTTTTGCGGATTTTAACTCTTTCTTTTCTTGGTATCTTTGCGCGTTTTTTAGGGAACTAAGGCCAAGCAGCCGGCCGTTTCATTGTTTTTGTAGTCTGCGCTGTGTTTTCAATGTAGTTAAGGTCTTAATAACTACTTAATTTTGCACTTAAAGCACTTCTGAAATACTCTGTACATATTGCAACTAATTGTTTATGTCACATAACCTTCACAAAGCATTTCTTTAGTTTATTATTGTCTTTATTTTATTCTCGTTTTTGTGTTGTCAGAAGTTGCGGAGTAGGGTTTTTTTATAATCCAGTTTTCTTTCAAGAATCTGTGCTTTAGAAAAAAATTAATATTTCCTTTTTATTGCAATGTTAAGAATTTGTAATACTTTTGTATTGCTATTCAGGTTTAAATTCTCTCTCAGGCGAACTTGGCATTTTGTTATTGCTGAACATTATTTCTGATTCATTATATCACTCTTACAACTTGAGTTTTCTATAATCATCTTCTTTCTGTTTAATAGTAACAGATGAAGAGCATGGGTCGGGCCAGGAAAGCTATGGATGCAAGCTAAATTGTTAACTAAAGCTTGGTCATACAACTCTGCGGAGGTCATGACATATATATATTAAAAATTTTTTTTTTTTTTGGTGGGCTTATTACTTGCATCTATGACTTTGCAGAAACCCATTTCCAAATAGGTCTTTGTGGAAGTGAGAAAATGCAGAGTTTTTGCTGGTCCTTGATAAAGCCAAGGCTCAGTATTCTTGACACTTTCTACATTCAGTTGTTCTCTTTTTTTCTCTTTTTACTCACACCGGTCAATACATAACCTTTTCTATGTTGTACTTGGTATGAGTCAAAAATTTTTTTTGCTTCAGTCTCTTCTTAATAGAGAGTGTATGTATATATATATATATATATATATATATATATTCTATAAAGAAGATACCTAAGCAAAAAAATACATATATAATTTTGACTCACACCTAGTACAACATAGAAAAGGTTATGTATCTACCTGTGTGAGTAAAAGGAGAAAAGATAAAAAAATAAAATAAAACAACTGAATGTAGAAGGTGTCGAGAATACTGAGCCTTGGCTTTATCAAGGACCAGCAAAAACTCTGCATTTTCTCACTTCCACAAAGACCTAGTTGGAAATGGGTTTCTGCAAGGCCATAGATGCAAGTAACATTCCCACCTAAAATAGTTTAAAATATATATATATAAGTCATGTCCTCCGTAGAGTAGCATGACCTAGCACTAGTTAACAATTTCGCTTGCATCCATTAACCTTCATGGCCCGACCCATGCTCTTCATCTGTTACTATTAAACAGAGAGAAGAAGATTAAAGAGAACTCAAGCTGTGAGAGTGACATAATAAATAGAAATGATTTTCAGCTATAACGAAATTCCAAGTTCGTTTGAGAGAGAATTTAAACCTGAAAAACAATGCAAAAGAAATCCAAATTTTACATTGCAATTAAAAAGGAAATGTTAATTTATAACGAACAGATTTTTGAAAGAAAACTTGAGTCTAAAACCCCTACTCTACAACTTATGACAGCACGAAAACGAGAATAAGTTAAAGATAATAATTAACTAAAGAAAACTTTGTGAAAGTTATATACCTTAAACAGTTAGTTGCAATATGTACAAAGTATTTCAGCAGTGCTTTAAGTGCATAATTAATTAGTTATTAAGAACTTAACTACTTTGAAAAAACAGCGCATAGAAAAGGAACAAGCTTAGCCATCTTCTGTTCCTAGGTACCCCAAAAGACGCTCAAAGTTACAAAGAAAAGTAAGAGTTAAAACCCGCATAAATGTTAACAGACAAACCAATGCTTAAAAGCTGAAAAGCTAAAAAACGTCAGAGAAAAGGTACATAAAGTACAAACATTGAACTTATAAAACCTAGAACCCAAAAACAAGGAAGAGAGCTTACCTCTTGTGTGACAAAAACTTTTCTCCTCACAAGAGGAGAACATGGCTGACCTCTTCCGCCACTCCCTAGACGCTGGGGGGCAGTGAGGGTGGGGCTGATGGCCTCCTCATACAGCAAGAAACCAACGCGCGGAGATTTTAACCAGAGAAAAAAATATATAAACTTAAGACTGTGGATCTGTATGATCAGAATGAGCAGAATTAACTCTCCAGAATACATGAGAAATATTATAAAATACACGAGCAGTTTATTTAATAATCTTTGCATGTATTAAATCACCTTAGTGAGCTTCTATAGATTAATCAGAATCTTATTAATTTTAATGTTGGTTTTACTATTTTTAGTATAGCTATCCTAGTGATGAATAACTAGTTTTCTTTTTTATTTGTTTTTATTTTCTTTTATAAACAGATTTTTAAGCTTTTTTTGTGATTTTGTTTATATTATTTAATTTTTGTTTTAATAGGACCGTCATATCCATAGCACTAAGGTTCCTTTAGGTAGTTAATAGGCATCCTCTAGCCAACTTCCTTACGGCTTTGATTGGTCAGAATCATATTATTAACTGTGTAGAAAATTAAAGTAGATCTGCCAACCTTACTCTATTATTCAGAATAATTTTTCTTAAAGTTCTTTTGATGAAAGAAGAAGGAATTTCGTTCTCTATCAAACTTTCTAATAGTATATTAATGTGGTAATTGAAGTCCAAATTGTTGCTGCAAATTCTTGAAATTCTTAGGACCTGAGAAATTAGTACATTCTCAATTACTTTGGTTGAAATGTTATTATTCCAGTGTAGATATTTAATTACTTTGAAAGGAAAATTAACTCTTTTATCAAAGAGGCTAATAGATGGGTTACCTCTGTTGAGCTTAATGCTTAAGTCTAGGAACTCAAGTTCCTGATTACTGTGGTTGGTTTTACATAAGTTAAGAGAGCTAGGATAGATATTATCAAAATCACTCTCTATAACTTCTGAATTATTGATACACAGCAGATCATCAATATATCTAAAAGTGTAAAGGTAGTTATCTGAGCAGGTGGGGTGATTTTTAATGAATTTATATTCCTTAAAGAACAGGAATAGATTAGCGATATTTGTGGACGTTGATGTTCCCATTGGAATACCGTTCACTTGCTTATAGAGAGTATTATTATATAAGATATGGTTATTTTTTATGCAGCAATTGAGATAAGAGTTCCAAGTTCCTACATCAACAAATTGGTTAAGTTTAAATTCTGCATACAGCTCTTTAAAGGTAGTGATTATATCTGATAGAGGCAGATTAGTATATAGGTTTTCAAAATCATAACTATTAATATCTAGGGGACAAACTTTGAGTATAGTAGAAATTACTTCTGCATTATTATTAATTATCCAAAAATCTCTGGATATTAATAGTTATGATTTTGAAAACCTATATACTAATCTGCCTCTATCAGATATAATCACTACCTTTAAAGAGCTATATGCAGAATTTAAACTTAACCAATTTGTTGATGTAGGAACTTGGAACTCTTATCTCAATTGCTGCATAAAAAATAACCATATCTTATATAATAATACTCTCTATAAGCAAGTGAACGGTATTCCAATGGGAACATCAACGTCCACAAATATCGCTAACCTATTCCTGTTCTTTAAGGAATATAAATTCATTAAAAATCACCCCACCTGCTCAGATAACTACCTTTACACTTTTAGATATATTGATGATCTGCTGTGTATCAATAATTCAGAAGTTATAGAGAGTGATTTTGATAATATCTATCCTAGCTCTCTTAACTTATGTAAAACCAACCACAGTAATCAGGAACTTGAGTTCCTAGACTTAAGCATTAAGCTCAACAGAGGTAACCCATCTATTAGCCTCTTTGATAAAAGAGTTAATTTTCCTTTCAAAGTAATTAAATATCTACACTGGAATAATAACATTTCAACCAAAGTAATTGAGAATGTACTAATTTCTCAGGTCCTAAGAACTTCAAGAATTTGCAGCAACAATTTGGACTTCAATTACCACATTAATATACTATTAGAAAGTTTGCTAGAGAACGAAATTCCTTCTTCTTTCATCAAAAGAACTTTAAGAAAAATTATTCTGAATAATAGAGTAAGGTTGGCAGATCTGCTTTAATTTTCTACACAGTTAATAATATGATTCTGACCAATCAAAGCCGTAAGGAAGTTGGCTAGAGGATGCCTATTAACTACCTAAAGGAACCTTAGTGCTATGGATATGACGGTCCTATTAAAACAAAAAATTAAATAATATAAACAAAATCACAAAAAAAGCTTAAAAATCTGTTTATAAAAGAAAATAAAAACAAATAAAAAAGAAAACTAGTTATTCATCACTAGGATAGCTATACTAAAAATAGTAAAACCAACATTAAAATTAATAAGATTCTGATTAATCTATAGAAGCTCACTAAGGTGATTTAATACATGCAAAGATTATTAAATAAACTGCTCGTGTATTTTATAATATTTCTCATGTATTCTGGAGAGTTAATTCTGCTCATTCTGATCATACAGATCCACAGTCTTAAGTTTATATATTTTTTCTCTGGTTAAAATCTCCGCGCGTTGGTTTCTTGCTGTATGAGGAGGCCATCAGCCCCACCCTCACTGCCCCCAGCGTCTAGGGAGTGGCGGAAGAGGTCAGCCATGTTCTCCTCTTGTGAGGAGAAAAGTTTTTGTCACACAAGAGGTAAGCTCTCTTCCTTGTTTTTGGGTTCTAGGTTTTATAAGTTCAATGTTTGTACTTTATGTACCTTTTCTCTGACGTTTTTTAGCTTTTCAGCTTTTAAGCATTGGTTTGTCTGTTAACATTTATGCGGGTTTTAACTCTTACTTTTCTTTGTAACTTTGAGCGTCTTTTGGGGTACCTAGGAACAGAAGATGGCTAAGCTTGTTCCTTTTCTATGCGCTGTTTTTTCAAAGTAGTTAAGTTCTTAATAACTAATTAATTATGCACTTAAAGCACTGCTGAAATACTTTGTACATATTGCAACTAACTGTTTAAGGTATATAACTTTCACAAAGTTTTCTTTAGTTAATTATTATCTTTAACTTATTCTCGTTTTCGTGCTGTCATAAGTTGTAGAGTAGGGGGTTTTAGACTCAAGTTTTCTTTCAAAAATCTGTTCGTTATAAATTAACATTTCCTTTTTAATTGCAATGTAAAATTTGGATTTCTTTTGCATTGTTTTTCAGGTTTAAATTCTCTCTCAAACGAACTTGGAATTTCGTTATAGCTGAAAATCATTTCTATTTATTATGTCACTCTCACAGCTTGAGTTCTCTTTAATCTTCTTCTCTCTGTTTAATAGTAACAGATGAAGAGCATGGGTCGGGCCATGAAGGTTAATGGATGCAAGCGAAATTGTTAACTAGTGCTAGGTCATGCTACTCTACGGAGGACATGACTTATATATATATTTTTTAAACTATTTTAGGTGGGAATGTTACTTGCATCTACGGCCTTGCAGAAACCCATTTCCAACTAGGTCTTTGTGGAAGTGAGAAAATGCAGAGTTTTTGCTGGTCCTTGATAAAGCCAAGGCTCAGTATTCTCGACACCTTCTACATTCAGTTGTTTTATTTTATTTTTTTATCTTTTCTCCTTTTACTCACACAGGTAGATACATAACCTTTTCTATGTTGTACTAGGTGTGAGTCAAAATTATATATGTATTTTTTTGCTTAGGTATCTTCTTTATAGAATGTGAATTCTGAATTTTCAAAACTGCTGCGTTGCGCGTTTTGATTTTCAGGTTATTTTGCACCCTTCGTTTTAAATTCTAAAATTTTTTCCTTAGTCTTCAGTTTTGCTCTTAAGTATATATATATATATATATATATATCATCATCATCGTCAACCATTATCAATTCACTGCTGGACGAAGGTCTCCCCAAGTTTCCTCCACAACGGTCTGTCTTGTGCCAGTCTCCTCCATGTCACTCCCGCATACTTTCGAATTTCATCCACCCATCTCCCATGTGGTCTTCTTCTGGGTCTTTTCCTGTCCCTTGGAATCCAATCTAAAATTTCGCCTGTCCATCGATGGTCTGTCCTTCTGGCAGTATGTCCAGCCCATTGCCATTTCAGGGATTTAACTCTGATCATGATGCCTTCCACTCTTGTCATTTTTCGGATCCACGAGTTCCTCTTCCTATCTCTTTTGATTACACCAAGCATGCACCTCTCCATGCGTCTTTGAGTTGTCTGCAGCCTTTGTATGTCTCTTTTAGTTAAGGTCCACGTCTCTGCACCATACCTAAGCACTGGAAGGATGCATTGATCAAACACTTTTCTTTTAAGACATAATGGCATATTGCTCTTGAAAATTATGCTGTTTCTTCCAAAAGCTCTCCAGGCAAGTTTTGTACGCCGATTAATTTCTTCATCAATGTGACCCTCACTTGATATCTGCTGTCCAAGATAAACGTACATGTCTGTTATCTCCAGCTTTTCTCCATCAATCGATAAATCTTCATTTCGTGTAAAAGCATTGAACATAACTTTTGTTTTCTGAAAGTTCATTTTTAATCCCACTTCTTTACTCTTGTCAGCAAGTTCTTGGATCATACTCTGCAGCTGTGATGGGGTAGTTGCAAAAATGACTACGTCATCAGCAAAACGAAGGTGGGTTAGATAATCTCCATTAATCTTTATCCCCTTGTTTCCCCAGCTCAGCGACTGAAAGACACCCTTCAATGTGGCGTTAAAGAGCTTCAGAGATATGGTGTCACCTTGTCTCACTCCCTTTCCAATTTTTATGTGTGTTGTATTTTCAAACAGCCGAATCTTTGCACTTGCATTTTCATAGATGTTATTAATATAGTAATATTAATGTATGCATCTTCAATACCGCAGGATTTCAGGGCCATTGTAACTGCTGATGGTTTCACCGAATCAAAGGCTTTTTCATAATCGATAAAAGCCATGCACAATGGAAGTTCATATTGCCTCGCTCTTTCAATTAGTTCTCTCAGTACGTGGATATGATCTATTGTGCTGTAGCCACTCCTGAATCCAGCTTGTTCTCTCGGTTGAGCCATGTCCAGTGTTACCTTCAAACGGTGTGAAAGAACTTCAGTGAAGATTTTATAAACCACTGATAGGAGGCTGATAGGTCTGTAGTTCCTGAGATCCTCAATGTCACCTTTTTTATGTAGCAGCATCATTATAGCGTTGTTCCAATCCTCAGGAATCTTCCCTTCATTAAGGCATCGAGTGAAAATTTGGGCGAGTACTGTTTCGATTTCTCCACTTGCTTCTTGTATGATGTCTACAGTAATTCCATCTTCTCCTGGAGCTTTTCCCCGCTTCATGTTCTTGATTGCATGTGCAACTTCTGCTGGGAGGACTGGAAGAACTCTTGTACTGGTACCTTTCATGATGTCTGGAGTACATGCATCATCCCTTTCATATAACTTGGAGTAGAAATCTTTCACTCTTGTCAAAATTTCGCCTCTTTTTCTTGTTACAGGACCATCTTCTTTTCTCAGTGCCATAATTTGTTTTCTTCCCTTACTGAGATGTCCCTTTGCTATCTTTAGGCTTTGGTTGTTTTCAATTGCTTTCCTCACTAGTTCACAGTTGAATTTCCTTATGTCTTCAGTGATACTTTTTCGTACTGTCTTGCATAGCTCTATGTATTCCACTTTGGAAGTCTCATCTTCTTTAGTTGTCCTCATCTCTCTTCTTTTTTGCATCAACATTTTGGTTTTTCCTGATAATTTGTTCACACGCAACTTGTTCTTAGACCCAGCTAATTCTGTTGCTGTTTCCATAAGAGCTTTGGTTACTTTTCTGTTAACTTCAGAAATATCCACTTCTTCCAATGTTAGGCCTTCTAAAGCAGAGAATCTGCTCTTCAGTTCCAACTTGAAGGTATTATGGTGTTTTTTAAGGTTGGTTATGTCAATACATTTTGTTTGTCTTATGAGTTTGCCCCGTCGTTCGAGTTTAGTGTTGAGGTGCATCTTACATCTCACCAATCTATGGTCACTACCTGTGTTGAACTTGTTTAGCTCACTGCAGTCTTCTATGACGAATTTTTTGTTACACATAATAAAATCAATTTCACTTGTCGTCCCATTTGGATGTCTCCATGTCCATTTCCTGTGTGGCTTTTTCTTGAAAAAGGAGTTCAAGATGAAAAACCCTTCTGCCTCTGCAAACTCAACGAGAGTATTTCCACGCTGGTTTCTGTTGCCGTGACCGAATTTACCTACTGAAGTTTCATTCTGTTGCCGTTGCCCTATTTTTGCATTGAAATCTCCTATAATTATCTTCAAGTGCTGCTTACCTTTATTATTTAGATGACGAATTTCCTCATAAAATTCTTCAATTTCTTCTTCAGGATGACTTGTGGTGGGTGCATAAGTTTGAATAATGTGAGCCTGGTATCTTCTCGAGAGTTGGATAACGAGTCGTGCAGCTCTGTCAGAGGAACTTTCAACTTCCACAACTTTATCCTTTAGTTTCTTGTTTATTATAAATCCGACACCACTAGTTCTGCCAGTATCTGTCCCACGATAGTAGAAGAGATGTCCACTTTTCAGTTCAGTGAGATCTTCTCCTTTTCTCCTTACCTCACTTAGCCCGACGATGTCCCACTTGATCTTTTGTAGTTCCTCTTCCAATTCAAGAAGCCTTGAATCAGAAGATAGGGAGCGTCCATTATACGTAGCCAAGGTCAACATCAAATGGCAGCCTAGTCCTGTCCTCCGGGGAATTCTTAGCACCCTCTGCCTTCATATCACACTGGCCGCTGTTTTGGCCAGGTACATTCCAGCTGGCTGCCGGAGACTGAGGGCCAAGATTTAAGTTGTGGAGCCATTTTGGAGGGGTTTGGCCATAACTCACCACGCTGGCCAAGCGGGTTGGTGAGTGTGGATAGCATTTCCTCTAATCCCCATGTTATAGTTATACCGCTATTGGCGGTCGTCAGAGCCCCTTTAGTGGGAACAGGATGCACCACGAGAAGGCGGGGTTGACATTTGTCAAGGAGAGGCTGTGATGTTACGCATCACCTGACCTTACATCCCTATGCTATATATATATATATATATATACATACACGCTCGAGTCACAGTATTGTGACCACCATCTAATATCCAGAGTAACCGCCGTGTGCAGCACGGACAGCAGCTAGATGAGCTGGGAGTGTCTCAATAAGATGCTAGAAGGTGTTCACAGGTATGTGGAACCATGATGACTGCAGTGCATCTGACAGCTGCTGGAGCGTGCACGGTAGAGGATCCATAGAGCAAACATCACGATCGAGGTGGTCCCACAGATGCTCAATTGGGTTTAAGTCTGGGTAATTACGGGGCCAGGGAAGTACTTTGAAGTCTTCATCATGCTCTTCCAACCACTCTCGGACATATCTAGCTGTGTGACACATTGCATTGTCATGCTGGAAGATCCCATCCACCTCTGGGAAGACAATCAGCGTGTGTAGGTGTACGTGGTCTTCCACACATAGGCGCCGACTTAAAAAATTATTGGGGGTTCTGGAAAATTTTAATCGAATTACCCATGCAGTTTTCAAAGTATTTAAGTCTAATTTAAATTTCATTCAGTGAGATAATCTGGCACAATAAGAGGCTTTAAATGCTAAAATGAAGCAAATTATAGGTAATTACAGAATTTTTTTTTCTAGATAATTATTTATTTCATTTATTTTGCTTTTGCAGGCGTGACATTATTATATACAATAGACAGATACTGTGTGAATTTCCAACTCAATTGTCTTATAAAAGTAACAAAAACGTGTAAAATTTACTTCAAGGTTTTTTTTTACCAATTTTAAAAATGCCCAAATTTTTATTCTTCAAATGATTTCGGAGTTAAAATAGGAGGTTAGAAGAGAGAGGACATGGCATCAGCCGCATGCCCTGCGCTTTTCATAGGCTCTACTTCGTATCAGCTGTTTATGCCCAGTATGTCCAACTTGGGCTGCTTCTGTACTTTTTTCTATGGGGAAATCATTGACTTTGAATAGGTTTTAGAGGCACTTGTTCAGCATGTACATTGTACAATCAGGAAAAAATGAGACCTAAATATATATGCACATAACTAAAAATCTGCAAAATGTTACAGAAATACTGTTTGGTATTTCCTAAAAAAATTAAACAAAATTATGCTTCGTCGACCGAAAGTGCATATTGTGTATTAACCAATCACGGACTTGCTGAAGCTATGGGAGCCTTGTTTGGCCTTGTTGACCTTCAGGGACTGCAGCAGAGAGTAAGAGACGGCCGCTATCAACCTGCGCTCCAGCACAGGTCTTCAGCAAGTGACATCACTTCACTGAGCCCTCCCGACCCGGAGGGCGTAAGAAACCAAATGATAAGATTTGGCTACAACAGCGGCTGCTGATGCCATCTTCTCACCCTTCTAACCTCCTTGGTCCCCGACTGCCCGAAGACAAGGTGGGTCAACTGACTGTACAACATATTTCCGCCTTTATCACTATGACCTCGAATAGGTTCTTGTCTCCGAATGTAGAGCTAGACTTTTGTATTTTGTGAGAACCCAGACAAACTGAAGAATTTTCTTTTATAAAGGAGACAGTTTTAAATGCTCTTAAACAGCGGTACTTGAGGTATTCTCTGTCACGTCAAATTTGATGAGCACGAACAAACACTAATTCTTTTTTGAGGCACAATAAACAGCTGAGGGGAAAATTTCTATACACACTTTCTATATATAGTAAATGGGGAATGAATAATAAAAAAACTTGAAGAATTGATAATGAAAAACAAAATTTATGCACATATGCGTACATGTTTTTTTCCCCACGAAATACGAGCAAAAATATTAAGGGTTCGAGGAACCCACAACAAAATCATTGGGGGTTCAAAAAGTGTCTCGAACCCACAAAGTCAGCGCCTGTGCTTCTACAGGTATGAGTAGACCCAGGGAATGCCATGAAAACATTCCCCAGACCATAACGCTGCCCCCACCAGCTTGTGTTCTTCCAGCAATGGTTGAAGAATGTTTGTTCTCCGATGTTTATCGCCTTATACGGCAACGTCCATCCGTTCGTTGAAGCAGAAAACGTGACTCATTGGAGAAGGCAATCCTTTGCCAATCTGTGGAGGTCCAATTCCGATACTGCTGTGCAAATGTAAGTCTTTTCTGCCGATGCACCTTCATTAGCATAGGTGCAGTGACCATTCGTCTGCATCGGAGCCCCATACTCAGCAGGGTACGCTGAACTGTCATTTTAGACATACTTCTGGTAGCTCTGTGGTTCATTCGACCAGTGGGTTGGTCCACTGTAGCTTGTCAATCGCCTCGCCCCTCACGTATCTTTGCAGCCGACGTTCACCTCTCACATCAATGGCATGTGGTGCTCCGCGGTTTCCACATTGCTTATTCACAATGGTGCCATTTCTGCAATCACGATACACTTTAACCACGGCAGCATGTGAACAGTTCACAAACTGTGCTGTTTCAGAAATACTGCCATCCTTGGCCCAAAATTGATAATCATTCCTTTTTGCAAATCTGATAAATCGCTCCTTTTATCCATGACAGCAACGAGTGATATGTTTTCAGAATGCCTACAGCACACCTTATATACCCTCCAAGCCAGCTCACAACACGTGCCTTTTTTCATTGGCTACACGCTATTGACATCAAAAGAAGGAGGTGGTCACAATAATGTGGCTCGACGGTGTATATATACTGTATATATAGTATATAATTTCTTCCATATGCAGAAACCTCAAAATGGCAGTCCATAAATAGTGTTGATGTTAGCAAACATCATTCCTTGTAATTTTTTTTAATTTTTTTAATTTTATAATGTACAGATATCATTCAATTCAGTTGAATGACATGTGGCTAAGTGTTACTGTGCTACATCGCATGTAAAATTAATAAATAAATTTTGATCATCCTTTAAGTTTGTTGATAAGTAGTACAGAGCAAATTTTAATCAAGTTCCTTCTGTAGATTTTTTCCTTAGTATTTGGTTATCATTTAAAATATGCTTTTTGTCCCAAGGACATAAACGAATGTTCAAAATTTATTTGGGAAACTATTAAAAGTGATGGATGTATGAAATTTACACCCCATATATATTTTCATTTTGTTGAAAACAATGCACAAGTTTAGAAAATTAAAAAAAAAATCTAAAACAGTACAGTGCTGACCATTTTCACTTTCTAAAGAACTTAAAAAATGGAAATAGTCAGCACGTGAACTGCATGACTTTATGGCTGACCTTAGTTAAAATGTAGTAAATAAGCAATAAGGTAAATAAATATTATGGGCAAAAAGCTTTGGGTATTTTAAGAAATATCAAGAAAAGTAAGAGAAGTGAAAATTTGTTTCGAGGCTGATTTAGCTTTAGAACGTTCAATTCTTATTTTGATTGATAACATGACATGCAGAATTTTAACTGTAAAGATTTTTTTGTCATGTACAAAGCTTGTGGAATGGAATGATTTCACGAAACACTATGCATTAAGAATATATTTTATAAAAACATTTATAACAAATGTTATAAATATATATTTATAGCAATTATATATTTTATAAGAAATGTGCATATTAAGACTTTTGTTACTTAAGAGCAAAACTGAAGACTAAGGAAAAATTTTAGAATTTAAAACGAAGGGTGCAAAATGTGTTATTCATACTGTTGAAGAATAGGTATCAAAGAGAAAATTCAAAGAGTTTATGCTAAATGGTTGAATTTTTTCAAATAAGTATTTGGTTTAAACTGTGGCAGTGAGATTAAGTTGGTCACAATACAAATTTTGAAGTCGTGAATCCATTTTTTTTTTATTTTTTTTTTGTAAATCTGACAGAATGGTAAGTCAGATAATATCCGAAAACCTGAAAATTTCGTTGTCCTGAACTGGGAATTGAACTCCCGGATAGTGCACCCGAGTAAGCTAACCACTACACCTCCCAGAGCGACCAAGTCCCCCCTTCCCCCCAAAAGCAAAAAATAAAACAAAAACGGATTCACAACTTCAAAATTTGTATTGTAAAATGGTGTAATCCCGTATTTCATTCATTAAGTTGGTCACTTTTTTTTTCTCAGTAGTTGTTTCTAATACCTACTGTGAAGGACATTGTGGACTTTTTGGTTACAAAAGATTATTTATGATGTCATGAAACTTATGCCATTCAGTGGGGCTTAAATGAAAACTGTTTGTCAATGTATATGTTCCGAACTTGTTATTCAGTGAATGAATGCCCTGTTTAGAATTCTCAGATTTAATGATTTTATGCATATTCCTTTTACCATTACATTTTTCTTTGCATACTGCATTAAGTATTTTTTGCTTTACTATTCATCATAATTTAACTTGGTGTTCCATTTAATAATATTGCATTTTCATTCCCTTTCTTTTAGGTATAAGAAAAGAAATCAGAGATATAGAAGAAGGAAAAATGGATCCCAGTATAAATCCCTTAAAAGTGAATGCATTAGTATAATAAACTGAGTCTTATTAACTCCTTCTGGTGTTATGTAAGGCACTGGCTTTCATTTGATTCTGCATTAGTAATTGTATGCTATGAACTTTGGTTTCACAATCAGCCCCACTCTTTTAGCAGAATTTTTTGCAAAAAAAAAAAAATGAGGAAAATGATTGTATGGTGAGATTACATTGGTGTAATTTGTTGTGTGCATGGGAAAGTGACCTGCTAGAACTGTCACAGAATTCTGTCATGTATGTATATCGTATGTAAAGGATTTTAGGAAGGGAGTGTCTGACCCCAGGTATTAAACAACCCTTAGAAATAGGAAACTAGGAGATTTGGGCTAGAGTACCTGATAGGAAAGTCACACGGAAGCGAAGTAGAAAGGGGGAGGAAGATGCCCTTATTTATTAGGGGGGGGGGGGGGCAGTACCAGTGGCCTGAGGGCTTAACGAGCCCATCTGATGCACGGTGTGGATATTTAGTGGTTGGAGCGTTCGTACCCGCCTGGAATTGAACCTGAGGTCTTCTCTCTGTGGCAGTCATGAACGTTGACCACTAGGCCACCCGTGGCCCATTATGTCATGTAGTTCTTGTGCCAAGTATATGTACCTGCTTCCCCTCATGGCAACCAATGAGGTGATCCCATGTCAGTGAACAATTGTATTGAGACAATGCATCCAATTTATTAATGTACCATAGCAAAACTACAAGAAAATTCTTTTAGCAGTTCTACTAGAAAGTTGTGCTTAAGTTCATGCAGTAAAATCCCCTAGTCATGATTTTGTTTCCTGTTTCAGGGTTTAAATGACACCATAAGTATTTCTTAGAGATTTAAAAAGTAACCCATCCTTCCTTTAAGGCGGCTGTTGTTTCCAGCAAAAGGACAGAACCAACGGCATCAGACAAACACATGATTGGTGCCTCATTGAGGACTCAAATCTGGGTGCAGCTCAGACAAATAGTCAGATGGCAGCACTTCAGACCACTCATCATCGTGGATTCAAGTACTGAGCAAAGACTGACAATCAAATTTTTTAACACTGGGAAAATTGCAACTGAAACAGTTTCAATGGTGCATGCAGCTTATGGAGATAAAGCACTATCACAATCTGACATTTTTACATGGTATGTGCAGTTCTGTTAGGGTCGAGAAGATGTTCAGGATAATGTGAGCAGAGCTGTCAACCTTCCCAGTCTCCTACAGACTCCAACACAGCCAAAGTTCAGGAGCTAAAAATTGCCGCCTGTCCTTCCAACTGATAACAAATGAGCTTCACATCAGCAAGGATACCATGCATTTGATTGTTTCCAAAGTTTTGAAAAAATGAAAAATGTGCTCACTCTTTGGATCATTGATGACAGAACTGGAGGAGTAGGAGCAAGTTGCTGTGGTCAGGATTTGATTGAGATCACAGACTGTGATTCAGACTTAACAATCGCAACTGGTGACGAGTCCTGGTGCACAGACAGTTAACTCTGCATTTTACAGAGGAGGGATGGGCAGACTTTCAAAAAGAATTTGGTGTATTAGGCCAAGTCAGGTGGCTAGTTCTTGCTTCGCAACAATGCATCTACACACAACACAACCATTATCAAGCTGTTTCTCACATGGAAGGGTGTTGCACATTATATATATATATATATACACATACTATAATGAAAAAAGTCACCAGACACCTAGAAGAGAAACGCAACATAGCATTTATTGACATACATTAGTACGGTGTTGGTCCACCTTTGGCCTTAATGCAGGCACTGACCCTTCGAGACATGCTTTCGACAAGGTTTTGGAACACAGCGATAGGGATGCGTTTCCATTCAGTACATAATGCTGCTGCTAACTGTTGCTTAGTAGTAGGCCTTGGTTCCAAACTTCTTATGCACATTCTAATTCATCCAATAGGTGCTCTATGGGATTAAGATCAGGGCTCTGTGCTGGCCAGTCCACACACGATACAGAATTATCGTCAAACCACGCCGTAACAGTCCTTGCTTTATGGCTCAGTGCACTATCCTGCTGGTACCAACAGGGCTCGGTTCCATAGTATTGCCACAGAGTTGGTAGGGCATAATTGTCCAGAATATTGAGATAGACGTGCTGGTTAACAGGTTTATACACAATAACCAATGGGCCAGGACCATACCATGAAAAACACCCCCAAACGAGTACACTGCCAGCTCCAAACTTGACCGTAGGAGCAGTACACTGTGGTAAATAGCGTTTCCCCTGCTGTCGCCATACCCACACATGGCCATCAAACTGATGGATTGTATATCTGGATTCATCAGTCCATAGGACCCGTTTCCATTGATCTACGGTCCACGATAAATGTTCTTTACACCATGCTAAACGACGAGTAGCATTCCGAGTAGAGATGAAAGGCTTATGAGCAGCCGCACAACCACGGTAACCCATGGAATAAAGTTCTCTGCGAATGGTACGTATACCCACCAAGGTTTCAGTATTTTTATTCATCTGTATACCGAGGTATTGTGCAGTACTCCGCTGATTAGCTGTAACGACTCTCCTGAGCCTTCGACGTCCTTTATCACTGATTTTCTTTTATCTTCTTGTACATTTTGCTGCTTCAGGCACAACATGTGTCGTCCACTTATTCAGTACATCCAAAACAGTTGACTTGAGTGTGTTTAAACGCCTCTCGGTTTCTCTTATGAACAACCCACTAATATAGCACCCAACAATCTTTCCTTTCTGAAAGTCAGTTCTCTCCCGCTGCGACATTTTCACTCAACCTCACAGTGCAAAATGATTGCAGTCAGCAGCAGGCTTGTTTTTATACCGCTTGAAGCTGTACCGTGCATCTTAACAATGCAGCGGATCTGTTTATTTGCTTTTGAAGGGATGTCCGGTGACTTTTGTCAAATATAGTGTATATATTGACCTTTGTATATATGCACTCAATGGACAAAACATCAGAGATCATGGTTCGTATGCTTCTTGAAAACCTTGAAAAGTCCTTGAAACAATAAAGTTCATTTTCAAGTCCTTGAAAGTACTTGAAAAAGTTTAAGACTCCATAAATAGTGCTTGAAAAAAAATTTGTTTTGTTTTTTTAAGTTATTATGTGAAAGAGTATGTGTAAAATTGTTTGTGCTAAAAAGTGGTATTAAAGATTTCTGTGTAATTCTGATAAAAACACCAAACTGATCAAATAATGCAGAACTTGCGTTCAACTCAGGAGAGTGCGTGGACAGCTGGTACCTTGGCTATGACATCACTGTAGAGTAAAATGTCAGCCGTTAAAGTAAAATCAGTGGAACAATGTATTCCCTAATTGCTAGGGGCTACTATTGACTGGGGTTAAGGACGTGTTCTTGCCAGAGGGTGGAACTTCTAGCAATTGTTTGTGCTTTCTGTGTGGACCCTTAATCTCCAGGTAGCATCAAAGTCATGCATGAAAAATAAAAACTTAAAGCAAACAATAAAAATCATACCGGCAGATAAATATAAAAATAATGTGCCCTTTCAGAATATTCCACAAAATAAAATGATTTCAAAAAATGCCAAAACAGAGGGGCAATTTGAAGTTAATAAAATAAACCAAAGGGGCAGAATAACAGGCAGGTTATTGAGGGTGTCCCCATCACAGCTAAGTTTAATGGTCTGAACTAACTAAAACCTACCTACTGACTGACCGACAGAACACACACATATGATAATTTGATTTTAAAAAGTCCTTGAAAAGTGCTTGAATTAATTTTGCTTGGAAGAGTACGAACCTTGAAGATACCTACCTAATAAAGTGTTGGTCCTCCTCTAGTGTGAATAACATCCTGTACACCACAAAGCATCAACTCCACCATATGCCAGAGGTAATGCCAGCCATGCCTGTTGCAGCATTGTCCACAACTCTGCCCAAGACATTGGTCCAAGATCCATTGCTCTGATGTTCCACCCCACAGCATCCCAGAGAGCTTCCATAGAGTTTAATTCCATGGACCTTGAGGGCCACTGGATAGTTCCAAACTCAGATGGGTGTTTCTCTAGCCATACCTGAGTGGTTGCGGGTTGGTGGGGTGACGCATTGTCCTTCTGGGGCGAACATTCGCCACAGGATGTGCAAAGCCATGAAAGCGTGTAGATGATCAGCCAGCACATGCTGGTAGTGCGCAGTGGTTAAGGACCTCTGCAAACACATTAAGGGACCTGATACGTCGCATGAGAGGGCTCTCGAAACCATCACAGAGCCACCACTGCCTTGAACAGAACCAACCTGGCACAATAGGGCTATGGCCTCATGCTGTCGATGGCACACCCTGCACCCTCCCGTCAGCTCAGTATAGCTGCAAATGGGATCCGTCTGACCACATGATGCGGCACCACTTGGCAGAAGTCCAGTTTTGATGTTCCTGGCAGCAGGCGAGGTATAATGTTTGCTGATGAGCAGTGAACAATGGCTCACGAGTAGGACGTGGGCTCCTGTAGCTCAAGGAATGCAACGTGCGCCGTACTGTTTGCCCACCTGGAACCAGTGGCCCTAAATTAGGGATGAGTAACAGCTTATAGCCCATTGAGTTGCCCACAGTGGTCGTTAAACCTTCAATCAATCAAACTATTCGCCAGATGATGCTGCTTGGGCCTCTGACATTTAACCTGGATGTGATTTGCACTGCTGTTGCCAAGTGATCGGTCTGTACGAGCCTGGATAGTCTAAGTCCACCCCCGTCATGAATGGTGTGTGGCCTGCCACCACTTGCTCTCTGGGTGCTGGTACATCCGCTGATAGTACACTCGCAGTACACCCTTATACAGTCGCCCTCAGGAACCCTAAGGTTCTTACCACTTGTGTCATAGAATAACCCATCTGCCCTACAGCAACAATGTGCCCACCATCAAAGCCACCCAGATCACCACATTTACCCATATTTGTCAATTGCAATTCACTGTTTGGGAGCCCTGCTATCCACCTATTTATTGCATGTGTTCAGTTTGGGTCTGTCCCACTCTGTGCCGGGGATGCCCATGTCAACTGTCCATCACTCCTATCTCTAATGTTTTGTCTACTGCGTGTATACATACAAGTGAATCAAGAACTTCTGATACCAATTGCATAGAAATATTATTAAGCAATAGATTAAAATTATCCAAAATGATTTACTGTGGTTTCAAAATTTGTTTACTTTATTAAATAAGCAAAATATTACTAATTAGCTAAAAATCTGTGAAGCTGTGTATTAGAAAGTGCAGAACAGAGTTGTGGATTTCAGTTTCTTTCTGCTTTCTGGAAAAACAAGGTGCTTAAAAGATTCATATTTATGTTGAAAAAACTTGTTTTATCAATTCAATTTCTTATTTTTAGACAGGTATCAGTAGTGCAATTTGACATGAATGCAGTTAAATATTATTTTAGTAGAGTAAAAAAAAAAGAGCATAGATAAGTACAAAAGGGAGTTTTCTAATCAAAATATTGATTTTTAATATAGTCATATCCTTTACTCCAAAAGTTCAGCAGTCATGATGACTGGGACTCTGGCAATTGAAGACCTTGCGATAATAGTGAGCTAACCTACATTTTGTAAAAACACTTTTGCAGTCACCAGGGACACACATTCAGAGATAGATGAGGTGGTAGCATATTCCAATAGATACTCGGAGATTAACAGTGCAGCCGCCCTGGTGGTGCAGGGGTCTAAGCGATGGCTTCTGATCATTCATCCAAGATGGGTCCGAGTTCGAATCCCAGTGATTCATGGATGTTGTATTTGTCTTATGGCACTGGCTCTTTGCCTTCCCTGGAGCCAGTGGCTTTAAATTAGGAACGGGCGACTACTTATAACCCACTGAGTTGTTCACGGTGGTCGTTAAACCTCCAGTCCAATAAAAAAAATAACAGTGGGTTAGCCCAACTTCTGGGAAAAATAGAGGGTGCGGTCTCTCAATTTGCGGTCGAGCGTGCTAGTCATTACACTACCCAGGACAAGGAAATTCCAAGCAACTGAACGTAGATATCTGAGAACCTTCAGATTTGCACTAGTCGAAGCTATTCCTGCCCCATCGTAGCGTCTCATGACCTTTTCTCTCATCCAGAGTCTGATGTAGGTCACAAATTCCAATGATGAAAGTACGTCATATTCAAAAGGTCATGAGACGCTACGATGGGGCAGGAATAGCTTCGACTAGCGCAAATCTGAAGGTTCTCAGATATCTACATTCAGTTGCTTGGAATTTCCTTGTCCTGGGTAGTGTAATGACTAGCATGCTCGACCGGAAATCGGGAGGTGCGGGTTCGATTCCCGCTCCAGGATGAAAATTTTCAAGTTTTCTGAAGGAAGTGGTTGCGTATAGTGCAGTGAAGTTGTGCCAGTGGTAGCATTGCAATGCCTGCCATGTATTTATGAAGAATTATTTCCTCGGGGAAATTTGTTTCCCAGTTGTATATGCCATTACCATGTGTTCTGCTACTTTGTTGCTTAGCCATTGTTTCAGTAAGGTCTTCAATTGATTTGAGGTTAACTCTGGGCCACGCCAAATTTAAATTTTGACTTTTGTTTTTAATTTGTGTGAGTAAATTGGTTGAAGGCAATTCTTGGTTTATGTTGATATGCATGATGCTATGTTCTAATGATTTTTTGCTTTGTTCTAAGCTTCCAAAAATGCAGATGCTGGCAGCATGATCTTAATTGTTGAGTGTAAATGTTAAGTGTGAGTTGAAAAGTGCTGAGGTCTAAATCAGTGGTATTGAGATGGACTTGCAGAGACTTTAGCTATGTAATTCATCTGAAGATGCATAAACAGTTTTCTAATTCTGAATTTTCTATTGTAGTAATCAATACAGCTAGAAAACTTGGTAGGTAATTAGACGACAGTATCATAATTTCTGTAAGAAAGAATGTAAATGAAAAAAACAGAACTTTTCTACACAGTACCAGATTTAAACATACCCTTTTCTGTTGTAGTGAGAGCTGGCGGAAGTGTAAATGTTTTATTATGAATTCATAAGTAAATGTGAGAGTATTGACAAGCTGTTTAGGAAAAACAGGTGGAGTTGACAGTTACACAGGATCAGCTGTGCAGATATTAGATCAGCAAAGGAAAGTTCTGTTGAAAATAAGGTTGTTGAAACTGATGAAATTACTTGGACTTGTGTAGTTAACTGGAAGTGAAAGAATTCCGGAGATACATTACACTTTAAGGGAACCAGACCTTGAACAAAGTAGGTTGATGGTGGGAAACCAGTTATTGGTGATAAAAATAACAAGGGATGTGGGATACCAGTCAGTGAGCAGCTCTGAGGGTTATAAGCAACTGCTCATCCCTAGTTTGGTGCCACAAGTTCTAGGGAAAGGACAGAGCTAGCACCATCAGACACACCACCCATACCTGATCTGCGACTTGAACCAGGACCCATCTCAAATGATTGGTCAGAAGCCAGCACCTCAGACTACTCGGCCACTGGGGCAGCTTAACAATTTTCAAGTAACATAGGATCTGGCTGTAAACTTCACAAGGTAGAGGATTTTCTGTTGAACTGACATATTCATATTTTGACGTAGGACTACGTCTAACTCCGCGGATAGTTTGGGGCAACTTACAGCCGACTGCCTGTGACAAAAATAGGTCCCAATTGAAATCATTGTAGCATTAAAAATATACGCCACACACTAATTGTGTTAGCATATTCGTAAACAGCATGGAGTCCAATTTGCGTACTGCACAATACTTTGTGTGCGCGATGCTCCCTGTGCGTGAGGGAGATGATGCAATATTTCTGGGTGTGCTGCCCTGTTTAACTCGGTCTATCTCGGCAACCATGAGTGCAACATGACTGTGCGTGGTATCATTTTAAAGCTCTTGACGAGATCAATTCAAATATACGAAGAACATTTCACAGTGGTTTGAACTGAACATTTGAAAAATTGTTTTCTTGTGAACTGGTGAACACTTTTGACAATATCGTGGTTTATCTGGACAACCGTGAGTCCAAAACAACTGTGCGTGGTATCGTTTTTAAGCTCTCACCATCATCATCACTAAACTGTTCTCTGAGACTCAGAGGCTAGCTCCACAAAGAAATACAAACTACCAGATAATTTTTACTTACTGCTGCCGTATTAAACTTCTCCATTTACAGCGATCTTGACATACAACTTGGGCTTCACTCACATCCATCACACTCTGTACACAAGATCTTCGTACTTGTAATCTTTTTCTCATTCAGACACTCCTGAATCTGATCCTTCGATGACTTCCTTGGCCTTTCTCTGCCTTTCCTTCCTGCCACTTTGGCTAAAAAAAATTTATTAGTAAGCATCTCATCACTCATTCTTTCAACATGGCCAAACCACCAAAGCATATTAGTCTCCACCTTGCTAACAACATTTTGCTTCACATCACACAACTGCAACACATCTTCATTCCTCACACAATTAGAATGTGTCTTGCCACAAACCCCCTTAAGTAACGCTTTTCTCCAGCACACGAATGACTGCTGTGTTTCTTCTGTAGTACCCAGGTTTCTCTGCCATACATAAGAGTAGAACCAACTACACTTTTATACACAGCCATGCAGGACTCTCTTGAGAACCCATCATTCCTGTGAAAACCTCTCAAAGTTGCCATGACTTTCAATGAAGAATTCACTTGCCTACTAATTTCACCGTCCAATTTGTTCTCTCTGTCAAACATGCTTCCTAAATACACAAACTGATTCACCTGGTCAATCACTGTGCCACTTAGACTTATATTGCATTCAGTACTACCAGTTCCTCTCTAAAATAAAACATAACTTTGGTTTTTCCCTTATTTGTACTCAGTTTGAATTTCATGCAAACTTCGTACATCCCAGACAACATACTCTGCAACTCACTTTTGCTCTCTGCCAACAGGACTGTGTCATCAGCATACAGCAATCTGCACACACGAATATTGCCAAGAGATAAACCAGTATTATCTATTTCGGCATCATGCATGCACGCATCCATAAATATATTAAACAGCCATGGTGACATTGCACAACCTTGTCTGACTCCTGCAGTAATAAAAAACCAATTTGATAAAACACCATTCACTGGTACACAAGCTGTACTGCCAGCATACACCGCTTTTACAGTATTAAGTTGATTCCCAGTAACACCATATTCATTTAATACCTTCCACAAAAGTGTCCTATTTACTCGGTTGTAAGCTTTCTCTAAATCTATAAAGGCAGCAAAAACTTTTACCAACAGCCAGATACTTTTCAATCATCATGTGTAATGCAAAAATTTGGTTAGTGCAGCCTTTACAAGGCATAAAAACCACTCTGAACATCCCACACTTTCTCTGACGTAAGATCCTTTATTTTTCAATAACAACCTTACCGAACACTTTCCCTGGCACACTCAGTAGGCTAATACCACAATAGTTCTTGCAGTCAGTCTGATCACCTTTTGCCTTATACAAGGGAACAATGACAACATCCTTCCAATCCCGACGGGTCATTCCTAATTCCCAGCACAACTGGCAAATTTCAGTTAACCAGTCAATTACAGAGTCACCACCATATTTCAACATCTCGGCAGTTATGCCATCAACTCCCGAAGCCTTACCATTCTGGTTTAGAGATTTGCACACCTCTTCTCTTGAGATCCCTCCTGTGCTTCCATCCTTCACTGTGACATCATCTGCTTCTGCCTCAGAATCACCTTTGCTTTCTTGATCTAATAACTCATAGAAGTATTCACCCCATCTTTCTTTTAACTCATTGGGCTCCCATGTCATTTCCCCGATTCTATTCTTCACACAAAGCTCTTGACGAGATCTATTCAAATGTATAAAGAAGATATTGCTGTGGTTTAAACTAAAATTTTTAAAAAATTACTTTCGTGTGAAATGGGTTAACATTTTCAACAATGCAGCAGAATTCGCAGAATGAATGCAAGCAAAAGTGGAAAAAATCAAAACGAGAGGCAAGTGATGAGGAATGTAAGAAGCCCAAGAAGACAGAGCACTATGTTGGGTAATTCGTGTATCCACCAGTGGCGGCTCGTGGTGTAAAATGCTGGTGAGGCGAACGGTCTTGATGTAAATCAGTAAAACATATGTTATTGAAAATTATATAAATTTGTATAACGTTATATGACCTTCGTTTTAAATTCTAAAGTTTTTCCTTAGTCTTCAGTTTTGCTCTTAAGTTATATGAACATATATATATATCAGTGGCGTAGCCGGGGGGGGTTGCACCCCCTAAGTAGGCGAGACAGTTAGCTTTTTCTAAGTACGTTTTATAGATAATTTCCCTATTTAAATTCATTGATTTTTACATAACTTACAATGTAATACAAATAAATTACATTGATACATAATATCAATGTAATTTCTTGATAATAGAAGAGAAAGTAAAGCAAAGCGGCCAAAGAAGTTGCTTTATTAAATTTTTATAAAAACAACTATAATTTATTGCATTTTCTTCATTTTATTAAATTAGCTTCATTTTGTATTAATGTTCAAGATGTGCGTACGTACCAATAGAAAAATATTTGTCGAAGCGCCCCCCAAATTGTTACATGTACTTATACACAGTTATACAGCAGAAGTGCAGACCCCCCCCCCTCAAAAAGTTTCATGTCAAAGGCAGTATCACCCATCGGATATCTTTGAAGTCCTGGGTTCGAGTCGGCTGAATCATTAAAATCCACTGAGATTCGGAAGTCTCGTTAAGCCATTGGTCTCGGGTAGGCGCCTTGTTATAAACAGCTGTAAACCCCACCCCTTAGGGCTTCAGTCCATGCCATTTAGCTCTTATATACAAATATTATTCAACAGTAATGGAATAAAATTATAGAAATATATGAAACACGGCGTGGGGAGTCTTTCTTCACGAAAAAATCCAAAAATTTTAGAGGGAAAATGTGCATATACCACTATATATATGTATGTGTGTGTGTGTGTGTGTGTAATATACGCTACCTTTGCAACAATATTTTTATGAAAACAATTATTCGATAATTTTACAACAAAGAAAGAAGTATTTCACCTGTATTCTTTTATGTAATACACTTGAGCGAAAATACGCAATTTGTGCGGTTTCTTTAGCTAGTCAATGTGTCACTCACATCCCAACGCCAGTCGGAGATCCACTTCTTAAAAAATTCAAAGTAAATCATTTTAATAGAAATTGTTTTCTCACGAAATGTTTCTTGAGATTGAATAAAAGTCACAGTTCGATTGGCATATTAGTGAAGGTGCATTTAGCACGGGTCACAAACTGAAGTCCAGGCTCGTGATAACTATGTACAGGAGAAGTCAAGTTAAGGAAGCACATTTCTATATAAAAAAAGTATTAGGTAATTTAAACCTGGAATTAAAAACAGAGGAATACGATATTAATTTGCTTTGGTCTCGAACAGAATGCTTTCAGTTTATGTTTTATAAATAAGTTCAATTCTGCGATCCTTTTTGGCTGCAAATTTGTCTATGATCAGATCATAAAATGGTTGAGTGGACATTAGATGGTTCAGCAATTCTTTCTCGATTGAAATTTTAGCGAGTGAAGACAAACGATCTTGTGCCGTTGTATTACGGAGGTAAGTCTTAATTCTCTTCAAACAAGAAAAACTCCTTTCAGCAGAAGAACTTGTTGATGCCAGTGTCAATACAAGAGAAAATAATTTGTAGGCTTCTGGTAACACATCTTTCAGCTCGTTTTCTTTCATTGTTTTCAAGGTTTTCTGAACACTGAGTTCCCTGAAGTTGTGATCATTATATAAAAAATCTAATTCGTTTTTTAGTCGTTGTGTGTCTGTAAAAATGTTTGGATAAATTTTTTGAGAGTGTTAAGGGCACTGGATGGAAATGACTCTGAATAACTATGGTATTTTGAGCTGTCAACTAGCTGCAGAAACTCGAGCTTTCCCATATCTTCAAATCTGGTATTTATTTGGACTATTATGCTGTCAACGATTTCGTAAAACAAAATTTTGTAATAGTTTTCCACTTCTTCTTCAGTCAAATGTTTCTTTTGGCGACATTTAGGACCTCCACTCAAACTAATTGCTTCACTGAAATGTTTCAAGTAAGTGGTTACATTCCTTTTCTTATTTATTCGTTCGCAACATTGTTTAATTTGTCTTTGGCAATAACTGATATCTAAAGTCCTTTTTTGTAAAACATCAAACAGTACTTCCGTAATTCCAAAAATGTCATCAAAAATCAGTGATAAAAAAGCAAATTTAAAATGAGTGAAATTTTTAAAATATCCTATGGCTCCGTTGATTGATTCTGACGTTGATTCCGGGTCATTCATTATGTTTTCAAACACATTGTTTAGTTTGCCCCATTCGCTTACAATTAAACGCAAAATTTGCGAACGTGATGCCCAACGTGTTTCCGCTATTTGAGGAATCCGTTTCCCAACAACTGAATCTGCTACGTGGGTTCTCTTGGCAGATTTATGAAAAAATGAGGGCATGCTGGATACAGTTGCGAAATATATGCGACATTTTACAATACTTTTGCACCCCTGTTGTAGGACAAGGTTAAGGCGGTGGGCGAAACAGTGGGTAAACAAAGCTTGCGGGTCTTCTAGGTTGACTCTTTTCTGCAGACCGCTCAACTCTCCAGCCATAACGCTTGCACCATCATAACACTGGCCTACTAACTTTGATTTAAAATCAAACTCCTCCAAAACCGATGCTAGCAGATCATACAGTGCCACAGCAGTCCTGTCAGTGCTGATATCATAAAAACCAAGGAAGTGCTCAACTACTTCACAATTTGAGTCCAATATGTATCTGACAATTATTGAACACTGTGATTTTTGAGTAATATCAGTTGTATCGTCAACTTGCACTGAAAACAATTTTGACTCATTAATTTCGCTTTTAACACATTCGTTTATATATTCATGAATACACTCCAGTAAATCATTCTGTATCGTTTTAGATTGTCCAGAAAATAAGCTTCGTATTTCTTCAAAATGTGCTTTTAATTCTGGGGTGCTCCTACGAAGTAACAAATGGAACATCTCCTTGAAATTACCTTTATTTAATGAGGAAATAGATTCATCATGTCCTCGAAAAGGCAGTTCTTGCTTGCTTAGAACGACAACTAAATCGATTATATGTTCCATAAAAAGCCTGTTTAGTCTGACCTTTTCATTAAACTTAGCTTTATGAAGAGCAGCATTTTCTTTGAGCATATCAGAAATAGTGTTTATATTTTTTTCCATTCGTTTCAGACCTACGTGATTAGTTATATGCTCTTTAGAGCTTTCGTGCAATTTTGCACTACGAGAAAAGTTTTTCAGATCAAAATAACCCGTTGTATTCCACACATTTTTCATATTGCTCAAAAGTAAACATGGCCAGCAAAAGAGAGTTTGCTTGTAATAGCTACCAGAAAGCCAGGGGAAAATCTCGTACCATGATTTATTGAAAGACCTAAAAAACGAATTGCAGCACTTCTTATCTTTAGATATTGAACTTATTATAGGTGTCGGTCTTCCAGATATGAGAACATCCCTTTTATCATAATCTTTCCAGTGTTTAAAAGGAATTTCTTCCAGAACACAAATCACGTCGTTTGTTGGGCCATTCATATTTTCCAACCAAAATCAAAATATGCTGTTTAGTAACAATAACAAAATAAAAAAGAAGAAAAACTCAACATTACTATGAACTAGCCAACACCCACAGAAGAGAGGATTGAAAACACACTACAAAAAGTTAGACTCAAATACACTCTGACGAATAGTTAAAGCTACGTAGAAATCATCCTACTCCAAAGCATATAGAGGCGAACGGCGTCATCGCCTGTAAAACCACTTTTTACCAAGGTCATCTGCTCATTATCCCGCGCCCATTGGATACACAATCCTTGGGTTCTCCAATAACAGCAGAGATGCGATTCTAGTTTAAGCGAAATGGAGGGTCGCCTCAGAAATTTCCTTTCTCTTACTGGAAGTCCGACACCTCCTTAGGTAGACCGTGGGGGTGGGGGTTCACTCTGTGGGGGTGGGGGGTTCACTCTGTAGGGCTCTTCTCTGATCCCCAGTTCCCAAAACCGGCTTCTCATCGAGACTACTCAGCCGGTCGCCTCTAAGCGCTTAAAACATGCAGCTGCTTTGCAAAAATAATGATTCATTCCTCTTCTTGAAAGCCTTTTTTTAACCTAATTCATGAATCACAATGTAAATTTCAGTGTTTCATTTATCCTGCAAAGTTCTTATATCTTTGTTACTGACCGAAGTTTTTTTTTTTTTTTCACTTCTCATTCTGCGGAATTTCAGGTGAGGCGGCGCCTCACTTGCCTCATCTGACGGGCCGCCACTGGTATCCACCTGCTTTGTGTTCGCAATGTATCCAGCATTATTTGTAAAAATTATGTAAACTACTTTTCATATCATAGACCTGTGTTTGCTATAACAAATTAAATAAATGCTTTGAAACCATACTTGACTAGCTCATTTCAACTTTCCGATCTGCAAGTTGTAGTCCTACGTTCCAAACTGATGGCTCAATCAGAACTGATCTTACAATTACCTGTATTTTTTTTTCTATGTCCATGTTCTGTGAGACTCCACCCAGAACACTATTTTGGTATGGTGATGTGCCAAAATAATTAATGAATAGATAAAGATAGTTTGCAGTCTTAAATGTTGTTTCAACTACCAGAATCAAGAATTGTTAATTATGTAATTGATATAACTTTTGACTCTGCAGGTACAGATTTGAAATCTATTGATGCCCTTATTATTTATATCTTTGAGAAAACTGATATTTTCCTGTAATGTTTAAGTGGTTTCTTAGTGCATAGAATATGTGCCTTTAAAAATAAATTTAGCTTTATTTTTAATTTTCTTGTTTTTATCTTTATCTCATACAGATGGCTCCACACACTCAGCGCGCAGTCTGTTCTTCATCTTGGGACCGCCCTTACGCTCGCGATGTTGCAGCATTTCCTGCTGTAAGTGCACTTACTATTTGAGTAGCTTACTTTTGCATACCTCTTGATATCAGAGAGGTAAAATGGGGAATGAATTGTATAAAGGATTATACTTTTTTTATCTTTTGGAATAAAATGCTTGTATTGCAGAGCGCTGTCAACATATTGTGTTGAAATGTAGAATATGTTGATTTTGTATTATCAATACCTAAAAAAATGTCATAATCAATTGCAGATTTATAAAATATTTGTGAGTTGCATTTTATTGAACTCCAAAATTTTAAAGAAAGAAATTGCATGTGCATGTATAAAAATAGATGTGTGTGTAATTGTTGGGTCAGGAAATATTTCCTGATGATGGGTGTTTACCTTATACACACACTCTTAAAGTTTCTCTTAACCAATGCTGTTGCTATTATTGTGTGGTTAAAGCAGTAAGTAACCTTATAGAACTTGGTTCTGAATGTTAGTAAAACTGTGGGTGGTACTTGTTTTTTATGATTCTGTTTGTTTGCTTTCTGTTGGGCTAGTAGCCCCAAATACGAATGAGCAACATTTACCACCTTTGAAAGCATTCAAAAGGTTGAACACGGCAAACAAACCAAAAACTTAAACTATGTGGTACTTCTGAATTGTGTTTCATCCATGGTCATTTGCAACAATGTATTTTTGGTAATATTTTGCAAAATGTGAAAACATTAGAAAATTGTTTCCATTAGTGAAACTTTCAGAAATTCTCTGCTTTGTATGTATAAATCCTTCTTTTGTAACTTTGATTTTGCCCAGTTATTGGATGCATTTGAAGCAGCTATAGTGATTTCATTGCTTCAAATTACAATGTTCCACCTCTTTCTTAATGCACCATTTTCATGTGAAAACGACTCATTCTTGGACCGTTCTGTTATTTTCCCTTTTTTTCCCCTCTTGATAACTGCCAACATATCACAGCACAGTGTGCTCAGCAAGGTAGTATGACTTTGTTTTTCTTAGGCAAATCACTAATTGCTAACCTTTCTCAGAACCAAAAAATTGAATAACAATAAAAATGAAAAAACCCATCATATTGAAAATTGTTTGACACTAATATGGTATTTTAGTTTTACCTAATAGTCGAAAGTTTTCTTGCAACACTATGGTACATAATGCCTTCCTGAAAACATATAGGAAAGCCAAAGCTCTAGATTGATGTTATAAAAGGGTTCTGTTCTCCAGTTTAAAAGTATAAATAAAATTACTAATTATGAGCAGAAAACAAAACAGTTGTATCAATGACTAAGATACTTAAATTCAATCGGTAATAGTTTGTTTTCCAGCAACACGAGCAAGTATTCATCAAATTTCCAGTGGTTAAATAAAGCAGAGCTGCCTTATCATTAGCTGACCTGGCCATATTTCCGATTATCCCATCTGAATTTGATATGTGGATGTTTGAAATGCTTAGAAGCTTAGTTGCCAGTGTTCAAAGTCACACGGAAACCCTTAGTGCAAAAGATTCAAACGAGTGTTTGGCACTGAAAAAAATGAGAATATTCTTATCCAAGTTTTGATGACATTTTAAGGTTTACGGGAAGTGAAATAGAATCTGAAATTGAGTGCTTACAAACAGTTGGGTGAAATTTAGAATTCATGTTTAGCTGGAATTTATAAGGGGCCACTGCTCCAAATCTGATGTGCACATGAAGGTCATTAAACTTTAAACTAGTAACCAGAGCTTTCTTTCTTATTGTGCTTCCTGGTTTTGCCATATGTTCTAAAATATCAGTACTTGTTATTGTTTATTGATGCATAGTTTTTCTCATGAAGTTTTTATTTGAGATTATTATATAGTTGATGGGAGCTCCTAAACATTTTTGCATCCTTGCCCTACTTCAAGCATTCACATACTTAACCATGGGCTATTGGGCATTTTACCAGAAATGTGGAAGCTTAGTGAAAATCTAAATAGACAAATTCATCGTTCTTTCCACGTTTTTCTTTAATTAACACACAGCAACTGAAAAATTGTTATACGGACACCGCTGGGTTTGTATCCCAGATCTCTCGATAATTAGCCGAGTGTGTTCGCCGTATGCTATGGTGGCCAACAATCCATGGCGCTATGTGTGTTTATCTGTCAGCATCTGACCACAAATCCGTAGAGATAGGCTCAGCAACTGAGACGTCTCCATCTGGTGGGGCTTAATCACTCACTAAGCTGTTCTCTGAGATTCAGAGGTTAGCTCCAAAAAGAAATACAAACTTCCAGATATTTTTACTTATTGTTGTCGTATCAAACTTCGCCATTTACAGCGATCTTGACATACAACTCGTGCTTCACTGATATCCATTACACGCCATACACAAGATCTTTTATACTTCATACTCATAATCTTTTTTTCATGCAGACACTCCTGAATCTGATCCGCCCATGTCTTCCTTGGTCTTCCTCTGCCTTTCCTTCCTGCCACTTGGGCTGAAAATATTTTCTTAGTAAGCATTTCATCACTCATTCTTTCAACATGGCCAAACCACCGAAGCATATTGGTCTCCACCTTGCTAACAACATTTTGCTTTACATCACACAACTGCAATACATCTTCATTCCTCACACAATCAGATCGTGTCTTGCCACAAACCCCACGTAAGTAACGCGTTTCTCCAGCACACAAACGACTCCTATGTTTCTTCTACAGTACCCAGGTTTCACTGCCATACATCAGAGTAGGAACAATTACTGTTTCATACACAGCCATGCGGGACTCTCTAGAGAACCCATCATTCCTGTGAAAACCTCCCAGAGCAGCTATGACTTTCAAAGAAGAATTCACTCGCCTACTGATTTCACCATCCAACTTGTTCTCTCTGTCAAACATGCTTCCTAAATACACAAACTCACTCACCTGGTCAATCACAGTGCCATTTATACTTACATTACATTCAGTGCCACCAATTCCTCTCTCAAACACCATAACTTTGGTTTTTCCCTTATTTATAGTCAGTTTGAATTTCATGCAAACTTCGTGCATCCGAGTCAACATACTCTGCAACTCACTTTTGCTGTCTGCCAACAGGACAGTGTCATCAGCATACAGCAATCTGCACACACGGATATCACCAAGACATAAACCAGTATTATCTATTTTGGCCTCACGCATGCATGCGTCCATAAATATATTAAACAGCCATAGTGACATTACACAACCTTGTCTAACTCCTGCACCAATGGAAAACCATTTTGATAAAATACCATTCACTCGTACACAAGCTCTACTACCAGCATACATGGCTTTTACACTATTAAGTAGATTCCCAGTAACACCATATTCATTCAATACCTTCCACAAAAGTGTCCTATTGACTCGGTCATAAGCTTTCTCTAAATCTATGAAGGCAGTAAAAACTTTCTTCCCAACAGCCAGATACTTTTCAATCATCATGCGTAATGCAAAAATCTGGTTAGTGCAGCCTTTACCAGGCATAAAACCACTCTGAACATCCCACACTTTCTCTGATGTAAGACCCCATACTTTTTCAATAACAACCTTACCAAACACTTTCCCTGGCACACTCAGTAGGCTAATACCACGATAGTTCTTGCATTCAGTCTGATCACCTTTTCCCTTATACAAGGGAACAATGATAGCATCCTTCCAACCCCGAGGGACCATTCCTAACTCCCAGCACAACTGGCAAATTTCAGTTAACCAGTCAATTATAGAGTCACCATCATACTTCAACATCTCTGCAGCACAAGCTATTAAATTGTAGTTAATAAATCCAAAGGGTGAGAATGATAGTGAAAATCTTCCAAACACATGGAGACAATGTGAATAGACAAAGTCATCGCTCTTTCCACATTTTTCTTTAATTAACACACAGCAACTGAAAAATTGTTATCCGGACACTGCTAGGATTGTACCCCAGATCTCTTGATAACTAGGCGAGTGCATTCGCCTTATGCTGCTTATTCATTAAGAAGGCAAGATTTTGAATGCTTATTCATTAAAAAGACAAGATTTAGGTGTTTCTTAAATTTTTTTTATCAGCCATGATAAAATGGTATAACATATACAGTTATAAAGATGATATTTGTTAATCCTACTTACAATAAACTCTCTGTCTCAAAGTTTATGGGAACAGGAAAGAAAATTCAAGATAGCCAAAGTTTGCAAAATCACGGAAAATGAAAAAATAACAAAAAATATCGGAAAAAGAAATAAAAGAAATCTTTCATTTGTTAAGAGATAAAATGATCATGTATGTATAACTAATAATGTACAGTACCATAATTGAACTAACATAATGAATTGAAATTATACATACGTACTGTGTCCTTTCTTAAAATAATCTGTAATATTGGCTTGGCATTTTGATTTCAAATTTTTGTTCATAACAAAATCATTCAGTTTATTTAATAAATCAAACATTTCTAATGACACATTATTTTTGTGACTTTCAATATAGCGTTGAATAAGAGAAAATGCACTGCTTATACTTCTGTGTTTGTCAGCAATGGTTCTTGGTTTGTTGATGATTCATTCTGATTTTCCTCTGAGTCTTCGTCATGTCTCATAACTTCTGCAACGATTTCGTCATTGCTAGGCTCTTTAGTTGTTATTGGTTCATCAGTGACGTTGGCATATTCATATTCATAAAAACCCATGATGCTGTGTAATTAAACGTTTCCAGTAATTCCGGTTTATCTAAAATTTCAAAATTTTCTTCAGTTTGAAACTCGTCTTCATCAGTTACCAAACTGGGTGAGAAAAATCCACATTTCTGTAAACAATGCACAATAAATAGTTGTCTGTGAAACATGATTATTCCAAGCGTTGGAGATCAACCTAATAGCATTTTAAACAGAGATAGAAGACTAAGAGCTTTCACCATTGTTGATGTCGCTAATAAGTTTCCTGTAGTAAACTTTAAGATTGTGAATTATTTCTTGATCCCCTGGCTGAGTTTTGCTGTTGTATTCAGTGGTAAAAATTCAAGTTAACTATTGTAGATTTTAAATTTCTTACTTTAGGGTGGGCTAAACACCAAACAGTAGAACTTTTGTGTGTGTGTGTGTGTGTGAGAAACATAAAATCAAGGTTACACATGTACTGTTCAAATAAAGTGCTAGTCATCCATGCTTTTTTGTTGTTCTTGTACTCCAAAGGCAATGATTTAACATTTTTGAAGCAACGAGGATTTTTTGATTTTCTTATAACAAGGAGAGGTAATTTTTTGGATCCATTAGTGTTAGCCTCAACAAGGACAGTTAAATGTTCTTTGCTCATTTTCCACTGGAGCAAGATTCTCCTTTAAACAAGATTGTTTTGTTAGGAACACACTTATAGAATAATCCGGTTTTGTCTAGGTTATAAACTTCTGATGCATTGTAACCCGAAATTAATCTGGATATCATTGTTTCCTTCCATTCTACAATTACACTTTCAGGCACGTCTTTAGCTTCCCCAAATAAGCTTCTAAAGGTGTTGTTATACCGAGCTTTGAATGGCTGTATCCATCCATTACTGGCAATAAAATCTAAATGGCCAAGCATTTTTCAAAGTCTAAAGCTTTTTCTTGAGGTAAGGTGCTGTTTATCGGAATTTTATTGTGAAAATTACGGTAGCTTTCAAGCCACTTTAACAAAGCTTCTTCAACATTTGGAAAAGTACACACTTTCATTTTCTTGCATTGCACATTATTCCGAGCCTTCGTAAATTGCTCTGAAATTTTTTCTTTGTTTGATATTATTGTTGAAAGTGTATTAGGTGGAATTCCATACTTTAACACCAGGTCTTTTTTCTTTACATTAGGACTGTTTTCTATTCCCGTATTAACAACTTTTTCTCAATGGTTAAAGTTTTAAGCTTTCTCTTGGACATATCTTCGTTCTTAAATGAAGCACTATAAATGCACCAAGCAGGTAACCATGCAGCTAATGCAACAATGTGGGTACATCTGATCCGTTTATGACCCCTGAACTTACCTAACTGTTTCTTTGCTAAGGTTACAGGACACGTGCCCCCAGGTGATTGACAAGAGCATCAGAAGTGAAATGGAGGAAGTGCGGGGCCCCGCAACTCCTCTCACGTGTCCTGGGACATCAGCATGAGAGGCAAAGGTCTGCATAGTTTTCCGTTTGATGAAAAGTTACACAGTATGTGTTGTAACCTCTGATTTTTCAACAAAAGGATGAGGTAGAAGTTTGATTTAAGCAAGGTATTAAACTAGATATTGAATGCTTTTCCTATTAAGTTTGATTGGAAAAACTCGGGACTTTGCATAAACTTCGACGTAAGTGCAAATTTGAGATATTGAGATTCAAGATATCAAGAGTTTACTGTATTTATGTATATATATATATATATATAAGATGTGTAAGATATAAATTGTCAAGTTAAAGTCTACACCAACATGCTAATAAATTTTTTCTAAAAATTCAACACCTGTAATGTCCAATAATTAAGACCTCTTAAAAACATACCTTCAGTGCAACTGTTGTTCTTGTATACTTTGGCAAAGTTGACCTGTGTTCAGAATTAAGCTTTTGTAAACTTCATTTGCTAATTGAATTTAAAGTTGTGTTCTCCATACTTATTGTCACTATAGATCATCTGCCTTGAAAGAAACTCTAGTTAAGTCTGTAATGTTTTGTAATTTATGTTAAATAATTTTCTATTTTACCTGCCATTCTTGTATTATTTCAGAGTTTTGTCATTCCTGAAACCAAACTTTGGCCTACAGTTGGTCGTATCGATGATGTATATGGAGATATGAACCTTATGTGCACTTGCCCATCAATGGAATCATTTGTTACTCAGGACTGAACAGTGAAAAGCATATTCAGGAAACATAATATTCTTCCATTTATGCATTTTAATTTGCTCTAAATTATGTGTTCCTGCAACTTATTAGTCTGGTGATACTTGTAACACAGTGATGTATTTTCTAGAAATTGTAGAACAACTTTTTTCTAAAATTATATGAATTGTTAATGCACCTAAAAAAATTATGTGGGGTATTAAAGAACTGTGATAATTAGGCAGTTGAAAAGCATAAGAATTCAATACATATGACTTCAGAAATGTATGAATGTGCACTGAAACATTTTTTGTGACTCTTTGAAACATATGAGTCAATCAATTGTTTAGAAATTAATTATAATCTTATTACTAAAATTTATACTGCAGAATAACTTTGAAATCTCCTTTGAAAATGCACTGGGTATTTGGTGTGTGAAGACAAAATGGGTAGACAGATTTTCTAATATAACGAGAATGTGGAGAGAAAGAATAGAAGTGAGGCAAAGAATTTAACAATGCAGATAAATTATTATATTTGCACTTTTAAGGTATTAAAACCCTGCAAAGTGCGCATAGTTTACGTGCAATTCATAAATGAAATACTATTAAAAAGCACCAATCACTTACCCTAAAGATCATGGTAATTTCTGTCGACTACACACTTCCAGCACGTCAATTATCATAATGTTGTTGGCCTTCAAAGGTTTACAGACATCTTGCTTACGATTCCTTCTTCCAGGGATGAAACATCGTATTTTTTTTTTTTTTTAAGCCATATGAGATGTAACTATAAGCTTGTCAATTCCATAAAAACCACACAAGCATACTACTCATTCATACAATTCAATTAAAAACCTATGTACATATTTACACAACCTTACATTCCTAGGTGGTTAAGCCTTTGTCAACTGTGAGCAACAAAATGTTCCATCTGTTTCAAAACCCCTGCCACTCCCAATGCAAGTGTCACACTCATTCAGCCCCTCACACACAATCCTCTAGTGCTGAATGAGTGTGACACTTGCATTGGGAGTGGCAGGGGTTTTGAAACAGATGGAGCATTTTGTTGCTCACAGTTGACAAAGGCTTAACCACCTAGGAATGTAAGGTTGTGTAAATATGTACATAGTTTTTTAATTGAATTGTATGAATGAGTAGTATGCTTGTGTGGTTTTTATGGAATTGACAAGCTTATAGTTACATCTCATATGGCTTAAAAAAAAAAAAAACGATGTTTCATCCCCGGAAGAAGGAATCGTAAGCAAGATGTCTGTAAACCTTTGAAGGCCAACAACATTACGATAATTGACGTGCTGGAAGTGTGTAGTCGATAGAAATTACCATGATCTTTAGGGTAAGTGATTGGTGCTTTTTAATAGTATTTCATCAATGCAGATAAAGTTAGACTGATTAAAGAGGCTTTGATCAGTCTATTCTTTAGTCATAGAATTCCTGAAATGAAAAGCAGATTATTTTCCCAAACTTTGCACATGCCAAGATGTGCTGCTATTTACTTGAATTTTATATGCATTTGACTGTAAATGAAATTAATTTAGCAGTCTTCAGTTCATTATTTTTGTCATGAAATTTCATTGTTTCTTTGCTGTTATTGTTTTTATATTCAAATTTATGTAAGGTTTATTTATAAAAACCCATAGCTTATTTATTTATTAAAAATTCATGGCATAAGGAAAAAAAGTATTGCATTACTCTTTCAGTGCTCTGCTTTTTAAATAAAGTATTGAGCAATGTACCTCATGTGTTCATATCTGATAACTTATTTGTTTGTGCTTCAGACAAAGTAGTATGTTCATTTTGCATATCCAAATCACATGTATATAGATTTGTGCTCATTAGAATACTATCAAACTGGCCGATTATTAAAGGAAAGCTATTGAGTTAGTGTGTAACTTAGATTTCAAAATGTATTTTAAGAATTTTATAGAAAAAACAGCATTGTATGTTTTTTATTGAATTTTAGAAAGGAAAGGTATTTATGCTATAAGCATTTTAGGTTTTGCAGTATATTTATGACTAATAAAAAGTTATGTGCTACATTTTTGTAGAATCTCTTGATGTGTTTCCCATATGTTTGAGTCACGCAAGGGTTTGGAATGTAAAGGAGTTGCCGAACAATAATAGCTGGTTTTATCTTTCTTAGCTTGTATGGAGTTACACAAGTTTGAAGCTTGTTGAATTCCTTAGAATTTTGTAGGGGACTTTTTCCAGCTTATATCCACTTGTAAGACTAGTCCTTGTTCCAGAATGTTTTTCCATATTCTGATTTATAATGCAGTGATGGCATGTTCTTTTAAGTCAGAATTGCATAGTTTTCTTTACTTGATGTTTCCCAGCCGAGTGCCAGAAATAATTCTGTATGTCCAGCTACAGGTTTAAAGTCTGAAATGCCCACAGGAGCTGACCACCAGATGGCAGCATATTACGATAATCTTGTATTTTTACTACCAGCAAAAGTTATTATCTCTACAATCAACATTTCAGATAAACGGAATTACTAGTGGGTAATGCAAGCTCTTAAATTGCTCATTTGCATGACTTTTAAATGTATACCTTAACTGTCTTTTTCTGAAATTGTACAGCAGAACATGATGAAAAGCAAGTTTTCTGACCTCATGTGGCATTGTTTCTTTTCCATAACATAACATTCAAACTTCTGTGGGGTTGTAAACATACTATTGTTAGCACTGTGAAATGTGTAGCTGCATCAACTGAAAAACTGTGAGTGTTGTCAGACAGACAACTGGACAAAGCGATTGTATCAGAAAATTGTAAAACTGTTAATATATTAGTAATTCGATTTATTGTTGTTAAAATAGAAATAATCGTTTCCAAGCTTTCGCACATCAACCAAATGGCATTTTCCAAGGAAGGTAGGCAGACCTTCCATTTTTATGCCAATAAATTGGATTACTAATATAGTTTACTATTTTAGCGCAGTTGGTGTACAGTTCCTTGTCATTAATGAATTTTTGCCATTCTCCAAGCAATGTGGAATGCCTCTAAACTTTTCCAACAGCCTAGACTCAAACTGGAGGAGGAATGCTCTCACTTGGACTTTTTAGCTGCCTTCAAGATATCAGGACTGATTCTGAAGTTCCTAATTTTAAGACATCAGTAAAAGGTTCATTTCGGCAGTTTTCTGTCTGCT
Source organism: Macrothele yani (assembly GCA_039090855.1). NCBI lineage: Eukaryota > Metazoa > Arthropoda > Arachnida > Araneae > Macrothelidae > Macrothele > Macrothele yani. The sequence continues at coordinate 131,923,683 of CM076996.1, read as the reverse complement.
TTCCATGAAAAAGCTGTCTGGTTGATGTGCTAAAGCTTGGAAATGATTATTTCTATTTTTACACCAATAAATCAGATTGCTAATATAGTTTTGCTTTTTTTTATGCATAGTTGTTGTACAGTTTCTTGTCGTTAATTAGTGATCATATTGGTTTATTTTTGATGTGCATTTTTATGCCAAAAGATTTGCTGGAAACTATTAGCTATTTTCTGGTATTGAGAAACTAAAGACTCATTTCCACAGTCTGGAAATAAAGGAAATGACAGTGGTTTAATTCCAGCATCAAATAGAGAACAGCTTTTTACCAGCACTTACTTAACATTTTCTTAAACTGTTAACATTGTTAATGAAGAGTTCTTTTCAACATCCATGCCTCACCGGGATTCGAACCTGGACCCATCTCGGACAAATGATCAGAAGCCATCGCTTAGACCACTGTGCAACCGGGGTGGCAATGAAGAGTTCAGACAGCACTACAAATGAGTTTGGATTCTGCTGCTGAAAATTCTTTCTATAAATTCTGCAAGATGCTTCATGGACTTGAAAGTAGATCTAACACTCGTGTACTAAAGAAAACCTTTCTGCAGCTGAACCCAAACTTAGCCACCCTGGTCGCTGGATGGTCTGAAGTGCTAGCTTCTGAACATTTGTCCCAGATGGGCCCAGGTGTGAGTTCAGGATGAGGCATGGGTGGGGTGTTTGTTCTATTCACTGGGTTTATCCCTTCCCTGGAACCAGTGGCCCTCAATCAGGCATGGGCGACTGCTTGTAGCCCTCTTAGTTGCTCATGGTGTTTGTTAAACCTCGAAACAAACAACTTCTCCCCCCAAACTTTATAGTTCTGTCCCTCCACTTCTCTCCACAGACAAATTTCTAAAGATGGATAGAAACTTTTGGTCTAGGTAAAACAACTTAAATCATAAAGGTGCTCAGCAGTCTTATGTGAATTCTAAAAGAGAGGGCGATTCTTCCCAGTTGCTTAATGGAACTGTCAGCTTGACACAGTTGATAGACTCGGAGCATCAGAATATTTTTTTCTGCGTTGTAGGGCTAGAAGTTGCCTATTCCTAGTTTATGGCTGCAGCCAACAGGGAAGGGAAAGAACCAAAGCCGTGCGAATAATACACCATTAGATCCTAAACTTAGCCCAAGAAGCAAACATCATAACTGCTTGAACACTATTGTATACTAGAATACCATTTTTGGGCTCCATTCAACAACTGTTCAAGTAACCTCTCCTTAGCTTTTCAGAGTTTTGAGGACTATTACATGAATACGAAAATGTGTACTATCAATGAGTCAGTTTTTATAGTACAAGTTTACCCATGGCACTGAATAGACTTCCGTCTAGGGCTCTAGTGTTTCGAAACTAGAGTTGGATGACATCTGTGTAGCTCAAGCAATAAATAACTTCATGGTAGGGGTCAGCAGCTTTTCTGGCAACTAGAGAGGGAGTTGGAGGTGGAGTGACGAACTTATCAGCTTGTGACATTTTTTAACTTTTCTTCATCCATGGATATTTCCCGTGCAGTGGTAATATAAAATGCATTCTGTCGCATTAAACTTAAAACAGTACAGCGTATGCAATTGTATTAAATTTTTCTGCTTAATGAAGGAAGTTTAAAGTTTATCTTGCCGCTCCGGTGCCACAGTGGTCTAAGTGCTGGCTTTTGACCATTTGTCCAAGATGGGTCTGGGTTCGAATCCCGGTGAGGCATGGATGTTGTGTTTGTCTTACGACATTGGCTCCCTCTCTTTCCTGGAACCAGTGTCTTTAAATTAGGGATGGGCGACTGTCGTCTATAGCTCATCGAGTTGCTCATTTTGGTCGTTAAAAAGAGAAAACTAATTTTCCAGCATACCTTCGAAGCACCCTGGAGAACTAAATATTTATTTATTTCATGAGTAGTTCGTTTGGAGTTTTGCAATCTCTTAATCATCTCTAAATGGGATGACCATTCCTGATTTAAGGATGCTGGCTTCAGGGATGGAAGAAAAGAAGAACAATGACCGTCATCCATGCATTGCGGAATTCGAACAGACTATGTGCTCGTGTAACTACATTGCGCGTGTACGACATGAGTACTGATATACACTGAAGTGCCAAAAGTCATGGGATACGTAGCTAGTATCTTGTAGGACCTCCTCTAGCCTGGCAAAGTGCAGCAACTTTATGTGGCATCGATTCCACAAGTGGCTGGAAGACTTCTGGAGAGATGTTGGGGCATGCCGCCTGAACAGCTGCACACAGTTCCCTGGTATTTGTAGGTGCAGGTTCTTGGGTGCAAATGGACTTTTCCTTCCACTATGTCCCATAAGTGCTCTACTGGGTTCATATCGGGCAAACGTGGTGACCACACCATCCGTCGGAACTGTCCAGAATGCTCCTCGAACCAATTTTGGACAACTTAGGCCCGATGATATGGTGCATTGTCTGCCAGGAAAATCCCATCGTTGGTGGGGTACATGAAGTCCATGAAGGGCTGCAAATGGTCACCCAGCAGAGGAACAAAGTGATTACCGGTTAATGACGTGTTTAGGAGGGCCAGAGGACCCAAACCATGCTATGTAAAGACACCCCACACATGTGAGGAACCATCACTAGCTTGCACAGTGCCTTGTTGACAACTTGGGTCCATGGCCTCAGGGGTCTGCGTCACATCTGGACCTTACCATCAACTCATAACAACTGTTAGTGTGACTGATCGGACCACACCACATGTTGCCAGTCTTCCAGGGTCCAATTACTGTGTTCACAAGCCCAGGTGAAGTACTGTGTCCGATGTCGTGGTGTTAACAAAGGCACTCTGATGGGTCTTCTGCTCCCATACCCCATGGATGCTAAATTACGCTGCACTAACCTGATGGATATGTCTCTGGTACCTCCTGCATTAAATGTGGATGTTATTTGAGCCAGTGTCGCTTGTCTGTTAGCATGGACAATCCCGGTCAGACCCCGTTGGTCACAGTCATTCAGCACCCGTGGTCGGCCATTGCACTGTCCATGGTGGATGGTAATGCCTTCCATGAGGTATTCTCGGTACACACGTGACACTGTGGATCGAAGAATGTTGAATGTTCACACAACTTCTGAAAGTGAATGTCCTATCCGTCAGACTCCCACTACCATGCCTCGTTCAAACTGATAATTCACGTCGGCTTGCCATAATTCTACTGGCGCTTGTTCAGCCTGACTCACAAGATTACACCTCGTAACTGATAAAAATCGTGGCATGCGTTGAAGCCTTTATATGACTGCAGCACCAGTTAAAAATTTTCATACTGCTATCTCACGACTTTTGACACTTCAGTTTATTTCCTCATTGTTTATGAAGTTTCTAAAAGTCCCAAATTGTTTTAATGCAAAGTCTGAGTTAGATTTTTTTTTCTTTATTACTGGGTTCAACGACATCCATGAACATCTGTGGTTATACAAGGACTAGCCCGCCCCTAATTCTGAGCCAATGGCTCCAGGAAGGGGGAAAACCAGTGTCCTAATGCGCATGCCTCAACTGGGCTCGAGCCCGTGCTCAAATCAGAAGATTATCTAGAAGCCAGCTCCCATGACACTCAGCCACCTGAGGAGCTGCTTAAGTTTGATTAGATTAATTTAAATGGCAAATAATTTCTATTAAGACTTTGACTACAAGCAAATTTAGTTAATATATATATTTCAGAATCAGCAAAAGAGAAACAAGGGGCATGCTACCGAATTCTGGTGCAAATATATCTTTGTGGCCAAAGGAAAGTGTATCTATATAAAGTGTAGCAATGATTAAACGTTTATTGTCTCATAAAATCCTATAACTTACGGTTTATGATGACTAACAAAATGTTCAGGATCAGAGTTGATGCAAAAATAATAAGCCAGAGTAATGGCAGAGTTAATCTGGTCTAAATCAAGACCCGATGAGGCCTAGGCGTTGAGTTTGTTCTTTGGCTCTGTCTATATTTCTTTCGTGTAACCAGTTTCTCTAAATTAGGGACTAGCGACTTATAAGCTATGACATACCATTGAGATGATGCAAGAGTCAAAACGGCAAGTTGCAGCTACACTATCTACCAACAAGTAATTGGACACCCCTGCAATCGACGATATCTGCGGTCCTGATACACGCCACGGCCGCCGCCGTTAAATATCGTGTGGGAAACAACAATGCAACAAGTCGCATGCAAGATGCCACGCAGTTCGGAGCTCTCCGATTTCGAGAAAGGTGTAATCGACGGGTATCACAGAAATGGGTGATCCATGCGTGACATATCCAGCGAGTTGAAGTACCCAAAATCGACAGTGGCCTACGTGATTGGCAAGTGAAGGATGAGAGGCGACTGTCGGAACGTGCCCCGACCCGGCAGACCCACAAAACTGGGAGTTAGAGACCGACGGGTGCTGGCCAGAGAAATTCGGAAGAACCGCACCAAATCGATGGGCCACATCCGCGAGGTGTTCTTTCGATGAATACCATCCGTAAGGAAGCCCATCTGCTCGGTTATCATGGACGTGCTGCCGCCCACAAGCCTTTGATCACCAAGTCCAATAGCGCTGCTCGGATAACGTGGTGCAAAGAACGTCGACAGTGGACCGTTGGAACAGTGGAAACAGGTTCTCTGGAGCGACGAATCAAGGTTCACCCTCTACCGTTCGGATGGCAGGGTCTGGGTTTGGCGTCTGCCTGGAGAACGCCTCCTGCCGGAATGTATTGTGCCAACTGTGAAGTTCGGCGGCGGTGGAATTATGCTATGGGGGTGACCACGGGACCCTTGGTCGGAATTCCTGGTGGACTCAACGTCGAGACATACTGCACCATTTTGGATGACCATGCGCTTCCTACGTTGTGGCAGTTTTACGGGGTGGACCCATGTTACTTTCAGGATGACAATGCCACCTGTCATGTTGCGAGGTCCACCATGGCTTGATATGGTGACAATGGGGTTAATCGAATAGACTGGCCTGCGCAGAGCCCGGACCTTAACCCGAACGAGCACCTCTGGAACGAGTTGGAGCGTCGACTTAAGGGGTGCCCCACCGTCCGAAATCGGTGAACTGACCTGTCTTCTCCAAGCCGAGTGGAAGAAAATACCGTTAGCCGTCGTACAACGCCTGGTTGAGAGTATGCCCCGAAGGGTCGCAGCTGTAATCGCCGCTCGTGGAGGCTCCACCAACTATTGAAGGTGAATAAACTTCGTTTTCCTTTGCTATCACAGGTGTCCAATTACTTGTTGGTAAATAGTGTATAAGCCAAGGTCGGCCGCCCCGGTGGCGCAGTGGTCTAAGCGATGGCCTCTGATCATTCGTCCGAAAGGGGTCCGGGTTCGAATCCCGGTCAGGCATGGATGTTGTGTTTGTCTTACGGCACTGGCTCTCTCCTTTCCCTGGAACCAGTGACCCTAAATTAGGGACGGGCGACTGCTTATAGCCCATTGAGTTGCTCACGGTGGTCGTTAAACCTCCGATCAAAAAAAAAAAAAAGCCAAGGTCGGTGTGGTTCAGTCGGAACAATAACTGGCTCCGGAGTAAGGAGACTTGCTTCGAATCCCATCATCGCCAGAAGGGCTTTATTTTCACATTTGGTGGCTGAACGTATTCGAACCAGATTTAAAGTCTTGTTACAATGAATGCTCAAGGTACTCTGCCGCCCCGGTGGCCCAATGGTCTAAGGCGCTGGCCTCTGATCATTCGTCCGTAAGGGGTCCGGGTTCGAATCCCGGTCAGACATGGATGTTGTGTTTGTCTTACGGCACTGGCTCTCTCCCTTCCCTGGAACCAGTGACCCTAAATTAGGGACGGGCGACTGCTTATAGCCTATTGAGTTGCTCACGGTGGTCGTTAAACCGCCAATATGCCGCCCCGGTGGCGCAGTGGTCTAAGCGATGACCTCTGATCATTCGTCCGAACGGGGTCCGGGTTCGAATCCCGGTGAGGCATGGATGTTGTGTTTGTCTTACGGCACTGGCTCTCTCCCTTCCCTGGAACCAGTGACCCTGAATTAGGGACGGGCGACTGCTTATAGCCCATTGAGTTGCTCACAGTGGTCGTTAAACCTCCAATCAAAAAAAAAAAAAAAAAAAAAAAAAAAAAGTACTCATAATGATGATTAGTTTGAGCGGGCACATGGAATTCAACTCTACCAGACTCCATAAATAGTCCTCGGCAAAGACAAATATACGAGGCCTGCAGTTCTGACATATCTGATTGGGAATATGAAGAGTTCGTAAATAAAGCCCCTAGAAAGTCAACCGCAGTTCCTGAGATAAATCTTTTTTTTTTTTTTTTTTTTTTTTTTGATTGGAGGTTTAACGACCACCGTGAGCAACTCAATGGGCTATAAGCAGTCGCCCGTCCCTAATTTAGGGTCACTGGTTCCAGGGAAGGGAGAGAGCCAGTGCCGTAAGACAAACACAACATCCATGCCTCACCGGGATTTGAACCCGGACCCCTTACGGACGAATGATCAGAGGCCAGCGCCTTAGACCACTGCGCCACCGGGGCGGCAATTGGTGGTTTAACGACCACCGTGAGCAACTCAATGGGCTATAAGCAGTCGCCCGTCCCTAATTTAGGGTCACTGGTTCCAGGGAAGGGTGAGAGCCAGTGCCGTAAGACAAACAACATCCATGCCTCACTGGGATTCGAACCCGGACCCCGTTCGGACGAATGATCAGAGGCCAGCGCCTTAGACCACTGCGCCACCGGGGCGGCTGAGATAAATCTAAATACCACAGTAGAGAGTCAGCTCGGAAGTGGGCATACCAAAACTTTTTTTTTTTTTTTTTGGATTGGAGGTTTAACGACCACCATGAGCAACTCAATGGGCTATAAGCAGTCGCTCGTCCCTAATTTAGGGTCACTGGTTCCAGGGAAGGGAGAGAGCCAGTGCCGTAAGACAAACACAACATCCATGCCTCACCGGGATTCGAACCCGGACCCCTTACGGACGAATGATCAGAGGCCATCGCTTAGACCACTGCGCCACCGGGGCGGCCCAAACTTTAGTAATGGCCGCGAGAAGGAATAAGATATTGCCTCGTTATGTTCCCACACAGGTTCAATTATCTTCAATGGAAATGGTTGCTTATTGAAATTCCTCGAAGTTACAGAGGGCCGCCCCGGTGGCGCATTCGTCCGTAAGGGGTCCGGGTTCGAATCCCGATCAGGCATGGATGTTGTGTTTGTCTTACGGCACTGCCTCTCTCCCTTCCCTGGAACCAGTGACCCTAAATTAGGGACGGGCGACTGCTTATAGCCCATTGAGTTGCTCACGGTGGTCGTTAAACCTCCAATCAAAAAAAAAAAAAAAAAGTTACAGAGGATCATTTTGACCTCTACAATATTCCAGAGGATTGCAAGATTCAGATAGCAGGAACTTGCTTGAAAGACTGTGTGAATACATTGCTTCAGCAATGGAATTAAATCAAAGATCTTTATATGAAAACTTTTGTTGAGACTTTTTGGAAGTATTCCCACATATATAGGTCGTGGAAGGCAGGAATTGCTCAGACACTGTTCTCCACGAGGCAAAGGGCCACTGATAGTCCCGTCTCATTTTTTCTGGAGTCAGCCAGGCTTTATAAATTGTGGGATCTATATTCTACAAATTCAGGCATTCTAGATACCCTCCTCCAGGAACTTTACCATTCTTGCAGGATTTTATTGAGGTCAGAGAGCCCCATACAGTGCACGAATGTTTAAAGCTGATGCAGGTATACCAAGAGCGTCATGGGTGTCACAGGCCTTCACCCAAGGCTCCGGAGCCAAGAGAGATACCAGTGTATCTTCAAGCACGTAGACCATTTCAGTCAAACGTCCAGCAGTCCCCACAGAGAATTCAACAACAAGCGTTGCCCGTTCAACAACATTGTATCCCAACATCTGCAAAAAGGGCTTTATTTTCACAAACCTTAGATGCATCCAGCAGTCCCCACAGATGCCCATGGGTGTCATCAACCTCTTCCCCAATTTTTTTCGGTCAGATGTTTAAAAGTAAAGATACAGTCGCAAATAGAAATACATATTTGTGCCCCGAAGTGTAATGCTATGCATTACTAGAAGAAGAAAATCAGCGCAAAATGCTTGTCACGAAGGAAGCTCTCCGATGCATAGAGAATTTGCCATGTCGGACTGTGGAAACATAGGCTCGCAAGCCCTGCAGGGAAAAACTATACATAATTGTTGTTCAGTTGGGGTTTAACGACCACAGTGAGCAACTCAATGGGCTATAAGCAGTCTCCCGTCCCTAATTTAGGGCCTCTGGTTCCAGGGAAGGGAGATAGCCAGTGCCGTAAGACAAACACAACATCCATGCCTCACCGGGATTCGAACCCGTACCCTGCTCGGGCGAATTTCCAAAAGCCATCGCTTAGACCACTATGCCACTGGGCGGCTAAACATAATTGAAACTAGGTTACGTAACTGTTCACCGTAGTGACTGGTATTAATTGCAAAAGATCGTTTCTTTGACTGCAGGACGGGGTTATCAAATACACTCATTGTCATAAAAATCCACTCACCAAGAAAAAACCCGTGCGATTAACGCGAAACTCTGCGAATAGCTACGGGGAGGGGAGACATGCAAATTATTAAAGTTTCATACCATTCGGCATGCCCGCGCGTCCAAAACTGGCGCTGCAATCGCAATCCTTGGGGCTTATAAGGCGCCGCGCAGGGGACTCCACATTCGTGGCGAAGTGCATGGTAAGAGTCAGGTGAACTCCCTGAGCCATAGACATACCAAGGAGCCGCCGCAGATGTGCGTACGGGCAACTGACGGAGTTTGAACGAGGCCGTATCGTCGGGATGAGAGAGGCAAAGTGGCCGGCGCACCGAATCTACTGCCATTTGGGCCGGTTGAACAGTAAGGTGCGATCGTGTTGGGAAAAATAGACACGGGAAGGCACCCAGACTCAGTAGACTGGCTGTGGACGGCCCAGACACACCACCAGCAGAGAGGATCGTGGGATCGTGACAGCGGCATGCACAGGTGCAACGACGCCCTTATCCAATATCCAGAGACATAGCGGCTGTACAAGGGACTCCTGTGTCCTCCAGAACCACTTCCAGACGCCTGGCAGAGACGAATTTTCACTCTCGACGGTACTTACGTTTTCTGCCTTTAACACCTGACCATCGTCGGCGTCGATTGCAGTGGTATCAGCAGCGAGCAACGTGGAATGCTACGGACTGGCGACGTATATTGTTCAGCGACGAATCCCGCTCCTGTACGGGAACGGACGACCACCGTGTCACAGTGTGGAGGACCGCAGGTGAGCGCTACAATCCCAACATCACTGTACAGCGGCACACTTCTCGAACTTCAGGCGTGATGGTCACGGGAGCCATCACGTATGACAGCCGTACTTCCTTCTCGCAGTGATCTGAGGGACGTTGACAGCCCAGCGCTACGTACAGGAGAACCTGCGGCCCCATGTGCTGCCTTTCCTGACGGGGTGGCCCAGAGCCATTTTCCAACAAGATAACGCCCGTCCGCACATGGCGCAGGTTTTCCAGGACTGTCTACGTCATGCTTCCGTGGCCTGTCAGATTGCCTGATCTCTCGCCCACCGAACACGTATGGGACCACAGGGGACGCCAGCTTTCTCCATGTCCCAGTTTTCGTGATTTAGAGTTTCAGTTGCGAGAAGTGTGGGCCAATCTGTCCCAGGATAACATATGGTGTCTCTTTGACTCCATGCCGAACCGTATCACCGAATGTATCCGAGCATAAGGCGGTCCGACGCGGTACTAACGCTGACCGGAATGTGTACCGTAAGTCCGCGGGAAAGCGTCCTGCTGCTGTGATATTGTAATCACTTCTGTCCTTGGTATGTACCATCTCACTACTAAAATCTCATTTCAATACGACGCCTTCTTTTTGGAGCGCGGATTTTTATGACAATGAGTGTACCACGGTTCTCTCCTGGAAGTAGTGATTCTAAATTTAATACCACTAGTTCCAGGAAGGACCACCGTTATATCGCATTTGGATAACGCGCGTTGTGTGCAGTGTAGAAGGTGAGCGCTTCTAGTGCGGGCTTGATCCTCGGTCTTCCAGCGTGTGGTCTTTCGGTGGACTTTCTGGCCGTATGAAGTCGGCCCCGGACGTTCATGATCCCTCACTCAGCCTTTGGTAAACCTCCTATTCTGGATGCATCCTGACTATGATACATGTATCTCTCTCGCAGCTTGCTTCTGTGGAAGCGGTAATGAATCAAACTCAGACCGAAATTCCATTGAAGTAAGCTCACTCAATGGAGGGGACAGAGCCATCGCCCATGCAACAACCGGAGCCCCAGCCCAGCTTGAACGATTAGCCATAGGTCCCCACTACTCAGCTGCCAGCGTCCTTCTAGTTTACGTTTTGGAAGCAAAGTGATGGCTTGAAATAGCTATATGCATTTGCACTCCTAGCGGCAGAATGTATAGCATGGAAAGGTAATAAATGTATACGAAATGCCCTTAATAGTGATATCCGACATTAAAACGAATTTTGAAAATCAAAGTTTTACAAGCAGAGATAGAAAAGGAAATAGAATACACTTTTGCGCCTCCCAGCTGGAAAACTGTGCTTTATTTCTTTTTTATTTCGGCAGTTAACAAACACTGTGAGAGACTGTAAGTCACTATCAGCAATCACCCATCCCTAATTTAGAACCACTGGTTCCAAGGAAGGGACAGATCCAACGTCATAGCACAAACACACACCCATGCATCATCCGAGACTCAAACCCGGGTCCATCTCGGACCCCTGATCCGAAGCCCGCTCCTCAGACCACTTGCCCATCGGGGGGCGTGCTTATTATGAAACAGCAAAAACGTTTCTCATAGTGGAATGTATCCGACGAAATAAGAATTTTATCAAATAAATTCTCAGAAGCATTGATTTTGGAAAAAAAATAGTTATCCAGGGAACTAAACTTGTGTATTTACGCTTTCCTAGCGTCTGCATGTTTGAAAATAAACGGCAGGTGTGGGCTGTCGTTCATACCTTTCAAGTTACCTAAAAGGAAAATAAGTTTTTAAATCCCATTAACAGGTGAAAGAATAAGATGCCAGCAAAATGACTAACTGATATTTTGATGAACTTAGAAACAAATTCGTAGGTTTTTTTATTGGTGTAGGAAAACAAGTTGGTATAGCCGAGCTTTCGCGTACAAACGTGTGGCTTTGTCAAGGCTGATTAGAATCTAACTAATGCGGAGAGAATCAGCAGTGATCGTTAACATTTAAAAATATATACATACATATACTTACATTCTGTTAAGTTCACATTGTTCAGGACGGGAAAAGCTCGAGGCCGCCCCGGTGGCACAGTGGTCTAAGGCAATGGCCTCTGACCAGTCGTCCGAACGAGGTCCGGGTTCGAATCCCGTGAGGCATGGATGTTGTGTTTGTCTCACGGCGCTGGCTCTCTCCCTTCCCTGGAACCAGTGACCATAAATTAGGGACGGGCGACTGCTTATAGCCCATTGAGTTGCTCACGGTGGTCATTAAACCTCCAATCAAAAAAAAAAAAAGCTCGAGACAAAATGTCAACAAGTGAAATACAAAACGTAATGAAAATTCAGTCTTAACATTTCAAGAAATCCGTCCATAAAGGGTGCAGGTCACAGGAAACACTAAAGTTTCATGCGGACGTCGTTGTGAGGATTTCAACTGAATCTCTGTAGGCGGTCTCAAAGTGAGTGGTGTATGGTGCTATCTGTTTACATCTTGCCCACTGTGGTATTGCGTTTCTTAGGCAAACTTCTCTGAAGAGGGCAGAGTTGAGGGCCTCATTTCTCACGTTCCCTTTGTGCTCTGTCACTCTGGTGCCAAAGGATCTTTTTGTCATCCCTTATGTAGCACTTTTGCGTTCTGTCAGGATATTCTAGTGGAATGGAGTAAACACCAGCTTTCTGGTCAAGGCAAACTTCTCTCATGGGGAAGAGAATATTCATAACTGAAGTAGTTGTTCTAATGCCGATGTCCGTTCCTAGTTTCTTTAAGCCATTTTTTATAACAAACGTGAAGCCGGGGATGCCGCCCCGGTGGCGCAGTGGTCTAAGGCGCTGGCCTGTGATCATTCGTCCGTAAGGGGTCCGGATTCGAATCCCGGTCAGGCATGGATGTTGTGTTTGTCTTAAGGCACTGGCTCTCTCCCTTCCCTGGAACCAGTGACCCTGAATTAGGGACGGGCGACTGCGTATAGCCCATTGAGTTGCTCACGGTGGTCGTTAAACCTCCAATCAAAAAAAAAAGAAAAGAAAAAAGGATGCCGGGGATGTATTGTAGTGATCCTATAAAGTCTAGTCCTGAACAATGTAAACTTAACTCAATGCAAGTATATGTATGTATGTATATATTTTCAAATGTTGACGGCCGTCCCGGTGGCGCAGTGGTCTAAGGCGTTGGCCTCTGATCATTCGTCCGTAAGGGGTCCGGGTTCGAATCCCGGTCAGGCATGGATGTTGTGTTTGTCTTACGGCACTGGCTCTCTCTCTTCCCTGGAACCAGTGACCCTAAATTAGAGACGGGCGACTGCTTATAGCCCATTGAGTTGCTCACGGTGGTCGTTAAACCTCCAAACAAAAAAAAAAATGTTGGCGATCACTGTTGATTCTTTCCGCATTAGTTAGATTCTAATCAGCTTTTACAAAGTCACACGTTTGTGCGCGAAAGCCTTGCTATACCAACTTGTTTTCCTACACCAATAAAAAACCTACAGATTTGTTTCTAAGTTCATTAACTTGGTGTATTTTTGTGCTCATCTCTTACTGTTTATTTAATACTGAAAGCACAAATTTTTTCATACTTTTATGGCAAAATACGTGCAAAATATCATGCACCAATATACAGTTTAGGCATCGGGAATGATCAGAATAGGTGTTTTTTTCATCATTAAATTAATTTCTCTTCGACACAGTATTCATTTTTTGGAAGTATAGTAAGCTGTGTTTAGTGATTTAACACTGCGGATGCTGGATCCCGCAATGGGACCCAAGAAGCTAAGTAATAGTCTTGATTCTTGGGTCTTTTGTGAGGCATGATTGTGTGGAGTTATACTCTTTTGTTTTGATCCTCTTGTGGCGTACTGCAGGGGTGGAGCGCGTGTCGGGACCACAAATCTGTGGCAATGGATTCCGTCCGTGTAGCTCAGTTAGGAGAACAACTTACCCCGGAGTGAAGAGGCGTGTTTTCGATCTTTGTCACGGACAAATTTGTGTTTTCACATTGGCGCCCGAACTTATAAGTGGATCTACTGGCCGTTGGGTACTACGAAAAATGTGTGATGTTCTTTCCACACATCGTCTGGAATTAATGAAAAATTCCTACTTCGCTTCAAATTGAAAAAACATTTAGGAGGGAGATGATGTGACGTACTACAGGGGTGAAGCACGTGTCGGGATGACATCTGCGGCGACGCATTCCGTCCATGTAGTTTAGTTGGAAGAGCAACTTACTCCGGAGTGAGGAGTCGCGGTTCGATCTTCGTCACGGACAAATTTATGTTTTCACACTCTCTCCGGGCAATAACAAAATTACAAAGATTTCCTGATGGCTGGGTAGTCACAGGGGAAAGCTTCTAGCTAATCGTTCGAGCTGGGACCGGTTCGCATCCTTGGTGACTCACGGCTGGTGTGCTATTTCTACGAAGTTGGCTGCCCCCATGGAACCATAGCCTTAAGTTGAGGACTGCCTATAGCCTTTAATGCTCACCATGGTCTTTAAACTCTGTAATGAAAAAGAAAGGTGGGGCTTTTTGGTGGGGTGGGTTGGCAGTGACCACGGGCATCAAGAGATGGTGGAGTCGCCTGACCCTGCTTTGGGGCCGATGGTTCGGGTCATCACCGGTACCTCATTCAGAGCTCGGGCCGGACCCCGATGTGGATGAGCCTCTGGCCGTTCGAACACTAGGGCTTAAAATTAAGGACTAACGGCTTTCTTTTTTGGGAGGAGGGATTTTAACAACCACCTTGAGCAACTCTAAGGACTATAAGCAGTTGCCCGTCCCTAATTTGGGATCACTGGTTTAGAGAGAGGAAGAGTTGGCGCCGTAAGGCAAACGAGCCATCCATGCCTCATCTGGGACTCAAGTCCAAGCCCAGCTCAGAGGGCTAGTCAGAAACTTACGCCTCTGGTCAATCGGCCACTAGCACGGTTCTAACAAATTTTCACAGATGTTCATTGAAATTTGGGCCGCCGCCCCAGTGGCGCAGTGGTCTAAGGCGTTGGCCTCTGATCATTCGTCCGTAAGGGGTCCGGGTTCGAATCCCGGTCAGGCATGGATGTTGTGTTTGTCTTACGGCACTGGCTCTTTCCCTTCCCTGGAACCAGTGACCCTAAATTAGGGACGGGCGACTGCTTATAGCCCATTGAGTTGCTCACGGTGGTCGTTAAATCTCCAATCAAAAAAAAAAAAAAAAAAAAAAAAAATTTGGGCCGCCCAGGTGGCCTGATGGTCTCGGGCGCAGGCTTCTGACCATTTGCGCTAGATGGGCCCCGGTTCCATTCCTACATGAAGCATGGTTGATGGAATGCTTGCCTTATAACGCTGGTGGCTTCGTCCCTTTTCTGTGGCTAATGGCCCTATGTTAAGAACGGGCGACTGCTTATAGCCTTCAGAGTTGCTCATATCTGTCCTTAAACGCTGAAACAAACAAGCAATTGAGATAGGGAAACTTGCATTGTCAGAACTGTAATACCATCCCGATGCCGGTATAAGTGCTGGCTTCTGACCGTTTGTCCAAGATGGGTCCGGGTTCGAATCCCGGTGAGGCATGGATGTTGTGTTTGTCTTACGGCGCTGGCTCTCTCCCTTCCCTGAAACCAGTGGCCCTAAATTAGAGACGGGCGACTGCTTATAGCCCATTGAGTTGCACACGGTGATCATTAAACCTCCAACCAAAAAAAAAATAAAAAATAAAAAAAATCCGATACTGCTATTTTGTGATTGGTCAGAAGCAGACGCTTCTTTTACATAAATAAACAAAAAGCAAATTGCTGTCACCGCGACCTTTTCAAAACACACGTGCAGCTGCTGTCACGTGATGAAAGTAGCATAAAAGTACGTGCAACTGACCCCAGCGTGCGTACATACAAGATTTCGTGGTCAGGTATGGAGTGGATATTTTTTACTCTTGGGTGGCTGCTTGAATGTTTTTTTTTTTTTTTTACAACTGAAATACGTTGGGGTTAGGAAGCCTTGGGTTATGCGTTTTAATTAGCTAGTGGATTCTGAATAATTAAAATTTCTTACGCGATTGATGCTAATGATTTAGGTGTAAAACATATTTAAATTACGGAGAACTGAGTTGCGTACTTTACCGGTAGAATGAAAACATTAATGTGGCTTTGACATGAGTGGTTAAAGATAACTTATACTACGGTATCAGACTGCAGATTGAGTTCAAGGTGAATTGAAGATTTGTAATCTGCGGTTAGTGACTGGGAAGTAAACATGTTAAGACCAAATTTCAACCTTGGTAGAGAGCGATTGAAAGATTTTCCTGCAAACCAGCTTTGATTTTTATCTTGTGGTCAATGTCTAAAAGATGTAAACTACATTCTGGTGTACGAAGGTGTAACAAACTTAAATCAGCTTTTTATTTGCCCCTCTAAACCTATTGTTGCCTTAGTCTCGTAGATACAGTTAAGATACTACCATTTGTCGCTAATGGTTTTTCGCCCTCCCAGCAACTTTAGTTTCTAGCGCTTATAATCACTCAAAAACTTAATTTAATTCTGAGACCCTACGTTTCAGCCCCACACGAAGCCTAAGTTTGTTCTTCCTTTCCTAAAGCCAGTATTTTACTTAGGGATGGGAGATTTTCCTTGTCCGCGATGCTCGGGGTAAATAGCGTTAACGCAATAAATGTGCTTCTGAGCTAGTGTATAGCTGAATTAAACTTAAAACTGGGTGGCCTTCAAAGTGAGCTGTCTTCATAGCTCCATGGATAAAGCAAAAATCCACATTCGCAGATAAATGAATGTACTGGAGTAGCCCTACTAAGAGCATGTTCGCAGTTTTGCTATTGTTTTCTAACATGGATGCCACTCCCCTACCACATAATTGCTTAGAAAGAATCTTAAATCTTCTGTAGCTTGATACCTACTACCATTAATCCGGGTTGCAAGTATGTCGCCAGGGGAAAACATTTTAGTGTTTGCTATATTAGAATCGCTCACTAATTTGAGTGAGCAGTGCACTGAACGTTCACAAACTTGCTTAAATATAGAATTAGGCCCCACTTCATTGTTAAGAAGTGTATGTGGACAAGATACTAACGATAATATAACCTAAGGGGTCATTTGGCTTGCCAGTTCATTACGGTGTTTTGAAGCCTCCACTGCCACTCTACTTTTTAAATGTTCGTGATTCTAGCGCTCCCGGGTTTTAGTCCCCCTCCCCCGGAACTAAAAACCTATTGGTTGGAGCTTATGAAGCAATGAAGGGTTCGAAATCATATGGACGCCCCTGTGGATACCCTGCGTTGTGCTGCTATGTAATGAGTTAATCTTCCGTTGAAACTAAACTGTTTCCTAGCATATGAGGGAGGTTCCAACATTGTAGTTACGTCAGGGGCGTATTGATACCCCCACCCGCAGTGCGGGGGCCTCATGGTCAAAACCTCGAGCCGGAGCTAAATGATTCTAAACATATTTGCGGAAACTTGGTATGAAACTGGTTAAAGAAATAGCCAAGAATTAAGGCAGCTTGGAATGAAGTATTAAGAACACTTTTTTTCTCGGTAAATGCCTAAAATCTTTAGAAATCATTTTCGTTGTTTTAGTTCATAACTGGATGACTGAAAAGCTGCTATCCAAAAGAACCTGAGGCTCCTTGTAATAGCCCTTGTTGTTCCAAGGGGCCTCAAAAGTTGCAATAGCTTCTTGCTGTTACAGCAGCCCTTGCAATAGTTTCTCTACAGGTATGTTAACGAGAGAATATGAAAAAAATAGCGGAATTTTCATACCAATGAGGATAAGGTGTTATGTATTCATAGTTTGCACATAACTATGAATCTTTCCAAATATAATGAACTAAAGTGTTCTTAGCGGGAACGAAAAATCAACCTGTCATTTTTTGTCAGTCAAACTATTTTTTTACAATGTGCAAAACGTTGCTGCATTGTTTTTATATTCCAGAGTAAATAATTTCAGTTAAGGTTTTGTGCTACAGTTATTTACTTACTTACGTCGTGACAGTTCGTATAAATCGGAAGAGTTTACTCTCACACGGAAGTCGAATGTTTTGTGTGCAGTCGAGACACTTAAAAAAAAGATTTCAGTTTAAAATTTTGCATGATATTAACTTTGACGTAAGTATTTTATAATTTGTATAGGTAACCAAGGCAATTTTAATTGTGTACAAATTTGTTTTACGCAAAGTGAAATACTTTTATTTACGAAAAATACTCGTAGGATCCAAAGAATCTTATTAAAACACCCGTAAAGCCTAGTGCCATGTTAACATGGCAGTTAAAATTTTGAGTAATTGAAAGCTAATGGATTTTCGCAACAGGGCTTCAAACATCTTTTGCTGGGGCCCCTAGAGTTTTTCCGGTACGCCACTGAGTTCAGCTTACTAGGTGGAAAGGTTTGGCCGTTTTATGCTATCTCAGAACTTGAACCTGTCGGTCCCCAATTAACAGAGTTCATAATGTTTGAATCCCTAAGTGTCAACAATGGAAGGCTGCATCTAGATAGTTCTGCAATCGTGTATTCTAAACGTTTTCTGGCTGTAAGGTTGTAACAGTCAACTAAAAGAACCAGGCGAGTGTATTCGCAGGGAGTTGCATGGTTCTAGTTGACTGGTAGTTGGTGTCCTCACGGTCACAGCCGAACTCCGTTAAAACTTGCACTGTTTCTTTGGCCAGATATGGACCTTGCTCCATTATCTCAATCTTCTAAAGCTGTGTAAAAGACTGTTCGAGTTTCTGGATAAGCAAAGCAGTTGAACGGAGTTTTATAGGTATGTCAGCCTTGCTGTTCCTGCTAATTGACAGGTTAATGAAATTTCGATTCGATGGCTGAGTTAAGGAAAGTAGAAAATATAGGAATATTTTTTGATGGCCCGAATTCCCCGCTAGTGATGTACGGATTCGGAGGATTCCTGATATTAATGGAGTGAAAACACAATGAATATGAAACTCTGTAGAATATGAAATCGAGCTACAACTATAAAGAGAACTATCTCTTTATAGTTGTATCTCGGATTTTGTGCTAATGCTTACACAAACACGTACTTCGTGAAGCTCTATTTGCTTAAATGTAATTTAGTGGATTTGGAGTACAGAAACTTTTACAGAACTGAGCAAAGAAATAAGGTTGTTTCCGGTGAAGTCCCGTAAACTTCTGACTTCTGCGTAGAGGTAAACGTGTGACTGTGCGCACGGGATCAGCTGGTATTCCAGCTGATTGGGGGTTGGCGTCTTTACGGTTCTGGTGCACTATTAAATTTTTATACCTGACCTTGTACATACGGTAAAATTTGACTAACTCTAGCCAAATGTTAATTTTATGGTGCAAAAGACATCAGGTGTCCATTCTTGTGGATGCTAAAGTTAATTTCAACATCTAGCATAAAATTACGCCTGGAAAGACTAGAGTTAAAATTGAACTCCAAAGATCTTGTTTAACCTCTTAAGTGGCTAATGTACGTGAACCAGATGGTACAGAAAATTTTCTGCGCTCCCTAAACACTTTATCATTAGCTGCACGGTTTACGAAAGCTACAGCAAAAATTCACCTCAGCAATACAGACCATAAATTTATCACGGCACGGTGATAAGTAGCTTCTAGTCTGTGCTCCATGACCCAACGCATTATGGGAAAGGGCAAGTATCCCCGACAGGAATGTCATGCCACTGGGTAGAAATAAGCGATTCAAACATTTTAGGTTAGTCTCTATTGTGATTCCTCTCAGCAGGTAATCAGTCAGGATCAGTAATTGCCCAAATTAAATATCAAAGATTAGGGGAAAGAAACTTTCTGATGCGCAGGTTCATTCGTTCATGCTTAGCTCACTTAGACAACAAATATATTTACTCGAGCAGATTTTAATACATTATGTTAAACTAGTTGATTCGTCCCAGCCGGTTAAAGGATTAAAGCTTAGAGCAAGGGCGGATCCAGAAGTTTACTCTAGGGGGTTTTCGGGTATAGAATGGGGAGGAAGACCTTTATGGAAGGGTTTTTAGATATACATTATACATATTGGCGGTGATGCTGCTACCTGGCGTTCCTTTGGAAGGTCTTTAAAACACTTGCTCCAGGAATGTTAAATACCTGAACGAGGGCAAAAACAATAGGTGAAAAACCAAAATTGTTTCAGTGTGATTGATTACGCGTTTCCCGAATAAATTAACTTTATGCTTTAATGAAATCCTTCAAAATAAAGCCCAAGCCCTTATATTCGGAGTTGGTTAACTTAATAAAGTTTTAGTCTCAATCTGACATTCTCATACATTAAAGTAAACAGCGATGTAGAAGGTGCTTAGCGGCGCTAAGGCAAGTTTTGTGGTTACATGGTAATAGAATGTTGGCAAAAGAACATTTTTAAATGATCTTGTATGGGGAAAATAAGTGAAACTCCTTAATGCAAACATACTCTTATCTTAACCGAATGTTCCTACTACAGAAATGGTCGGGGTACAGTGGTCTGGGGCAGAGGCTTCTGACTATTCTTCTGAGCTAAGACTGAGTCCCAACCCCGGATGAGTCATTTGTGGTGTGAATGACCACAAATGTACTGGATCTGTCTCTTCCGTGGAACAAGTGACCTGAAATTAGGGACCGTCGACTGCTTCTAACAATAAGTGTTGCCCATGGTAGTGATCTAGATTGATCTACATAGTTGGATAACTCAATAGGGTGTATCACAAATAAGATTTTATCACAAGGAGAATGTGAGCTCCTAAATGGTAGTGATGGACACTTGTATTAAACAACTCATCGCTGATATAGACTCGAATAAAAGTAATCCCCTGAGGCTCACTCTGACCTCTTACGTGCAATACAAAAATCTTCCACATGTACCATATAATCTTAGTAGAAACGGCGCATAAGTCATATTGAATCGGTTACTGTTCACAATTATTCCCAATGCATACTTAAAACTATATAGAACGACACAAGTATTTAAACAAAAAAATTTTACAATCTTAGCACGTCTCTCGCGTTATTCTTCCTGTTATTTAAAATTGCATAGATTAGTTTTAAGCAGTTTTAATATAAATTGATATTGGTCATTAGTGAGAAATTTAAAAACATCAACGAATCAGATTTTGAGGGTATTTTGTTTCCTTGTCCGTTCACCGCTAAGGCACTCTTTTTACTTAGAACTACATCACTGAAAGTAAATACACGCCTGATTTCAGCCAAAACATAATGAACACACGGTTTAGTCATAAAGTCGCTAAATATAAAACACGATAACTGGAATTTGTCTCCCCTCCCTTTTTTTTTTACTGTGCCCGACGGCGACAAAAAATCATTTGACATTTAATTGGTGATTAAATAACGTAACTCTACGTCCGTTAGGAATTAAAGAAAGTAGTTCTGATATCAGTTACATACGTTCATGAATGAAAAGTCCAATGAAGGACTGTAGACACACGGGCTTACTCAGTGTTGCAATCTCACTGTACAAAAATGAGACTAAGAGAACTGTTTTTCTTTTGAAAAAGTTACCCTAATCTCGTTTGAACTGAAATTTAAGGCAGTCTTTGAATGAGTAAGAAATTCTATCCTATATCTACAATGTAAATTCTCTTGTACACATTTTCTCGAAGGCTATTACTTCGTAGTATTTGATATTTTGAGCACAAGTAAAAACGACCTATAGCTAATACGTGCCATAGTTATTATTCCAAACTGCTAATGTTTGACAGATGTTTTTAATTTGACTTAAACGGGGCTTTCTGAGGGCATATAAATACGGTAGCTTCTCTACCAGTTGGTCTGGCTTACAGCTGCTTACTGTTCTGGATCTGTGCTCCCCTTCCGTAGAAGTAGCCTTGAATTACTCAGTCCTAGCTATAAAATACAGAACTTGTCTCGTTCCCCTTCCAGAGAACGCGGTTTTGTCTTTGATATTGACCTTTGCCAGAATATATGGACTCAGCACGATGAAGTGTTCTAAGATTTTATACTCATTTTTCGCTGAAAGCTATTTATTAAATAGGGTTAAGTTCTTCCTGCGGTGTTTACTTGCTTGCAAGCTGCTCCTGACTAGTGCTGTCAGCCGCGTACATACTGTGGTGAAAGAAGACAATCTTAGTAAAACTACTGAACTTCGTAGTTGTACTGAATTTGGAAGTCTTATTCCGTTTAAGTATTTTCGCTTCTAGGAACAATTCGTTGCAGTGGCTTCCAAGCTGTGTAGACTTTTTAGATTTACCACCCAGAAATGTAATACAAATTTTGACAAGGTGATGGGCTATTGTGGCAAAGTGACCTAGTGATTTACTGCGCGCTCTTGGTTTCCCTGTACCAGAAACAAAAATGAATGTTCATAATTTCGACTAGTTTTCTTGTTCCTTGAACAAATATTCCAATACGGGAATTTTAGTCTTAGATCAGTGGCGTACTGTAAACTCGGGCGCCCTCCCCTATCCGCAAAAAATATTTTCGAGGCCCTTTTGCGAAAATAAATTAGCTTTCATTTACTGAAAATTTTAACTTCCATATTAACTAGGCTTCACGGGGGTTTTAATAAATCAAATTCTTTGGAACCTACGAGAACTTTTCATCAAAATTATTCCACTTTATTGCGTGAAACACGTGTACTTTGTAATCAAAACGATTGCCCTGGTTTTGTATAAATTCCTGCAAAATACTTAGGTCAAACTTATCATGCAAAATTTATTTTAAAGAACTAAGGCCTTTCTTTAAATGCCTACACAATATGAAACTGTCTTGAGACAGTGTCAAATGACTCTTCCGATTTATACGAAATGTCACAAAAGCAAACAAAGTAACTATTAACTGTAGCATAAAAAACGTAAGGCTACTTAAATTACTCTGGAATATAAGCACACCTGACATAATGCTTTGCACTTAATAAAAAAACTTCTTTTGACTGTTATGTAAAAAATGACTAGTCTGATTTCCGTTCCCGCGAAGAACAAATTTTAATTTATTACTCATATTCTGAAGGATGCGTAGTTATGTGCAAACAACTAATACATAACACCTTATCCCAGAGTCTTAATAAAGCGGGGCCGCTGCCTCGGCGCAGCTCAAGAGGGCGAAAAAGTCATTGCCTAAAATCTGATTAAAACCGGAATTGAAACTTTTGCACCAGTTTCTCACAGAACTGACTAAATTCTTTCGCCAGTTGCTGTAGCTTGGCGGCTGAAAAATTTGCATTTCTTCCTCAATGCACAAAGGGTGTAAGTTGCTCACAATCGAAAATGACTGCGCACTTGTTCGTACGTTATAAGTTTTCATATTTCTGAAGATTCTGAGAAAATTCGCTACATTGGGCCTGTTTAATGTGGTACCAAAGGTCCCAACTCCAGAGCAGTTGGGAATCTCACAGGTCTTCACATTTTGTACTTTATAACCCTAAATAGCGTTCGGAGTCCAGTTCAGCTTCGCTACCCAAAGCATCCTTGATGTAAGGGTAAAAGAAAGGCACGAAACCCTTCTGATGAGTGTTGCCCCGCCATTTCTTTTAGACTAAATTCTTGAGGGTAAAATACCGTTCTAGTTTGGGATAAGAAATGCCAAGTTCCCCAATACCCTATTTGCGGTATCGTACCCCAATAAAAATATTAGGTTGCTAAACTATAAAATAAAAATAAATTCGCAAAGGTATTCATCTGGTCCGCCGAAAAAATCTATTGCAGAACAATTAGTGATTAGTTATCAATGCACTACAAGAAAAATAAAATTCAGTGTGAAGAGAAATGACAAAAGCACCTTCCAGTGTTAGTTTTTTTAAAATGTTATTGCATATGCATGTGGGTACTAAATAGTGCAAATCTGTACGTAATGAAACAACAAAATGAGTTTTATCCTAAAAACTTAAGCAACAAGCAGGATAGTTTCATTTCAGACGATAAAGCTTTTTGGGCTGGGTGCAATATTTTGTAGTTTGCCTCGGGCGCAGAAAGGTTTAGTAACGCCTGCCTTATCCTCATTGGTATAAAATTTCTCATTGAACTGATTCTTCATTCTGTTAACATACATGCATAGACATTGCTAGGGCTGTGAAAAGGGGCCTCAAGTTCTCTTGAACAGCTGCTTTCCAAGTCAGTTCCTGCGAACTAAAGCAACAAAAATAATTTCTAAAGATTTTTTACTGAAAAAGCCAAAATTGCGTTTTTAATACCTCAAAGCTGCCTTAATTCTTGGCTATTTCTTTAACCAGTTTCGTGCGAAATTTTCGCAAGAAAATTTTTTCAAATATTTCTGCTGAGGCTAGAGGCCCTTTTTTAAGAGCCCCCCACTGCGGGGTCTATCAGTAAGCCCCTACTTTAGATGTCTATGGAGCTCATTAAACTCTGAAATGCCAAGGAATTGCAGCTTGGAATCCCCAACAGTTACTCCATAAATTTGTTCTCTGTTCACACAAGTTTAATTCTTCTAGACATGCCTTGAGTGAACAAGGTTCATTCTACATGCTTCAGCAGGCAACTTGATCTGGTTCGTGTTGTATGGAACTCAGTGTAAAATGCAATGCATATAACTAGTTGAAAGTAATCTTTCTGCCATATTTTGGAGAAATTAGTGTTACTTTTTTCTGCCCCGAACTTAAACTTCGTGAGCTACAAAGTTTAAATCAGTGTAGCTATACTACCAGATCTACTCCTATAATTTTAAATGCTACATTTGAACACTTTCTTTTATATAGCTATGTGGGTACTTGGTTTCCTGCTGCTGGCTGTTCCGCTATGTCAAGCTGCTGCCCTTGGAGAGGCGTTGGAGTCATCGAGTCAGAGAAATACAGGATATGAGCAAAATGACGCCGGTAAGTAAAATAAAAATTGTTTAAACTTTGTAATTTTGTATGTTTTCCGTAGCAATAACTTACATGGCAATTCTTAATGTTAAACCTGAATTGCCTCTAGAATGAACAGGGCCCGATTTACACTGAATCTGGCACTAGGCTTAATATCTTAAACATCGCATCCTTGCACAAGGTGGGGTCCCCCCAACGCGTCCATTCTTGAAAGAGTAAGTACATTTGTCGCCACTAAATAACTTTAAAAGTTGATTTAATAAACTGAACACTGCGGAGAAAAGTGAAAATATCTACTTCTATTAAATCTTTATATTAGCAAGGGAATTCGTACTTAAAAATAGACTGGTAAGCAAAACACTAATCGTTTAGTATCGCTATTTTCGCATTTAATTATGTAATGCTTCAAATATCCCCAGATGTTAAGTTATTCATCCCTTAATTTTATTGTTAAACAATGAACATGTAAATAGACTAGGTACAGATGGATTTTTCAGGGGCAATATGAACTTTCGTGTAGCTGTGACTAATTGCCTGTGATGTTAAATATTATAGCAGAATAATTCTATTTAGAGGAAATGATGCATAGATTAAAGCAAACATGCCTAACTGGATAATTCTCACTCATAAAAGCAAATGTTCAGCTCATTAATCCACTTATTTAGACCCAAACAATTTTAAAATCTAATTTACAATATGAAATACTCAGTGTCTTAGCAATGCAAAACCTCTGAAGAGGTGTAGTATAAATTTTTTCCATTCATAACTTTTTGCATTGATTCTGGGCCCTCTAAAATGTGGTGGCCTGGGCCTTGCGGGCCTAGGCGTAAATCAGGCCTTGAGTATGACATTACCTGTGGTCCCGTGCCACGGTAAACCAAGCAAAGCTTTTCTCGAAAGTTCGCTAGACTTCGTTCCGCGTTTTACATTGAATTTTAGCTTCAGTAAGCTTAATATATTAAATATCGCAGGCTTTAAATGCAAATTAAAGTACTTGACCCCACGCAGTTTCGGAAACTTCAGTTTTCGGTCACTTCATGGATGCCGTAGAGGCAAGTTGTCGGCTCTTGCGCAATATGTATAGTTCATAAGCGAAATAAAGTCTTGGTTATTGAAATGACAATACGTATTAATCACGCTGTAGGTAAGCGATCAACTTTATCAACCAGTTGCGCAAGTAAATTTCCTGGAATTTGTGTTGAAGCCTGATTTGTTCTCGCATATGGAGCCCTGAAGACTGTTTCCGCCAAAGCAGTGTTTGTGGAAGTAGACTCGCTTATTGCTTTGGCGGCTTATGAACAGTGGCGGATTTAGTTACCGGGCACTGCGCGCAGCATCAGTTTTAGGGCCCCCTCACTTCGCCCGCCATCCTCGAAAAATAACTTTTGGTTGATATACACCATCTTCCCCTCTGTTTAATCTTAGATACTAATGTATGAGAAAGTATTGTAATTGCAAAGGAATTAGACTTCGAGATTCCTACAGAAACACACTTTAGGCTTCTCCGAACATATGTTCACTGTATTGTCTGGGTGTGGTTTGTTGACGCAGTAACTCAACCTATAACTATAAAAACTAAATTTAATATTTAGGTTTATCGTTACCCTGAGGGGAAAGGTAAGTGGAAAAGCCTTTGTCAAGGTAAACGAGTAAGTTTTATAAGGGTCATTTGAACACATCATAGCTGACGTTCGTTACGTGCGGTGTGAGATTTGTCGCCAGGGTTGGGAAATTACGGGGGAGGAGAGGGGAGATTCTACGTGACGCGTAAGAAATGCGTAACTTGTGTAAAATTCAAAACTTGCTTTAAATACAATACAAAAAAAAACTACTAAGTGTTACAATGTTACTAGCGTTCTCAGACTAACAGCGAAACGTGTGCGGGTCACTTGCGGCAAATCAAACTAGCTGTCCAAATTAAGTCTTTTAATTCTATAGTTTCCAACGACACGCTTACACCACACATTGGCCAACGTGTTGCATCCTAAATATCTGGGGAGAAACTTAATATGAACGTCTTGAGGTGGTAAATTTTATACTGCAGAATTTGGATGCAGCCGGAATCGGGCTACCAACAAGAGATCGTGTGAGAATATTTGAAGTTCGAACTCCAGTAGCATTTTGCTAAAGAGCTAGCGAAATTAATGACCAAAGTCAACATACCAGCATCGGCACAGCTTGAAAGGTTGCTCTGACTCTTCGTACATTCACAACTCAACAAGTAGACTGAGTTTTGAAAATTCTAAAACTGGTGCATATATATTACTAAAATAAAAGAATTTGACTTAAAAACTGCTAAGAAAAAGTGTTATGCCCTCATACTTTAGCGGTATGCAGTATACACCGTGCTCATTGAGCACAGGAAAAATGGGTTTAATCTGCGCTCAGTTAATCTCCTAGTTTCTGATAATTTTGCAGTTCTGCTTGCTGTAAAGTGAAATTTCCATTAAGAGTACCATATTTCCATTCGCCAAATCGCCTAACTAAAACCTCAGGTGAGATTATACTCGGACTTAAGGCTTTTAAGAAATTTTAGCATGGTATTAAGACAGCTGTGTTGATCTTACTGCGTAGTTTTCCGAATGGTAAACAGGAGAGCATCTTAGGTGTTGAATCGCTTTAACGGCTCACTTGATATTCTAGTTCCAACGCGCTAAACTCGGAAGAAATTTTTACTTAATAGAATCCTATTGAAGGTTATGGCGGTTTCTCACATGCTTCCTAAAGAAGTTTCTTAGGTAATAAACAGAAACAGCTCTAAGTTAACATTAGAGACAAAGCCGAAATTAGTTTTCTACCAGGTGTAGCGTATATAGCACATCTGAATTTACCTCTCCTTCGGCTGCTTTTCTGAAACAAAGAAATGCAATGTATGCTTTAAACTATTAAGTATGGAAGAGCTAAAGATTTAGCTTGCGATTAGAGAAATAATTTTTCAGGGCAGCTGATTGGAGCAAAGAATAGTGTTCCAATCCTAATCCCTTAACCAGCCCGACGACTGGATTTTTGGGCCCCAAAGTTTTCCTGAGTCCCTCCCACAAAGAATCGAGTGCAGAATTAATATACGCCGATGAGTTATTACATTATGACAACCCCCCAGCCTAGAAAAATGAGCTCGCCTGGAGACTCGGTTAGAATGGGAAAAGCTCCTGATTTATCTGAGTTTGATAAAGGACAAATTGTGATTGCACTGCGCCTCGGAACTATGATCTCTGAAACTGATCGGCTTGTGGATTGTTCACGTGCCGTTGTAGTACGTATCAAAAGTGGTGCACAGCCAAACGACGAACCGTCGTCTAGCAGTGTCGTCCGCAGCTCATTGATGCCAGAGGGGAGCGGAGACTGTCGCGCATTGTTCAGGGCCCCAGTGCGACAAATCACGCGCAGCTAAAACAGTGATCCGAGCAATGTGTCGCAGAACAGTTCGTCGCAGACTTCTGCGCATGGGCCTGCGTAGCTAAAGACCCAGCCGGGTTCCTATGCTCACTGAACGTCATTGCCAACAACGCATGAAATGGCCCAAGATCATAGATTGGACCGTGGATGATTGGAAGAAAGTGGTTCTGTTGAATAAAAATTCCTGGTGCATCACGTAGATGGCCGAGCGCGGATTGGTCTACTATCAAAGGAGGCTATGGCACCTCGATGCATTGTTGGGCGGAAACAGGCCGGCGATGTTATGCTGTGGGCAATGCTTTCTTGGGACACTTTCGGCCCTATTATCCCAATAGCACAATCCCTGACAGCTGTCAGGTATCTGAACATCGCTGCAGACGAAGTTCACCAATTCATGGAAATTGTGTTCGCTGCTGGTGGCCATTATTGACAAATAATGCGCCATGCCACACTGCCAGAATCTACAAGGAGTGGTTCGAGGAACATGCTGGTGACTTTGTGGCCTCCAAATTCACCTGACATGAACCCAATCGAACATTTGTGGTTTGACTTGGAAAAGCGGGTTCGCCTAAATCACCACTCCTAAATGCACGGGAACTGGAGGATCTGCTGTTGACTTTAAGGTGCCAGATACCCCAGGATACCTATCGCCACTTCATCGAATCGCTGCATCGCCGACTGGCCACTGTTTTGTGGGCTTATAGGTCCTAGAGCTTATTAGGTAGGTGGTCATAATGTAATGGCTCATCGGTGTACTTTAGATTAACCACAGGTACATCATAAAACAAACTTCCATCAAATTGCTAATATTTTATCAATTTTATGGCTATGTAAAACTCTGAAAATCATTTCTAACTTAATACATATCACTTGACATAATTTTAAAGCTAAAACTGTATTAAATGTTGAGTACTCAATATTTGAAAACTAAAGCAGAGGAACAGTTTTGTCGAATTAGGGAATTTATAAACTATAAATATCAAAATATAAATTTTTAATATTTGGTTACCTAATAATTTTTGCACATCAGTGTAGAAACTAAGGACGAAGAAGAGAAATTGGTATAACAGCGGAACGAGCAGGCAGAACGGACCGATAGCCTAGGGTCCGGTACGATAGGGCATGCGCATATATGCAGCATGACGTAGGGGAGTGTCGGAGGGCATAAAGCACACGGGCGGTGTACGCTCAGCAATTCGGTGAAACATCGGTTGAACGACGTCGAGTTGCTGCCACAGTGTGATGTGGCCAACAGGCAATCCAGTAGACATCTGGATGACTTGACCCGAGGTTGCGTCATTGGGAAGTTGGAAGAAGGTCGAAGTGTGGCAGAGGGTTCGGGATCGCTCACAGAATCGTTTCACGAGCTTGGAGAGAATTTCAAACTACAGGAACAGCTGTCTGAGTTTAGCAGTGGTCGTCCACGAGCAACCACTGCGGCGGACGACCGGTATATTGTCTTACAGGCGAGAAGAGACAGACTGTGGGAGAAATCGCAAGGCACATGCAACAGACAATTGGACATCCGTTATCGCGTTTTACCATTGCCAGGAGGCTGCACAAAGGTCTATTTGCACGACGACCAGTACGGTGTGTCATTGACGCCTGCTCATCGGAGACTGCGGTTTCTGTAGTGCTAGGAACACAAGAACTGGACACATCAGCAATGGGGTAGAGTTCTCTTTACGGATGAGAGCCGATTTAGTCTGACTAGCGATTCTGGACATATACACATCTGGAGAGAGCAGAGAACAAGCAATCACACCTCCAACATCATCGAAAGGGCCGGGTTGGAGGTGGCGGAGTTCTCGTTTGGGGCGGTATCATGCTTGGTAGCCGTACTGACCTCCACATCTTCCAAGGAGGTTCAGTCTCTGGTGTTCGCTATTGTACAGAAGTTCTCTTGCCTCAC
Source organism: Macrothele yani (assembly GCA_039090855.1). Taxonomy (NCBI): domain Eukaryota; kingdom Metazoa; phylum Arthropoda; class Arachnida; order Araneae; family Macrothelidae; genus Macrothele; species Macrothele yani. The sequence continues at coordinate 131,894,430 of CM076996.1, read as the reverse complement.
GTGCGTCTGTTTAGAGGTGCTGTGGGTCCCGAGTTCCTCTTCATTGACGACAACGCTACAATTCATCGCACAGTGGCTGTCTCAGAGCTGTTGGAGAGTGAAGATATTCAACGCATGGATGGTCTGCAAGGTCCCCGGACCTAAATCCAATCAAACACGTGTGGGACCTTATCGAGAGACGCTTGGCAGCACGTCACCAGCCGCCAGCAACGATTCCGCAGCTGCGATTGGCGCTGCAAGAGGAATGGGCCGCGATGCCTCACAGCTGCTTGACAACCTAGTCCTTAGCATGGACACGTTGTAAATCCTGCAACGCAGTCAGGGGTGATCATATCCCTTACTAAAGACTGGATTTTTCTTGGCAGCCGCCTGTCACATGGACGTTTGTCTTTTGTCCAGTTGTGCTCGAAGCTACCTTTTCAATAAAGTGCCTTTGTATACTTTGGATTCCTTGTTTGGACGGTTTCGCTCACTTGTCCCATATTCTTACATCTTGGGGATCTTATGGTATGATTTGAGTCGATGTGGAGCACTTCTGCACGACGTTACATTCGTAAAACCGTCTAGTCCTTAATTTTTGCACGCCAGTGAATAAAATAGTCCTGGCTCTTCTAGATAAAGTTCTGTGACTTACTACAAAGGTGAATCACGTGTCAAGACTACAAATCTGCAGCGATACATTCCGTCAGTTTAGCTTAATTGGGAGAGCAACTTACTCGGTCACGGACCAATGTTTTCCCATTAACGCCCGAAAGTAAAAAATGGCTCTACTGACAGTTTGGTTCCTCGAAAAATGTGTTCGTTCACCGCATAGTCTGGAATTAACGAATTCCTACTTCGCTTCAAAAAATGTGACTTACTACAGAGTTGTGAATAGTGTCAAGACTACAAATCTGCAGCGATACATTACGTCAGTGTGGCTTAGTTGGAGGACAACTTGCTCCGGAATTAGAGGGGGGCGTATTTTATCTCCGTCACGGAAAAAATAGTTTCGCAGTTCAAAGTACGAGCAAGATTTGCCTCCATGCCATAGTGGTTAGTCCAGTCTTGTCCCATGGTTGATCTGTATTATAACTTCCATTTTTAAGTTTCCTGTTTCAAGTGCACGAAGTTCCAGCTTTTTAGCACGTCTTTAGTAAAAAAAAGATCGTGCTTATGTTATCGGTTAGTCCGTCCGTCTGTACCCACGATATCTCTGAAACTATCAGTCCGATTTGAAAATTTCTTTTTGCATTGGGAAGCTTGAAATATGCGAATGATCCTTCATTTAGTTTTTTTTTACGATGTACAACTTCGCCGCTAGAGGGCGTAAACGCTGTCTAATTCATAAATACGTTTTATTCCACATGTTTCTAAACATCAGATTGAAAAAATTTTTTTCTTTAGATTCCATTTATGTCTAAGAGTATTTGATACTACTTCAAATTACGCATAGATTTCCCGCTAGGAGGCGTAAAAGTAAATTACATTTTCCCCCTGTAACTTTTCTTCTAAAACTCAGATTTGAGTTTTTTTTTTCAGCGGATGCATCTCCTGTTGGAAAATCTCTTGCATATAATTTCAAATTTTTGGTAAAGAATATTTTGGCCACCAGGGGCGTAAGTGTTAATATTTGCTTCTGATGTATTTGCCATAAAATCTGAGCTAAAATATAGATTGAAAAAATTCTTTCGTGGACTGATGCCACTCACATCAATAAACCTTCTCGGAATATTTTCTTAAAATATTCGTTTCGCCGCCAGGGGCGTAAATGTACCTTATTTTTGTCAATGTCTCTACTTCTAAGAGTCCGATTTGAAAAATTCCTTTGTTGGATAGTGTTTAAAGTGTGACATGTCATATAATTTCAAAATTTTCAAGTAATTCATATTTTCCGTTAGGGGCGTAAAGGTAAATTGCGTTCCCCCTATATCTGCTTCTAAACCTCAGATTTGAAAAATTCTTTCTGCACCGGATACAGCTCCTGATGGGAAATCGTTTGCGGATAATTTCAAATTTTTGTAAAAAAAAAAATGGGTTTGGCCACCAGGGGAGTAAACCTTAATTTCCGCTTCTGATGTATTTACAGCGAAATATGAGCTTCTAAATTCTCTTTTGAAAGAACGTAGTTTGTAGACCGATACTACTCATGTTGACAAACATTTTCTTAAAATAATGCATGGTTTCTTCGCTAGGAGGTAGATGTAAATCTTATTTTTGTCAATATATCTACTTCTAGTAGTCAGATTTAAAAAAACTCCTTTGTTTGATAGTGTTTCCAGTGTGACATGTGGTTCATATTTCAAAATTTTAAAGTAAATCATACTTTCCGCTAGGGGCACAAAGGTAAATTGCGTTTTCTGCTCCTAAAACTCAGATTTGAAAAATTCTTCCTGTATCGGATAAAAGACCTGAAAGAAAATATTTTTCACATAATTCCTAATGTTTGGTAAAGAATGGTTTGGCCACCAGGTGGCATAAGTGTTAATTTCTGCTTCTGATGTATTTGTAGCAAAATCTGGGCTCCTGAAAGCTCGACTAATTTTTTTTTTGTGGATCGATACCGCTCATGTGGATAAACGTTTGAGAATACTTTCTTCCTAAAATAATACATGGTTTTCCCCACCAGGGGACGTAAAGTCACATCTTATTTTTATCGATATGTTTCTAAGAGTTCGTAAGCTAATGATTCCGTTTACAGCTATATCTGAGGGATTAAAAACCAGATTGAAAAAACTTTTCTTCCGTCAGATAATATTGTTTTCCATACCGGTTCCATTGACTTTGAATAGCTTTTATAAATTTAATTTGCGTCAGAACGGATTCAAAAGACGTGCTTATTACACCCGAAAATTCGGTGTCATCTTTCTTGTTAGTTTTTGTGACGGGGAGAACCATACTGGCTGCTCCGGGAGGCGCAAATATTTCTTTGCTGGAGCCTTTCGCTAAAAATTAGTGATAAACATCCACTAGGATCAGGTCCCTGGGCAGTTTACCCCCTTTGGCCCTCCCTCTCGTCGGGCCTGCAATTAACCCCTGGTTTTTAACAAAGTAAAAACTTCTGCTTTATTAAATTTTATGTTGAATCATTGCTTCTTGATTTAATACTAAGTTTCGTGTGAAAAATCTTTCTTAGATGTGCAGGATATGTCAAGTGAAGTGGAAAAGATAACCAGAGAATTCCTTCAAGACCTGATTGACGCTCGAAGTTCCCGTGGGAAACGCCAGAAAAGAGAAATGAGCTACATGAAGACGTCTTCACTGGCTGACAAAAAAGGTTTTTAGGTTTTAGTCATCTAGTACTTTGCAATGACTTTCTTAGTACTGTTAAATGGTAACCTACTCAATGTAAATTTAACTTAAATTCTAGCTGAGGAACTGAACGTGCATTCCCCCAGTATCCGCTACATAGCAATGGGTGCGTTTTAGCGAACGAGATCTCTTCTACTGCTACTGAAATAATTGAACGTAGCAGTTCGTATTCGGCAACGCGAAAGAATGTTTCATCTGGTTATCTAGTAACTTCTTTCTCTCCGGATAGTCAAGATAATGGCTGGTGCGCAGAAGCGACTGCGTTCCGTTTTAGTATGGCACTCTCTCCTTGTGACTTCAGCTAGTGTTCTGATACATGGTCGTAATGACATCTACTGCACTGCTTGGGAATGAGAACTTTGGCTTTCGTTCATGACATTTAAGTGAAAGCACTGGACTTGTCTCCCTTCCCTTAAAGACTAACGTTACAGCTGTACCTGTGGAAGTGGACGACCGACTTAGTGGTATTGTGGGGTCTACAGTGCGGGGGAATATAATAGTCAGATATTCTAATTTCTGCAATATGGGACTCGTCACCAACTTTTCCATCCAGGCCTAAGTCTAGCGAAGCGGTTAATCGGAAGCAAATTGCTCAATTGAGGTTTTCTATTTGGCTTACATGTATATGTTACAATGTAATACAAAATGATTGCCCCGATTACAAATGACAATACCTGGTCTATGAACATAGATACAAATATCACATTGTTGCACAACAAAGGAAGTTTAGAAATTAGTTTCCATGCCTTACAGATGTCCTGTGACTCCCCTGGGTCACGCGGACATCTAAATCGTAATCCATTTTACGCCATACTTTATGAAGCATGTCCGTAGTAACTGATGCCAGTGCAAGCTGAATGCGCATCTTTAGTTCTTGCAGTGTTCTCGGCAAAGGTAGCACATACACATGGTCTTTGACATACCCCCACAAGTCGCATGGAGTAAGGTCCGGAGACCTGGGGGCCACTTGCAGAAAACACTGTCCACAACGACCAATCAAACGGTTTGGAAGAAATAGCAAGATCATACTATTTCGGAAGACCATGGCAACACAGCAGTAGGCTCCAATAAAATTCAACTTGTGTAGGGATATCGGCTATCTCCATAAACACGCTATTGTAATTTGTGATCGGGGCAATCATTTTGAATTACCCTGTATAATATAGAGAACAGTAATAGTTCCAACTATAACATAAGTGGACACACAGAACTAGCTGTAACTAGAACTGTCACCAACATTTAAATCCTGGTGGCTGTATAGGAGTCAGTTACTTTGAAAGACTTCCTAAATCCAGTGAATTTTCACTAAGGGGCTGCTTTTATGTAAGTCGTGACATGAGATTAAATGAGTTGTGCAAAGTTTCAGTACTTCCTGAGAGCCACATTTTTTGACAAGCAATCAGTGGGAAAAGAGTACTATTTTTGTATTAGGGGTATGCAAAAGTTTCCGCCGCCCCCGACAGTGGGCGCTGTAGGGGTCTAACCGGCTGGCAGCCCGTTCTGTCAGTTCATAAATTAAGCCAAGCATGGCGGTCGATAAAGTTAATTTGCGGCCCTGTTAACGTTTAATTTAGGGAAAAGTAAGAGTGAAGCATACGGTTCAATATGTCAGGCGTGTGACGAAACTGTTATGGGTGAGCGGACTTGTCGATAATGGTTTGCCAGGTTTAAGAAAGGTGATCTAAGCTTGGAAGACAAGCCACGTGTAGGAACTCGCAGACGAGGAGCTGGAATCGCTGTTGCAAGGGGATGCTACACAATCGACAGCGCAACTGGCGGAACGTTTCCAAGTTGCGCAATGGACGGTGCTACGGCGTCTAGAGGTATTGGGGAAGATCCAAAAGATTAAGTGAGTTCCGCATACTTTAACGGAGTGTAATATTGGTCAACGGTTAGTCATCTGCATGTTGTTGCTGAAGAGTTTCAAGGGAAGAATTTTTTTGTGGAAGGCTGCCACCGGGGATGAAAAATGGGCCTATTGCGACAACTCCGTACGCAAGCGATCTTGGATCGATCCAGGACAGGTATTAACATCCACGGGGGAAAAGGTGCTGTTGTGTGTGGTGGGATACGCCCTGAGTGCTGTACTTCATTCTTGAAACTCGGCAAAACTATCTCTGCACAACGATGTAGCGATCAGTTGATGAAACTGAACTCCGCAACCGAGCAAAAACGCCCATGGACAGGTAAAGGACGCATCTTGTTACGATAATGCCAGGCACATGTCGTGCCACCACGAAATCAATCCTTGAACAGTTGCACTGGGAGGTTTTACCGCACCTGGCTTACTACCAGGACATTGCACTCAGACTGTCGTGTTTCGCTCTATGCAACATGCCAAAGGCCAACAGCGGTTCACAGTTCCCGAGGTGGAAAATTTCGTCACTGCGTTCTTCAGCTCAAAACCAGTCCTATCGCAGGGGCATCCATTTGTTGCCTGAAAAATGGCAAAAGGTCATTGATGCTAACTCCCAATATTTCGTTGAATGTGTACTGGTTTCCTGATTGTTCCTTTCTCTTTAAAACTGCGGAAACTTTTGCATACCCCTAATAATTTATGCTATGCACATTTCGCGCATGCGAGATCTTAATGGGTGAAAAAAACCCTGATAACTGGAGTATAAATCTTATGACTGCATTTACTAGTGTCGCTCACCTCAGTCTGGTACATACAAAGTGGAATTAAATAAATTTTTTTTATTAATTCCTGACACTGAAGCGGTGCTTGTGTATGTGGATTAATAAATGCTACTGTCGTAAAACCAATGAAAGACGAGTCATAAGCTTTAACTTCTATGAACTATGGCGGCGTCAATAGTATTGACTAGTTTCTCAATTTTTTTATTCTACTGAGACGAACGTAAGAACCTGCCCTGACACCAGTGAAATGTGATGTACAACGGCCGTTCCATTAAAACTGATGGTAAAATCACACGAAATGAAATATAGGTACAGCAAATTCTTTCTCAAAGTATCTTCTCTCTGATGATATGCAACGGTCCCATCGTTCAGTCCACTTTTCAAAGCATGTGGCGAAGGCATTTCGTAGAAGCTGCTTTAGCAGCGACCCCCTGTACAGCTTGAAATAACGTCAGCATCTGTGTTGAATGTTGCGCCACGGAACTTCATTGTTGAAAACCAAATATCGTACGGTGCGAGCTCAGGACTATAGGGCCGCCTCGGTGGCGCAGTGGTCTAAGCGATGGCCTCTGATCATTCGTCCGAACGGGGTCCGGGTTCGAATCCCGGTGTGGCATGGATATTGTTTGTCTTACGGCATTGGTTCTCTCCCTTCCCTGGAACCAGTGACCCTAAATTAGGGACGGGCGACCGCTTATAGCCCATTGAGTTGCTCACGGTGGTCGTTAAACCTCCAATCCAAAAAAAAAGACTATAGGCAGGCTGTGGCACGACTTCAATACTGCATTTCGTAAGAAACAACCCAAGCAGTCACATGTGGGCGGGCGGTTATGGCGTAGGGTCCACTGCCCACCTTGTTGCGGTCACTTAATCTATATGTCGTCGCAGATTCTTAAATACTGAAATGTAATACTCAGCATTGACTAATTTGTGGAGGAACGGCATGCTGGTAGGCTACCTTTTTATAATCACCTTCACAGCTGATTTGGTTTGGCAGACTTTTTTCGGAAGTGTTTTCAGACATGTGTTGCGCGCTTTTTGAGGGGTGACAGGGGACCCATGTTTCATCGGCAGTTATTACTGTGTTTAGATAGTTTGGATCCTTTGCAATAATTTTTTCTACTCATGACACTCCTGTACTCTAGCTAATCTCTCGTCAGGTGGTGGTACCCATCTGGAACACACGATGTAGCAGTAATTTGTCTCAGAATGCTGAATGCCGAGGTTTTTGAATTATTTCTTGACACCGCGATCTTCACAAATCATCCGTCCATTTTCTTGCAGGATTGCTCAGTGTTAACAATACGTTTCGTAACACTTTCAGGTTTACCAAGGCCTAGGAGCGATTTCTGCCGACAAACGCCCTTTTTTGAAATCATGGTGCCTTCTAGAAATTGTTGACTCGCCGAAACATATTTCTTTGTAAGCTTTTGTCATTAAATCAACTTTCTGGAGCCGGTTTTACCCAAACGATACGAAAATTTTATCGCACAACTCATTTTACTCCATAACTGTATGGCGAAATGCAGACTTTAACACTCGTGCTACTCATTTTTCACTACTGCTACTCTGGGTGAATATTCAGACATCTTAGTTATAATTATGGACTAATAACTGCTGCCTTTTATATAAAGAAAAAATTGCTTTTATGTAATTTAAATATCTTGTAAGTTATACCAATTACAAACCTAAGGCATGGGTGAATTTTCACCCACAGTAGGAAAATAAGGTTAAATAACTGCGCAATAAAACCAGAATCTTCTGCCACGACCAACTGTTGCCATATGCTTCCTTAATTCAGTTAGTCTTCTGCATGGATATTACCCCCCCTCCCTCAGTTTGTATTGTTGCAAACTCAAAAAGAAATTAGTTCTTGTGGAACGGCCTCTGTAGTTACGTAAGTAAATCTGCGAATACGCAAACTAAAATCTGAGCTCAAGATAGAAAAAGTTGAATCGAAATTGTATATTAGTAAGGAGAATTGGTAACTTTCGGTCTAAAATATCTACGAGTTACACCCTATCGTGTATATATAGATACATATCTCTCTCATTTTAAAGATCTCTTCAATAGGTAAAGGGTCTAGAGAAAGCCAAATTCACTACGACGCATACTTTACTGTCGGGAAAGATCTATAGCTAGAAAAAATTTTTCCTTTTAATGACTTGTTACGTTTAGAATAAGGTTCTCGTGACTTACGTAGATTACAATGACATGTTTAAATAAAATGTGACCAAATGTTTAGCAATAATTTAGTATCGCAAAATATTTTAACACTAAAATAAACTATCGTTGCGTCGCTTCAAGGGACAGCATACGGCATGATCAGACTTCAACAATGGTTTGGACAATGACTGTTACTCATTTTCGTTACATCAAAATTTACTTCACTGTTTAATAACAAGGGACAATACACAAACTGTAACTAAATAGTATAACCATACTAGTGATCCGAAATTTCTTGGCGTAGAATAGAAATCAAAATTTCCAAGCTTTCGCACATCAACCAGATGGCTTTTTTTCAAGGAAGGTAGACTGCAAACTGCTGTTTATCTTCCTTGAAAAACAAACTTCTGGTTGATGTGCGAAAGCTTGGAAACTTTGATTTTCTATTCTACGCCAAGAAATTTCGGATCACTAGTATAGTTATATTTAACTCGCTATTGTAGGGGAAAGATGCACAGCATAAAATCTCGAGCAGTGCTATGAAATCTAGTCTTAAATTTCCTGGAAATGTGTTGTTACCAGTAACTACGCGTGATCAGCTGATACCACCACTGATTGGCGCGATATCAAATTTAGCTAATAGTCGAAATTTGCCGTATTTGCACGATCTATACACAAGATGAAGGCACTAAGTGATCTTAAATGAGATCTTTATTTCGTAAAAATGATGCGTTAAAAACATTTACAATTAGATCGATCTTTCAACCTTACGTTAAGGTAATCTTCAGATGGAGGCACCATTTGAAAGATGTTTACAAGGAACTTCGTTATAAATTCTGTCTATACAAGAGGCATAGACAATTCTGCGCAGAACTCATGTGCATGAGTAAATCCAGGGTTTTTCTTACAATCCCACCCACCCCCAAATATACACGGTACAAAATAGTCAAATAAAACATACCGTATATTACACACCTCCCTCTCCAACCCCCTTAACCCTCTTCCACCATTCCTTCCGAATACCATAGGACAGCAAATATCAACCCAGAGTTACAACAGTAAAGATGCAAGCAGCAGCTTTGAGAGAAAGCATTGTTATTTTAAAAAATAACAAGTTGTAATTAAAAGTGCATATTCACAGAACATATTGCCACGGCAGCGGGATATAAGGGGTGTCTTCGTTGCAAGCTTTGTTGAATGTAAAGGCTCATGTTCTGTGAATGTTCTTGTAATTAAAACTTTCGTTATTTTTGAAAATAGAAATGCTATCTTATCTCAAAGTTGGTGCTTGCATCTTTACTGTTGTAACTCTGGGTTGATATTTGCTCTGTCTTATGGTATTCTGAGAGGGGTGGAGAGGAAGTTAGGTATGTAATATATGGTATGTTTTTAATTGTTTTGGACTATTTTGTAGGGTGTGCTTTGGGATTTGAAGTGGGTGGGATGGTAAGAAAAACCTTAGATTTACTCACGCACGTGTTCTGCGCAGAATTGTCTATGCCTCACTTGTACTTAAGTCACTTATATCTAGACAGTATAACGAAGTTCTTCGTGAACGTCTTTCAATGGTGCCTCTATCTGAAGATGACCTTAACGTGTAAGGTTGAAAGATCTAATGGTTTTAATTGTTGTAAATGGGTTTTAACCTATTTTTATGAAATATCTCTTAAGATCACTTAGTGCCTTCATCTTGTGTATAGATACAAATTTCGACTGTATTAGTTACTATCAGCACGAAAATTACATCAAATTTTAGCTTCTGCGCCAAAATATTCTAGTAAACGTGTACCTTCTGTTTAGTCAATTTTAAATGTATTGCGAGGCTAGTTTTTCTGTTCATCACCTTTAACTTTTATCTTAAAGCTCTAATCACTTAGCTTTATTAAATTTAGTTGGATTTGTGCTAGTCTAAGCGAACTTTCTTTTTACAGGAATATTTCGTCTAAGAAGAATAAAGCCGTTCTTCAGTGTCTGCAGTCGCCCTACGAATATAATTTTTCTTGACGTACAGAACAGTACGTACGCTGTCTGCTTATCCACATATGCTGACGATTCACCTACGACCGCCAACATTGCGCACATTACAGTAAGTAAAAGAATTTCTTGACACTGTACAAAATTCTAACTTCAAATTTTCATATACAAGGAACCCTTGTGAATCAGTTTTTTCGTGGTGTAAATTTGTATGAAGGTTCGCCAAGCTTTAACACTCCACTGGGTTGCTTTCTCAAGCAATGTAGACATAAAATGCAAGGATTCCCTGCATTTGTCTACTTTGCCTTGAGATCCTCCCAGTAGAGTGTGAAAGCTTGGCAAATCTTTATACAAATTTGCACCACGAAAATAAACGGATTAACTTCGCTATAAGAGTTCCTTGCGTATTCACGACCTGGTGTATTTAAAATAAGAGTTCAAATTTGCACCTTACGCGATCTATTGACCTTTCTCGATCGCGAAGTGCTGCCGAAAAGGGCTTCGACCAGAAAACTGCGGCGGATTAAGAGCAATAACTTGTTTCAATCTTCCGGATTCGCGGCACAGTGTGGTTGGGTACAAGCAATCGAGATCAGTTAGTCTGGCATTCTAGTGTGAATAACGAGTGAACGCTGAAGTGTTAGTTTGATTTATGCAGAGCAACGTAATAGCAATCTTGACTTCGTGCATGAGAAATGTTGCCTAACTGTTACAAGCAGACTTCTGATTCGGCGTTGATACTTGACGTGGTGAGGTTCCTACTTTAAAATAACGTTTTGAAGACTTAAAGCAGTGTCTATATATCGATACGTAGATTGTGAGGTTGATAGTGCAAAATAGTCCATAATAGTTAATCCCAGGAGAGATTAAGGAACTAGTGTTGGGAAGCTATTCTGAAGTTAACTGGTAGATAGGTTGTCCAGCGAGAACTGCATGCACTGGAGTTAAGGTCTGCCTGACTTAGAGGTGGAAAATTCTGATTAGCATTGGAAACTAAAGTGTGCGTGTATGTCCGACCAGCATCTAACTCGCAGCACACTAAATTCCTGTGTTGGCGAGCATTAAGTGTGCATTTCATGTAAGAGCAAGTTTAGGTGTGCAGTGAAGAGTTTGAAGAAAGACAGTTCGAGGCTCTATGGGATTCGTATGAGCATGCCGCGTAGTGCTATTGAATAACTTTTCTGGGGAAACCAAAATTACGTCTCTGAGGAAATTGTCGGAACGCTAATAGTTAAAATTATGGAATAAAGTGGTAGTGTTTCGGAGTACGGTAATTGTTACCTCGTTGACTTTAGGTTGTCTGACCGGACTTGTTTGCATAGTACAGCTGCTCTGGTTTATCGTTAATGGACACTTTCGACTGCCGGCATTACTGCAATAATGTATGTGGACACTGCTGTAACGAAATGAAGCAGGTCTTTACCACAGGGGGTTGGTTGGAGATTGGTACTTCCACGGGACGAGCGGACTCTTTTTGTATAGGTTTGTTTCTACGAGTGCCTCCATGAGGCAAATTTTCCTGATAAATTTTGACTGAAATCTATGCTTTTCTCCAGTGATTTAAAGATAGGAATTAGGATTCTACTTGTGTCAAAGTTCTACAAAGCACTTGGCGAGTGAGTTTATGCTGATTTTACAGGGAACTGTTTATTTCTTAATTGCAACGGAGAAGATTAATGATAGCTCTGTATTACGAATTTTCTTTCAGTGTATCATTACAGGAATGTACGATCTAATGTATGATAGCGTGTAACTTGGATTAAGGTTTAACATTTTTCGGTATCTGCTATACTTCACCCAGGAATTAAGTTAGTGTTACTGGGACATCACTACTTCAGAGTAAGATTTTTGCCTTTATTCTCTTACGTACTTTATCAGTGTTGTACTTCAGCTATTCCTGCATGAAAGGTGGGTCGTGCGTTGTGACACGCCGTTATTCTAAAAAACGGGGATGAATTGGTGTGAGCCTGGGGTAAGATACAAAGTGCACGCTCGGAGTTGTAGGATTTTTCCTAGTCTTGGGCAACTCTGGTATAACTAGTGCTCTGGATACAGTTCATGTATTACTGGAGATTTTATCATTTCAGTGTATTTCAAAATATATTTTCGTCCTATAGAGAACCTGTTTCAGCACCCGAGGTTGCCCGCTGATGGAGGCTGACGTTTTAAACTTAGCGTTGACTCCTGACGTGAGGTTTGTCCTGCAAAGAACTTTGGCAGTTTATTAAAAGCCTTGCATTTGTGGAACTTATTTAAAATGCTTTAACCTATGGAGATTTTGGGGGTCAAATAATATGGGAGGCTTATTAATACTTCAGAATTTTCTGAAGGAGAGTGCCCGTGTTGTGGAGCTTCACATGCGAGAGAGGAACCTAACTTTTGAATGGGAGGCTATTAAGCGAGGATTACGTACACCAAAGTTAGTCTACCGAAAGTGTGTTAAACCGGGACATAGAGCTTGCATCGTTACCCTATGTCGGGATGTATGACTTTGAGGACAATGTAGGCCTTTGCATTCCAGAAAGCGGTGTAATCTACTTTCTGACTAGCAATTACAGCTTGCACTTAAGGAAGAAATCAGTTTCAATGTCTGACTTCTATGAAGGTAGTACACTTGGAAATGTAAGATTTAGTATTTATTACAAAGTTCGATTAACTACCTGTTTCTTGGTTTTACGCTTAAGACTAGACTTCTGTGTGCGTATGGTATAAGTGTTTTATTGGATATTATCTTTTCTGCGGAACCTGATTTACGTCTAAAATTTTGTAGATGTGGATAAAATTGTTACTGTGTAAAGGTTGTGGTTCAGACGTGACATGTTCCTCAAGAATCAAAGATGTTTTGTTTGACCGATATAAAGCTAAGCTATAGCTTCTGGAGAAAATGGTTATCCCCTTCGGACTTTGCTGTAACGTTGTACATGTGGACTTGACAATGAAGTGTGCAACAGCAAGGTGACTGTTTTTCTTGTTGACAGTGTTAGGGTTCCTACGGCTAAAGACACTTATTGTGTAACGGCACTCTTTTTCCAGTTTCTTACCTGGAATAAAATCGAAGTGGCAGAACATCTGGCATATTGAATGATTTTGAAAACTGAAGCTTAGTGTGCAGAGGTCTCCCCAACTATAATTTTAGTGTGAAGATATGAGCGCGACGGCAAACTAACTTGTGTAATGAAGTGGGTAAAGAGATGCTCTAAAGAACTCCAGCATAACTGGAACAGTCTCCTCGCTGTATTGAGTTTGAATCACTGTTCTAGTTCTCTACGAAGTTTAAAGATGGGCACTAGCAGCTCAAAATGGCGAAGGATCTTAATTCAAATGATCCATTTAAGTAGTTTTCTGGCTACTCTTACTGTTAGATCTGGATTCAAATCTCTGCTTACAGTACGTTTTTTAATTTCCTTTAAAGCAGTGGCCTTAAATTAGACCGTGAGTTTTGGTCTTAGAAACAACTAGGATGTTAACTTTGCAAAAATGATCAGAATGTGGGCACATTCAGGACTGCTCATGCAAAGCTATTTGAACTGAACCCCTGTTCCTTCAATCGCTGTCTTGAATGTGTAAAAATGATAAAAAAATTAGTTGTTGGAAGCGATTGTGTGCGTTTTGTTAATGAGTTAGATTATTTTTAAGCTTGTGACATGCTGATGAAATGACTGTCTTGGCCGTCTTTTTAAGCCAGCATTAAAAAAGGCTTTGAGAGCTAGTTTTGCCAGACGATGGGATCAGCCGGTAGACTAAATCGTTACCGAAAGTTTTGCTGTTAGAATAACTTGGACACCGGTCACTCATACCGCATCTGAAATGTTAGTATTCAGTTGAGAACGCAGAGGACGGTCAAACCTAGTTTCTAAACTTCTATTATCCATAGATCCAAATGAAACATAGATCACCCAATATTTTCACTAAGAATCTTGAAAAACTTAATTTGTTTTCTAAGTCAGTGTGATATCAGATTGAGGACAGCGAAACTAGGTTTTCCTCCTAAACACTACAGCTTTGTCATGTGACAAAGCAGCCTTAATGTGCTCTGCAGGAACAAAACTAGATAGGGATGCTCAAGCATTTGAGACTAGATTTTTAGCACTAACTTCACTGCAAATTCCCTGCATGTGATCCTTGACCCACTGTCAACTACTTAAGACACTGGATTTGTGCACTTCACTGAAATCAGCGGGGTACCAACAAATAAAATTGAATGACATTTTTGTTTGGGAGGGGGATTTAGGACTGCTACAATAAGCTCTATAGACTATTTTTATAGTGAAAGCTAATTTAGAATAAAATGAAACAAAGTATCTGCAAACTTGTATGGTGTTCACGTATTCAGGATGTTTCAAGTAGTTTCAAACTTATTCAGAGCCCTCTACCTTGTCTTCCTGCGAAATCTTATGAATAGTGCTCCTTAGCATATTAAGCTTCCTACACCAAGTTTTCAAACTGATGCTATTTTATAAGTATTGAATATTTTGTCAATTGTTTTTTTTTTCAGACAAAGGGAATAATTCCTCTAGACTCGTGGTACACAAATAATCCATCGAAAGTAGTGGCGTTTTATGATGCTCAGCAGGTGTATATACTAGTTGCCGATAGTGGAAGAGGTAAGATTTCAATCCGAAGTTAATTTTTAAATCTTTAATACGAAAGAGTTATTTGAGAAATACTTTAAATGACATGGTGTTACAGAAACTTCTGAAGTTATAGGAGAATGAATAATAATTGGAACAAGGTCTTGTATAGTATCCAATTTTACTTTGAGAGCAAGTCTTTAAGGTGTAATCAGTGATACTAAGTTTTCTGAATTTGAAGTTTTTCTGGTGTGTAAGCTTTTCAAGGTAAGATTATACCATCCCGACACTAGGAAATAAATTTTTAAGCATATAACGCTTAGTAGTGTCGTAGCCTTCAAACTGCACGAATTTGTGCAGTTTGAAGTATCTCACAAAACTGGATTGTTTTCTAAGTTTTTGTAACAATCAAGGTCACGATCGTGCACGTGCTAAAAACTTCAGAAAAAGAATTGCTGTATACAATGCAACTGTTGAAGTGCGTTAATGATATCCGAAGAAGTTTTTGCTTTCTGCCTTAAACTTCGCTAGATTATTTGGATCGTTTTAATCTGTTAAAGACTTCAGTAAATTTTAAATGACTGTTCGTAACATCTACATAATGGAATAATCCTTAAAAGGTAAGCACGTTCGTTTTCTGAAGCGTCAAGCCAGTAAATTTTACCTAAATAGCCGAAAACAGATCCTTGACTTCCATGAACCTTATGCTGAATTAAATATTGACATTTTGGTTCCAGGGAAAACAAGCTTTCTTCTGAATTTCATTTCATCTAATTCAGAAAGTTTATGAATTAAACTTTCATAATTTAAAGTACTATAGTTTAGCTGGAAGCTATGGTACAGCTTTGTCAGGACTAAGTTTTCATTTCTAGTTTCTGTTAGAAGTTTCACGTGTCAAACTTCTCGTGCGGCCATGAGATTGCAGACTGAAGAGTGCTTTCCATGCGCTTGATGGGTATGGAGATATCTACTAAGTTATTGGTTTTGAAATATGAGACTTCTAAAAAGTCTAGGTCAAATATTGATTTAGGTCTAACAGTTTGGAGTCATTAAACAAATTGGTTCCCCCAACAGTGCTGGGCTAAGGAAGATTTTTTGATCTCACCTTCAATGATTGGTGTTATAATCTGAATTTAAGCAATCTGTCTGACCTACGTATGACAGACCACATTGACACTAGATGCTATAATTCCCCAAGAATTTGTCAGGAATTAAGTCCTTTTTTGCAGAGTAAATCTTAGATAAGAGTGAAGATTACTTTGAAATTTGACTTGGATTTTTGAAATTTGGAGAAAAATCTTGGGGATGAATGGAAGAACCTCAAAGTTTCGCTGAAAATTTTGAGAGAACGGGATCAAGGGGGACTTATACTGAGGTTTAACAAATTATTTGATAGTCCACTAATGAAATGTTTGAAGTTTCTGTTTATAGCAATATGTCTGTAATCTAGTTCCTTCTAGAGAACTTCCTTTGTAGAACACATTTAAGGCTTTGTTGACATGTGTATAAATATATTCTACAGTTTAATGAATTGTGGAAGAGGTCGGGGTTTTGAAAAAATAAAACAATTTTCCGAATTCGGATATTCTGGGTTTGAGTTACTTAAATCGGCTCACTTGGACCACAGGCCTCTGAAACAAAACGCAACTTAGCTGTTTATGGTCTGTGTAAATGCAAAAGAACTGGTTCTCTGTCCGCATCCGCGGAAACAATGTCAAATCACACTGCGAGCCTTACTCCCATTCTAGTCAACTTGTAGATCTCGAAGTTATTGTCTACAACAAAGTGCTTAATTTCTTGTACAATTGTTCTGACCCCAGACTCAAATGGACTTCGAAGGTTTGTTCAAACGATACGTTAGTAACTTGCGCACGGATTTCTCTCTAAATAAAATATCCATAAAAGTAGAAACATACGAGGAAATCTTATTCAGATTCATGTATAAACTAAATACTTCAGCGACTCACCTGCTGAAAACTTTAATACTGGAAGTAAAGAACTTGGATAGCACACATAATTAAGGGGTAAAAAAAACTTACGTTTCTTAGTTTTGATTATGGACTGTAAAATCCAGACTGGACATGTACCGTGACATCAGATACGTAAAGATCAATTTTTAAGACCACTGGTATCTTTCCAGGCTAATTCTGCTGATCATTCGAGGTTTCGATGCCGCGCAAGCCTTAAGGGTACTTTTATGCTGCAGCCTCGCTGCTTGCACATCGCAGAGCTGTGTACATGGATGCCTGGCAATGATGAAACAAAACCATAAATCTTTACAGGCTCATTTTCGTTAAGCAGCGATGCTATCCGCGCTGCTCGCTGCGATCATCTCCACAGCGATGATATCAAACTATTGTTTTTGTGCCTCTACCATCGCCAGGCATCCTCAAACTTACGCTGTGATTAGTTCCTTCAAGGCTACTCTTCCCGTCAATTTACCCACTTTCCCGACAGTGTGAAACTACGCAGTCATTTCTCTCGTGTCTTTAAAAAGTGTTTTGTTTTTATAGAAGCAAGTTTTATTTGAGTTTTTCCTGTGATTTGAACTTTCATTTTTTCTTAACTTCTCCTTGGATTGATAGTTTTCCCTAGCATAAGGCTTAATGTGTCTCAGTAAGGGATAGGCTTCATAACCTGAACACAAAGGGGGCTTGGATGTCAGTACTTGGTAGGAAGTTATCTTCGGGAATATTGAGCACACTCCTTTTTTTCATTGTCATACAAGGCAAACTTTCTAAAAGTGCCCCATCACTTTGTTTTCCATAGGCTCCGACCTCAATGAAAATAAATTTACAGTGTGCATCACTCACTGACTGCCTGCAGAACTATTGAAAAGTAGCTTTTATAATTAAAGAACGATGGAGTCTGATCATTGAGGGCGAAGTATTCGGATGTGCTCTCCATTGGTAGAACCTAGACAGTTAAAGAATCCCCATTTTTCTTGTAAAACATATCTGCGATTTCTTTGTTCTTCTGAGGTTGGTTTAATATGCAGTGGTTATAAAACTTGGCATAACACTGGCAAAGTATGTTGAAAAGTATTTATTCCAATAATAGCGATGTGAACAGCTGCAGGGTAAATGCTCCATGGCGAGCATCGCAGCTACATGCAAGCAGCGAGGTGCCTGAGCTAGTATCTGTGCCAACAGCAAGGCTGTAGCATAAACGTACACTTAAGGGTATATTGCTCCGGAAAATTTTCCGTATTAAAGGAATACTATTGTGTGTACTATGCCTGTAAAATAGTTGCATGTTCAAGGCGCTTCGTTCAGTGCAGAACTTTATGTTACAAAGTTTTGTCCACTATACTCCAGTATGCGTTGCTTTTCGTACTTAGCTAAAATTACAACCTCAACTTGTCTAAAACTCACTAGATTTGTAATATATCTTGTTCAGTGTGCTATGCGTTCAATTAAACAGCTCACGCTCATGATTCGACTGTGTACTAGCTATCAGTGTTCTCACTCTAGGATTAAGTGTCCCCTAAGGTTTTAAACACCCTACCTCTGGTTCACCTCAACACAATGTTTCACCTTTCTCTTAACTATTATAATGAATAAACTAGTAGTCTCCCCTAACACTTTTCTATTTAACTTTTATTTCTATTTTTGTATCTTATGAACTAAACTGTTTATCAAAAACATCTCTAAATGTTATGCTTAGTAAAGCCTGATTAATGACACCTTAAATAGCCGCTGTTTTTGGTGCTTAGATAGCATAATCATTTCTTTTAATTGAAGGTTAGAATGAAATGGCTTAACATGCTACATATATATATACTGGCACAAGACAGACCGTTGTGGAGGAAACTTGGGGAGACCTTCGTCCAGCAGTGGATTGATAATGGTTATCAATGATGATATATATATTTATTTACTAAAAGATTTTCTTTAACTTTTGAGTAGACCCTTATACCCAAGGGGGACAAAACCCTGTCAAACCAAAACTAACAATTCTCCTTTATTTGAATTCAGTATTTTACTGCGACAGTTGTAATGCATGTATTACAAGCTATCATACACTGTTTTAAGGTTGAATTACCAGCATCTAAGACTATTATCAGTCTCCCGCCCCAAAGCTGCTTTTAGAGGAGAGCAAGCCCCCATCTGAACCCCCCTGCCTAATCGGGGTGATCGGTATACGTTCAGCCACAAGCCACGCAGGGGCAGCACGAGAAATTTCAGCGTGGTTGATACTTTTCGTAGAGTATATGAACACTTCATATAATTAGGTGCATTGCCCTTGGTTAGCTATGCGTAGTTACAATGAACAAGTTGACTAATTTGAAAGAATTTGCTTTAGGTTTTATTAAAGTAACTAATTTCAGTTTATAGTGCTTTAATGAACTATGCGCCCTTCTGGAATTAAATCTTGTGAAAGAACAGATTGTCACTTCATGGAAAGTGACTTAAGCGTGCTCTACTGAAAGTACCAATGTGCATATGATTCAATTTAAAATGTCTTATTGAAAGGATATCTAAAACTCGCTAGTTCTGAGAAAATCCCTCGAGGAAATTTAATTATTCCTACTGAAAATGGATTTCTTAACCAGCTACGTCAGCACGAAATTTTCTTGCTAGTACAAATTGGGTGCTGTTAAAGGGTTACAAAAGATTAGACTGGAGTGAGACGTGCGTGATATCTTACGCTTGCCTGGAGCCAGAAACTAAACTTGAATGACTTTCTCTTAATCAGAGAGCCCCTCTAAACAGCAAACTTTGAGCGTCGGGAAATACTGATCTCCCATTTCGAAAGTAAGAATCTGGCAGTCTCCAAATACCTTTGATCATTTGTTCTGCTGGTCAAGAACTGATTCAGTGGAGACTTCTCTCCTGATCGATTGCGAAGTGTCAGAGGAAGAGACCACATTAAGTTCGAATTGAGCAATCTCCTGGTACTTCCGGCCTACTGTCTTAGGAAGGCTGTTTCAGGGACTGGTCTTAATACTGTACATGCTACACAGCGTAAGAATAATTTAACCTTCATGCATTAACAACTTGTTGAAAAATTGTTTAAAACTGAAGTCTGATTTTACGCTTGAAGCAATCTTCCCTTACGGTGGCGCCTTAACAGCTTACGTTAAAGCCGTTCGTGTGAAGTGGAAGACTCATTTACAGTACTTTAGTGTTCTGTAGAGGTATTGTGGGGGCAGATAGTGCGGGTGAATAGTCTTATCCCGGAATTCTTTCCTGAAGTTTAAATCTCGTGGTGTGAAGCCCCGCATGAAGGAAAGAAGGTTCTAATTTGTGAATGGGATGACTAAATACAACAGAATTGCGAAAGTACCAAACCAGGATGCAAAGCTGCTGCTTGTTTTTAGTTCAGCCTTGGGGGTGAAGTCTTGCAGATGGACTTGCAAGACCGCACCTCAAAGCGAAGTCACTTCCTGTGTCTGCCCAGGAGGAAAGCACACCAGAGGGCGAAACAGTGCTCACACTTCAGTGAAGATGAGTGTACACTAAAATAGAGCAAATACAGCGTGTGAATCGAAAGTTCTTCAATATGTGGATCACCGTCTTCATATGTACCTTTACGACGAAAGTTGACTAGCATTTAAACTATAGGCCATCGTGTTGCAGTCTTTAGCCATCTGTTGTCGGTTCTTGTCCTTCGAGGCGAAGAACTTCACCCCAGCTGCCACCTTATCCTGGTTGAAGTGCCGCCTGCTAAGGAAGTGGGCCATGGACCGGAACACTGAGGTCCGGACTAAATGCTGGGCGTGGCATTAGTTCGATGCCCCTCAAGTTCTTAGAATTTTGCTCTGGTCGTTCGCGCGGTATGATGTAGAGCGTTGCACTGCTGTAGGAGAGCGCTTTTATTTTCACTAGTGCGGGGTAAGTCTCCTCCAAAACGGCATACATCTGCTCCAGATGTTTAGAGAAGTTGGCGTCGATGATCAGACAGTCTGGAACATATTCGTAATGGATTATCCGCTCGAAATTCCACCAGACGCAGAGCATCACCTTCTTAGTCGAAGTGCCCACGTTTGGCAACAGGTTCTGGAAGCTGGCTCGGACTTTACCACTGCCGTGTTGTGTGTTAGGATTATGGAAATAGACCCAATTTTCATCGCACGTAACAATTCTTTTGATGAAACTTGCATCGCGCGAGTTTTCTAGGAGTTGCGTACACACTTCTACTCGGTTTGCTTCAGCTGGCATCAGGTCGTGAACGACAATACGGCAGCTCCTCTAGACCTTGCCGAAGTCCTGAAGGTGAGGAACCACAGTATGTTATATGGCCAGCTCGCCTGATAATCTCAGTTCTGGCTGTCGGATTTGCCTCTATGGCTTGGCGCACGGCCTACCTGACCTTGGGTGATCGTCGAGGTGTCACCTGAGCGAAATTTCTTGAACCAAGTTGCGGTGCTGTGATCCACGGAACCTTCTCCTTTCGCATGACAAATGTTTCGTGTTGCTTGAGCAGCGTTATGGCAGAGTTCAAATTCGTAAAGCAAAAGTTCCCTAATTAGGCGGTTGTGGCTGTTCATCTTTAAGGCGTCCCATCCGCCGACAGAACGACGTGCAATGCTGTTCACAGCAACGCCTACCACTTTATATCCCCTTCGACTGATTTCAGTGCGCGACTTGAACTAGTTTAATCACGTGACTAACCCGCCGCCTCACATGCACCTATTAAATTAGGGACGGGCGACTGCTTATATCCCATTGAGTTGCTCACGGTGGTCGTTAAACCTCCAATCCAAAAAAAAAATTGCAAAACTTTAGACTCTGTATGTTGCAAAAGACCCTAGAAAGTTCAGAACCCTGTGGGTGTTCATATGGATACGTCGCATGCTGTTAATTGAACATTACTTCATACCCCGACGCAGCTAAACGATTTAATTCTGTAAATACGTTAAGTGGTGCTGACGAATTAACGGCCCCTGCGGCACAAGGGGAAACCAACATTGATACTAACATGGTGATAAACTGCTGATCCCCCCCCCCCAAAGTAATGCCTTTAAGGAAATTATAGGTCTAATGTAGATCACTGATAGGTGTATTATGCAGTCAGGTGAGTCTTGGTGTTTAGACTTGTTTGATAAGTACAAAATGACTTTGAGCTAACCTTTTTTGAAAGCTACTCTGCTGACTGACATCACTGAAGGAGTATCTGAAGTATACAGTGGTATGCAAATTGGGACAAGGTCAGATTCAAACATTTATTGCATACCTTCCATACCTGAATGGATTACAAGCTTTCTAGTATTTTATGTGGCCACCATTGGCTAAAGTAACTTGTTTAACACGTTTTGGCATTGACTGTATTAGCTTCTGACAAATGGCTTTTAGTTCCGGGTCATGATACCACACACGAATGTTCTAAATAAGATCTTTCTCTGTTGAACAGTGTCTTTTAGAGCCTAGTTTTCACAATGGGACTTTAGATCAGGTGAATTTCCAGGCCACTCTAGAATGTCAATCTTTTCTTTAATCACTGCCTGCACTTTTTGGAAGTGTGGAATGGAGCAAGGTCATGATGAAAAATGCCATACGCACCGTTCAATCACTTTCTCTGGAACAACCGTCCATTGTATTTTAAAATATTTATCGGAATTAATCATTGCCTCAATAGGGTGAAGGCTTCCAGGTCCTTCAAAGGTGAAACACCCCAAAAACATCTTTAAACTGTGTTTCGCCTCCTGTTGCGAATGTGCTTCCCGGACAGTTTTACCTTTACTCCGTCGTACAAGAGATTGTCTTTTTTTTGTTTGGTCCAAGGACAGAATCTCTTTTCCAATCACTAATCTCTTTTCCAAACACAAGCCCAGTGATATATTTAGCCCATCGCAATAGTTTCTTCATTGAAACTGTCAGGAGTTGCATTGTTTACAAGTCTTCTTGCAGGTCGTCCAGCTTCTAATAGTCTGCGGCGCACTGTAGATGAGTATGTTTACACCTCCGGTTGCTAACTCTGGAAGTCCTGACTTGTCATTGATGGACATATTACACTTAATCAGTTCGTGGTGATTTCTTACGTTTTAGTTCAGATTCATTTTAGTGTTTTGATGACATCGATCGACTATCTTTAAAGAATTTAAATAGTCTTGAAACACTGGATTTACTAAACCGCAGCAATCTCTCGAATAGTCATCAAAGTATTTTACTTGAGCGCTAAAACTTCAGTGCGTTTCCTTGGAGAAATATCAGTTACTGCACTTCACACAAACTCGCTCGTGTATGCTGTTATCAAACGCCGGCTCAGAACTGAACGTCACCAGCCTACACTGTAAAAATGACTGTAGATTTTACGGTTTTAAACAGTTTTCCAGGGTGCCAACACAAAACCGTAAAATCTACAGTTTTATGCAGTGTTGGAGCAAAGCTATAGCTTTGTTCCAACACTACCATTTACAATCGACGCATTCGTTCCAGCCAAAATTGTGTTTTCGTGATTATTTGGATTGACTCGCTCCAGCCAAATTCTGTGCTGTTTTCTTCATTAAATGCAGTGTTGGAGCAAAGCTTATAGCTTTTCTCACACTGCATAAAACTGTAGATTTTACGGTTTTGTGTTGGCACCCTGGAAAGCGGTTTAAAACCGTAAAATCTACAGTAAATTTTTTAGTGTAGCAAAAACCGGTTCTGGACGGTTACGGTCGCATTCTTGCGCAGTTTGGGTACGCCCACTTCCATCAATAAGAGCAACTTCCAGGTAAACTCAACAAAACACTTTCGTCTTGTTCCAGTTAATTTGTACACCATTATGTAGCCCTCAGGAATCTGCCCGCTTTCCACTTTAATTCCACCTTTCAGCTGCCAGTGGTGACTTTATGTACACAAATTTCGGGGCTCTTTGTTCAATTATAGCCCATGAGCCAGTTAACTTTAATTTTGTACAACTCTGGGTACCTGTGCTTTGTCCTGAGTTACTTGAGGGCATTCTATGTATCATTAAGGAATGTTCGCCAGGATACGAGGAGCAATTTACTGTCGCCAGCATGGAGTACACTACATTTTAAGGTGTTCCTGTTTCTCACAACCAAAGGAAAGTACACGTGAGAAGGAAGCAACTGTATCCGTCGAACGAGGCTCAAGTGTAAGAAAAGCAAAGGGGTCAAGGAAAAGTTAGTTTCAATTGAGCGTGTACTAAACTTTTTGGTTTCTAAAGCCTTTGCGGAAGTGCAGCAGTGGTTAAATGTCTCTCATTATTAAACAGGTGCTTTGTGGGACATGTAAAGTTCCATAAGTACTAAAAAAGATTTTTGTACTGCCCAAGAAAAGGTATGAGTTCAAATACTAGTGTATTACTTGTAGTTTAAATATCGCAAAGCGTAATTTAATTTGCGTAACATGAGCTTATTGTTTCCACAGGTGATGGAACGGACTTGATAAAATTCAACTATGATTCCCAGAAATCTTATGTCGATCACACAGTGCACAGTAAACATGCTACAGCAATCGCTTTATGGAAAATGTAAGTATTAAAATTTGCGTAGACTTCAGTTACTAGCTTAAACATGAAATTCGGCTGTTATAACAATTTCCTCTAAGATTTGGGTATCTAGGGAAAATGCAGTTTTAAAGGGAATGCTGCCTCATTGAACTTTAAAGGTAGTCCTTGCTCTATTCCCTAGTAAAGCAAAAACTGAGGGGATGGGAAGCCCTGCTAGAGGCGTTCAAGTCTTCCATAACCTAGTCGTGACTCCTTGCGTTCAATGATGTCTGTACAAGCTTTCGTAGGTACGCCGTCGATGGATGCTGACGCCCTTCATTTTGACTTTAAGATACGGCAGATGCAGCTCACTCACCTCGAAGGTAGCCAATTTACGGTCAATTTTACCGCGACTACTGATTTAGATCCTTTTGCTACACACGTGACTGTTGCATACTGAAATCCCAGACGCTGTTCCGCCGCGGAAATGCTCGTCTTTCTTGCACAGATTATCTGTCCGCGATCAAACTTTAAATCGCAGTGCGTATCACAGCTCCAGGTGGTTTATACAGCAGGTAGGTATGGCCTTATAGCTCGAGGGGTGTTTCCGCTAGCCTCATTATGACTAAGTAATTTATGGATAGGTGCTGTGTGTATAATTGTGGCTTCAATGTATTGTGAAAACCATAGTTCAATTTGTCAAGTTCAAATAGACTTCAGTGCTCTACTCTAAAGTTCAGGTAGGCGAGAAGGATGGGGTTAAACTTAAAGCTGCTAAAAACTGGGAGAAAAGCACTTTCGATCGAATGAAGACTTCTCTCCGGATTGATTGCGAAATTTAAGAAAACCAGTTCTGTTTGAAACGGGTCTTCTCCTGAAACTTTCCAGCTAAAGTGATAAATGGCTATACTACATGTAGCACAGCTTAAGAGGAAACTTTGGCTTTCATGCATGAATGTGAATTGTTGCAGACTTACCGGACTTGACGTTGATGCCTTACGGGATGTGGTTTTCCATTATAATGGCACAGTGAAGACTTCGGGTAAAAACTGTGTGGGTGTGAATAACTGTTCTAGTGCTCTAAGGAGATATTGTGGAAACCCTTAAAGTGCTGAAAAGTTTGGTACTAGTGAGATTTCTCCGTTAATTCTGTCCTGAAATCTAAAGCTCCGAAGTTCCGTATGCGGAAGGAAGTGCCGAACAGCTTGAATGAAGTCAAGGGTTACTCATACCGTAGTTGTGAAAATTTGCAGGAAGTGTCCCAAACTAAAACTGAAGGCTGGTATTTAACCTTCAGCCCCTCGTCAGGGTGAAAAACTAATTTTGATATGCAGGATTGTACTCTGTAGAAGCGGGGCCAGCTGGTCTTGCCAGCATAAAATACAGCCAGAACCTGAAGTATGAAAGCCAGTTGTCACCTGACTTCTAAATGTCATATGTACATGAACGTGTTAGCGCCAACTTGTAGTTAGACTCAACATCCATATGAATAAGTTGTGATGCTGTGGAACTGGATCCTGTAGTCTTCTGCCGAACCTGAGGCAATTAAAGGCTGTATTGTTCTTCCTGTACATGCGTCTCATGGTGTCATTAATCAATCTTTTTAATCTTCTGTGCAACCTGAGTTTAAATTCTCTAACTCAATGAAAACCAGGGTGACTGATCTTAAGGTTACCGTTCTTCTGTGGACACTTGAATAACTGCAGACTGACTTAACACTCCGGGTATAATTATGTATTTTGTCCAGGTGGCAGTGGTCTCTGATAGCTTTTGATTAATCCGAAATTATCCCGGGTAAGGATAGGGGTGGTCTGTCGCATGGAGCTAGTTTTGTGCCTCTGGAACCAGTGGCCTAAACAAAAGACCGACTAAAAGCTGTAGCCCCTAAGAGTTAATCATGGTGATTGTTGAACCTCAGTCCTCAAATGTTCCAAGAATCAAAATTATCAGTGTGTAGTGAAGTGCTATAATCAGTCTGTAACTAAGTGGAACCTCGCCAAGTCAGCTGATTTTTAAAGCTAACTTGCATTAGGTTGGCGTCCTCAAAGTTGACTCTTCTGTCGTCAATTCTGGAGCTCTTTGGTAAGTGTGGCGCTTGGTCAGTTTTCTCGAAATAAACTAAGGATTGTTTTTCCTGTCAGTTTAAGAAACTACCTGTCCAGTCAGTGATGTAATTTAATCAAAACTAAAATCCCAGGGCTTCCAAGTTCTGGTGAGAAACTTATGATCAGGAAATACAAGGGTGCCAATTTGAATTACTTCATAGCCTGTATAGCGAAAACCTTAGTTGGACGGGGAGAAACCAGTTACGGTCATCTCAAAATACTGAATTATTTGCTGGAGTGCCCACAAAAAGGTTCGCAACGTTAAATGTAATCTTTCAGAAATGCCCATTCTATTTGCCTCGGAAAGGCTGTTAGGGGCATAAAGGCTTTCAGTGAATTTAAACATGCAATCCTAAATAAGCATGACTTCAAGCACTACTAGCTGAGAGATTAGGAATAAACTTAATGTGCAAAAATTCAGTTTCGTATGTATAGAACTTTGCTGTGAAATAAAATCAAGGTCTTCAAAATCCCTACTTCTAAAGCTACGGGGAAAATTATGAACTAGACATAAATGAGTTATTTTTGACGAATTGACTGTTTCTTATGTCCTACCAGCCAGTTCTGGAGAATATCGAAGTTCGACGAATGCAAATACCAGAAGAATGGCAGATGAACCTAAGTATTTTCCATAATGTTTAAAAGGAGTCGTCAGTGAAATATAGCAACTCAGTTAAAACCATAACTATACAGTATCTTGCCAATGCTTATGTAAAACTAATTGAAAGAATTCATTGAGCGTAATGAAGCGGGTCTGGCAGATGCTAGTTTAGACTCGGTTGTCGCAAAATCGGGTAGGTGAATCAATGCAAACTGTCAGTTTAGTACTTAAGTAGCTGTATAATTTATGCCCAGGCACACTGGGCCAAGTGCCTGGGGTGACTGATTTAAAGTGAAAAGCAGAAACTTGTAGAAAGACAATTGTAGGGGAAGCCCATCGGGTTTTTAAGTTTTCCTGCTGCATGAGCACGTATTGGGTTGATGCATAAGTTCATGCCGGCTTATTTCTAGTGTTCCCCAGGTCGGTGACTGTGCAGATGGTCAGTTGTACATCAAAATGTAGCCAGTAATATCTTGTATCTAAATCATATTGCGTTGTGATTGTGGCTAATGGTTTTCAGGTCCAGAAGTGTCAAGTAGAGGAATGAACATTTCGGACATCTGCTGCTGAGTTTAACAAGGGATCCACAGTTGCCGAGGCCACTCGACAAATTTGTGCTTTGTATGGGGAGGATGCTATTGCTCCGAGGAAAGCTCACAAAGGGTTTGAGCGGTTCCGAAGTCGCAATTTTGACCTCAATGACTCTCCACGCTCAGGTCGTCCATCTCAGTTTGATGAGGATCGTTTGAACCATTTAGTTCACTTAGATCAGTGTCAAACCACACGCGAATTAGCCACTCAGATGGAATGATCAGGCCACAGTGGTGCGCCACCTGGAAGGTATGGGAAAAGATCCAGAAATTAGTCTTGGGTGCCTCACTCACAAAGGACAAGAATCAGCGTGTTGCCATATGTGGTTCCTTGCTCGCTTGGTAGCGCGAATGTTCTCGGTAACACAAACCCTTTCTTCCACGTTTGTTACTGGAGGTAAAAAGTGGTGCCTGTACGTAAATTTCGGGCATCTGAAGGAATGGTTGAGCCCCAAAAAAAACTCCCACACCACGTCCAAAACATGACCTTCGTCCCGCGAAGATGGTGTATGGTGGGACATGGAGGGCATTATTCACTGGGAAATGCTGCCGAGGAATCGGGCCATCAACGGCTGCACTCTGTTGTGAGCAACTGCGCAGTGTGGAGAGAGCAATTCAGCAGAAACTGCCACATCGGCGCCATGGTGTCCTCCTACAACATAACGCACGCTCTCACAGTGCAAACATGACCAAAACAGTCATTCAGGGCATGAAATAAATCCTTCCACATCCGGCCTGTTCCCCAGATGCCAGTCCTTTAGACTATCACCTGTTCAGATCTCTGTCAAATGCACTCAGTGGCAGAACGTTCAACAATGGTGTTGATCTCCAGAATTTCCTTTTTCTTCGCAGCGAAACCTGCACGTTTTTTCAAGAATAGCATTGCAGACCTATCCAGACGTTGGAACACCATCATAAACAATGAGGGGGGATACATAGTTTATTTATTCAGTTTTTTCTTCTGATGTAATGCATTCCTGTAGTGCGGTGAAAAAAGCGGCATGAACTTATGCATCAACCCAATAGAAATGCCCCCCTCAAAAGCAGGGAAACAAAGATCGGTGTGAGAAGTAATTCCTCTTCGGTATCACCCCGAAGAACTGGTTAATAGAAATTAATAGCAAGTGTTCTAGAGAAGCAGTTACACACAGGCTTGACGTATCTGCCATCTCGATTAAAGGTGAAAAGATTCCATGCTCGAGGGGTGGCACCTCCAGAACCGGTAAATTAAGGTTAGCTATGGTGAGCTTGCTCCAATAAATTTTTTGTGATCTCGTAGGTCTCCAGCCAAGACACCCTATCCTAAAATCCGAGTGGGCGGAAAGGCAAATGAACGTCGGTGTATCAAACAAAACACCTGCTCTTGCTGCGACTATTAGCTGCATATTATGTACCGTTCCTTACATGGAGATTGGCATACACTGAATTCTTTGAGAGCGTCACAAGCTATTCTGTTACCGCGTAGCTAAACCGCAGGAACGAACATTACTTTGTATTTACAAATCTCCTCATCCACAGTCTCTATCTGGAGTACTGTTTTTGTTAGCACGTTTGTGCTTCAACAGAACTCTGGAAAATTTTCGCTTGCTTTAGCAGTCTGGCTTTTGTCTTCGATTAAGCTACGGGTAGCTGCATCGATGACTATGAGTTTTGTTTCTAAGTATCTTTCACTACTTCGACTACCTTGGAATTGAGTGTGTGCCCATTGGTGAAAGTACGCAACTTTCTATTGCGCAGAAAGTACTAATTTATGAACTACAGTGGTATTTTCCTGTTACAAAATATCAAAGTAATTGCTATTTATATTAAGAGGATAAATAAAACTAGCAGTAAACAATAAGCAGCTTTTGACTACACACAGCTGGTCACAAAGATATCCGGCCATCATCCACAACAGAAGAAAATGAGTACGTTTCCAGCAATTAGCAACGAAAAAGCAGGTTTTATACAAACACTTGCAAATTATCGATTAGATTTGCAAGCTTAAAGTGAAAACAGGGAATTCACAAGAAAATTTATGCAAAACACGCGAACTTCTAAAACCAATCGCACACATCCGTCCAGCAAGTGGCCATACGCAGACATTGGTAAGTTTTGAATATTTTTTGGTGTAAGTGTGTGGAGGGTCTAAGCTTGAAAGATTTTGTAGCTTTGTTTGTTCTTAAACTTCCAATTTAGTAAAAATGCTTCAAGTTCGTGAAATTAACTTACCAGAAAGAAAACTCGTTACATTAAGTGAAAAGGGTTATTCTCAATGAAGAATTGAAAGCGAGATTAAAATACTTCATAGTACAGTACAGTGCAGGGCATCATTAAAAAATGTATTATGCGTCAAAGCGGATGGCCAAAAATACTAAGCGAACGTGAAAAGACAAGTTGTGAAGCAATTAAAAAAAAAAAAAAATCCGAGCAGCGGTGCTAAAGAAAATAAATGCAGACGTTCTAATTAGTTCTGGAAAGAATTTCAGTACCGGAACTGTTCGACGTACGTTACGAAAGCGTATATATAATAACCGGATCGCACGAAAGAAACCGTGGATTAACGACACTAGTATGAAAAGACTAATTCGCAAAAAATACATTAATGAACCAGAAAGCTCACAGAACAATGTTTTTTAGCGACAAAAGTAACTCGAAATATTTAATAGTTCAAGAAAACTAGTAAACACCTCCAGCAGACTGTCTAGCCTGGAGGCGGGTCCATAATGGTTTGTTGCAAGTCAGCGGCTGGGGTTGGAAACCTTAATTTCATTGATGGAAAAATGGATCAGTACATGTACAGGGGTTGTCTAAAATAATGAAAACACTTTACTAAAAAAGTAACTTTGGTATGTGCTGCTTTTGAGTAAAACGAACA
This sequence comes from Macrothele yani, assembly GCA_039090855.1. Classification (NCBI taxonomy): domain Eukaryota; kingdom Metazoa; phylum Arthropoda; class Arachnida; order Araneae; family Macrothelidae; genus Macrothele; species Macrothele yani. The sequence continues at coordinate 131,864,254 of CM076996.1, read as the reverse complement.
TGTAACTATTTTTTTTGTAAAAGTGTTCTTAGTCTCAAAGGTCTATGTAATTGCATTGTAAATCGGTGTTTGCATAATTTCGTTCCAGGTGAAGGCACAGCGAGTGACCTGTCGAAGTTCCAAAGAGGGCAGATTGTAAGAGCCAGTCTGGTTGGTGCGTCTGTAACCACAGTGGCACAGGCATTGAGGGTATAGAGTTAGTGTCAAAGGTCATGACAACACGATGTTTACGGCACAGCTGCGAGACACAACTGTGGAAGGAAACCCAAACTCACTGCCAAGAGACAGGACATTAAAGAGGATTGTGACCGCAATTAGGAAGACCACGGCGATGAATTGACTGCTGAGCTTAATGCAAATCTCCAAAAACAGTGTCTACCCATACCGTGAGAAGGGAATCGCATAAACACAATATTTACGGCAGAGCTGCGATTGCAAAACCCCTGGTGTCGCAGGTGAATATGCAACTGAGACTACAGTGGTGCCAGAAACATAAAACGTGGACTGCGGATCAGTGGAAACATGTCTTGTTTTCCGATGAATCAAGTTTCCTCACCATAGGACGGATTTACGTGTGGAGAACCCCCGCAGAAGCCTGCAACCGAGACTGTCTGCTTAATGCAGTGAAGCATGCGGGCGGTTGCGTAATGGTTTGATCCATGATCTCGTGGTTTGCAGCAAGTCCCATAATCACCTCGTACGGGCGTATAACTAGCGGTGACTGTCACTCTTTTGGCCGAGCATGTGCATCCAATGGCGCAGACATTGTTTCAGTCAGGATTTTGCACTTTTCAAGATAATTCCTCTATTCATAGAAGTCTAACTGTTCAATCATGGTTTGAGGAACATGAGGAAGTTGCACACCTTCCCTGGTCTGCACAACACCGTACTTAAACACCATTAAGCTCCTGTGGTCTGTTGGAAAACAGTGCGATCCCGTTGTCCTCCTCCGGCGTCTCAAGGAATTGGAGCAGTTTTAAAAATATTAAGTATTCAAAGTTATAAAATGAAGCTATTTTAATCGTACAAATTTTCATCCTTGGGAACGCATTAATTGTGAAGAAAATGTGTACAGAAGTTTTCCCATTGGAAGTATAGGAAGCAAAATTACTTGACGTCCACCTTAAACATCTGTACCTACATTCAATGTAAACAATCGGGCTTAATGGTTACATAGATGAAACTTCTCATTTGACAAGAAATTGCCTGCGACAGTCTCCTCCCATGTGGGAAGTTTGTGTAAACTGAATAGACGCAAATTTTTTCTCTTGTTACGTGGAACAGAAACTTCTACTGAATTGATACAAAACATCTGTTCTAGAATTCCCATGACTTCTATGCCCTGTGTGGAACCTTGAGTATTTGAAGATTGCGAAAAGGATTTGTGTTGCCTTAAATATTTGCCCAAGAGTACAGTAAGCTTAGTACAGTCTTGTTCTCAACCTAAACAAATTGTTTTAGGGAACAATTGTTTAGGTTGAGAACAAGACTACTAAGCACATAACGTGTATTCCCCCAATTGGATACACTAGTTTCTGCATGTAATAAGTCTTTTCAAAATAACTGCTCAAGAATGCAAGTGACATTGAGACTGAAAACAAGCAAAATTAAACACTTCAAAAGGACCTGTCGTCAGCTAAACTATTATGCTTTAACTGAAAAAACTTCGGCATAAGTCGCTTCAAAACGTCTTGAGAGGTCCTAAAGCAATTTATGAAGCATTAAAAGCTTTGAATTTTTTTCTGAAGCATTTAAAGTAAATTTTCGATCAGCAGTATAGAACATGTAAAACAAAAAGTTGGATGTTCACGGATAAACTAAAAATCGCGCTAAATTGTCCATGTGGCAAATTCTACAACTTAATTTCCTGGGCGGCTTGTTTAAAATAAATAAAAAAAAAATACCCATGTGGGGCGTCAAGAATAACTCCCATACACTCAAATAACCTGGGTTTTCAATATTTTCATTACTTGTTAGCATGTTCTGTGATAGTTGATCCTCTGGTTGTGGAAAGCTGTTTGCCAAGGCTTCTGCGCCAGTGAGATTTCTTTGTAAGAACACCGGACAAAAAAGTAATCGCCCCTGGCAGAATTTGCCTAATTGGTGACTACGCCTCTTGCCTTTAACAGCATAATCCGGTGTGGTAGACTCCACCAGGTTGCGGATGCATTTAACATCGATTTGCAGCCACTGTGCGTTAGTTGGTCCCGAAGTTTCTCCAGAGTACGCGGGTGTCTATTAATCTGTTCCAAATGATCTCTCAGATCTTCGATTTAACTCTGAGGATTTGGCGGGCCAGTCGAGGTGACAATGTTGCTGATTGTTCGTCGTGCCTCTCAAATACATTTTTAGCACTGGGCACACTTCAATTGTCTTGGAAGAGAAGTGGCAATGTGATGCTGCTCTTGGAGATGAAGGGGCAGCACTTAGTCATTCAGAATGCGGAGGTACGCATGCTGGTTCAAATTCATCGTCACTGTAAAGAGAGGGCCCTTTTCGTGGTACACAAAACATCGCAGAACCTACTCCAGCTTGAACACCTTCGACACAATCAGGATTAAAGGCTTCATTGGGCCTGCGATGCACTCGTCGCCTCCTATCATTGGAGTACAAGCAAAAACTAGACCCATCAGACCAAATTACTTGTTTCCAATCCTCCACAGTAAAGTTTTGATGCCTCCTGAGGCAATTGATAACTTGCGAATTTATGACTTAAGGTCTCTTCAGTGGTCCTCTGCTCCAGATGGCGATTGCATGCAGTTCTCGTCGCAATGTCCTTTCTGAAATTGGAGTGGACTTTTATTGCCTGTTTGGAACAATTGCCTGGTTTGAAACTGATTTGCAGTTACCAGGCGTGAAACATGGCGGCGATTCTTGTTGGTGAGAATAGTTTCCGGCCACAGTTACGTCGCAGATTTTCAGTTTACTGCGAACTACACCACTGTTTATAGACCAGCTGGACAGTACGCTTCGACACACCAACAAATTGGAAGTCTTCAATTTGTGTCCGTGGGCACGGCCAAACACGATGGCCCCTTTTCGTCACTCAGTAACGTGTCTTCTGACCCATATTGCAGACTAAATTTAACACACGTTGCTCTTCACAACTGCACGAGAAAATCCTGTAGACCACGTCGGCTATCTCCCACCAATGTTATCATGGCATCTTCTATGCAACCGGTAACCTACTGTCATTTCTGTTGGGGATGACAATTTTTTTTTGTCTGGTGGACTTATTTCTGTACAGAATTCAGTCTTCAAATGTTGGGTGTACTCTTATAGCGTTAATGTTTATGCGGATGACTGTTCTCGAAGTGTGGTAGAAAAATATCTGGTCTTGACAGTAACGCGAAAACTGGGGCAGCGCGAACTCTACCACCAAATCAATATAAGGATCTGTAAAATTATCACAGTATAAACAGCATTGATTCTGTTTTCACTTCAATGAGCTTCACTAACTGGATTTTTTTTTCACATTGGTTAACTTTTGTAAACATTTGAACTCACCTGAGAATTTCAATTTCAGGAAAATGGACGGGTCGTATCACCTGGCTATAGCAAACTCTGATGGCAATAAAGATGCCTCTGATTTGACTACTGAAATATTTACTTATAACTGGATGGGTGAGTTTTCGCTTTTTATAACTAATTCCTACCTTAAAGTTACACGCAATAACTTATTACGAATGTACTTCTGAGTGTTGTCATTCCACGTTCTGAGATACGTAAAATATGGCAATGGTAATACTGCTTTATTTGAAAATTGTTTACTCGCTGGGTATTGTCTACAGGTAGTATGAAGTGTTCTATGGTGTAGGGAAAGCATAATTTCGGGTATCTCGTGCCGCCTTAAATTCAAGTGTTAGATTAAATGTAGAATAAGGAGTGATCCTAGTCTGAATCAGCCTTCGTCACATGAAAAATAGTTTAACGAGAACATATAACTCAACCGTGTTAAGTTTGACTTAGTTTTGGCTATGCTTATTGCAATTTGAATTCGCCGTAGTGGCACATGGAGCATTTTTATGAAATTTAGAAATATCTTAATTGGGTGATCTAGAAAGACTTCATTTTGTTCCTGTTTTGTGTAGTCATCTCCCAATCTTTTACTTCGTCATAATACTGTCTCGTTGCTTCATGTTAGAGCGCCTTTAAAAAAAATCGTGAACTTAAACCTAGCTGTATTTAGTTTCTATTAATGTACACTGACATACCTCAATCCAAGGAATAAGTTTCCTGGAAACAAATTCCATTCTGTCTTGATCAATAGTAGAAACTCCAATACTATGGAAAGACTAAGTTTACGTAAGGAGAATTCTTAAACTAAGTATTACTGCACTTCCTGGTAACTTGGAGAAAGATACTTCAAAAGAAATCTTGATAATGAATTTAGATACCTGTCTGATGGAAGGAAGCTAAGACTTGAGTTTCAGCCTGGGTAAACGGCTAAAAGTGAACTTACTACGGTTTGGAAATGTGTTCTTAATGTACTTACGAAGTGTAATCCAATTGTAAGATACGCATTCTTGTTTCACTAGTTTAACGAAAATTTTCAGGTTACTTACTAGGAGCGTCAGTAAAGCACTTGAAAACTTTCGTATTATTCGATAGTACAGGGTGTCTATAAATGAAATATAAAGCCTCTGTATGCTCTAACCCGAAGAACCTCTAAAGTCTCTTCAGATGTTGCGTCTTGGCAATGCGAAACGTTATAGAGCTGGGCAGTGAGGCAGGATACGCCCCGAACCTGCTACATCGAGAAAACCCGGATCAGTCTTACTAATCTTTCGAAGCCGCAGCTACGCTACCTGGAATAAATTCCCTACATACCAAATGCTTTTCTATCAGCTGAAGATGAACTTCTGTGTTGGCGCCAGACATCTTTATATCCCATGCTTAAGGGAAACAGAAAAGTCCCCACCTTCCAATGAAGCAGGTGTTTATGCCATTCCTCTACTACATCCGGACGGATCCGCGCGATACTACACTTAAATGACTAAACGTTCATTTAGAATTAAAGTTAACTGACATAAAAGGGACAAAGAACGGCAAAGTAACTGCGGCTCTATCCAGAGAAGTAAAGTTAAAGTCCGCTACTCCTATGTGGGATAAAGTGAAGAAATTGGCTTCCTACTCCACTCCAAATTCTACTGCCATTCGCGAAACTTTGGAGATCATAACCAACAGTCGTGCAATGACAGCGTCTCATTGGAGTTGCCACGGGTTTGGAACCAGTTCTTCAAATAGTGATTGCCTCATGGTTTTAGTTATGATTCCGCGTAATAAACTAGCATAACGCCTCACGTCTTTGAATGCCTGATTACGTTCGCATCTATTCGTTATTGTCAAGTCACCACGTCCGAATTGTTCAACCGTTCTATTATTCAGTTTGCAGTTAACTGTACCTTTCTTGAAAGCAATCTGGTTGATGTGCGAAAGCTTGGAAAGTGTTTTATTTCTATTCTACGCCAAGAAATTTCGGATCACTATTATAGTTATACTTTTTAAGTTATACTTAAAAGCTTAGTATGCTGTTGAAAAAAAAAACTTTAAACGTCAAGAGACGTGGCAAGTGTTAGATTTTTCATTACGTGAGACACCTGGCGACATCTATCATCTGACTATCTTTGACCACCATTTTTCAGGGTGTTGGATTGGACATGGCGATAAGACGGCTAAGCCACCCTGTTCTCCTGATATTACACCATGCGACTTTTCTTTGGAGCTTTATTAAGGACATTATACAAAAAAGGTTACATCTATCACTGAGCTCAAAGAACGCATTACTGCAGCCTTTCTCCTTGTTACACCTGACATTTTGTAACGTACGCGGGTGGAACTGGACTATCTTCTAGAAATGCTGCGAGCAACCAACAGAACACGTTGAGACCTGACATTTTTACTTTACTATGTTTTGTCACTTTTCCAATAGCATACTGAAGTTGTATACTTCATTTATGGACACCTTGTATTTTTTTCTTAACTAGTTTTTTTTGTGTGAGAAACTAAGACTTTGAGAAAGTGAGATTTGGTTACTGTAAAGAAAATTGATTTAGGCGCAATGACTGAATACTGAACTGATTGATGGGTGAGTTCATGGAGTCTGATCAGAAGTAAAAATCCAAACTAACTTTATATTTGCATACAAAAATAGCTTTGAAATTAAGCGCTGTAGTTCTGCGTGGAATAAATGCTAGACTTGAAAATTCTATTCAGCCGAATATTACTAGTTACGGAACTGCTACAAATTAATACGCGAGTTGCACAGTAGGGGCAAGTTCTCTATTGGCTTCAGATCTGGACTTCCTGTAGTAGGATATTACACTGCTGGCCACCCAAAATGCAACACCAAGGACACGAGATAGCAACAAAGCCAGATTTACTGGACACAGATACAAAGATGAAACGATTGAGCTTACAGGCCCGTGCGACTTGCGGAACACGCAGACTTCAATAGTTCGTGTGACCCCCCATGGCTGGTAATAACTACCGCTATACGCCGCGGCATCGAACGAAAGAGGCTTTGGATGTAGGCTTGGGGTATGTCGGTCCAGGCTGCTTCCACACGTTGCCACAGTTCATCAGGAGTAGCCGCGGGTGGTGCTTGCCAGGCCACTCGGTTGCCGATCAGCGACCAGACTTGTTCGATGGGCGACATATCGAAAGAACAGGCGGGCCACGGTAGCAGCGACACCTGGTGGGCCGTGAATTGTTGCACGATGCGTGCCACGTGCGGGTGCGTTGTCCTGTCGAAACGTGGCCGCTGGCAAGTCCTGCAGGTAAGGGAGGACTACAGGCTCCAAAACGTTGATGTAGCGGTGGCTGAGTGTACCGTCGATGCGTACCAGAGGGGTGCGGGTGTCATATCCAATTGCGCCCCAAACTATAACGCTATGCGACTGACCGGTATGGCGATGCATAATGCAGGCGTCATACAGTCTCTCGCGCAGTGCCGCCACACGCGGATCCGACCATCGTGATCCCGGCGCAGATGAACTTGTTCGTTATATTGGCAACCGAACTTCCAGGATGACCCAGCTGTTAAGTTTCGCTCAATGATGTGATGTTCTTTCCACACGGCGCGACAGGAAAAATGAGTACCTTCAATGCTTCTAAATTAGTGTAATGTTACGTTCCACACACCAAAAAAGTGTCTGGTATTTCTTAAATGCACGTTCATGGGATGACTTCGTACAGCGACACATGGTCCCGGCTGACCCGTGGGCCTTGTCCCCCGGCCCTCTTTTGGGGCGGGGATGCGACTTACTGCACCGCTGGACGCACATGAGATAAAGGCAGATAGCAGTGAGTGCATGTCCGTGTAACTGAATTGGGAGGTAGACTTACTCTGGAGTGAGGGGACCCCGGTTCGATGCCCGGCGCTGACAAACTTGTTCGTTATCACTTCCTCGGACATCTGAGAAACTTAGTTAAAGGAAGACATTATGAATTATAGAAACTTCAACTAACAGCGATGGAGTACAGTCTAAATGTCCCTTCTTTCTCGGTGAGTTAGTATTCCATTGCGGATTTGTTTCATGTGAAGGCTTTTCGCGAATGTTTCCGATGCAAATATTGATGCGTCTCATTAGCAAATGTTTTTTCATGCAAAGATGTGATTTTCCAGCGAGTTCTGTCAGAGTAAAATGGGTTCTCTAGCATTTTAGGGATCCTAGAGCGTTACTAGACGAAATGTTAAGTTCCATTCAACTCTAGCTTAGTTTAATGCTTTGCAGAATTACAGCAACGACTTACCTATACAGCTCATAATTTCAATAAAATTGGAGCTGTATGGCTAGTAAAGTTTTGGTTCACTAAAGATAACTGCAATCAATAACTTTGTCTTAATTTAGAATCTGGCTAAAGTCATTTTACCTTTAGTGAAAATGCTGAACAATCTTGGCAAGAGGTGCTAGTCTGAATGCTCTGAATCTGATCTGGTGTATTTGGAATTGTTGAATTGAAGTAACTTGAGATGAAAACGTAATGGCGACATAACTAGCTTCTTCTAATGCTGCCTTATGGCATTTGCGACTATCAGTTTGTATCTCTCTATCGTGCACTGTGTAGAATTTGTGCAGTTGTCAGACCGAGCTTTTAATATTGTCCATCCAGTTTTCTTCCTGCCAGGTCTTCTTTCCCTTCTACTTTACCTTCCAAAATGATTTGTAGCAGGTTGTATTTGTTATTCCTGTGTCCTAGGTGTATTTACATTTCCGTTCAATAATTTTTAAAAGCTCTTGGGCAGTGTTCATATCACGCAGGACTTGGATGTTTGTCTTGCCAGTCAAAGATTCTAAACATTAGTCGGTATAATCAAATTTCAAATGCTTGTAGCTTCTAGATTGCTGTTAATGTCCATGCTTCTACTCCATATAGCAGTATTGGCCATATGTAGCATTTAAGTGTTCTCAACTTGAGCTCGTTTCTGAAGCTCCTGTCAGCTAATAGTGACTTCCATTTCATAAATGCACTTCTAGCTTGTTCAATACTTTTTATTTCCACCTCGTGTTTTAGCTGTTCATTTATTATTCTGAGGTATTTGAAGTTCTAAACTTGAAGTTTTCCGTCATTTAGCTTGATTGTAAGTTTACTTGGGGTTCGGCTAACTTTCATTACTTTAGCTTTCGTTTGTTTATTTTGAATTCCAATTTTGGCTTTCGGCACTTATCTCTTCCAGTATTGTCTGTAATTAGTGCCGTGTTATCTGCATAACGCAAGTAATTGATGTAATGTCCATTCACTTGGTTCCCAATATTCTTTTTCAGCTAGAGTAACTTCGCTTACTTATTAAACTGAGGTGATGCTAAGAATGAAGTCTCTGTCCTTTGAAGATAACTTATCCACGGCCGGTGACTTAACAGGATTAGATTCATTCCAGAATTTAGTAACTTTTTGCCATGTTGGAAATCTTGTTTGCTTCAACAGCTAGCTTGGTTAACTAATCCTGTTTTGACAGTTAAGCTAAACTAATGGAAAACTTCGTTTGTTCGTACCAGCAGGATTTTTCTTACCTGGCTAAGAAACGAAACTTCAGAAATGCAACCTAATGTTGAACAAGTCTTTAATTTTCTGCTATTAAAACGTTGCTAATTGTCATGCACATTAAAATCTTGTAGAAAATGGTTACTCAACTCTTCATACATTAATCATTTAACTGGCTGGGACGAATTTGCTTGGGGTTAGTAAAATGGTCTAAAATCCGCTGGAACGAATATCGAAGCTGTCTTTATCTTGGTCATTAAAGGGGACTATTGCCAACCCTTTCTGATTTTTCGCTTTAAGGGCTGTAATGGCGGCAAACCTAAAGTTTGATTCACTTGTTTCCACAGAGTGGCATATCAGTGTTAGCGGGACTAGCCCCTTCTCATGCCTTGAGTGACTGAAAGAATAAATAACTCGAAGGGGAATTTATCACCAGTTTATGGTCTACTGCTGAGATAGAGGGGTGAAAGGACTAGAGATGAGAGTAAAGACTATGCGAACTTCTCATAACACGAACTGCACAAACTATACACAAGAGTATAACTACTAGTGACTCGAATTTATTGGCGTAGATAAAATCAGTTTCCAAACTTTCGCGCATAAACCAGATGGCTTTTTCAAGAAAGGTAGACAGTAAATAGCCTGAAAATCGCCTGCGTACAAAAGTCTACTATAAACCCACTTCCGTTCCCAACCTGATGCTACACAGCTAATTCTGCGCCGCTGCATAAGTCCCCCCCGTTCTCGAATCGGAAGAGCATCCGCAATCTCAGACTTTCATTCTAGACTAAGTGAATTAAAAAGCCTTATCGAATTGGCCACTGAGGCAGGATACGATCCGAACATGGTACATAAACATATCTAAAGAAACTGAGGCATGCCAATCTGTCGCAGCTACGCTATCTGGGCTCTATTCCTTAAATACCAAATATTTCTTATAAACTAAAGAACGCGCTGAGGAAGATGAACCTCGTTGTCGGCATAAGATCTGACATCTTTATATGCTATGCTCAAGCGAAATACTGACAAGCCCCCACTTTCTAACGAAGCAGGTGTTTATGCCATCCCTCTACAATATCCGGATGGCTCAAAGCCATTGGGATGACCAAACGTTCATTTAGAATTAGTCAACGAGCTTGAGGACATGAAGGAAGGCAAATTAACCACTGCCTTATCCAGAGAAGTCCAATTAGTCTGCCGATCTCGTGTGGGATGACATAAATTAGCTTCCTACTCCTAAATCCACTGCGATTCGGGAAACATTGGAGATCGTGCCCAAGAATGAGGCCTGCAATGATAGTCTCGCTCGAGTTACTACAAATTTGGAACAAATTCTTGAAATAGTGAATGCCTCTTTATTTTCTTTCAAGGAGATTCCTCGTGCAAAACGAAAAATATTAGTGTCTTTAAATTTGAATCTCTTCGTGTATTGTCAAGTCACCGCGTTCAAATTAAAGGGTTCTATTTCGAAGTTTGCTGTCTACCTTTGAAAAAGCAATCTGGTTGATGTGCGAAAGCTTAGATGCTTTGATTTTTATCTACGCCAATAAATTCGGCTCATTAGCGTAGTTTCACTCTTATGTGAACTTTTGTTTGAGGAGCGCAAGGTTCCAGTTACAATTTGGTTCAGGTGAATCAGTCGCTTAAAGCCAATGAACGTTGTAGGCTTAATGTCGAACTGAGATACTATGCAAAGCTCATTTAGTTTCAATAGAAAGGTTGTCTACCCAAAGTTGCATATAATCTGCCAAACTTTCGGAGTAGTCTAATGTAGAACTTGTAATAAAGGTTTTGTTACACGAAGTTACTGCATTGACGCAGTTTTCCCATCTGAGACTTGACGTCTCCACAGTCCGAGGCAATATTTGCATATGTACTTGTATATACTACGCCGCACATAGGCCGTATGGCCCTTAGTGCAGCAATTCTGATTTCACATGGGCTCCGAAAAAGAATCTACAAAACGAGCGTAGATCACTACATACTTTCTAGGCAAGGCAATTAAAACTGCCGTTCCGTGAAAACTAAAATCGCACAATGAAGTATAGCTGCAACAAAATGTCCTAGTACTTTCCCTCGGATGTGCAACGATCCCATCGTTCAGTCCACTTCCCAAAGCGTGTGGTGAAGGCTTTTTGTGGAAGCTGCTTAACGACCCCTGGTACAGCTTGAATAACGTCAGCATCTGTGTTGAACGTTGCGCCACGGAACTTCATTGTTGAAAACAACCAGAAATCATACGGGCGAGGTCCGGACTGTAGGCACGATGTGGCATTATTTTAATACTGCATTTCGTAAGAAACTGAACACATGTGGGTAGGCGTTATGGTGTAGGGTCCACTAGCCCACCAAGTTCCTGTTTAATCGATGTGTCTTCAGACTTAGACTGAAATGTAATACTCAGCATTGACAGTAATTTGTGGGGAACTGCAGTCTGATAGACTACACCTTTATGATCAAGGAGGATTTTATTCACTTTCCCTGCTGATTGATTTGGTTTGGCGGACTTTTTTCGGAAGTGTTCGCGGACACTCGTTGCGCGCTTCGTGAGGGGTTTGAAATAGTGGACCCATGTTTAATCGGCAGTTATTACTGTGTTTAGAAAGTTCGAATCACTTGAAGTGTTTCTATTCAGAATTCACCTGAAATCTGGCTAACAATTATCTCGTCAGGTGATGAGGTACCCATCTGGAACGCACACGATGCAGCAGTAATTTGTCGGGTAGAATGCGGAATGCCGATGTTTTTTAATATTAATTGACGCAGCTGTGTCTTCACACATCATTCATCAATATTCTTGCAGGATTGCCCGAACAGTGTTAACAATACGATCCGTAACATTTTCAGGTCTACGAGGTATAGGAGAGTTCTGCCGACAAAAACTCCCTTTTTGAAATCGTGGTGCCATCTAAAAATGACTCACCCAAACATTTTTATTTGTACGCTGTTTTCATTTAATAAACTGCAGTAAAATGTCGTCGCACAACTAATTTCACTTGACCCTGAATCACTCCTCCGTAATAGCTGTATGGCGAAATGCAGACTTGCCTTAAACAACTGCACCTTAAACAACTGCGTAATAACCAGAATCTTCTGCCACGGCTAAACTGTTGCCATAGATACTTCCTTAATTCGGTTAGTCGTCTGCGTGGTTATTTTTCCCCATCGAGCTTATATTAGATGGGGACACCACTGACTCTGCCGCCATAGGTCACAGCTAATCTTTGGCGTGATACAGTAAAAAAAAAAAAAAACTAATTACAGTTGATAAAACGGTAAGCTTGTGTATAATTGAGATTATTGAATTCCTCATTTTATCTGTTTATACGCCTAGAAGCTTTTATTCCATTGGTTTCAAGCAGCTTCTAGTCTGCGGCTGCGTCGTGCCCTGTGACTTCTTTCAGTACGGTCTGTGGCTTATTGCGGCGAGTGCTGTCTGGATAAGTCCACCTAATACAAACTATTTTCCCCTTCGCACGGTTTCCAACTAAAAAAAAAATTATACTCAGTTTTTATGGAACGGCCTTCGTAAATGCAGTGATCTGTTAGACTAATCTAAATGTAGGCCCCCATCCAGACAGCAAAAACTTCATAGCATCGGAAATGCGGCACATCTCAAGATTTGATATTGCCAATTTTAAATTCCTGGAACTGATAAAACTAGATACTAAATTTAAATTTCGTAGATTTAGAAATCTTGTTTATACGAATAAATTTATTTCAGGGACGTACTTCGACAAATACTCTTCAATTACTGCCTACGATGTGAAAGATATCGAGCCATTTCATATACACAACATGGCATATTTGGCTGTTGCAAATCATAGGCGTGGAAAAGCAAACTACCACGTGGACTCCGAAATTTTAAAGTACAACCTTGATCAAAATAAGTGGCTTTCTCTTCAAAAGATAAGAACTTACGGAGCAATGGATTGGGAGTTTTTCACCTTCGGAAAAAGCACGGGAAAGGAATTCTTCCTTGCGGTGGCAAACTACGTGGAACAAGGTAAGTGAATTAAACTTGCAACAGAGATTAAATCTGAAATTTTGATCCTCCTGAAATATGTAGTTTAAAATATTGTGGTTCACTGTTTTTAGTTTTAAAGTAAAAATACTCTGTAGACACCAAATTTTAGAGATGGGGATGATGGAAGTGTTGACAAATGCCCGCGCAGAGTGGAACAGAGCCAAACTCAGGCCATAAATAGGCAGACAGAATGGTTTTCCAGAAGTATGCATCTCAATTTAAGAACATGGGTAAACTTAGTAATCTGAGCGGCTTTGGGCGTGGACGAATTGTCTGCGCAAGACCGGTCATTGTATCTCCCAATGGTTAGAACACTACGGTTCAAGAGGGTAACCGTATCAAGGGTGTACCGCGAGTATGCAATCTTAGTGTACGTTTATGCTGTAGCCTTGCTGCTGGCACATCGCCGAGCTGTGCACATGGATGCCTGGCGATGATGAAACAAAACCATAAATCTTTACAGGCTCATTTATCGTGGAGCAGCGATGCTATCTGCGCTGCTCGCGGCGGTCATCGCCACTGCGATGACATCCTAGTTTGTTTTTCGAGCCTCTGCCATCGCCAGGCATCCTCAAACTCACGCTGTGATTGGTTCCTTCAAGGCCACTTTTCCCGTTCATTGACCCACTTTCACAATTGAGTGTGAAACTACGCAGGCATCTCTTATCTTTAAAAACCTTGTTTTCATAGAAGCCAGTTTTGAGTTTTCCTGTGATTTGTTTAAGAGGTGAAAATTTAGACTTTTTGAAGTATGAGTGACAATTTCAGACACTATCGGCTGTTTTCGAACGCATCGCTATTTGGGACTAGCTCCATGCAGATCACAACAGAAATTGGGTAGACAATATTTGGTCGAATCTTTAACTGCTTCACAATTTCTGGTTCAATATTTAAAATATACTGAAAGGTTAGTTGCGACATCCTTTAGTGTCTGGAAAACCTCTCTGGATAATTCTGGAGTTCACAGAATTGGTGAAAGTAACCGTAGTAGGGGCGTCCTTGATTCAATGGATGCACTCCATATCTTTTCGTTCTCCTTGTCAAAAACCACATCTTTGTCGAAAATGAATCAGTCATCAGATGACATAAAAGCATAGTTTCATTTCAGAGGATGCAAGACTAATAAAAGCGACGTGAACAGCTGCAGGGTAAATGCTCCATGGCGAACATAGCAGCTACATGCCGGAGCGAGCATCTGTGCCAGCAGCGAGGCTGCAGCATAAACGTACCCTTGCGTACCAGAGCAAGCCGTGGCCTACCACACGTCATTGATGAGAGATCGACTTGGACCATCCAGGCTCGTAGAGACCAACCGCTTGGTAACAGCGACGCAATTCACACCCAGGTTAAATGTAGGAGGCCCAAGCAGTGGCAGCGAGCGAATGTTACGCTGCATACTCTGGACTACGGGATCAGACTCCCTACTAGTGTGCTACAGCTGACTGCTCGTCATCGGAAACTAACCTCGCATGGTTCCGGGAACATCAAAACCAAGCCACAGCAGAGTGGCACCACGTGTGGTCAGATGAGTCCCTTTCCTTCAGCTGTACAGAGCTGACGTGAGGGTGTGGCGTCGACAGCATGAGGCCATGGTCACGTCGTGCCAGATCGGCTGTGTTCAAGGCAGTGGTGGCTCTGGTTTAGAGCATTCTCGTGGGCACAATTAGGTCCCTTAATGTGTCGGGAGAGGTCCTTAACCACTGCGCACTACAAGCATGTGCTGATTGATAAACTACATGGTTTCGGCGCGTCCAGCAGACCATGGCATGTTAAAGTAGGACAATGCGCTGCCTCACCTGGCCGCAAGTATCCAGGTATGTCGCGAGGAATAATCTGTTTGTAACCATCCGGTGCCCCCCCCCCGGGATTTAAAACCCTGTGAAAACTGGTATGCCGTAGAGCGTAACATTAGATCCATGGATCCTGGACTGACTTCTCGGGCGGAGTTGTGGACAGTGCTGCTACAGACATGGCTGGCATTACCTCTGGAAACCCTCTGACATCTAGAGTAGATGCCTCGGGCGGGACAGGCTGTTTTTCTCGCTAGGACACAATATCAGGTAGGGATCAGTTTTATCCATTGAGCGTGTAAGTACTAAAAACAATGTTCACATCTAAAGTAATTTAAATCTGCGTTGAGAGTACTAAGACTCAATGAGTGAAGTAAATGCAAGTTTTATGAACAAAGCTTGTTTTACCAACATGCAGCTATTAGCGACCCATCCATAACTTACGGCTATTTGCTTCGTGCAAGAGGGAACCAGAATGTAAAACTAAACTACTCATACTTTACAAACCAGATGCACTGCTGGCCACCCAAAATGCAACACCAAGAATGAAGCATCAGATTGGCCTGAAATTCGCAGCATGCGAAGCCCGCGAGAGGACATGCAAACGATTAGCATTGCAGGGCATATGCAAATCATGTGCGCCCGGCACGCCACCGAGAAGCACCATAAGAAAAGTGTGCAGAAGGCGGGGTGTAAGTAGTGGAAGTGTGTTATGCTGCCGGACCTGTGCGTGGGAAGCTTCCTGATGCCTCGTCGCAGAATACGGCAGTCATTCCAGTACGGTTTCGGAGTTCGACAGAGGACGAATAGTGGCTTATCGCGACATCGGTTTATCGTACCGAGACATCGGCGCACGTGTGGAACAACATCCAGCCACGTGAGGCGAGTATGGATTAGTTTGGTGCAGGAGAGACTGACTGACCGACGTGAGCGATTGCCGCGGCACACCACCGGACGAGAGGACCGGCATGTTGTGCGGCGGGCATTGACTGCTCGCACCGCCACATCACGAACGTTAGCGCAGGAATTAGGGTATGTTGCGCAACAACCTGTGGCAGCACGTACCGTTCGACGTCGTCTGCAGGAGCGGGGACTTGTCGCACGGCGCCCATTGCTCCGATGACCATTGACGTTACACCACCGGCGAGTGCGGTGGCAGTGGCCCGTTGAACGCCGCACCTGGACTACGGAATGGCACGACATTGTAGTCTCCGACGAATCCCGCTTTTGCCTGCAACAACACGATGGTCGGATTCGCGTGTGGCGGCACCACGGCGAGAAACTGTAGGAATCCTGTATTATGCATCGCCATACCGGTCCGTCGCCTGGCGTTATGGTTTGGGGCGCAATTGGATATGACACTAACACCCTTCTGGTACGCATCGCCGGTACACTAATCAGCCACCGCTACATCTCCGACGTTTTGGAGCCTCTAGTCCTCCCTTACCTGCCAGCGGCCACGTTTCAACAGGACAATGCGCGCCCGCACGTGGCACGCATCGTGCAACAATTCTTCACTGCCCACTAGGTGTCACTGCTGCCGTGGCTCGCCTGTTCTCCCGATATGTCGCCCATCGAACACGTCTGGTCGCTGATCGCAACAGAGTGGCCCGGCAAGCACCAACCCGCGGCTACGCCTGATGAACTGTGGCGACGTGTGGAAGCAGCCTGGACCGACATACCCCAAGCCTACATCCAAAGCCTCTTTCGTTCGATGCCGCGGCGTGTAGCGGCCGTTATTGCCAGCCGTGGGTGCCACACGAACTATTGATGTCTGCGTGTTCCGCAAGTCGCAAGGGCCTGTAAGCTCAATAGTTTCATCTTTGTATCTGTGTGTCCAGTAAATGACTTTGCTATCTCGTGTCCTTCTTGGTGTTGCATTTTGGGGGGCCAGCAATTTACTTCAGGGAGCAACTTTGCTTAATCCAAATTTCGTCTTAGATTTCCTGTTATTAAAGGGCGACTAAATGCTGTTTCCATGCAATAGTAACAAGTACCAGATTCATACGTGGTAAAATTGAGTATAACTCTATAGTGGTTATAATTTTAATACGGGAGGTTGCGGTTTTCATGGAAAGAGAAATTTTCGAAGTTTGCATTCCCATTTTTCAGAAAATCTTATACAAAAACTTCGAACGATATGAAAGTATTTCTTCATAGCTGTATTTCTGAGATTCCTAAAGCGTCTTGTAGCTTCCCGAATAAAACGTTGTCGCTACAAATCATATTTCGTATTTAGACCGATTTACAGAAATATCGAACTTGGTTTCTTGCTATTCTAGGCAGACTTGTGAAACGTGTAAGAAAGTTTTTTTTACATAAGTGCTTTTACATGCTGAACACTGTTAGAGCAGTGGAAGATGAAGAAGCTCTCTTTACTGCGATAAGAGTGCTTATAGCTGCATGAATACGGAGCAACGACGCATTTAAACTGCGAACGAGAAAGTAATATCCTTGCAAACATATCTTCCGGTCTCTAGGAAAACATTGGTGTTTACAGGCTTCCTATTGCAAACGCTTCAGTTCAGTCGCTGTCTTCTGCTCAATGAATCTTCAGTGAGAAAAGGGTCTAATTTGATTTTTCATGGGGCAGGCCAGATTACGCAATCTTTCTTTTGCAGACCAGTATTAATGCTTCAGCCGCCAGATTTCGAAACAGCGAAATTGCAGACAGTCTGTTGCAAAACGTTTGCAGCCTTGATTAACTGGGTTACTTTTAAATTTTCACCTCCCAAAGATTGCTCGCTGGATGGCAAGTGACCTGGAAAGATGCCATGTCTCGGAAGATTTAAATTTTTAATCTGAATAAACCTAGTTGGCACTAGAATGAGTCTAAATTCACGAACCACTTTCCTTAATTTCTTTCTTGAAATTAACGAAGCGTATTTGATAACTTCTTTTCTGTGAAATGACTAAAAGAAACCTGAATTTCAACTTTCTCCTACCACGGGAAACTTCTGAATTTTCAGAAGCCTTGCGCAGTTTCTTATTAACGGAAAAACTACCTTATCCCTGCGACGAGAAATTACCGATAATAGGAGCGATTGGTGAACACTTAAAGTTAACTTTTAAATCTGTCTGTCGGATTTTGAAGTTCTGTAGCGAAATCGGATATTGTAGACAGCATATCGTATGAATTTAGTTTTGTGACACACTATATTTCCCTCCCCTATTTTGCGCACCAGCTATTTAATATATGTATATACATTACATTGAAAAATCGCAGACACCCCTTCAAAAGCAAATGAACGGGTCCGCTGCGTTAAGATGCGCGATACAGCTAACTGTATAAAAACAAGCCTGCAGCTTACCGCGATCACATCGCACTGTGAGGTTAAGTGAAAATGTTGCAGCGGGAGAGAACTGACTGAGAAAGGAAAGATTGTTGGGGGTTAGTGGGCTGTCCATAAAGGAAACTGAGGCGTTAAACATACCCAAGTCGACTGCTTTGTATGTACTGAATAAGGGGATGATACATGACGTACCTGAAGCAGCAAAACGTACCGGCAGACCAAAATCAGTGATAGGGAACATCGAAGCCTCAGAAGATTAGTTACAGCTAACCGACTGAGTACTGCACAAGACCTCAGTGTACTGGTGAGTAAAAATGCTGGAACCTCAGTATGTACACGTACCATTCGTAGAGAACTTTAATGGGTTACAGTGGTCGTGCGGCTGCTCATAAGCCTTTAATCGCCACTCTGAATGCTACTTATCGTTTAGCATGGTGTAAAGAACATTTATCGTGGACTGTGGATCAATAGAAACTGGTCCTATGGACTCGTGAATCCAGATACACGATCCATCGGTCTGATGGTAGTGTGGGGGTATGGCGGCAGCCGGGAGAAGGCTATTTACCATAGTGTACTGTTCCTACGGTCAAGTTTGGAGCTGGCAGTGTACTTGGTTGGGAGTGATTTTCGTGGTATGGTCCCAGCCCATTGGTTATCGTGGACAAACCTGTTAACCAGCACGTCTACCTCGATATTCTGGACAATCTTGCTCTACCAACTCTGGCAATTCTATGGAACTGAGCCTTATTGGTAACGGCAGGATAATGCACCGAGCTATAAAGCAAGGACTGTTAGGGCGGTTTTGACGATAATTCCTTATCGTGTGTGGACTAACCAGCACAGATCCCTGATCTTAATCCCATGGTGCACCTACGGGATGAATTAGAGCGCACCACAAGTTTGGAACAAAGGCCTAAGAAAATCTGCCGTCACAGGCTTTTCGTGCCATCAAGTGTTGCGGCAGCATTGTGTAATGGATGGAAGCTCATACCTATAGCTGTGTTACAAAACCTTATCGAAAGCAGGTTTCGAAGGGTCAGTGCATGCGTATTAAGGCAGACACCGTACAAATTTATGTCAAATGTTATGTTTCCTTTCTAGGTGTCCGATGTCTTTTGTCAATATAGTATATGAAAAATACCTAATTTGAAAGTCCTACAGAAAATTAAACCCATTTTGAAAATTAAACTCAAACAGAAAATGACTAAAACACTCGCATTAATGACAATCGTTTTCACGGTGTACGGCATTCGAATTTGTCTGTGGCTCAAGGCGTGCGTTAACTGTTTAACTGGTACAAGCAGAGCGGGTTCAACCCTGACTGGAGCAGATGTATTATCTGGGGGGAAAGGACTGAAAAATGCAGGGTCGTCTGTTTTGCGGGATTTTAGTTTAAATACGGAAAAACCTGAAATGGAATTTTTCTGAAACTGAATTTCTGATTACGAAAATATCTGAAAATACGCAATATAAAATAAACAAGCACTTTTAGAACCTGCAACTTTGCTGCACGTGTTATTTTTAGAAATCTATCTTTAATTCACACCACTTATTTTTTACAGTAGCTCTGCCATATCGCTGGAATCAGTGGTCCCGAATTAAGACCTAGCGGCTATTTTTATTACGGAATTCCCAGTTTGCTGACAGTGCTCTGGGCGTTCGTTTAGGAAAACAAATGATACTAAAATACCAGTTGAGATTTTGTCGTGGGGATTCGGGAAGTTGGCGCCCCGAAAGATTCGGGGAAGGAAACCGTGAGGTATGCTTGCGGGCGTAATGCTGAAATCTTAAGCATCCCGCAATTAAAAGGGTCTGCATTCCGTAATGATCTTAGTATTGAGTTCTGTGTTCTCGCCACATGTGCCGATCATCGGTCCTCTAGCAGAAGCGGGATTAATCGCTGAAGACTAATTGAGATTCTGTACCTCAGGTGGCCCGTACGGGATTAAATTTCAAAATTATCCCCCACCGGTTTGGGGTAAAGACGCGGAGGCATACACTGAGGCCCCTCCAGTTGGCGTGCAATGGTTCTACGTTACGTGAGATGGCAGACCGCGGAAGTAACAGCTCATTGGATCGTAACTAGCATGGCTGTAATTGCAGTTTAACCTGTTGACTGACAAAACTAGTCTCGTTAATGTAGTTAGTGCTTACATACTAGTGCTAGATTTTCAAACATCGATGTATCTGTGTAGTTACGGTCTCTGGAAGGCCAATCCGCCCTCTGGCGAGGTTGCTGATATTGTCTGTGACTGCTGGGCATTTTCGGTAATCTGAACTCTGAAGGTAATTTTTGGGAGACAAGCCTGTTAACTGCATTACCCACCCGCTATTTTGAGCTAGTCTTTACCAGAGTTGGAAACTGGTCAAATTTCGTACCCGGACCTGTAACTAACCCGGGCAAATCTGCTTTGAACTATAAATTCGAAACTAAATTTTTATTTCATATGGTCAGTTAGATTTTTGGTTCCATAATCTTTTATTACGCCGTCGACATCTTTCTTTGTAATTACTTTCCACATTTTGAACAAGAGCAAACACAATTATTCACCGGTTCCTTAATGAGACCAATTTCCAGCATTCGCTCTTCGCCTTGTAGTTTTGAAGAAGCACATATTTGTTGGCCTCGACGCCTTTCTCAACCTCCTTAATATTAAATCCATCCATATTAACAAGTTATTTTCGACATGAGATGTCGTAGGAACGGGATGTTAGCACATCAATCTAAAACCTCAGACTGCTCAATGTAAAAGATGCGATGTGAAAAGTAACTGTTAGTCATACAGTGACCTTCACACGCAGAGTGAATCAGCCGAGAAGTAGGCGAATGACGCTTGCCTGTACTTTACGTTCTTTTACAGTTCCTTTGTCCAGGACAAAGGAAGTATCTTCTTGCGATATGGTGTGTCTGACGTCGGTCGGTAGAAACCTTCGTTGCTTTAAGAAAGAGAATATTTTTGCATGGCAAATCATTCACTCCGTGGGCGCCAGTATTGATGCCAGAATTCCCCCCAACGCACATTTTTCTTTGGAATATTTTCTGTTTTCAAAATAAAAACTGAGTCAGGAACACATTGACCCGACCCGTTGGACTAGCAAGAAATTGACCCATTTCAATCTCTGTTCTCTACATCTGTTTAGGTCAGCGGAAGCTTCCTCTGAAAATTGGTCTCATATTTTACTTGTGTATCTCAACATTAAACTATTTGCATGCACTTATCACTCTTGGGTGCTGCAATTTCAATGTCCGTGTGTATAGGTGAAAATGAAACCTTGTCTTTCCGGTCTGGCTGTTTCCTAGATTTCTAAATACTTTAATCGCCGCACCGATGGCGCAGTGGTCTAAGCGATGGCTTCTGATCATTCGCACGGAAGGGGTCCGGGTGAGGCATGGATGTTTGTCTTACGGCACTGGCTATCTCCCTTCCCTAGGACCAGTGACCCTAAATTAGGGACTGGCTACTGCTTATAGCCCATTAAATTGCTTACGGTGGTCGTTAAACCTCCAATCCCCCCAAATATATCACATGTCCAACGTTATCAGTTTCTTCGTGTATTATATAAGACCCAGAAATTTTATTGTGTATTTGCTCTTGATTTTCCACCCGCAGTTGCGCAATGTCACATGTCTTGAAGCCGTCATGGTGGCGCAGTGGTCTAAGCGATGGCTTCTGATCATTCGTCCGAACGGGGTCCGGGTTCGAATCCCGGTGAGGCATGGATGTTGGGTTTGTCTTACGGCACTGGCTCTCCCTTCCCTGGAACCAGTGACCCTAAATTAGGGACGGGCGACTGCTTATAGCCCATTGAGTTGCTCACGGCGGTCGTTAAACCTTCAATAAAAAAAAGTGAAAAGAAAATCTTGACTAAGATTAAATGCGCATCAAGTTTTTTAGGTATAAGTTTCTAGATAGGTGGAGCAAATAAGTTTTCACGGTGTACTATTTAAGGCAGATACATTTTAGTCGTTAAAAATTAATTTCCTAGTTTATATAAATTTCTGTTGTGATCCCAACACATGGTATTCCCACGTATGTGTACCCCTAATGTTTTAGAACCAGGTTATTCTGAGACCGTCAAATTGAGTCTGAAGGAAAGTACACCGGGCTTGTGGGGGCTAAACTAATTTTAGGAAAAACTTACCAGAAAGTATTGAAGTAGATTAACTAAAGACTTATTTTGAAGCAGTTGTAGGCGTTGATATGACTTAAATCATTTATCTACAACTTGATATCTGAAGGCTGCTGTAATGAGATTGTAAGAAGCCAGTCCTTGTCATCTGCGTAGTTACTGTTTTACTGAGAAGACATCTAACACTACTAAGCGGAAGTGTTGAAAGCAATTATTGAAGTCGTGGTGAATGTGAAGTTCCTCAAATACGATGGGGTACAGGAATGTTTTAATGCTGCGCTTATGAAAGTGGACGTGCTACTTACAGGGCACTGCTGGGTTAGTTTTTTAATTTTTGAAATCTTTACTCTAGCTGTAAAGCGCGTAAAAGGACTCTTTTGTGGGTGATAAGTTATCAAGCAAGCATAGCATTCACAGGAGTTGTAAAGATTTGTCGAAAGCTAAATGGAGATGCAGGCCTCCTTGTTGTGAACTTTCCAATCTGAATGGAAGGATAGGTGTTCATGAGGATTTGGAACAAGTTTCAGCATCTGGCCGCAATAGGCAAAGGTTGTGGATTAAGTTCGTAAGTTGCAAAAAAAAAGCCATAGCCGTCAAGGGATTTCACGTGACTGGCCATTTAATAGTAATTATCTAGGGAAATCTGAGAACTAGAACGGAGATGATGGAATTCTTACTTGTTCAATGGAAAGGCAGCAGTTTCAGAGAACACGGTAATATGAAAGAAAACTGCTCTTGTTTAACAGCAGACTTATAACTGGTGCATGTGATAGATGTAGTGCTCATTGTAATAAGTGTCGATTGTATAAACTATTCTGAGAATAAGCACTGACCGCAGTTAACTGGGTTTCTAGTTGACAGATTTGGCATTGTGGTCCGCGCAGAACTTATACCGTGGAGGTATTATGGCGCTCCATAGCCCTTAGAAGTTTTCAATAAACCTTAAAATTTTGTTCATGTTTGCTCTTAGTATTGATGTAAATTCTAGTCAGAATAGTTAACTACTAATGGCAAGACTTCTGCACCCCCGTAACTTTCTAGTAAGAACGTTGCAGGTCCACATGAGCAGTTCTAATGGAAACAAATTGTGATATGAGAACAGTGGAACTTTGCAGGATTTTAAAGTATGTTTATCCCGCTGCTGGATTCTCTTGGGGGAAGAACTATTGAAAAGCATAGTAAGTAGGGCTTAGCACTTTCTAGCAAGTCTTTTGTAAAATAAGTTATTGGTTTGTCAGTCTGGACATCTCTGCAACTAGTAGTCCGATTTGAAATTTTTGTATTAAGAAGCTTGAAATATGCGCATGACCCTTCATGTATCTTTTTACGATGTACAATTTCGCCGCTAGAGGGCGTAAATGCAGATATCGAATTCAAAGTACATATTTGCTTCTAAACATCAGATTGAAAAAACTTTTAGATTCCATTTATGTAGTGTTTTTTTAGGTACCTTTAAAGTTACCCATAAATTTTCTGCTAGGGGCGTAAAAGTAAACTCTTCTCATCTACTTCTAAAATTCATTTTTGAAAATTTATCTTCAGCTGATAAGTCTCCGGGTGGTAAATATTTGGTATAACTTCTAATTTTTGGTAAAGTACGGTTTGGCCACCAGGGGCGTTAAGTGTTAATTTCTGCTTCTGATTTATTTGCCACAATCTGAGCTAAAATCTAGATTGAAAAATTCTTTCGTGGACCTGAGCCACTCACGTCGATAAACCTTCCTGGAATATTTTCTTAAAACATTGCATAGTTTCTACGCCAGGGGACGTAGAAGTATCTTATTTTTGCCAATATCACTACTTCTAATAGTCTAATTTGAAAATTCCCTCTATTGGATAGTTTCCGGTGCGATGTTTTTAATAATTCAAAATTTTAAAGTAATTCCAAGACTCTGCTGGGAGCATAAAAGGTAAACTGCGTTTTCCCCGGTATCTCTGCTTTTAAAACTCGGGCTTCAAAAATTCTTTCTACACCGGATACAGCTGCTAAGTCTTTTTTTTGCATAGAATTTCAAACTTTCAAAAATTGGTTTGGCCACCAAGGGCGTAAGTCTTAATTTCCGTAAAATCTGAACTTCTAAAATCTAGATTGAAAAACAACTCTTGTGGACCAATTCTACTCTCATCGGTAATCTTTAAGGAATACTTTCTCTAAAATAATGCATGGTTTCTCCGCCAGGGGCGTAGATATCTTATTTTTGTCAATATCTACTTCCAAATGTCAGATTACAAAACTTAATTTGTTGGACAGCGTTTCTGGTGCGAAATGTTATTCGTTATCTGAAATTTAAGTGACTACTTTCCGCTAGGGGTGTTAAGGTGTAAATTGGTATTTTAAGGTAATTTTTCTTTATTTCTGCTTCTAAAACTCAGATTTGAAAACTATCTGTATCGCATACAACCCCTGATGGGGAAATGTTTTCATATAATTTCTAATATTTGGTGAATAATGGTTTGGCCACCAGGGGCATAAGTGTTAATTCTGCTTGTGATGTATTTGCAGCAAAATAATCTGAGCTCCTGAAAACTAGACTGAAAAAATTCTTTCCTGGGCCGATACCGCTCACATCGAAAAACATCTTGAGAATACTTAAAATGAGTTTTCCTGTGTGAGGGCGTAAAAGCTTAACTTATATTTTTCGATATCTCTGCTCCTAAGAGTCGGATTTGGAGATTTTGTTCGAGAGTGTCCGCTGCGAAATGTTTTTCATATGATTTCAAATTTTAACGCACAAGTCTACAACCAGAGGGCGTAAGTTCACGATTCCGTTTACAGCAATATCTGAAAGATTAAAAGCCCGACTGAAAAAATTCTTCGCGTAGAGCCGCGGATGGCTTAATGGTTAAAGTCATACTATCGATGCAGGGTCCTCAGGTTCGAACCTGGGCTGATCTGATTTACTAACAATCGCTGAATATCTAACGAGCACGTAAAGTGACTGCCCCCAGGCTGGACCCACTGGTTAAATGGGTGTATTTTCCTATGCCCCCTGAAATTCTCTCACCCCTCTGTGTGCAACATGGTAATTGTACGGTGGCGCCACCTACTGTACTCTAATCTCACTACAAACTGTTCTATCAAAGTCACTAGACTTGCTCTCATTCTTTCAGTTTCTGTGTCCTGCCTAAAAGGCAATCTCGCTGTAGGTGGCTGGGACCTAAACTCTACTCACTGTGGGCGGAAGTCCTACAAGAAAATGACCAATAGTGTGTGGCGTAACTAAGCTAAACTTCTCCGGGTCAGACTGTTTTCCATACAGGTTCCATTGACTTTGAATAGCTTTAATAAATTTAATTCGCGTCAGAACTGATTCAAAAGACGTGCTAATTACATCCTAAAATTCGGTGTCCTCTTGTTACTTTATTGGAAGTCTTTTTTTTTTAACTAAATGGGAACTTACCGGAGGAACTTGAATCAGTGCCTCTAAACTGGCAAGGAAAGACAGATGCAGCAAGGGAATCTGTAAAATACCTACGTTAGACGTAATTGCTTCTCTCAATGAACTAAAATCTTCCAGAGGTTGGGCGAGTGCGGAAGTTTCATTATGGGAAATTAACATTAGTCTCAAGGGCTGTCGGTACCTGCCCATTTGGAAGGATAAGTATTTGAAAGAAATCTTCCAGTTCATCAGGTTTTGAGTAATCTAGCGCAACGACTTCACGGGGCAGAGGCGAAACTTAGGTTTAGAACTGGAAGCTATATGGAGCGATATCTTGTGAACAAGTTCAGCACATTTTCAGTATTGAAATACTTAGTGTCCCTTTTGTTGGTACTTTCCAATAAGGTTGAGTCAGTGTCTGAAAGTTACTGTACTTAAAGATTTTAATTGTAACTTTTCTTTTTGTAGGAAACCACGATATAAATTCCGTGATTTATAAATTTGTAAAAGACAAATTTGTGCCATTCCAATGTTTGCTTACAAGTGGTGCCACGTCTATTGCAACTTTCAGTGATGGATCAAAATTCTTGCTAGCAATAGCAAATGAACTTGAAGCTGTGCATCTGTATCAATACGACGGCTGGCGTTTTGTGCCGTCAAGTATTCAATTCACTCAGAGGACAATGTCATCAGGGGTGACTTCAGTTTCATTCCACACAATTTTGGATTACGAAGAAACTAAACTTGTTCTAGGTAAGTTTTTAAATAACTATTTTGAATCTTTATGTGGAAGAAAATGTTTAGTGTTGTGAATCTGAGACTGAAATGTTGTGGAGAAGTTCTACTTTAATAAAAGAATGCTAGACAGTGCTTTATACCTTCAATATTAATTAAAAAGGTAATTAAGGGTACAGATGCGCAGTCTGTACAAAATAGCTTAGAAAGGTTTAAGTCTAAACATACAGAATAGACGTGCTATGAAACTAGTGTTCAATGACTGAACGAATTTCTATGCCAGGAAAAATCTTATACGTTTGAGATTAACACTTAATTTTCCCGTAGTCAATCTCGTGGAATTTGTGCATGCCTGTTAGGAAGGCTGTTTGTTAATGCGGAAGAACAGACCACGAGCATGTTCCGTGTAGGGGTTCAGGTAGTTACGCTAGTTGGAAACGACAGATATTATACTCGGTCGTACCTCTGATTGTCCATTCCCACTCAGTTTTGTCTTGCTAGTTAGTCACAGAAATGCGGCAGACTTCATGCCAGAAATCGATGGCCTTAGCTTCACAAATTTCTGCCGTGTCTCGATCCTGTTTAAGTCACCGAGGGAATTGATTTTTGGAATTCGTCGGAAACTTTTAAAACCATCTAGCTGAAGGGTGAAACACTTAATATTACCCCCAGGCAACGTGATCAGTCAGTCTCTTACAGAAATGTCCTACCTAAAAATCTTAGGTCAGATTAGTATGAACATGCTTTAGACAATCCATTTTCTAGATTATAAAGTCTTGAGTTAGCTTTTAGATTATAACGCTACTCGTACGGAACATATCCGTTTGAAACTAAAATTTACTAATGCAAGGAAGCCCCCCCCCCCACCACACTCTCACCTCATTCTACAAAGTTCAAGCCGCTTTCTTATCTTCAGCCAATGCCCCACCACGGCGATCCCACTCGGCAGGTCTAGATTCTTTATCTAGCAATCGGACATCCTTCAATTGTTTGTTAAATACGTAACATCACATCAGTCAACTTAAAAAATATAAACCTGGAGCGGGAATCCCACCCGCATCTCCCGATGTACCACCCAGGACAATGAAGTTCCAAGTATAAGAATCTTAAATCGGATTTTGCCAATCGAATTCTTTCTTGTGCAATTAAATCACAAGTATCTTTATGGATTCCGTGGAAATATTCACTAATTACGTAGGTTAATAATCCTGACCTTATTCTGCGTAATCAGTGAATATTTCTTCAATGGAATTCATTCCACTCGGTAAGTTTCAAGGACAAACTCTGCATGATTCTATATCCACCACTGAAACTTCCTTTCGTTATAGGAAATGAAGCCATGGAGCAAGATAGGCTGTAGTAGGATCGGGTAAAGATGTAGATGGAGAAAGGGGTTAGATCTAGACACCTAAAATTCCTGTGGTTTTTGGCGAACCATTCTGGAGGTGTCATGGAGCGCAGAGTATCTTGAACCCACTGCTGTTTAGGCATAGATGTTCCTGACCATCGTGCACAAGTTTCCAGCACGCAGGACTCAAAATTCCTCCAAATGCACGGCATGGTTCTTTGGAACCAGTCTTTGCACCACTGGCTGAGTCTTGGCGTAACCTCTGCCACCGGTGGGTAGGTGAATGAATTCACCTTTCATCGCCTATAACTATGCCAAAATCTATCGTGTGGATTTGACAGTAATATTCCGCAAAGAGTGACACCACATTGTTCTGCATGCCGGAATGTCAGTTCATGGGGACTTCGTTGGTGCTTGGATTAGAAATAAAGATGGTACAGGTGACAAACTATATGGAAATCTTTAGAATTCACTATCAGATGGCAATTGTGTTCTGGTACCGGGGTTCGCTGTCACAGATTTGACTAAGGCGTCACTGGTATGTCGTTGGACATCCTAACCTCGGCTTATATTCGAAATTAATGTCCCCAGCCTTCAAACGTTAAAATAATTTTCGTGCAGTGCTGCTGTCCAGTTTTCTCGCATTCAATTGCACAAATTTCTCTCTGCTGCCACTGTTAACGTTCTTCCAATAAATGGCATAGGAGCACCCGAACAGCATGTTTAGACTTCAATATTCTGCTCGCCTAATAAGGCAGTGTGGCTCTGTGCCAAATGCATGTAGTCAACCTCGTGTATTCTACGTCATCGAGGTACCCAGTCGGTCTACCCTGGAGTGTTTTGAGCAGGAACGGAATCCCAACATTGTGTATCTGAAAACGGGACGAAGACTAAACTCATTTTGGTACATTCCCTTAACTTTGCCATTCTGGGTTTTGAGGCAATTTAGATTGAATTATCTGTGTTTTTATGGAGGCTATTTGTCTTTAGTTTTCCTAGTTTTGACAGACCTGTACACTCGGAAGTGGCACCTACTAAAGTTTATCACATTACTCAAATAGTCAGTTTAGGTTTGTCAGGTGTAACTTTGATAACTTTTCACTCTCAGGAGATCAAATTTCTGAAGCCTTAGCTTAAAGCAGGGAAGGTTCAATCTTGCAGAAGATGCGGATTTTCTATTACTAAGGAAATGGATCAAAACTTCAACCTAAGTACGAGTGAATTAATTAAATATTAAACCTGAACAATTGGCTGTTTAGGCATCTTAGTGCTGTATATCGTGGCTAATAAGTTTGTACAGAGTTGATTACAAATGGTATTGAGTCGGTAAACTAGATTCTAGCGAAGTTTCCAGACCTAGACTCACAAGACTCCCACCGTATGGGGGCGGCATAATGTGTGAAAGAGCTTCAGACGTAAACTGGCTGCAGTGTAATGGTTGCACTTCAGCGACCTCTACCTGATTAACTGATTAGTGTTAAACTGTTGGGGAAATAATGGATAAACTTAATGCTTAACATTTAATGTGGTGATTTAAACTTGCAGTGTGCGATTCTAGTTGGGTTTCAGAAACGAAATTTTTGACTTTAACCTTCGTATATTACAGGCAAGTAGTCTCTAAAAAGTTACTGAATTAAAGAAAGCACGCACTTAGGTTAGACCCCCTCCGAGTACATTTTTAGCACATTCAAGAACTTTGACCTTACTTTCGCACTTGAGGCTTGTCTGACAGTTCCCTGTAGCCGATTTTCGGACTTGACGCTGACAACGTACGTTGGAAAGTGATTCCCATGTGAACAGGCAATCTGGAATTAAGATTTAAGTGTAGATTCTACTATACAGTGCTTCTGTATGGAGCTATGTTGGGGCTAACTGAGGGTTAATATCACTGTTCAGTTTTCATACTTCAATTTCGGGACCCGTTTAGGGTAAGACTTTTACTTACTGATAAGCTGTTAAAGATAAACAACGGGAGATCTGAAGGTTTGAAGTATGCCTAGACGAGACTTGGAGCAGCAGTTAGACAGCTTGTCAGAATGGCAAATTCTGAAGTAAATTAAGTACTTACCGGAGTGTTTAATGATTTCTTACTATGAAGATTCAGTCCTAAAGCAGTGTCGAATGTGCTCTTAATCGTCCCTCTAGATCCGGAATCTGACAAGAGTTTGAACAGAATATTAAGGGAAGAATATTGAGTTACCCTGATGCTAGTTTTTAATGCAATAGTTACTATTGCATTAAAGCACTTAATTACTGGCGGTAACTAGTAACAAGTCAACCTTCAAAGTAACCGTTTAAGAAATAGTTTGTGGAGAAACCTCGCATGTTTAGTAACCGTATATTTTAAGAGTACAATACTGTAAAATGATTGAAACTAAATCAAATTCACGAATATGCAAATAACTTCGAAAATCAGTCTGCATACAGCACGTGTATTTGTTTCGTAATACGAACTTGTTCTTATTTAAGCAGTCTGGGGAAACTAATGCATCACACTGCTGAAAAGTTAATCTTGTGTCTTAAAGTTCTTTAGTGTTCCAGTTAAAATGACTACGAAATGAAATTCCTCTACACATGAGGAATGTGATAATACAGTTGCAAAAGGAAAAATCTTACGGTTCATTTCAAAAATAGTTGGAAAAAGTTTGTCCAAACTAATTAGGAATTACCTGTCAGCCGGAAATGTGTTTATAACGAAGTAAATTTCTCCGTCATTTCTGTCCACGCCAGGATTCGAACCCGGATCCCCTCATTTCGGAATAAGTCTCTACCAATTGAGCTACGCGGACGTTTGTTCAGACTCCTATCTGCCTTTATGTCGTGTGCGTCCTTCTGGCAGGTACGTCACATCTCCTGGTACGTTACATGTTCAACAAAGCTCGAAATGGCAGTTCCTGATTAAGTGGGGATGCTAGAGTTTTTCTAAAAGACTTATTCAAATCCGAAAGGATCTGCTCTAAAATTAACTGAGTATTGCGACGACTGGTAAGACTGCATCCAGAGACTATACGAAGAATTCGATATAAAGGATTCAGTGGTAGTTCCCAGAAGAATCTACCTCAACAAGACTTTACAAGTACATTCACGGACAATGAAATTTGCGCATCAAGAAGGAAGCATCGGATTGAACTGAAATTTTATTGACTTCATGATAAAGATGAATGATGCACATGATGGCAAAAACAGCTGCAGGAAAATTAGAAGGATCTGTGGCACGCAGTCAGGTTATCTTCAATAGCGCTTCGCACCGCCTCGTGTAGCGATACATGTTGCAATACGGTCCGGCATGGAGGCGAACAGACGCCTGATGTCCTGCGGCAGATAGGCACACACGTGTCGGGCGGTGTGCTCCAAATCCCGGATAGTGCGGTACGGCGGCAGTTGACGTTTCAACTGGTCCAATACATGATCGATAGGGGACATGTCCAGACACTTCCGTGGCCTACCGCTCCCCGGACAATGACTTAAGCAGTCCTGGGCAACCCGAGCAGTGTGCGGGCGGGCGGGCATTATACTGCTGGTATAGCGCACCTGGAATCCCTGCCTGGAATGCAACAGGGGAGGTGTGGCCCTCGATAGCGAGGTTGGGATTGTGCCACTGACCCGGGAAACTCCGCACCCGGACACTATCTGTCACCAAAACGAAGCGGCACTCATCTCTAAACGTCGCCAGCCAGTAGCGTTCCACGTGGCTCTGGCCTGGCATCACTGCACACGGAGCCGCCGATGTTCCGGTGTTAATGGCAGCACACGTAAGGGGCGCTGGGATCGCAGATTCGCATCCGTGAGGGGTCGGGAAATGGTTTATTTGCACGACATGACTTTGGCGTAAGTGTTTCTATACTTTGTATTAGTATAGAACTTAGGGCAATCATTTTAATTACGTGTACAACATTAGTTACACGCAATAAAGTGTAAGTTTTGGTTTTATGAAAAATACCTATAGATTCCAAAGAACTGAAATATTAAACGTCCGTACAACTTATTTAATAATAGAGTTTAAAAATTTCTGTAATTGAAAGCAAATACATTTTCGCAAAAGGGCCTCGAAGATATTTTGCAGGAGGCTCCCAGAGTTTTCAGGTACGCCACTGACTAAAACTGCTAGCCACTGTATCTGCTCTAATGAAGTAATCCCCTGTGACTCCCTTATCCTTACGGGTAACGCAGATCTCCTACAAGCACCTTTTTATAATTTAAAGAAAAATAGCGAATTAGTAAAGTTAAACCGAATTACTTCAGTGTCACTGAAACATACATTATTAGTAGAGGAATACTGTAAGACGGCACAAGTTATTTAAAGGATCCTGTCGTATGAATTATGTGACACTCTTTAATTAAAAATGGCCCAAATTAAATGTTAATATAAATTGATAAACGTAATTAGCAATGGAAAATTTAAGTTTTAAAAGCAAATCTGATTTTACAGAGCTTTTGGAAAAATTCCATGGTACGGGGTTTTCTAAATCAGTTCACCGCTAAGGTTTTTCATTTAGAACTAAATCACTGAGCATGGACCTTTCTGTTAGTCTTAAGTTGGCTAGAAACTACTAGAGGGACTGAGATAAAAATTAATGCATCAACTTCAGCAACTAAATATGCTTCTTGTGAAAGAAAATGCAGAACACTTATCTGGCCCTATGATCGAGCACTTAACTGGAGATGCCCATGGTACTCCCACTTCCGACGAAGCAAAATTCGCCGGCATTAAATCTGTTAGACTTAATCAGGCAATGCTTGATAAGAGACGTGCTGAGTTTTTTCTCTGGTGACACGCAACTCAGACCTTGCTCATCAGTTCTTAAACTACGGGAAGTATGGGGTTAATGTTCTGTCCTTATTTTACCTAAATAAATTTCGGTTAACTCTTAGCGTTTTAGAAGTATAAATGAATACTTGTAAAACGCTATCATTTATTTTAAAGATGAATTGCTCTTTTTTTGGAACAGATCTGCCTTTCACTTTACAGTCAAACTCCTCAGTTTGAAATGGTACATTGTCTTCCGGTTGCGCGTTCAAAGAACATGAGTGCCCGAGTGTAGGTGACTTGATTTCAGAATTGCAGTGGTATCCTTACTGTGCGGACGTTACTCACTTTAATTTTCTCTTTGCAACTAGATATCATTGCTGGACAAGAAATGTCTAGTTTCCCGATAGAATTCTAAGTTAATGTCTGAAAGATAGCTTTAATCCTTCGAAAACATTTCATGGTATCTACTAAAGACTTACGGTGGCCGACAAAAGAAACTTAAAGGATAAACTAACAGTTCAATGAACTTAAACTAGTCTTCAAAGTGCCCTCAAATTGGAATCCTAGCAGTCATGTTAGTTTCATGACGTTATCTTAAAAACTGCTTACCTTCTTTATAGACAGATTGTCTCACCTGTTGTCTTGGGTTTTAAAACTACCTGTTATTCCTAGCTCTAAAACGTTTTCCCAGTATCAGTTGTATACTATATGAGCAGTGTTAAACTCTTGTTCTAAAGACTAACTGCATGATTCAGAAAACATTAGTTCACTCATCGTTGTTGCCGCGGAACTGCTTCATAGTTCGGGTCACATTGTTTGCGGCCTAATTAAATTTAAAGACCAGGAGTAATTTACCTTAATTATATTTTTACTAAATTTAAATTAGTTTTCCTTTGCTCCCTTCCTGACTCATAAACCCATCCCCCTTCACTGGAGCAGAAAACCCAGGTGGTCAAGACTGTTTTTGCCGGAACCCGTGGAGAATGAAAAGGAATTAATCTTTTCACTCTTGTGAGAAGCACGGCATTCACGAAATTTACGAAATGGCCCCAGTGCTAGCGTTGCTGGTGGGACAATACATCCCGGTATTTCAGGAGTGCACATGCAAGAGTCCGAAACGCGGTCAGATGAATAGGCGAGTTGCGGTTTACGACAATCTCCTCGATGAGGGAGGCACCAGCGAAAATCGTAAAGTACATCGCGGTGTCACAGGAAAGTCGTAACTCTGGCAGAGGGAAAGCCCCATTTAAATTCTTCGCTATTCATTCGAGCGCAAAAATATGTCCTATTGAATTCGCAAAAGCATCACCTGCACAACAGGCCAGCTGCCGCGAAAAGGTAGCCAAGTGGACCAGAGGGCCAACCAATAGTCACTAAGCTCAAGCACTGGTCAGCTCAGCTGACCAGTCCTGACCCCAGGCGAAGAGTTCGTAGAAGGTTGCAGGCACGTCTTTATCACGTGGAAAATTAAAGGGACCGATACCAATCTTTTATTTTTCTGCCTATATATTTCAAACAGAAAAATTCGTATCGGAGATTCGTATTAGAGATGGTTATCCACATATGGTATTCGAAACGGTGATTCACAGATAGCGACACAGATGTTTATTCACGTATAATAGTCGGACAGTTTTCAGGGATCTGAAAGGATAAGAGTGAGAAAGATTGTTCAGCGATGGATAGATAGATCCGGAGTCAGCATCATCGAAAGGTCATCTACCAGCGTGGGGCTTCAACGAGCGACAAACCAACCGAAGGGAGGTAAGATGACGTTATTTTCCCCAATTTCAATGTTAACTAAACATATGCATAGTCGCTATGCCTCCTCGAAATGGATTGAGTGATTTAATTTAAAGTTAAGCTCAGGGGTGTAACAGGCTTACGCAGCAATGGACCAGTAAACATGGCTAATTCTAATATTTTTTTAATTTAACGTAACTTCTATTTTGCCTCCACCTGAAGGATGTATTGCTTATATATACTTTTAATAAACATTGTTGATTACGTAACCTGGTGTAGCTAACTTTTCTAGGGTGTATATTTCTCTAAATTCACAATTTGCGGCATATGGGTTTTACGAATACCTCATAACGAGCCTATATGAAACACAACACAACGCGACGTCCGTAAACTTTGAGATTGGGCTCCTTACATTTACGGGAACGCAACCTCAGTGTTTATCCAATTAGACTAGTATTGAGTATTCCGCGACCACCGTAGTACCGGGCAGTGGTGTAATATCGTATGAAAATAACATCTCGCTGAATTACGAACTTCAGCTACCAGTTCTTAGCTGGCATGTAGAACGCTTTCCACAAGTTAAATTTTCAAAGTTAAATGTTTTCGAGCTCTAGACCTGCTTTCGATCTTATGCACAACTTTCCGTTTAAAACTAGGTTGTAGCTTTTATAAATTTTGAAACTTAATTTAAAAGCCAACAAACTACTTCCGTGGAAACACATGTTAGCGCATGTTTGAAGCCACGTTTCACTGCTCTTCAGTGAAAACATTAATTCAGTTTCTAACTCTTAAGCTTGTAATTACTTTGAAGTGAACTTCATAAACCAGATAAGTACAAACACTTTTTGAAGATCGGGGGTGTGTGAGGAGCTAAATTTCCTGTACTGGTATAACGTAATTTTTAAGTAATTCTTAGTGAATTACTAAGAGCAAAATTGGAATTTTTGCAAAAAGTACCTTTAGCAGAATATTCGTGATGCACATTAATCTAAATTTCTTTCAGCTGTATCCAATCCCAAGATGGATGGTCCCTCGCTATATGAAATGGAATTTGCACACGAAAATGCTCTAGGAAAATGGCATAATGACAGCACGGAATGGTGTCTTGATTTCTTAGATTCCATCGAGAAATCAGATTCTGAAGAGACAATAATTGATATGAAGAACGTTATATATACCGATCAACAGCAGCCAATAGTCATAGACGGAAACTTGCACTTCCAGGACGGATTTAAGACATCGGTTCTACTTGCTCCAAAGGTAAATATCAAACTCTTAAATACTGATAAATGATTTAGTGAATATCAAATTGGGTATGGCACCAGTATGTACTCATATTGGTTCGTTAATATTTAGCACAAATAGTGAAGTGTATTTACTTCGGCCTTGTGCAGAACGTTCTTCCTTTGATAATACACAGATCAGCCGAAACATTAAAACCACCTACGTTATGCAAATCAGCTAGCGTGCAGCCAATCAGCGTCACGTGCCGCGGTCGCGATGACATTACTTGGGTCGGAGCTCTCAGTATTTAGTTTCATGTCAACATGGGGCAGGGAAGCAAAGGATTTATCTAATTTCGAGGAAGGAAAGATCGTTATGGCAAGACTGCTTGGTGAGAGAATCTCAAACAGCAGCGCTAGTAGACTGCTCACCCTAATGTAGTAGTTAGTAGCCATCAGATGGTCTAAAACAGATGGCACTTCGAGGCGTCAAGACGTGGGCTGGTCAACGCAGGTTTCCTCGTATCTGCAGGAACAGGAGGGCTACTGTGGCTGACGTTGCCCATAATTTCAATAGTGGCGACTGGCTCAATGTGTCCTAACACAATTCATCATACGCTCTTGGATATGGGTGTGTGCAGCCCCCAGTCGTGTGCCTATGCTCACAGCCGTTCACAATCAACGCCTGCAGTGGGCACGTACAATTAGGCATTGGACCATAGAAGGCTGGGAGAGGGTCTCGTGGTATACTAATCCTGCTTGTGTTACATCGTGTCTAGTGACCTTTACCTAAGGAAGCCTTCTCACCGGGATGCACTATGGGACTGATCCAGGCTGTTAAAAGGAGTGTTAAGGTCTGGACAATATTTTGGAATACTTGGTGCCCATCATACCTGTAGAGCTAACGGACAGCTGTCTCTTACCCGAACATCGTGGATGATAGTTACACCCCTCTATGGTGACTATTTCCTGGCGATGTCTTTCAACAAGACTGCTCCTTGCCACACCGCGAAGTTCAGGAATGCCGGCGCAGTGGTCTAAGCAATGGCTTCTCATCATTCGTCCGTGAGGCATGGATGTTTGTCCTACGGCGCTGGATCTCCCCCTTCCCTGGAGTCCGTGACCCTAAATTAGGGACGGGTGACTGCTTATCGCCCATTAGTTGCTCACGGTGGTCGTTAAACAACTTAAGGGAAGTGCGGAATCTTCTGTTTTAGTCATGGTACCAAATATCAAGACTCCAACATCTCGTGCAATCTGTCTAATAGTGTGAGTTTTTAACTGCGAGATGACCTACATCTTATCAGGTAGTTTTAATGTTTTGGCTGATCGGTGTAACTTCGTACTTTATAATTTTGGTGTTTGAGTGAATAAGATCAATTTCATCTAGGAACCATTATCCGAAGCCCTTCCTCCATACTACAACGAACCATAAACTGTTAACATGAGGATATTTTCTCAATTTTTTGATCGGCATTTTTAAAGTTTGAAACGTCAGTTCTGCTTATGGTTGGTAAACTGCTTACATATAGTACTTCAGATAAGGGTTGTAAGGCAGATGCTCACGGTTAGGCCAATGTTCTGAGAATTAAGTCCTTCGTCACTCGTAGATATCTGGCTTCCAAATTTTACTATGTCAACGAAAGTACAGTGGAATCTGAAAGATTCCACTGTTTTTCCGAGTGGAAAGGCTTACTCCAGTCCTTCATGGTGAGCTATAAGTTTCTGGCGGTCTCCTGAACTTAATGAGCAGTTACTCTTCGAGAATTGTGGTCATTTACACACTTTATTCATACTGAACTTCGACTCCATCGAAGGTTTGTCCTTCTGAAATAAATTTTCCTCGTAAATAAGCCCTAACTGAATTAAATTCCGAATGAACTCAATGGCATTAGTGACTTAGTTTTTGTGGAAGTATTAGGTTTGTGGCGTCTCATGCTGCATGAACGAGTAGCTGCGGCGCGGATAGTCCGTCCAGGAAAAACCTGTTTGCCATGGGCTCCCAGAGAATTTTTCCGGGAGGGTCAAAGTTCCAGCACACGTGATCTCTAAGTTAAAGGTAAATGAGTCTGTCTCACTGCATCAAGGGAAATAAAAGCTAACTGTAGCGGTTTTAGTAACAACTTAAGAAAAAAATCATTAAATCATGTACAGCCATTCAGGACTTGAACTCATTCCTGTGAAATTCTCCTAAATCTAGTAATCTCTTTTCTGTCAAACATTCCACCTAAATACATTAAATCACCTGGTCAATCATGGTCATTTGACCACGTAATTGTTTTCCATAAAAAAACCAAAAAAAAACCGTTCAAAGAAATATTTGATGGCCTCATCAGCGGTGAAGATCTTACTATTAAAGGAGTTTTGCAACGAACGAAGCAAATGGTAGTCTGATGGTGCCAGGTTTGGCGAATACGACATGTGGTAACACATCCCAAGCTGCAACAATTTTTGGCGAGTGACCAAACTTGTATGTGGTCTTGCCTGTTCTCATGGTGAAACAAACACCTTCTCGAATCACCATTTTTGGACGCTTCTGTTTGATTGCCTCACTTAATTTATCAAACTGACGACAGTACACTCCCAAATTAATGGTTTGGTTCCTTGGAAGCAATTCAAAACACAAGATACCTTTAAAATTCCACCGGACTGTGACAGCATAACCTTCCTTTGGTGCATATCTGAAGTGTTTTGAGTAGGTTCATCCCGCTTGCTCCACGATCTTTTTCGTTCATTGTTGTAGACGATCTATTTTTCATCGCTTGTTATGTTTAAAAAATGAAGTCTTTGTTTCAAGAGCGAATCTATGATATCACGCGCTTAGTGAGATGAATTTCTTTTGAGCTCATGTGGTACACACATCGAGCTTACTAACGTGTATCCCAGTTGCTTTAAATGGTTTTCAAGGCTCGATTTTATTATGTTCAGATTCTCGGCAATCTCTCTATCGTTAAACGCCGATTGGATTCGATCAATGCCTTTATTTTGGTCATAAACTTTGATTGTCCTACCTGAGCGTGGTGCATCTTTCACATCAAAATCTCCAGACCTAAATTTCGCAAACCAATTGTGACACTACCGTAGTTTTTAAGGAATCTTCACCATACAAATAAGGTTTTTATGAGCTTGCTTTTCGGAAGTAATACAGCAAAAACGACTAAAATGTTCCTTTTGATTTGTTCACTTTCAAATCTACGCCAAACAAACACTTAACGAAATTGTGCACTTTCTGTTCCTAAAAGAAGTTTGAGCTGTCATGTTATAGTGAACTTGCGGTTTCCAATGAAGTTAGTTACATTTCCAGACATGTTTCGCCATCTATGTGTAAAAACGCAGACTTTTTGGCCAACCTAATATTTAGCTAGCGAAGAACAGGTTCTTATGATTAGCTGATTTCACTCTTCGTTGGGAAAATAAAAACTGGTCTTACATTGCTTTTTGCGAATTATAAAATCTTAATTTTTGTACGTGATTTCGGTGGTCCCTCATTATACACAAAGACAACATAGTTTCTGCTCTGTCATGGCTGATCTCACCCTAGTCTTCACCTTACGCAGGGTACTAAAAGGTCTTTCAATGGTACATGTTGCGGGGAGCGTCACCCTTCAAACTGCCGGGCAAAAGTTTTTCTGAAAGGGTATGTTTCCGCTACCGACTTAGCTTTCCAAAAGTGGCACCACGACGTAACTGGGTCAACATTGGTAAGATGCCTTAAATTACTGAAACGTTACAGAACCTTTTCAGTTCAAATGAAATTTCCAGGGGTCACTTGACCTTCGTTGCAGGCAGCAATGCTGTTGATTAATAGCTTATTCAATAGAATTAAATCTCATACAAACTCTGCTCAGGAAGCAATATTTAGTTTGATATGTTAAGCTTTTAAAGCTTAAAACTTTTTATAATTTAAAACGAGGTACTGTTAAGTTATGAATCTTGTCTAATTTTTCTTTACTAGTCGCGGATAAACCGAGCAGAGAAGGTTCAAGGAATGTTTTGCAACTTCCTAAAGCTCAATGTTTGAACGACCACACGCTACTGAAAAAAGTAAATTTCAAATAAGAGTTAGTCCAAAGCATGCATTGCATGTCCTAATTAAGTGTAAAAATTTGCTCCCTGAAAAAATGCTTTAAAAGCTTGTGCTCCCTTTTTACTATTGGAAATTTAAACTACCTGGTTTAAATTTTTTAAAACCAATTTCACACTTGTATTTTAGCCGGAACTGAAAGCGCAAATGCGAACCTAACTTCGTATGATGCCTGAACTCATGAGATAGTGACGTGCTTGCCAGGGACATAACGTTTGAAGCGAAGTTGGCCGTTGCATTCAGGGCTTAGGCTAGGGGCCTGCAACTCGGCACTTAAGAAGGGTTATAATGTCGTAAAATACATTCTTTACTTTTAGAAGAGCCATGAATGGCGGGCATGAACTGTGGCATCTACTACCGCCTCCGGCATAGGCAAAATTTGCGAAAATGTATGCACAATATTTAATATAGATCTTGATTATACATTTAATATTCCGCTTCGAATTAAAATACATAGCAGAATCGAAGTTTCACAAAATCTTTGCTTTAAAGCAGGATGAAACACTACTGTATAGTTAAGAGTACCTATAGCAACTGTCTCTTAAAAGAAAAACGGAGCAAGCAAAAAAGATATTCAGAGTTCGTTCGGTTTTTTGCCGACTCCGGGTTTTTCAGCTCGTTCGTCACATTCGAAGTGAAAAATAAAATTGTTACAATTTTAACGAACTTTTAGTGACTAATGCTAATCTGTCTCCGCATCTCGATTGATTGATTTTCAATGTCCTGTTAGCACTACGTTATTTTAAATTTTCCGACAAGCCTGGAGACACATCTGTGAGTTAACTTCTCAATTTGCTTTTTATCAAATTCATGCTGGAAAAAGTTCTCACAGCAATAAGTTGAACCAAATGTAATCAATGTCACGTATATATACGAACGATGAAGAAAAAAAGCTGGTTTCTGTTCGCCAAAGTAATGAAGACTACAAAAAAAATTAACTCAGTTTATTAGGCGTATAAATGAGAAAACAGATGCTAGCTTTCGCTACCTCAGTGTAGCTTCATAAGGACCTTACTAGCTAAGATCGCAGAATCAACGGGAAAAACACTTATAAGAATATAAGTAAATTCAAAATAAACAAGACACTTGCACGATGTCATGAGTGGTTAGATCCCAGTGCTCACGTGGAACATGAAGCCGGTGCCATATCATAGGGAAGCTCGTGGTTACGTCAATGTTGCACACATTCCGTCGCGTAATGATCTAAATGGTTTCGCGGAGCGCAGTAGCTCTTGCGCTATCGTAAGGTGCTAGTTTCTTAGTCTCTCAATCTGGGTACTGCTCCCCCAGTTGCAACATCACTGGTGAGGACTGTAGTAAGTTTTCCAGCTTTAACGTCCCTTTGGTGCTCAGAAATCTGGATCGACCTGTTATCCCGATGTAGTACTTAACTGATGCGTCGAGGTAATCTCAAGGAAATAGCAGACCACGGCGTCAGATAGCGTAGGTGATGCGCGCTGGTCCGTTGCGAGAATGTCTTCAAATAGAAGACTTGAGTATCGAAATGGAAGACTTAAGTATCGAAAATTATTTCGATAGGAGTAATGTTTTAAGTTCAGTACACCTGTGATCTGAAATTAATTTACTGCTTTCTCGATCGTGTTCTTCCAATTTGCGTCCCGAATCTGAGACTTGAGTTGCGCAGTGATGTAACGGATGCAGAGCCGTCCGCACTGGAGCGATGGAGAACCAGCTTGAACGATGGAGAACCAGCTTGAACGATGGTTCTCGGCCGTGCAGCCCGCATTCACTCAAATACACAAACATTGGAAAATAAGGTTTTCGGTCATTGTAAAGGGTTTAATATTTTTAGGTTCCTGTCTCACGTTGCAGAGTAAATGGGATTTTTCGTTGAAGTAAAAGCTGAAACTATGCAGATTTTCCATTCCTTAAAGTATCAAGAGCAATCTTTAGATTCCCAAAGAGCCATATGTTGCACACCCCGGGCTTAAACAGTCAACCATTTAAAAAAATTCTGTTTGTCCCAGCTATTTATTACCACTAAGTTTAGGACCTTTAAGTGCTGCTAAAAAAACTTCTCTAGATGCGAAAGTGTTGCATCGACCAATCGAAAGCTAGTTTTCTTTTGACGATGAGTATCTGCAATGTAGCGCGTAATTTCAGGGGATCAGTTCCTTATTCAGTTGAAAAATTATACGCCTAAAGTTTTGTATATTCCTTGCCTTTCTGAAGCGCTTGAAGACTTAAGCAAAAGGTGAATAAGGAAATGGATGATGCAAAATGTCTTTTGATTACCTAAGTTTCGTAGAGAAATCTGAATATGTAAGCAATGAAACATGAACCTAAAACTTGTCGCTTAACAAAGTAGGCAAACATAGAAACTAATATCAAGAATTTGTAAGATTCCAAATCTCTCAAGATGTTTTGTTGGCAGTGTTTATTTTGTAATGACTGTTTTTACCCTTTCCTGAAAAAATAATTAAAACTAAATTGTCAAAATTCATATTTGAAACAGTAAAACTAGTAATCCGTAGTATTATTGGCGAAGATAAAAGGTTCCAAGCTTTCGCACATCAACCAGATGGCTTTTCGAACGAAAGTGGACCCCCCAGAGGGTAGTCTTTCCTCCTTGTTCCAAATCATAATCATTCCCCCATAACTATCCTACATGGAAAGCTTACGGGCTCAAAAAGTTTATACAAAAAATAAATGGGGTAGTGGCTGTGTCCGGGATACACCCGCACGTTTTTTTACGTGGATACTTTGAAAGTAAGGGGTTTGAGGTAGTCGGTGGATAAATGAGAGGAATGCAGTTAGGCTAATTTTATTTATTAAAGGGCGATATGAAAAGTAACAAACATATGGCATACAATTAAAATCTATGTTTCGTACAAAGGATGAGTCGATAGAAGTATTGCTTAAGGTAGTTGGTGGAGAATTTATATAAAGTAAAGCCGAAATTGTTTTTCATGAACTTGAGTAAGTTGGTGTTTTGTTGCACATCAATGTTAGCCACCAGTGAGAATGAGGCACTTGGGTATTCGGTGCCATACTTGGTATGATTTTCTTGATGTTTTTAGAGTAATCGCATAGCATCCGGAACATCAAGACTAGTGATGCTTGTGAAACGTTGGGATGAATGTAAACCGAAGCGAGTTTGAGCAGACGCTGTCACATCAACTAGAAAATGCCACCCACAGTCATAAATTCTCAATCTGTTGTTGACTGAAACATTTACGGGTTGGCAATCTGTTAGACTA
This sequence comes from Macrothele yani, assembly GCA_039090855.1. Taxonomy (NCBI): domain Eukaryota; kingdom Metazoa; phylum Arthropoda; class Arachnida; order Araneae; family Macrothelidae; genus Macrothele; species Macrothele yani. Next base: position 131,821,547 of record CM076996.1, on the reverse strand, counting down.
CTGATGGTTTCTGCAAATGGCAACTCCCCCGCAGTTCGTTTTGCGGGTGAATAGTAAGTTTGGAAGTGGATGGTTTGTGTTGGGCTATTGCCCTATTTCGTTTCGCCTTAAATTCGAAACCGGATAAATCTATGGGACTAGAATCATCCATCCAAGTTTCACTCGCGGCCAAGTAGTACATTGGTTCACATGTACTAGCTGTAGAAGGGCTTGGTTGTGGCTCCACGCGTTGCTTCGCTTTCTTCTGTCTATAAGCCCTACAACGTTCTGCATTAGTAGTTTTGGGCTTATTCGATTCTTTTTGTGTTCTTGCTTCTGATATGTTTGTAGCATTTAGTCTGACTTTTGCTTCAAACATTTAGACACTTTGATTTTCTCAGTTTTGTTTATTACTTAAAGTACTTATCAAATGTTTATGAATTATTGGCTTTTAGATGGATCTCGTCCAAATGAATAGTTGGAGACCAATATCACGATCCTACCTCTACGCGATCTCTATGCTGATTTCAATGCGCTTTACTCTGTGTATTAGACCCCAAAATGGCATACGCACTCTCCCCGTGCATGATGTTGCTATTTTTAGAATCATTGGTTATTAGTCTTTATGTCTAATTAGATTTAGCTACTTATTTAGAAATTGTAAGCATTTGATCAATCGTAAGAAATCCTCAAGTTTTCCTAGAGGGTACAAACATGGTTCCGATTTTACTCTTCCACGTCAAAAGCATCTGGTTTCCCCATCTGGAAAACTGTTTCAACTATGTCGAACTGCTTTGTTTTCAAGCTATCATCCCGTAGCTTCCTTTCCTGAATTCTACATGGGATGTGTGAATGCTATCAAGAGACTTGCAGCTGGTAGGACGGTAAGTTTTCATTCCTAGTTATATCCCGATTCTGTAGCCAGTAAACATAAGTACAGGTCTAAGGCTACTAAATTTGAGCACTGAAGGGTGCTCATGATAAAGAAGCTCCAAACAATTTGATACTTTTTCTCCTAAACTGTTACTTTCTTAGAATAGTTTTAGAGGAAGCATAAGTCAAACTCTTAACGTTAGAAATTTGATAATAAAGAGTATCCAGGCGTTAGGGATTTTATAAAACTCGACGCTTTCATATGTATGGGAAGAAATCTGCCACAACGAACTACAAGCAAAATTTTCGGGTTTACTATGTGTACTAAATTTTTAGTATTTCTAATTTGGTTTTTCATATAGACTGCATGCTCCCATAAGTTTAGAAGAAAATAAAATGGAAACCTTTCATTTCGTTCAAAGAGAAACTCTGCTTAAAGCTGTATTCCTTTATTTTATTACAGGTCATAGATGTTAAAAGTGAGAAGATATATGACGACAGCGTATTACTGAAACTTAAAGAACTGAAACAGCAAATTAATGCACTTGAGCTAAGACTTCAAAAAGCCGAAGAAGTTTTGACTGAAGCTGTTAACATTAACGGCAACGAAACTTTGATAGGTGAGTGCATTTGATTCTTGTTTCTGTTATGATACAAAATTCTTAGAAATTCAAAGGCTACGCGAGTATGACCAAATTTTCCCTGCTCCTGCCCTTTAGTTTCTTGTTTGACTTCTAGATATTAATCTTAATAGCATGTCTTCAATCAGTTTTCTGATATATAATCTTACGGCCTACAATCTAAACTTTCTGATGGCCCAACAGTGTAAAATGATAAATTCTTTGGGTAGAAAATTTTGACTCCTGTTTAGGCATCCGTATATCTTAGTTCGGATTTCGGTAAGACTTTAGTCTCGGAACGTTTAATTTTACTCAGTCCAAAATAAGAACTGCCAATCTGTTCTAAATGTCTGATCTGGGTCTTATATGAAAGTATCAAAAGTAAAAGCTGAACAGGTTTTCCCGTTGAATCTTGATACTTTCTATTCTGATATGGTTAAGAGCTAATCTATTTGAATTGTCTCCGAAAATTCCTATTTGCAAGAACAAGTTCCGCTGTACTAGATATCGTTGAGCACGAGCTGTGACTGCTTCCTCAAGGAGAAACACTGGAAGCTTCTAATTCCAGCGCTTCGACTACTTTGGCGAAAGTAGTTGGCTCTTCAGGAGCATGTTGAATCTTCCCCTGTTTCACTAGACTTAGTGCTTTAGTGGCTTTAGGCAGTGAGGTAGACTGTTAGGAAGGGCATCGTTTTGCCAAAGTTTGGTCTTGAAATCTGAGCTCTTGCCCCGAATCATCAAAGGTAACGTTCAATATATGAACATTAAGTTTCAAAGCAAGGATTAAATCTGCTGGAATTGTCAGTCAGCTAAAAATGGATGGCCGAGATTGAATGGCGCAAATTCTAAGAATGTGAGCGAGTACCGGGTCATCTAGAGGCTCGCTACTCATGGCTAAACACAGTGCAAGACTGAGTGTTGACAAAGTTAGTTAGCTTATAGAGATTTAAGGTCAAGGCTTCTCAAGAGACTTTGCTTCCAGCCGTGGAGGCCATGGAAAAAGTTTAGCTCAAAAGTCTTTACAAAGAAAATAGCTATTGGCATGGAAGGAAATTTTATTTTCGGTGAAACAAATTTCGTTGGAGTGTGACAGTGCGGTACCGATAACAAATCTGAATACAGTCTGGAATAAAGTAATCCTTGTTCTGAAAACTGAACTTAATTATTCCAGGGTTAATGATACTACGAAAGTTTTGAAGTACAATCGGCAACTGGTTTGTGAAGGTTTATAGAGTTTTTGTAACTGTTTTTTTTACTGAAACTAATTCATTGTACTCAGAGAAACAAGCGAATCCACAGCCATTTTTAAAAGCAAAGCTTCCTTGCATACTTGTAATTACATCATTAAATTTCACATTTTAGTAAACACGCAGGGCTCGCTATGCTGCACTTTGAATATATTGTATAAAATGATCTACGGGGAAAATTGATTTCAAAATCAGTATTTCTAAACGGGGAAACTATAGAACAGCTGAGCTTGTAAAACGTAGTTCAACTTTACTTAACCCAAGATTTAATCATTTAAGATTAACTGAATAAAGGTTTGTGATGCACCTTAGAAGTGACATTTCTTTGTCTGTAGTTTAAATGGAAAAGCATTCGGTTCCGGGTCAGGACGCGGGTGTGAGCCCTGTCACCAGCTAAAAGTTTTGCTATGTTGGCGCCCAAAGGTAAAAATGGGTTACTGGCCATTAGGTTGTTCAGAAAAGTATTCCACATATCTGGAATTAATGAAGATTCCTTCAACGCTTCCAAAAATGTAATGCTTCCACTCATCTGGAATTAATGAAGATTCCTTCAACGCTTCCAAAAATGTAATGATGCTTCCACTCATCTGGAATTGATCCGAATTTCCTTCTACATAGTTAAACGATGATTTGCGGCAGACCCGAAACTTGATTTCGTGCCCCCTGATCTTTCTCAAATGATGATTCCGACGTACTAAAGTGAAGCACATGCCGCGAGGGCAAATTGGTGTTACGCTTATAGGTTTTGAAGTTCTGGACCGTGGTTTTCGCGAAGATGCTAAAGTTTTTATGAAATTTATTTCAACTTGTTCACCCCAAAAACTAGGCTCAGATGCATTCCAGCTTCCATTTCAAAACTACATCGGAGAGCAGTTACATCACCATGACTTTCTACCGAATAAGCTGTAGGGCCTCCTTTAGCCCGCAAAACAGCGGCCACTCGGCGAGGCATCGATTCGGTGAGGTGTAGATAGGTGTCATAGGGTATCTGGTACCATGTCAACAGCAGATCCTCCCGTACATTTCCGGGTGGTGATTTAACGCAAACCCTCTTTTCAAAGTCAAACCACAAAGGTTCGATTGGGTTCATGTCAGGTGAATTTGGAGGTCACAGTCACCAGCATGTTCCTCGAACCACTCCTTGTAGATTCTGGCAGTGTGGCATGGCGAATTATCCTGTTGGTAATGGCCATCAACAGCAAGGAACAGTTGCCACGAATGTGTGAATTTGGTCAGCAACAATGTTCAGATACCAGACAGCTGTTAAGGATTGTGCCATTGAGATAATGGGCCCTAAAGTGCCCCAAGAAAACATCTCGCAGCATAACACCGCTGCCGGCCTGTTTCTGCCAAACAATTCATCCAGGTGCCATGGCTTTCGTTGATAATCGGCGTCTGTGACCAGGAATCTTGTACCGTCAGACCAGGCCACTTTCTTCCAATAATTCACGGCCTCATTTTATGCGTTGTTGGCAATGACGTTCAGTGAGCATGGGAACCCGGCTGAGTCTATAGTTGCGCAGAAGGCTGCGATGAACAGCGTGCTGTGACACTGCCCTGATCGCCCCTGTTGTAGCTGCGGATGGTTTGTCACATTGGCCCTGCGGTCGCTGTGAACAATGAGTCTCTGCTCCCCTCTGGCCTCAATAAGCTGAGGACGAGACGCTACTGAACGACAGCTAGTCGTTTGGCAGTCTGGGCACCACATTTGATACGTAGTAACTACAACGGCACGTGAACAAGCTGCGCCGTGCCATCACAATTTGTCCTTTATCAAACTCCGATAAATCAGAATCTTTTTAGATTCTGACTCCGAACACTGTTAACCGAAAGCCGGTCCTCGGGCTGTGTTTATACTGCTGTGAACTTCAGTTGCGCCACCGTTGGTCTCCAGGCACGCTAATTTCTCTAGGTTGGTGGTCATAATGGAATGGGTCATCGGTGTATGAATACTATTAGAATGTTAATCAGATGTTTAAGTTTGGGCACCATACGTAGCATTTGTAGACTAGAAAAGCAAAATTAAGCAGTGGAAAAGTGCGAAAGGGTAACATTCACAATAAATTCATCCACCCCACACCATGTGACATACCTCAGGTGACGCACATGTCAAGACTGCAAGTAGCAACGAAAAGGCCTTGCCGGTGTAGCTTAATTGGGAAAGCATTCAGCTTCTGAGCAGGGATGTGTGTTCAAGCCTTGCCACCGGCAGAGGGTTTACTTAGAAAACTGCTATTACAGACCGGCTACTCTTCAGCTGTTTTTCTGGACTGAAGATAAACAAATAACGAGCGCGGGGACCACACTGCAAAAAAATCCGTTCCACGGCCTTAAGATTGAAGCGCCGTTTAGGATATGGTTCACCAAAGGGGATCTGTTGTCACAAAGTTCTGGCAATCAGGGAAGCAAAATAAAACTAAGTTCAGAATGAACTCTATTGCACTCGAATTTTGAATTGTAGTCCTAGATTTCTGTTCTCTCGTGTTCAGTCGTAGTGCTGTGAAGTGAATCTTCATGACTTACTATTTCTGTTTAGTTTCCTAGGTAAGAGCGAAGCCAAGAAATAGACTGAAGATGCAAGGTTTACTCTAAAATACAAAGTTGAATAGTGATCTGATTTTTAGAATGCAGTGTGTACAAACTACTATTGTATGGAAATATTCAAACTTTAATTAAATTGTAACTTTTGTTATTTGTGCGCGACGGCAGCTAGAGAAATTCACTCGCCAGTCAAAGGCGCTTAGCCCCGATTCATTTCGGAGAAAGGTCGTACTTAGTTGACCGTGGGAGCTCCCAAGAACAAAAGGACACCCCCTCCCGCCTGCCGTCGTTGGATAACTCTTCCTCAGAGCCCGGCCAGGGACAATCAGTCAACAATTAAGAGTACAACTTCATAAATCAAGAGCATTTTCCTAGCGGACAGATAATAAAGGGATTTGGACGTAGCAGTCATATACAGAAGGGCCAGTTGAAAATCTACAGATTTGGCCGGGAAAACGCAGAAAAAGCCATCCATAACATCTATCTCCCGCTGGAAGTATATACCATTTATTTTGACTACCAATATTTCCCTTATCTTTATTCTTCAGATTGGGGAAGAAAAGTGCAGTAGAGATCATTTGTCATTGCATTCAGTTTAACTAATTATTTACTTTCCTGCTCCAAAGACAAGAACCTGCAAAAGAAGATTCTTCTGATAAGTTGACTTCCCCCACAATACATGAAATTAAAACAAGCGAACATATTAATGGCGTCCGCGACAGGATTCGAACCTCGAATCGTCTGATTAGAATCCTGTCGCGGACACCATTGAGGTGTTGGCGTGTTTTAATTTCATGTACTGTGGGGGACGCCAACTTATTAGAATGGTCGTTTGCAGGTTCCCGTCATTGGAGCAGGGAAGCAAATAAATAGTTAAACTGAATGCCATGACAAAATGATCTCTACTGCACTTTATTCTTCAGATTGGGGAAGAAAAGGGGAATATTGGTTAGTAAAAATGAATGGTGCATACTTTCAGCGGGAGATAGATGTTTTGGAAGGCTTTCTCTGAGTTTCCTCCGCCAAATCCGTAGATCTCAAACTGGCCCTTCTGTTTATGACTGCAACGTCCAAAAATCCCCTTTACTATCTGTTCTCTAGGAAAATGTTCTTGATGTAAGTTGTACTCTTAATTGCTTACTCGGATTGTCCCTGGCGGGCTCTCTGCAAGTCGAGTCTCATTCAACGACGGCGGGGGGAAGGGTGTGTCCTTTGGTTTCATGGGAGTTCCCACGGTCTACCAAGTATGACCTTTCTCTGAAATGAATGTGTGCTTAAGCGCCTTTTTGACTGGTGAGTGAATTTCTTTAGCTTCCGTTCGCGCACAAAATAAAATAAAATTTCAAGTTTGAATATTTCCATGTAACACTACCCAAAACTGAGGATGCGTCTTTTAGACCCTTTTGATTTTAAATTCTTCAGTTAGTCCCTGGGTGCCTAAAGAGTGTACATCAATTTGAAATTTCCAGATATTTAAAGTTTAAATTGCTAGTCAGGCAAGAGTTATTCTTTCTAAATTTAATTTCCTAAGACTCTCATTCCTAACACAATGATAAAGGGTAATTGCGAGATCTGAACTGGATTTCTTTAGCAATGTCGATTTTGAAATACATTACGGTGTTCATTGTGTGCTGAGTAATGTGTATACTACATTGAGCTAAGCGTTCTCTAGGTATCTGTTTCTTAATGGGAATTGTAAAAATGTTGGCATTAATACAATTTTTCAATACTTTGTGTAATCTAAATATTCAAATTTTTCTGATAGGTAACTACAGGTTTGAAGACGTGACATTCAACTGTGCCGAAGAAAAATGCCACTTTGACAGAATAGATACCACATTCCTAAATGGCGAAGACATATCTGACCTGGAGCATAAGGTTGTCTTTCTTGATGAAGATACTTTTATTGACGAACCTTTAGACATAGAGAAAGTAAAAGTTAAAGATCTGGATGTTCTCGGTTTAATAGATGGGGTTAGCGTTTCAAATATAGTAACTAAGTCTGGTTCTCATCACATAACTGGTACAAAAACTTTTATTAATCCCATAACTAGTGCAGTCATCGATGTATCTGGCTTTGTGGATGGTGTACAGATCTCGCCACAGACGGTTCTTGTGAACGGTGGGTTTCAAAATGTGACTGGAAAACTGTCGTTTGAAGACATAGAAACAAATTCTCTGGATGTTACAGGACTTGTCAACGGTGTGGACTTGAATGAGTTTTACAGGGATATGGTTCTGGCTGACAAATCTTACTCTGTAAGAGGAAGTAAAACGTTTTCGAAGATAGTTGCAAAAAATTTGTATGTTAAAGACATAAACGGTGTAGAGCTGACAGAGCTATGGAACAACGTAATGTGGACAGATAAACTTCAAGAAATAACTGGTAAGTATCTTTCTATGTTCAAAGATGTTTTCCAAAATTAGCTATCTCAAAATTTGTGGCAATTTTGATGTACTCTAATTTTTATGTCTGATACAATGTTAACTTTCTAATATTCCACAGTGTAGTGGAAATAGCTTTAAATATTTGACGTGTGTCCTACTTGTAAAAATCGGAACTTCGAATTAAATTAAAATTCTTAAGCCCTTGTATACTTCGAAATTGTTTTTAACTAGGACAAACTTCTCAACTTGAAAGTGTTAATGTAAGTTTGCTTCCGTTTCAAATGCTCTTCTTGGCAGTGAGTTAAACTACTATAATCCGCTAATTTACTGCCTTAACATTTAAAATCTTCCAGCCATTTTCTCAAATCTTCACTTCTAACACGTAAAAATGGGCTGCGTAGTCATGTCTTTTTCTTGGCATAAAGCAGCCCACAATTAGGAATGAGTGTTTATGCTGAGATGCATCATGGATTCAGCATTTTTTTTTGGCTGAAATGAGTTACTTCAAAGTTAAAGCGGGTAAGACTGTTTTGCATTGGCACTTCGAAATCTTGCTGAAAGCAAACTTTAATGTGCTGAAATTGTCTAGGTTTTGCCGTTTTAAATCTCGTTCGTTGAGCTATACCCGAGTAACTTAACCTTAAGTTACTGGACCTCGCGTTCTTTGAAAGGTAAATGTTAAGTCTTAATTCCTGTATCTGACTAAAGTATGCATCTTAATCGCGTTTTTTATATTGCTCTTTGTGGAAGCTGCAAATAAGTCTTTCGAAGTTTTGCAGAACTTACCTATAACGCCTTATTGTAATATCTGCAACAAATTTGTGCGTTAACGTTTCGAGACGTACGGTATCATTATAAAACAAAAAAACTAATGTTTAGTGCCTGGATTAAAATATAACATTAAGTTACTTTGATAGCATATCAGGTATACACGGGTTCGATTCACTCTCCAGGACGACAGAATTTTCAAGTTTTCGGATATTATCTGACTTAACATCCATGTTATATTTACCCCAATAAACGGATTCGCATCTTCCAAATTTGTATTGTAAAATGGCATATTTCATTCATTAACATCCCACTAATTGTCACTTCCTTCCCTAAGTTCATGGCCAGTTAATAAGCAAATAACTGCTTTAGATGTTTTAATGCTTAAAACTAGACTACTGCGAGACTAAGAGAAGCATGTTTTGTACAACGGCCGTTACATAAACTGCGTGTAAAATCGCCCAGAATGAAGTAATATGGGTACAGCAAAATGTTCTTGAAGTATCTTCCCTCGGATGATATGCAACGGTACCATCGTTCAGTCCACTTTCGAAGCGTATAGCGAAGGAATTTAGTGGAAGCTGCTTTAGCGACTCCTGTACTACTTGAATTACGTCAGTAGTGTGCTGAGTGTTGCGCCACGGAACTTCATTGTTTGAAACAACCAGAAATCGCACGGGGCGAGGTCAGGACTGCAGGCATTCTGTGGCACGATTTCAATACTGCATTTTGTAAGAAACTTTAACACATGTGGGCAGGCATTACCATGGTGTAGGGTCCACTTGCCCACCAGTTCCAGTCGCTTAAGGTGGTTCCGCCTAAAATTTGCCTTGTGTATCCAAATGGTAAAACTTTACGTATTTTCTTCGCAATTAATGTATTCCCAGGGATGAAAACTTGCATATCTATAAGACTAAGTTATAGCATGGGACACTTAATATAATTATGGTAATGTTTTAGCAAGAATTAAATCATTTTTCTGAGTAATGTTCAGACCTGTTAATAGCTGGCGCGACCTGTACACTGATGACGTAAATAGAAAAATGTTGGATTGCTTAATTATGGTTGTTTTAGCAAGTAGTAAGTATTCCATGCTATAACTTAGTCTTATCGGTGTGGAAATTTTAATCCTAGGGAATACATTAATTGCGAAGGAAATGTGTAAAGTTTTACCATTGGAAACATGTCCGATTTTAAGTGGAACCACCTTAATAGATGTCTTAACAGACTCTTCAAGACTAAAATGTAATACTCTCCATTGACAGTAATTTGTTCTGCGTAGATTTAGGCAGAGATGCATGCTGTGTATCTCGTTCCTTCATGGTAAGTAGTGCTCATCATCGTGCTATGGCCTATACGGATTCTTTAAGTGTCTTGCAATGTTTGTCATTGCAGTGACCATCCTTTTCTCTGCGACGTGAGAAAGTTGCTTCGTTGTTCACTCTGCTGGTTTCCAGGTTCACTTTTGCTGTATTCTTGGACATGTTGGAACCTCTGGTAACGAGCGTGCTAATGTGGCTGCTAGATCTGCTTCGGTCGTCACACGCTTGCCACGTTTTCACCGGGATTTCCGCTTTCTTGTTTAGGATCATATCAAGCGAACGTGACAGGGTTTGTGGGACCAACAGGTGGAAAATAAACTGCGTCATATTAAACCTATTCTAGGAATATGGATATCGTCATACCGCCGGAACCGTTGGGAGGAAGTTGTACTAGCAAGTCTCTGCATTGGGCATTGTCGTTTCACTTACCGCTATTTGCGGTGTGGTGACACTGCACCGATGTGTGGGACGTGTGATGTACCTGACTACCGTTCACCTTGTGTTTTTGTCGTGGTTTTGTTCATGAACGTGTTAATTTTCTTTTACCTACTTTACCCGACGACTCAGTGACCGGGACAATTGAGTCTCATTTTAAACAATCAGTGTGACTTGTCTTCGCTTTTATCACTTCTTCGTTCTACCGGTGTTTTACGTTGTGTAGTGCTGTCGTTTTATCGTCGATTTACAAGTTATTCTTGTGCTGTTTTATGTCATTGTTCTTGTTTAACCCTGTTATCATTGTTACGATATTTCGTTGTTTATACTGTTAAATCGTATGTTACAGCGGTGCTTTCCTTGGTTATCTTTGCAGGCCATGTACACCGGTTGTTACTTTTGTTTCTATGCTGTTACCATTTTAATAATCTGCCATAGCGCTGTTTGACCATTTGATGCCCTTGCGCCATTAAAATTAGTGATTTGTGGAGGAACTGGGCATGCTGGTAGACTACCTCTATGATCAAAGAAAACTCACCTCCCCAGGTGATTTGGTTTGGCCGCCTTTTTTAAGAGGCGAGCCTGTGGGTTTCCAGACACTCGTTGCGCGCTTCGTGAGGGGGTCGAAATAGTGGACCCATGTTTAATCGGCAGTTATTGCTGTGTTTAGAAAGTTTGAATCCTCTGCAGTAATTTGTTTCCACTCGTGACACTTTAACTCCGGCTAACAATTGCTCTCTTCAGGTAGTGAGGTACCCCATCTTGAACACGTGATGCAGCAGTAATGTCGCATAGAATGCGGAATGACTACGCTTTTGAAATATTAGTGGACCCGCTATGTCTTCACACGTCATTTGTCTATCTTCGTGCAGGATTACCCAAACAGTGTTAACAATACGCTTCGTAACACTTTCATGTCGACCAGGCCTAGAAACGAGTTCTGCCGACAAACTCACTTTTTGAAATCTTGGTGCTATCTAAAAATCGCTGATTCATCCAAACGTGTTTATCTTTGCAAGCTTTTTCATTAAATTAACTGTTTCTGGAGCAGTTTTACACAACTAAGAGCAAAATTGTATCTAACAATGCATTTCACCTAACTCTTAATCTCTCCTCCATAGCTGTATGGGGAAATGCAGACATACCTTAAACTGAGCAATAACAAAACCAGAATAGTCTGCCACGGCTAATAACGTTGCCATAATACTTCAGTTGTCTGCGTAGTTATTTCCCCCCTTCGCACATGTTGCCAACTAAGTTTTTATGGAACAGCCTTTGTAGTTTCTAATCAGTAGGTAATTATCCCCTCAAACCCTTAATTCCTGAAGTGCAGCTGTTCTGTTTCGAAAAAGTCTCTAGTACGAAATGATTACCTAGTCAGATTTGTAGCGACAGCAGTCTTTGTTCAGGAAAACTGGTTTTACACTGGAGATTTAATTAGTACTGTTCAAATACCTTAGCCACGCTTCTTCTGAAATTTAAAGTAGCAAGTCCTACATCTTGGCATATTCTTACGAGCCGCAGCTTTGAAGATAGTGCTTCTGGCGGCCTTAATGATGCTAGACTAGATTTTGAACTCTTGATTAAGGCATGAATGTGGACGAAATTTTTCCAGTAACCAGAGTTACTTTAACGCTGGTGATTACAGCTAAAACTTAAATACTCAATGTGAAAGATCAGCAGGTAGGTATTTTCCGCGTATCGCGGATATTAAGAACTTCGGCCTGAGCCATACCTGAAATCTTGTGGAGAATCTTTGGTAATAGTGTCTGAATCATTACAGTGTGCGGGCGAACTTCCTAGAATTAGCTGAAGATTTACAAACTCAAATACTTACGGACCACTGGAGAGAGGGTAACCAGAAAAAATATCCACTGCGGGCTCACTTGGTTAAACTAGACCATTCTGGCAACGCTCGACTGTAACTGGGCTTTTCTATATTCAAAATGACTTGAAGCTTCAGAAAGTCAACATACTAAACTTCCATGTTCTGTTAAAATGACTTTGACTTATTAAACAGCAAATCGGAAGTTTTCTCAGGTAATGCGTTTGCATCTCGTGTAAGAGCATCTTATTGGCGAAGAAAGATCAAACGAACTGCCAACGAGTGAACAGTAAGATTCTTAGTTTTTCAGCACTTGACACTGATCGAAAGTCAAAGGGTGACTTAAAAACTCGGCAGTACTCCAAATGGAAGTCGCTGGTTGTACGGTAACGCCATGAAAACTAAAGTTACGTAACTATAAAATAGACATTTATAAGGGAAGAATGGCTGACTTCTGATTTGAAGGATCTCTCTTGTAGGCCTCAATATCTTTCGTGATAATTTGGCTGATCACTTAACTTATAGTAGCCCCTCTCATCTTATTTTTCAATGAATCAACTTTCGAAGGTTAAAAGGCGTTGAGTTCTAACATGTTGAGCTGCGCGTTCTTCGGATGTAATCTTACAACGAAATGCAAACAATTTTTGTAATGTTTATTGCAACATGTACGTGGTAACTTGAGATTTACCTTTCGCAAATATCCCCAGTAGTGAATTAAACTTTACTTTTAGAATGTGTTCTTCCTACGAAACTTAAGACATCTTTAACTGCTTGATTTAAAATCATAGCATTTGGGAACTAAGATTACTCTCTATTTTCAGCTCCGATGAATTTTTCAAAGATCAGCATTGTAAAAGACTTGCTTGTCGATGGGAACGTCAATGGGCTGAAAATACCTGGCCAAGTATTGCTAATTAATTCCAGTGCAGTAATATCTGCTCCTAAACTCTTCAAGGAAGATACCAAAACATCAAGACTAGAAGTTACTGGCTTCATCAATGGTATTGGCGTGTTGAACGAATCAGGTAAATAGAACTCATTAACTAATTTTTCTTGGGCAGTGTGCAAATATCGAGGTATGTGACAATGCATTTTTCTTTTGCAGGTAAATACAGACTGGACATATTGATGAAGGATGGAGATCAAGTTGTAACAGGTAACTTTCATTTTGTATTTGATTAGTTTATTGTACTAAGTAACTTCTGGGGTGAAGCACATATCGAAGTTAATCGCAAAAATAAGCACTAAACTTTTAAGTAAACTTGATCATATCCACGGAATTGCACTAATCAAGTACTGACTACTGTTGCTTCTTATATCGAACAGCTGGTGAGAAACTGTCGAGGCTGTGTGAACTTGAGTGAATCTTTAGCTACAAGGATCAGGTCTGAATTAAACCACTGCACTTGAAATAAGCTGTTTTCTAAGACAAAGATTCTCTAAAATTAATACGAAATGAAGTATCGCTTTCCCTGCAGAACGCATTGATTATGTAGGCAAAGTGCAGCATAATGAGACCAATTTAATGATTCACCAGACAGTTTGACTTTGCAATTATAGGTATAAAGAAAAGTTTTACTTAAAATATCATTTATGAGTGCGCTTACTTCTCGGAGCACAGTTTGTCAGTTTCAGTAGTATGCATGCCTAGACTTAATCTTGCCTCCCGATTCTTCGCTATAATTGTTGCACAGAAGCAGTCTCGTTCCATTAGGATACGAGATTCTTCCGGTACGTCCAGCGAGAGCGCTTTTAAAGGCTGATTTAGATGGTTTTATTAGGTTATGCAGATGAAATTTATAGCGATGGAAATTTCGAACACTAAATCTAGTGCCAAATCACCACCAGCAGCCACACGTGCCAACGAGATAAGCTTACATGCCGTCGTGAAAAAAATCTAGCTTCGTAATGTGAATTTCCTGGAATACGGTATCAACTGAAGTTTCATTGGGAAAACTACCTTGCAGAAAGGTGTTGAAGTGAGTCCGTAGGAGGCAGGTCAGGTGAGTAAAACTGACGGGTAAGACTTCGCACAACTGCAGCTTCTGGATCGTATTGCGTACAACGTGGGTTCTCGCGTTAGCATGAAGTATGGTGGTGTGGCGATTAATGCTTGCTGTTGGGTAAACCACTTTTCCATGGTTAACAGTGCTTGGCAATACCTGTGTAGTGATGGTTTGACCCAGTTGCAAGAGGATAACTCTATGGAGTTGTGGTTCGCCTAAAGTGTTTAATTGACACGAGGCTGTGGACATAAGTATAAATAAGTTATGAAGTAAATGTAGCAAACGCAAGGCTCAGTTTTTAGTGTTAAATGGAGGAAAAGCGTCCGCTGTCTGAGCAGTAATTTCTTGCATATGCATTCTGTTCCGGCGTTCTTCGGCACACATGGTCATTGCGCTAGTTTCTTTTATACAAATGTAAATTTGTCAAGGCTTCTTCCTGTGTATGCTGTAGTAGATGGCGCGCTATCTGTAACAAAGACTTGAGTGAATAAAACTGAATTCGTACCTGCAAATTCAAAGCGCACGCAGTTGCCAGATGTGTTGCATAATTTTGACTCTTATACGATTTTTTCGAATTATTTGCCTTAGCTCGCAAAACAAATATTTAGATAGTTCAGGTCAAACTTGCCATAGATAAGTTATTCTGAAACTTGACATAACTCCGACTGTAGAGAAAAACAAATTCATTGATCTGTAGCCTTAAACTTTCTTTACTGAGCTGTCATAACTGCAATAACTAATTTCTTTAACCGTCATGAACGCTTCCTGACAGCGTTAACTCGTATGAAAACTTGTGCATACAGAGATATCATCTCTGTTGCTGAAGTTCTTGAATTCATTAATGCTTAAATTTTTAATGAAAGGACACACTACGTAGGTCTTAACTCCATTGCTTGAATTTCATTTGAGCCCTTGTAAGATGCTACTCATTGAGGGGACAATTCAGGCTGTAGAGGTTTTAATTCCATAATGAGTTCCTTCTGAACTATGTCATTCCACTTTCTGTAGAAAAATGTAGACTAGTGCTCAGTCGTGCAGATTTCTCTATGCAACAAACGTGGCAAAGAACTTAGTACCGCCCTGGTGGCGTAGTGGTACAAGCACTGGCTTCTAACAACTCCCTCTCTAGATGGGGTACGAGTCATAGATGTCTTACGGCGCTGGTTTCCCCTTCCATGGAATGGGTTGTCTTAATTAGGAATGTGAAATTGCTTATAGCCCAATTAAACTGCTAACGGTGGTAATTGAACCTCCCAAATATAGCTTTTAGGCCAAAAACTCAAACAGCGCGACTCTCGCGTGGAAACAGTTAATAAAAAAACAAAAAAAAAAAAAAAAAAAAAAACTGGAGATGGGAAGATGACTGGTGCGATGATTGAAATATTTTGGACTTCGATCTAACACTATCAGCATTAATGTTCAAAGCAATATGGGCACTATTCAGTCTGTTTGCCAGAGACTACCAGATTCTCAACACACAGCCTAAAAGGAACAAACAGCTGGAGCTCATTTCAGACGGCAAAAGCTTAATGATACACAAGAAAAGTACAGATGTAAAGCATATCTCCCTTTTTGGAAGGAAATGGTGCGTGCCATTCAGCCAATTTATGAACTACCTAACTGCCCCAGGTATGTAGGAAAGTGGGTTACACGATAATTCACAAAATGCAAATGCTAGTGATTTGGAATACGTGTCCCAAAATACTTATTGCGTACAGCTCTGAAACTTGGAGTAATAGATATCACTTACATTGTGGCAAGTATTGATATGGCCATCTTGAAGATGAACATTACTCCAGAGAAGTACCGAGGACTGTGTGTAGCAAGAAGCAGTGATCCTTGAACAAACACAGCGCAGTATGTAGGTGTATTTTTGAGGGTGAACTAAGCATGGGAAGAAAATTGAATCAGGTCCCACTTATGCTGTAGCATATTAGCAGACAAGATTTGAATTTTGTATATCAAATGCAAATTCTAGAAGCGATTTTATCAGATTTGTTTCTAGACAGTTTTCAACCTTTCGACAAACTAAGCTTGTAATTGTCCAGATGACTTCATTCAGTTACCAAAATGAAGCTTGGCTATGTGGTATAGTAAAATTACTGTCATGACTTATAAAGAAATTGAACCACAGAATTGGAAAATATACTCCAAATTTAAATGCATAAAATTTTTAATGGTTTAAGATTGATTTTAACAAACTTATGTTGAAACATTTTAGTGAAAACTTTCTAGCTCAACTATGATTTTTGGTCTTTCCAAAAATAAAATTAACTTACTAGCTCCCCCTCAAATTAAACTGAATTCTCTTAATTTATCCACAAACCACGTGACAAATCTGGAGATTGGGTGAAAATGTAGGTCTTTGTCTGAAGGGTATATGCATATCTTAAAGATTTACTTCCTAAAATGCAAATTGATAACGTAATGAACTTTACGCAGCAGTTATTAGCTTACAATAAGATTCCAGATTTATCTCTGTGGCTAAGGGAAAATGCTTCCCAGTTTCTGGAGTCAACAAATTGACCTCCACCTGAAGTTACTCAAATACAGCAGCGCAAATATTCAAACTAAAATTTAAATATTAAGCACTAGGTTTCACTATTACTGATTTCGCCGTAACTATTCTTAATGGCAAATTATTGCAAAATAACTAGTATTACACTATCCGGTGGGCGTTAGAATGGATTAAGAATTCTAGCATTCGCAGATCAGACTGAGTTCGAATTGGGAACTAAACTAGTTTTTCGGTTTTTTCAGCCAGAAATTAGCAATGGGACCAATCTCCTAGCAGGTAGATTGGGTACACTTCATACAGTATCTTAGTTTTATCTGTATTTAGTCATGCATTCAGGGTCACCTGATCTGTATTTGTTTCCATATGAAATAAACTACAGTAATATCTAATCACTCATTGTTACAGGTCAGAAAACGTTTAGAGATGTCTTCCTGGATGATAACAGCTACGTAGATGGCACTGTCAATGGAGTTGATCTATCAGAGTTCCAAAGAACAGCTTTACGTAAGACTGGTTCTCCAGTTTCTGAAGGTAAGCTAAAATTACGTACTTAACTCAAGCATTTAAGCTTAGTTTGAGAAACTAAAGATATTTAGGAACTTCTCTGGAGGAAACCAGATGGTTCGATAGGGGGAAACTATCGGACCATATCTACGCTGACAATAAACTTAGTCACTTTCAGCTTTTGCGTTCAAGACTTAACAAAATGCCTGTAATTCTCAGTTTCTACAAAGTTTAGTAAGTCTTTAGATTCTTTTTGAAAGACCCCATGCCAGTCTTACCGTAAACAATTTCCTGTTTGCGCAAAGGATTGCTAGTCATCGCAGCAATAGATGAAAGTAACAACCAGTGAACAGCAAAGATGAAATACTTGCCCTATCTGCAACAAGAACAGCCTAAATTGGGAGCGATCGCTGGGAAAATGTAAAAATTAAGTCGGTAAAATCAAAACTGTCCTACTTAACAAGGACTTAAATTTCAATCAAGCCTTTCAGTCTATTGAAGACTGAAAGAACCTGCCGTTACTCGTTAGTTGTCTTTAGTCTGGCTATTACAGCTTCTCTTGTAAGGAACGTCTGGTAGCAGTCAGGATTCGATGATCTGCTAAAGGACACTGAAAAACAAATCTTCGGTGGGAAAACTAATACTTTATCTTTCATCAAAAGTAGGTTCAATCGGCGAGCCTCTAATCTGTCAGCACAAATCTAAGCGTAGTAAAAATATCAGATGTGGCTAACGTAATGAGCTGCTTCAGAACGGCGTTGTCAACGGGACCTTTATGCCAAGTTAAGCGTAGACTGCTGTAGATTGTCAGCAACTTAATTTCGACAAGCAGGTGGTCGTAGTCAGTAATCACTGAAAGTAATTATTTGGCGATATATCAAAGCAACTGTAGACTTATTTGCTGTCACCAAAAGAGTTACTCAATGTTTTAAATTAGTTTGAAGGCTACTTCGACTGACCAGTTTTCTCGCCTCCGAACTTGCAAACTTTAATGGAAATTACTTTACGTTAAAGTGGAGGAAAATAAGTTCAAATACTAAGACATACATACACCTAGATTTACCATACCATCTCACATTTAAAACCTTAACTCCACAACCTGCTGCCGTTTTAGTAATTTGGGTTTCTAGGTGTTTTAAATGGTTCATCATTGTCAACCATTATCACTCCACTGCTGGACGAAGGTATCCCCAAGTTTCCTCCACAACGGTCTGTCTTGTGCCAGTCTCCATGTCACTCCCGCATACTTTCGAATTTCATCCACCCATCTCCCATGTAGTCTTCTTCTGGGTCTTTTCCTGTCCCTTGGAATCCAATCTAAAATTTCGGCTGTCCATCGATGGTCTGTCCTTCTGGCAGTATGCCCAGCCCATTGCCATTTCAGGGATTTAACTCTGATCATGTCTTCCACTCTTGTCAGTTTTCTGATCCACGAGTTACTCTTATCTCTCCTGGTTACACCAAGCATGCACCTCTCCATGCTTCTTTGAGTTGTCTGCAGCCTTTGTATGTCTTTTAGTTAAGGTCCACGTTTCTGCACCATACGTAAGCACTGGAAGGATGCATTGATGAAACACTTTTCTTTTAAGACATAATGGCATATTGCTCTTGAATGGCAGACTAAATGTATTTATCACAAGGATTTAACCAGATTTGGTCTTTAGCAATCGTAAGTCTTAACGTGAATATCGGTAACTTCTATAGTTACCTAAAGCTGGCTAAGAGTGCCCAAATTCGTATGTCTTGTAGAGTTTAAGAGAACGTTTTATACAACTAAGTTAGGTAAACGACGTAGCTTATTAGAGCTGTATTAACTTGATGTTGCGGAATATTAGAATTAGTTCTCAATACTTTAAAGAGCAACTAATTAAGCTTCTGTTCCTTTGTAGATATACCTGAACAGTACAGCACGAAGAGACTTGCTTTCAAAGGCTTCAAAAAGCCATTCAGTGAGTTGACAAGAGTTGTCTTTCTGGTACACAAATGATATGGTAGTTAAAGATGGAGCTATGGCTTTTTCAAGATGAAGGCACTCAATGTATCTCCGGAATCGTGAAAGAAATTCTATTTCGTAAGAAATAGTAAATGGCTGCAGAAATGGCAGTTTCCGCGGTTGGCAGAGAATGTTGTATCCTCAAATGGCTGCGAAAGAGTGACGTGTTTTGAAGTAACTTCAGCCGATGTTTGTTCATAGCACGAACTGAGTGAAGGAATTACTTCTGAGGAAATCTCTTCCGTTTGAGACTGTTAAATTTTAAATCGTAGTGACTTTACTATAAGCAACTGATTGAGGCTCCTTGTGCTGTTTTTCTTGTGCAGAATGAGTAAATTAAAGCTCTGTAGCTACAAAACTCGAAAATCCAGTGACGTTAGATTCCTAACAGCAAAAATGCTGTGACAGTTTTGCAGAAAGGTATGGGCAGCTGGTAGATCTAAATGTCTGGAAATATAAAAAGTTTTAAACCACTTAATGCTTGCGTAAGAGGGCACTATTTGCTAAGTCATTTGTGCAATATCGATCGCCAAAGTTGTGTAATGCAAACGTCAGTTTTGCAACTACGCGGGTTCATATGAAAGCTTAGTATAACTTACGGTACATTGCCATGAAACAAAATTTTGATGAAAATCTCATGTTCAGGAAGAATGCTTAAATTTTGTTGCATGAGTATGAAGGATTCGTAGATCTAAGCACTGATTTCAACACAGTACAGTGTGGAGTTTAGATCCTTTTGCCCTAAGATCTCCAGTGCGTAGATGCAAAGTCGAAAGCTTTGGCTTCCAGAAATGACTTCTACAATGTGGAAGCGGTTATCACACTAATTCTTCGAATTAGAGAAGTGATTAAATTACAGAAGTGACAAACTGTGCGAATACGGGAGATTGTAAGAAAAGTCTGAAGTGATTAGTCAGCTGCACACATGCGGCTGACTTACGGCAATCTGCGGCTGACTTACGGCAATCTGCGGCTGACTTACGGCAATCTGCGGCTGACTTACGGCAATCTGCGGCTGACTTACGGCAATCTGCGGCTGACTTACGGCAATCTGCGGCTGACTTACGGCAATCTGCGGCTGACTTACGGCAATCTGCGGCTGACTTACGGCAATCTGCGGCTGACTTACGGCAATCTCAACATGCGGCTGACTTACGGCAATCTCAACTTCGTAACATGCCTGTCGACTACACTGCCTTCTTGAAATAATCCCCTAGCGACAGCCTTTCAGCATCCCAAAAGGTCAATGAAATAGCTAACGGAAAGTACTTTACTCTGTGTACGAGTACTGTTCCTTGTAATTTGCTGGAAGTTGCGGATCCATGTCTTCCACCACTGAGCAAGCATCCAGTGAAGAAATTTCCATAGCTTCTCCAAATCTAACCAGGTTGCAGCAGAACTTGACTATTACATTATCTGTGAACAGTTTTGGGATCCAGTCAGACTCGTTTCGTGCGGCAACACTTCACGGTTACGTATCGTTCAGATAAGATGTCCCTAGGTGTGCTGAATTGTCAATGTCATGCAATTTGTGTTCACGAGCGATTTGTGGCAGCTCCTCCAGTGCATGGGCAAATCTCGCAGGTTCCTTATTTGAATTCCGCTTTACACTTATGAACAGGAAAGAAACTTCCTCTTGTCTGAACCACGTTAGTGTTACACCGTAAAAGTAAACTTGATTACATGATGAGTAATGCAAATCAAATTTTTTGCTACTCCAATGAACAATATCAAATAAACTTCTAAGTCTTTCTAATTAAGACTTAAAAATTTGGTGCTTTTGATACATTTAGTGCTCTAGCATACAATAAACTATTAAAAATATTAATTGGGAACTGAGTTAAACTAAGTGGAATGTGATATCTGGACTGTGGAGAAAGTGGAAGGCAATTCGCGTCGCCGTAGCACGACTGGTGCACGTAAACGGATATCTTGCCATGGGCGCACTCTACTGCAAACCATAGCGGCCTTAGAATCCACAGCGGACTTCATTCGATGAGTTATATTGGCAGTTATGTCCATACCCGTATGAACACTTCAGATTGGCTGAGACAGGTTTGAGCTCTAGGCAGACATGGAGACTGCCATTCGCTGCAGCCCATCGTTGCGCTGCGTACCAGGAATGCTTGGTGGGGGAAAATGGAATTGTCTTGTTCCGCGACTAGTTTCAGTTCAGTCTCAGCGACGATCGTGGATTCAGTCTGGAGATAAAGTGGTCACTAGCTGCCGACATCAGTTGCTGAGCCCATCAATACGGATTTGTGTAGTCAGATGACTGGTAAACCACACATAGCGCTGTGAACTGTTGGCACCATAGCGTAAAGCGAACGCACTCTGCTACTTATCTGGGCATTCCCAGCTGTGTCTGAACAATTTTTCAGTTGCTACGTGTTTATTAAATAACGTGGAGAAAACCATAACCGCCCCAAACTACGACTTCAGTAAATAGGCTTATGTCTCAACAGCTGTCTCCTGCTCGAAAGCGTAATGGATACAATGACAATACGTCGATGAGGTGATGCAACTAGTTTTGTTGTCTGATTTCGGCTGTTTCGTTCCAGGTTGAACGAAGACAATGGCCACCCGCACAGTGCAAACATTACCAGTGCCTACAAGGTGTTCAGGTGCTGTCCTACCCAGCGCGATTCCAAGAATTCTCGCCAATGGGAACACGTGCCACGCTATTGGAAGACTAACTCCTCTACAGGACCCCTGGCAATGTCTGTGAATTGTTAACATACACGATACACTATCCGGGGAATCTTCCATTCGATGACAAGTATTACCGAATGAATAGCAGAACACTGCGGGTTATATGATCTGACTCGGGTCACATACAATCTCTTCACCCATCGCATTAATTTAATACCTCAGTAATTCAATCACTTTTTTCCTACTTGGCTACATGTGGGGTAAAAATTAGTCTTTGTGCATTCCTTTACACTGTAGCATTTTCTATGTCTAGGTGTGTATCTAGACACAGGACTATATTCCTTAGGCAAATGTACCTGCACTTGCTACCTCTCAGTTGTGCTCAGTGACTTGTATTTTGTTGCTAATTTCTAGAGCTGAAAGGTTGAAGCAGATGCTTGGATTTGGTTTTAAATGTCTGGAGAACTTTAAATTTAATGATTAGACTGCAACACTCAGTTCAAGAATTGATTCAGCATAAGGCGACAAAACGCTCCAAAATAGAAGGCGAGTCGAAAGGTTTGCAATATTTGCATAAACTAATATGCTGCGGCGGGTATGTCACTAGCCTAAACTAGTTCAAGTCGCGCACTGTAGTCAGCCGAAAGGGTTAAAGTGGTAATCGTTGCTGTGAACAGCATTGCATGTCGTCGTTCTGTCTGTGGTTGGGACGTCTAAAAGATGACAGCCACAACCTGTCATCTTTTAGACAACTAGGGAACTTTTGCTTTAGGAGTTTGAACTCTGCCATAACGCTGCTCAAGTAACACGAAACGGGTCATGCGAAAGGGGAAGGTTCCGTGGACCACAGTACTGCAATCAGGTGGTTGAAGAAATCTCGTTTTGGTGACAGAAGCATCGACGATCATCTAAGGTCAGGTAGGCCGCGAACCGTGGATTCAGAGGCCGTGCGCCAGGCCGTAGAGGCAAATCCAACAACCAGAACAGTTTATCAGGTGAGCTAGCCATATGACAGACAGTGGTTCCTCACCTTCAGGACTTCGGCAGGAGCTGGCGCATTGTCCCTCACGAACTGACTCCAGCTGATGCAAACCGCAGAGTGAAAGTGTGCACGAAAGAAACTCCTAGTAAAACCCGCGCGATGTAAGTTTCATCAAGAGAATTGTTACGTACGAAAAAGTGGGTCTATTTCTGTAATCCTAGCACGCAATGACAGTGGTTGAGCCCGGGGCAGCTTCCTGAACCTGTTGCCAAATGTGCTCGTTTCGAGCGCAAGGTGATGCTCTGCGTCTGGTGGAATTTCGAGGGGATAATCCATTAGGAATTTGTTTCGGACGGTCGGACCATCAACGCCAACCTCTACTCTAAACAGCTGGAGCGGATGTATGCCGTTTTGGAGAAGTACCCGGCACTGGTGAACAGAAAGCGTGCTCTCTTACAGTAGCACAACGCGCGGCATCCTACTGCGCGAACGCAGAGGACAAAACTCTCGGAACTTGTCGGCATCTGATGCCACACCCAGCATATAGTCCGGACCTTGCCCTGTCGGATTACTTGTTCCGGTTCATGGCCCACTTCCTTTGCGGGCAGCACTTCAACCAAGAGGTGGCAACTTGGGTGAAGGGGATCTTCGCCTCTAAGGACAAGAAATGGCAGACAGATGGCTGAAGACAATGCAACACGATGGCAAATACTCTGTGTGATAGTCAGTTTTCGTCGTAAATGTACGTATGAAGACAGTGATCCAATTCTTTCAACTAGCTCTTTATTTTAGATCTTTCAATGAAGTATTTACGAAATTCCTAAAACTGGCCACGTGTGATTAGTCCTGTAGCATCTATAAACTAAGCAGTCTAGTTTTGTCAAGATTATATGCTAAGTTTTTGCTTGCCAGCCATACGTAAGACTAAAATTTCAGCAGCTCTGCCGCCCCGGTGGCGCAGTGGTCTGAGCGCTGGTCTCTGCAGATTCGTCCGAAATGGGTTCGAATCCCGGTGAAGCATACTCTTCGTACTCCTCTGCTTGGCTTTAAATTATGAACTGTTTGTAGCCCGTTGAGTTGCTCACGGTGGTAGTTAAAGCCCTAAATAAAACAAGTAACTCGAATTTAAGTTGTGGCGAACTTAATGTTAATTTTTTAAATGTCACCAGTAGACTCTTAAGCCAATCCACTGAAGTACTTTTAGATGAAACTAAAACGAGCATATGCGATTTCGTTTAACTCTTTGATTCTCAGCGTTAAACCAATGGGAGACTCTAAAACTTAGCTTGACTGCAGAACTTTAAATCAATGTTTGAATCTTTAGTGAAAAGCAAACTAGTTATCTTTTCATCACTTCTTGCCAGTTAAACTAAGGTTTCCATAGCTTTATTAAAACGGCAATGCCATTCTTACAAGTTATTGTATACTCAATTTACGTCCTTTTATATTCCGCCGCATGAGTAAAATGGCATTTTCTCTTTATGCAAATGGCAAATATTAAGTTTGTACAGTTAGGCACAACGTAGCACACGTCATGAATCTGTTTTACTTTACAGTGCTGTTTTCATGCTCTTAGTATCCAGTGGCAAAGAATGTTGTTGTCCAAAGTTAATGCTTTCATATTCTATACCAGCATACGTAATTTTAAACATATAACAATCGTACAAGGATCTGCCTTATGAAGTCTGTTACTAATAACTGATCATTACAGCTGGTCGCAATGTTTTTGAGAGATTTAAACTTCTACGATGTTGACCTGAAATTTTAGTCCTTGGACTGTTTTATGTAGACTTCCTGTTGCACGAGACCGCTGGTGAATATTTAAGGTCTGTTATATTAAGCAGCTACTCCTGCAATTAACTGAAATGGCGAACAGGAAGGCATGAATGTTTCTTAGGTGTGCTTCATAAATTTTGCAAATTAAAAATCTTGTATAATAAATCGCAGCACTAAAAATGTCCTAACCCATTCTTTTCTAGGTACCTGGGTGTTTCAAAACCTCGAAGTGAAAGGACCCTTAACCGTTCATGGACCTATTTCTGGGTATGATTTGGAAGACATCTTTGATAGAGCATTGAAACTAAACGACACAGTAATGCCGAATTTTGAATCTGTTTCATTTGAAGGCGGTTTATACGTAAGTTACGAAAGATCAGTTTTAGTTTCAATGTTGAAAGCTAATTTTGTAATTCTCTTAATAGTCTATGAAAAACTTTAAAATGCTAACTTCTGTCGCGCCTATAAAATTACCTGGCGTAGATCAGAAAGCCAAATTCTCTTGTGTTAGCACATTCTAGGTGTTCGAAGCATCAGTTCACCAGTCAGGCTCTTTTAGACTCCACTGAATCTGTTAACGCAATGCAAAAGATCTTCTGGATGTGTAATCGAGCATGGTTGGATCAAAGCGTACAAAGTTAATTTTTTTCTTATTTGTGCTAAACTGACATTTTTCACAAACCGTGGCTACTGCCCTTATAGTTATTCCGAACTAATTTCTCACAGCTGAGTTGCCAGATATGAGGACAAGACCAGCTTCTTTGATTGGAAGCTTGAATTAGAATGAAATGGCTTGAAATGAATTCTGCATGTACGCCGAATAACCTCAAATGAATGTTAACCTTGTATGTAATGTTTAAGTTACTTTTTCGTAGTAACACTTCGCGAAGATGTTCATCATAAATGCTGCCCCAATGGATTTTAAACTGAGATCGCTGCTGCTAAATCCACATACCTGCCGCCCCGGTGGCGCAGTGGTCTAAGTGATGGCCTCTGATCATTCGTCCGAACGGGGTGCGGGTTCGAATCCCGTGAGGCATGGATGTTGTGTTTGTCTTACGGCACTAGCTCTCTCCCTTCCCTGGAACCAGTGACCCTAAATTAGGGACGGGCGACTGCTTATAGCCCATTTGAGTTGCTCACGGTGGTCGTTAAACCTCAAATTAAAAAAAAATATTCACATACCAGGCAAATGAACAGATTGTTCCTGATGTCCCACAGTTGTCGCGAACTGTGATATGGTCTTTGGAAAAGATGTGAAATGACGTTTATAGGGTTCTTGTCAAATGGGATCACACGAAAAATGGTGTCAGCACAGTTCCAGATGTAACAATACTTCTCTCCTACCTTATGTGCAGGTGCTGTGAATTACTCCGTAAAGCTAGTGCACAGACACTATTTACTTGCAGATTAAAACTGACTTTCTTTATACTGGTGCGCTACTTAGAATTAACAGGAAACTTAAGAGCCTAACTGCAGTTCACTTAGTCTGTAGTTCTCAGAACTAGCAATCTGTAACACTTCTGCATTTAAAGCAGCTGCAAACAAGCAGTGAGTCACGGATTCGTATTGTCTGACAGTGATGTGCACTGATTGTACACCGATGAGCCATTTCCTTATGACCACCCCCCAGCCTAGAGAAATGAGCGCACCTGTAGACCGAACGGTGGCGCAGATGAAGTTCACAGAGCAGTATATATACAACCAGAGGACCTGCTTTCGGTTAGTGTTCGGAATCTGAATGGGAAAAGCTGCCGATTTATTGGAGTTTGGTAAAGGACAAATTGTGATGGCACAGCAACCGCCTCGGTGGCAGAGTTGTCTAAGCAATGACTTATGACCATTCGTCAGAAGAGGGGGTTCGAATCCCAGTGAGGCATGGATATTTGTCTTACGGCACTGACTCTCCCTTCCCTGGAACCAGTAACCCTAAACTAGGGACTGGTGACTGCTTATAGCCCATTGAGTTCACGGTCGTTAAATCTCCAATCAAAAGAAAAAAATGGGACGGCACATCGGAACTACATTTTCGGAAATTGCGCGGCTCGTGGTTGCTCATGTGCCGCTGTAATGAGTACGTATCAAAAGTGGTGCACATATGGCCAAACTTAGTCTAGCCGTGTCGTCCGCAGCTCATTGATGCCAAATCGTAGACTGTCGCGCATTGTTCAGCGACCGCAGGGCAACAGTGCGAGCTGCTACAACCGTGATCAGGGCAATGTGTCACAGCACACAATTAATCGCAGCCTTCTGCTCATGGGCGTGCGTTGCCAAAGACCCAGTCGGGTCTTCGACTACGCATGAAATGGGCCCAAGATAGACTGGATCGTGGGTGATTGGAAGAAAGAAGCCTGGGCTGATAAAGTTTCTTGGTGCATCACGTAGACGGCCGAGCGCGGATACGCCGATTACCAACGGAGGCTATGGAACCTGGATGCACTATTGGGAGGAAACAGGGTGGCGGTGTTATGCTGTGGGCGATGTTTTATTGGAACACTTTAGGCCCCATTCAAATAGTTCAATCCCTGACGGGTATCTGAACATCGTTGCTAACAAAGTTCACCCATTCACGGCAGCTATGTTCCCTGCTGGTGATGGCTATCACCAATGGGATAATGCGCCATGCCACACTGCCGGAATCTTCAAAGAGTGGTTCGAGGAACATACTGGCTGGTGACTTTCTGTGGTTCCCAAATTCACCTGACATGAACCCAATCGAACATTTGTGTTTCGGCTTAAAGCGTGTCCGCACTAAATCACCACTACCCCGAAAATGTACGGAAACTGGAGGAGTTCAACAATTTTATTCAGAAAATGAAGATACAAGCGCACCTCGGGCGATGAAAACATAAAGAACAATGACAATATCTACAGATTAATGCATGTAACAAGATAAAACCACTGATGCAGATATAGAACAGAAAATGACATACGTACAAAAATGGCCCGGAGACAATCTGGGATAAATGATATACAAAAGACATACTATCAAGTTCGATAAGGAAGGAAAGTTTAGATAAGCTATAAAACACAAGACTAGTCCAGGAGCAAGGAATAAGTCAGAAAAAGTCCTACTCATCAGCAGGGGAATGACGAAGAAATGAAGCAGACAGTTGAGCGGTGTCCTCAATTTCACAGAGCCGTCGATAACAAGAAAGGAACGTACAGTCAGTCTTGCAAAGAGCCTCAAGGTCAGCTCTTATACACGTCAGCCGACGACAAACGTCATCCGGAGGAAAAGTGGAGTGAGAAAGGTAAGAGGCCATATCAAACGATGGATCCCGGAAAAGCGAAAATAGGCGAAAGTTTTCTATAGGTAAAGGGTCGAGTGAGCACAACGGTATCTTGACAACTGTTCAAATTGCGCTTGGAGCGCAACCTCTGCGAGTTTCCTCTGGATTTTCCGTAAGGCTACACTCCCTGGGGGACGCTGGAGAACAAGTGCTAGAAGATGAGCGAGAGCGAAACACTCGTGGACGTCCACGTTTAGCTGGAGCGCTAGGAGCTTTGAAAACGGTGAGTTTTGCGTATCGGCCACTGGAATCAATAAAAAGTTGCATCAGGAATGGCCAAGTCATCCACACTGGTGGGATCTGCAGTAGGAGTAATAGGAAGATGAAGCAGTCCAGGAGTGTCCGGAGCAGTTGTTAAAGCATTGCGGTAATCATCAAGATCTGTTGCCGATGAATCAGTGGCAACCATGGCCACCTCCTTAGAGAGAGCCTCACTAGGAGAAGTAGAAAGCACCACATGAGCAGAAGCGTCCTGCTCAGAAATCGAGCAAGGAGGTGAAAACGGTGAAGTTGAAGAACCAAAGAGGAGGAAAGTGAGCTTCAGTAAAATCAGCACGCATGTCAGGCTCTGCACGAGAACCAGACGGGGGCGTATCAACAGGCACTGATGTAGACAACAAACCAGAAGAGGGTCCAGAAGAAGGTCCAGGACACTTTATAAAAATGCCCTAGGCCTTTACACTTACTGCAGTGGAACTCAATTAAGAGATCGATGTGTCTCCGTTGACAGTGACAATGGACAGTAAGTTGTGTAGGTAAAGTTGCAATATCGTCCTGAGAAGAAAAAATGACAGGCACCATGCGACGAGCACCATAAATATGGCGATCCTCAAAGTCGTTGGGCGCTGCCGAGTAGGTTACAACGTCCCCGGCGACGCGACCAAGAGATGAGATAACTGAAAGCAGCATGCCATTTGTGACTTCAGGTGGCACCGGGTAAAACGACACGTTAACCGGGCGCTGTATCACAGGTTTGGGCATCAAGAGGTTATTATTAATAGTAATACCTTTCTGCAAAAGAGGTCACATAGTCAGGTTGAGAAAGATAAACAATAGTCCGAGCCCGACGATAGAGATGAGAAATAGCAGACTGAGATAAAAGCTTAACTGCCGTAGCATAAACTTTCAACTTGGTATCAGGAAGGGCTTTAAAAAAACAACTAAAGCCATATGCGAGGAGAACTTTTCAGCTTTAACAGATGACGCCGGAATATGAAGATGAATAGTTGCCGGTGCGACGAACATGGTCTCAAAGCATCGACTTGCTGTAACACAATCGAGGGTGGGCGATCAGATGCAGAGGTCGCTGCAGAAGAATAAGACGATGGCAATCTAGCTGCTGTGGAAGGTGGAGTGACGTCATCGTGAGTATGCAGTGCATCAGTAAGTCACAGTAGAAGCTGAATCAGAGGAGCTGTCTGACTGGGCAGCAGCCGGAAAAGAGGTGCCGAATGACGCACCGGAAGAGGGCAGGTGAACAGCGCCATGCGAAGAAGTCAGCGCAGCAGCGTCGCCGGATACAGCAAGAGTGGAAGTAAGGCTACCGAACATGAAGTCTCCGCCGGAAGCCGTCATTACTAATGGCGGCGCCCAGCAGTTCTTCTAGCCAGCTCGACCAGAAGGTAAATAAAGCTTGGAATGAAGAAAATACCGTACTAACTAATCTGAAAGTAGAACAAAACGATGCACTAGACCTTTAAATACAAAATTAGAAATGGGAGGGCACTATAAACTAAACTGAACTCTACTCTAAAATATCGGAGCTGATGCCGAGCACTGGAGGACCTACTGTTGACATTATGGTACCGGAAACCCCAGGATACCTATCTCCACCTAATCGACGTCTTGCCGAGTGGCCCCTGTTCTGCGGGCTAAAGGGGTCCTGCAGCTTATTAACTTTGGGCTGACTAGTCCACTAGTGTTTTTATAATTTTTTCAGCTTCGTGTATATTGTATCTCACCTTCAGGTTGCTTCTCGAGACTGAAGTTGGCCTAAATCCCTTGTACTATTAAGGTTATTAAGCACCTTAAGAGATTAGATTAATAATCTTGCATGTAAATCAAAACTAGTAAATGTTAAAAATTTTTCCCCATTGAGAATAGACTCCACGGGCTCTCTGTAGTACTGTGGAGACAGTGCTCACCATGCTACCTGTAGAGCGTCTCAAAAGTCCGTAATATTGGCCGGTGGAGGATGATTCCTGGCATTGTGTCACGCTGAACAGTATCCAAAATGTGTTTAATGGCACTTAAATCCTGAATTCGAGGGGGCCCAGTCAGAATGTCTAACTCTGTGGCACGTGCCTCCAGCCATAATTTGGTGACTGGACGTGTTGAAAGGTCTCAACCGTCGGTGTGGTTGAATGACATTAACAGGTGCAAATGATCCCCAAGGATGATTACGTAGCCTTCCGGTCTGTAGACGTATGACTGAGCCTAATGCATGCCAGCTGGAAACTCCCCACACCATAACAGACACCGCCGGCCTGAACTGTTCCCTTGTAGGCATGAGGAATAAATTTCCTCGTGGGGTTGTCGCTACACCAGGAATCTGCCTGAAGTAGTTAGTACCGCGATTCGTAGGACCAGGCTAAAAGTCTCCAGTCACCTTATGTCCAATGGCAGCATTCCTGTGACCAGGCGAGACTCGCACAGCCTTGTCTTCGGGTTAGCAATGGCACCCGGGTGGGAAGTCTGTTACGGAACCCCCCGTAGACCACAAGGAATGATGCACTGTCAAAGCTGACGCTGCTACCACTGCCCCCAGCATTGAGTTTAGCAAGAGGCTGGTGATTTGCAACTGACCTGAATCAAAGTTAACCAGCCATGAGGTAAAATTAAGATTGGTATTAGTTTTAAAGTATCTAACTGATGT
The DNA here is from genome assembly GCA_039090855.1 of Macrothele yani. Lineage (NCBI taxonomy): Eukaryota > Metazoa > Arthropoda > Arachnida > Araneae > Macrothelidae > Macrothele > Macrothele yani. Next base: position 131,790,950 of record CM076996.1, on the reverse strand, counting down.
TACATTGAAAAGGCAGCCTTAAAGCTAGTCCACTGAACGCTTCCTGCTTGACTCTTAAGATTTCATTCTCTGGTTATAAGGGAAAGTACATACAAACTGATGTTCAATGACTTTAACAGAACGCTTTCCTGAGAAATGAGGTTGACATGATCACTAGTTTCTAGCTAAGCTTGCTTACTAGGACACGTTTGGATTGTTAAGCGGCATAGTAAACAAGGCAAGTTTCTTAAGATGACAAATTAGCTTTTAAATGCTTGATATATTGGGTTGGTGCGAATAAAATGTCCGGCAAAGGACCAGCACACGTGGACGGCGAGAACGAAAAAGTAGGACAACTTATCTTGGCAAAATAATCTCCCCTTGGCATCGATACTTAGTTGCAATCTGTCCGGCAAAGGCCATGATCCCGGAACGAAAAGTTTTGTGGCTGGGATCCAGAAGTAATAAACTGCACGCTGAACGTCGTTGTCTGTCGTGAACTGTTTCCCGGACAAGAAGTGATCTAGGTGACGTAACAGGTGATTGTCTGTCGGAAACAAGCATTGCCTCAACTTTCCCATTTCCCGGGCTTCATATCACAAGGCACTTAGTGTCAGCATAATGAGGACATACGTTGTTCTGGAGCAGAACACAATGTCTGTTTACCAAAGCCAGTAGTTTCGTCAGAAATTTCCGGTGCATCTGGTGTAATTTAGCACAACGTTCTGCAGTGATGTGTGACCTCTTTCCAAGAAACTCCGATGAATTATCCCGGCTGGTGACTACCAGACAAGGAGCATAATCTTTATGTGTAGGGATGGGTTAGGATGGCGTCCAGCAGGCTGTGCCATGCTTAACCATTGTACAGGTAGTTTCAGATTATAAAGGACCCACTACTCGTAGCAGGTGAAGATTCGATGCAGTAGAGTTTCCTGTTTATTCCTGGAAAGCAGCGACATGCAGACTTCCAAACTCAGTCTTGTTGGCAGTTGCGAACTCGTGTGGCAGCTACATGTCCAGCTTTTTGATTTTACCCAGCGCAACCAGACGCCGAACAACTGTCGTGTGGTGGACACCTGCCGCTATCGCACGAAAAGGTTTTCGAGAGTCCGCTTCAACCACGCGCAACAGGTCTGTGACCACGTGCTCCGTTTTGCAGGTCCGTATCTCAGCTTCGGAACTTCAACTCCGAATGGTTCGTTCGTCGGCTTTATCTCCGCAAACGCTTTAACGTTTCGAGCAGAAATTCCTGCAGAATGGTCCAGTTTCAATTCATACAGGAAGATTACTCAAATCCGGCTTCTGAATGTTCCCTTTGGAAGCCACGTTACGTCCGAACAAACAACGCTTGAACTTTCTTTATACACATGCTAGCTATTTATAGCAACTTTGACGTTATTATCCGCAACACCTGTGGTGGGCCTGTCTCCACTGCATGTTCCCGTCGGACATTTCATTAACACCAACCCAATAGCATAACGAAACCTAGTATTTGCAAGGGTGTAGAAATGAGACCATATACAGAGTTGTCTTAGATTACTTCAGAACTTAGATTCTAAAATTTGAATTTTCCCCTAAACTCCTCTTGGAAGACTTTCTGCATGAATTCAAAAAACGTTGTGTGCATTTCAGGAAACCTCTCACTAGTGATGCTTGGAAGATTTTCCTGTAGCAGTCTTATAGTTGAACAAAGGTTCCCAGTTATTAAATCTAAATGATGCAACGTACGCCTTCGTGGGGCCATATGACATCTAGGTTAGCCAACAGTAAAAGTTAATAGTCCTAGTTGTACCCACAAGTTTGAACTGATTATCTGATTCATAACTAGTCAGACTTGGGTTGGTCTCTGATATGGATGCCGTTTTTAGTGGCCTAAACCCTTGGAGCACAATTTGGTTGGTACCTAGGCCATTTAATTTTCTGCGCTCCCCAAACAATCTTAGCGGCCAATGTTTACCAAAGCTACGCCAAAATTCCCTTCCCCTAATTACGCAGTACAATCTGTCACTGGTGATAAACGCTTACTTCTAGTCTTTCAGTATCTGCTTCATGACCCAACGCGTGACTGTAGTGTTTCCTGACACTGACATTCCTCTAGGTAGAAACAAGATTAAAACACCTGAGGTCCGATGACACTGCTACAGCCCTTCTTAGATGGTAATCAGTCAGAAAGCATTAGTCGTCCTCCTAATTGACTACTTTAAACAACTTAAGCTAAGGGGGAAAACAAAACTTTCCGATGCAAAAATGTACTTTTCCAGGCACGTTCGGTCCACTTAAACAGCACATGCTAATGCTCACAAAAAACACTTTAAATGAGTGGAGCTACGACCTTCAGTTTTACAGGATATTCTAATAAGGCAATATCGCAGATATGATTAGCATTTCGGCGTTTATAGGTGCATGCGTCCCGCGTCTAGTAAAATCTGATCGCGCAACGTTAGACCGGAAACCTAGTTTTCTGTTTTAACCGTCGCGTGGCTTGGTCAGCATGTCAGTGCTTGGTCAGTAGTGGGTAAAGATGCCTCGTCGCGTAAGACGGTCACATCAGCGAGTTGAACAAAAATCGTATTATCGGCAAGAGACTGCAATGATTTCGTCCCTGAGATTGCAGTTGCCGGTCCTCTAAGGCGCAGTGCATCCTTCGGGAAAAGTGTTCAGCAAATGGCTCGAAGAAGGGCACGGGGAAGGTTCTGCACGTAGTAGACAACGCAGAGGGACAACCGTCATATTGCGAGGATATCTTTGAGCGACCATTCTGCGTCAATGCCGCTGGCGCAGCAGTAGAGAACTGACTTATTCTCCCATGTCAGCTGTAATAGTACCTCCGTGGTTATTACTGTTCAGACTGCAGGCTAGCCTGTTCCTCCGTGGTTATTACTGTTCAGACTGCAGGCTAGCCTGTTCCTCCGTGGTTATTACTGTTCAGACTGCAGGCTAGCCTGTTCCTCCGTGGTTATTACGGTTCAGACTGCAGGCTAGCCTGTTCCTTCGTGGTTATTACGGTTCAGACTGCAGGCTAGCCTGTTCCTCTTTAGACTATTTGACCTCCCAGCAACTGGTTGCAATGGTGCATTGAACGAAGAGTGACGTGACTAATAATCCTATATCGTTCTCTGACAACACTTAGAGGCGTAGAGAAAAATATTCGCTCGAGGCATTACTACCTCGGGTACGAAAGCAGATCACCTTGTGAGCGTACGTACCGCCATAAGGAGTGTCAGTTACGTCAATAACATTCTACGGCCGGTCACCCTTCCGTACCTGCAAACAAGTCTCCGGGGTCACTTCTTCCGTGCCCAGCTGGATAGCCGGATTTATCATCCACAATCTCTGGGACATGCTCAAATAACAAGCGCAGAGTGCGACAGGTCTCCTAAAAACTTTGGACGCTGGTCAATACAGCCTTGGATGGCTATTCAACGGGACACCATTCCCGCATTTGATTCAATACCTCTGAGCGTACGACCGTCCGCCAGCAACTCTTGAACTTTGGACGGGGGTCAATACAGGCTATCGATATTCCACAGGACACCACTCACACATTTGTTTCGATGCCTCGCAGCGTACGACAGTCCGCCAGCAACTCTCCAACTTTGGACGCGGGTCAGTATAGCCTGGATGGCTATTCCACATGACCATATTCACACATTATTTGATTCAATACCTCAAAGCGTACGACCGTCTGCCAGCAACTCTTGAACTTTGGACGTGGGTCAATACAGCCTGGATGGCTATTCCACAGGACACCATTCACACATTATTTGATTCGACGCCTCAGCGCGTACGGTATGTGATACAAGCCAGAGGTGGCCATACTGATTATTAGCTACATCAACGCACCTGGTACGTATACACAGATACTAATCCTTATTCTTTTTTAATGAACATCTTAAAACAAGATAACGCAGAATTTTTGGGTGTAATGAGCACGTCTTTTGGTTTGTTCTGACGCGAATTAAACTTACCAAATCTATTCAGTCAATGGAACAGGTATGGGGAAACAGTAGTACCTAACCGAAGAAAAGGTTTTCAGTCTAGCTTTTAATCCCTCTGATATTGCTCTAAACGGAATCGTGAGCTTACGCCCTCTGGTTGCAGACTTATGCGTTAAGAAAAATTTGAAATTGAGAAACATTTTGCAGCAGAAACTCAAACAAAATATTTGAAATCTGACTCTTAAAAGCAGATATCGACAAATGATACTTATGCTCCCTGGTGGCCAAACCATTCTTCACCAAATATTAGAAATTATGCGAAAAACATTTCCCATCGGGAATTTTATGCGATAAAGGATTTTCAAATCTGAGTTTTAGAAGCAGAAATATCGGGGAAAACGCAATTTACCTTTAACGCCCTAGCGGAAAGTCAGAGTTACTTCTAAATTTTGAAATTATATGAAACATTTCGCACCGGAAACTCGATCCAACAAAGAAATTTTCAAATGACTCCTAGGAATATTGACAAAGATAAATCTACTCTCCCTGGCGGAGAAACCATACATTTAAAGGAAATATTCCGAAAAGGTATCTACGTGAATGGTATCGGTCCACGACTGAATTTTTCAATCTAGATTTTAGCTGATTTTGTGGCAAAATACATCGGAAGCAGAAATTAACTGTTGGCAAAGCCTTTTATACCAACAATTAGAAATTATATGCAAAATATTTTCCATCAAAAGCTGTATCCACTGCAGAAAATTTCAAATCTGAGTTTTAGAAACAGATATCGGGGAAACGCAATTTACTCTTACGCCCCCTAGCGGAGAATCTATGCGTAACTTGAAAGTGACTATATCTAAAACTCTTAGATATAAGTGGAATCTAAAGGTAATTTTTTCAATCTAATGTTTAGAAGCAAAGATGGAATAAAATGTTTTGAATTCGCTATGTGCATTTACACCTTCTAGCGGCAAAATTGTGCATCGTAAAAACACGAAATGATCATTCGCATAATTTAAGCTTCCAATGCAAAATATAATTTTTCAAATCTCACTAATAGTTGCAGGGATGGTGTCGACGGACGGACAAACCGATAACTTAAGCACTACCTTTTTACAAAAGACTTGCTAATCAGTCGTGGCTAGTGTCCTGTCACGTGTTCTGTTTATGAACAAGAGTGCATATTCGTTCAAGATTATTTTAACCCATCTTGCTGACTCGGTTTATACGTGCCAGCCGGTTAAAGTTAGGTTCACGCCGAAAACTAGCAACTCTTAAATAGGTTTGTTTGAGCGCTTTGATTCGGATCGTTTGGCCTGAGATAACGAAGTGTGAAACCTTGAACTAGGGATAAAAAAAAAGCTCACTATATTCAGTAATGAGGTGTTTCCACTAAGCCTAAAGTTTTATGTAGTTCTGTAAAATGCAGTTTACTGCATGTTTCTAATAAGCTCAAATTTATTTTCAGATTAACAACTTACACAGCGATGACGTGAATGGTTTAGAGTTGGTAAAGGACCTAGCTTTCACTAAAGAGCCCCAGGAAATAAAAGGCATCAAAACGTTCGAAAATGTACGTTTGGAAGCCGACAGTGAAGTGCTTGGTTTAATCAACAATATTGATATCGGCTTTTTCAAGGATACTTTACTAAAAGTAGGGAACCAAATGATCACAATCCCAATCATTTTGGAAAGAAACCTAAGGGTCAAGCACCTAACCATTAAGAGCTTCATCAACAACATTGAAATAGGAGACTTAGTTACCTTACATGATGACGAAACTATCGCAGGTCCTAAAACATTTATGAATGTAAAAGTTGATGGAAACCTTTACGTCAAAAACTTGGAAGTCTCTGGTACAGTCAATGGGATTGATGTTGACGAAATGGTGCAAAGTACGATGACTTACGATGGTGAGTAATGCATTCTTTAAGTGTTTTTGTCTTGCTACTGAACATCACCTAGCTTACTAAACACAGAAAAACATTCGTGCACCTAAAACCATTAGGATTAATACTATCTTAACACGATTTTAATGATCTTAAAATATGAAATATTATACATTAAAATACTCTAAAACACACTAGCACTTTCAGGGCAACAGTCTCCCCTATCAGGTGTAATCAGATTTTCCAAACCGTTCAGTATAAATATCAATAGTGCACCATAACGGCAATCGACGTAACAGAATCTTGCGATATACACGCCATCTATACCGACGGTAAACCACTATCAAAGCGACGCCACATCACAAATCTAAAACATGATTATAATTGCAACATTAAAGTCTGAAAGTATAGTTCTGAGGATTGTCCAGCACGTGTAGACAAAAATAGTCTCCAAATTCGGGTAGATCCCAAGGGCAATTATCATTACAGCGACTTTCTTTGACCGCAGAAATGAACTATCACCAATAGCATGTGTAGAGGCTCAGGGTGTTTCAAAATTTTGGCATTGTTTAGCATCTAGCTTACCATTTCCTAACTAAAGGGTGGCACACACAAAACCAGCCCCAAATGCGAAAGATAGTTGCACAGTTTTAACTGGGCATAATGAACCGTACATTTGGTATGGTAAAAAAATAGGGCTGTGCGAAAAAATCAGAACTTTGATTCTCAAACGCCCTAGTGTTTAAAAATTGTGGTAGTTTTGATTCGGACAATATTATACATCGAAGTTTCGAATCTTTAGACAAAAATAGCCATTTTTAACTAAAAGCAAATAAGTCTCACTTTCGAATGTTTTTCATTTATGGACCTCGGGTAAGTAAAATAAGACTAAAAATGTTTCATCTTGTCATAGACCCCTGGGCCCTGGATTACCAGGGCAAATGAACGTTACGCTCCTGTCAATTTAAGTCCGATTCGGGGTGTTTCACGCAGGCACATGCCGGATTCTCAGCATTGAACAGATCCAGTATAGGGATTATTTGATTGTGATACGATGCAGTGGGTTTTCGCAAAACAGTCTCTTTACTCCTCAGAGTAAGCGCCACTAAGCTAAGGTGGGGGTCTAAGCGGCTCTGGACGGTATGTCTTCCATTCACTTCAGAATTACAGGTAGGTTCTTTGTTAAATTACTCTTTGACGTTCTCCTCTCAGATTTTCTTGCACATCCATTTTTGCAGGGTAGCAGTTGTCTCCTTACCAGTGGTTCAATTCCTTAAATTCTTGTCGTTCTTTGTCTCAATTCGCGGCACTTTCAAATACTTTCCACTGGTACATTTGTCCGTGCACTTGCAAGCCGCTACATCGAAGAGCTTTTCCATTCGATCCCGATATTCCTTTACCTTCATTACGGAAAATTTTCCTTGTGATTTAACTTCTGGTACGCATTAAAGTCTGACCTGAGCATTGCTTTGATCCATTGATCGCTGGCCATAGGAATCTACACCTTAGTCCAGATTTTCTTTACTCTCGCAACAACTGTATCTGACTGCTGATGATTTTCCCCCACGCAGGGACTACTGCTCTCTCCATTCATAGCGGTAAGACCTCAACACTTAACGTGAGGGTAGCACACGATCGCCGAACTTCAGATCTCATGCAAAACCAAACTCCGTACTCAACTGGAAACATGTTTATTGCACTAATCTTCAAAAGTTCAATTAAGACAAACAAGCACTCTGTATATTTCGTAGGCCGCTTAGCCCCCCCCCAAAGCCTAGCGGCGCTTACACTGGGGACGAATGGGATGTTTTGCGAGAACACACTGCGTCGTATTACAATAAAATAACCCCTATATTGGATCTGTACGGTGCTAAGAATGCAGCATGTGCCTATCTGAATCAGTCCCGGAATCACTTAAATTGACTCATTTCCTAACGAAATGAAAGTTACGCCCCTGAACCCAGGGATCTGTGACGAGATGAAACATTTTTGTCTTATTTTACTTACCTGAAGTGTATAAATGCAAAACATGCGAAAGTGAAACTTAATTGCTTCTAGTTAACAAATGTCTATTAGGGGTATGCAAACGTTTCCGCAGCCCCCACTAGTGGGCGCTGTAAGTCTAATTGGCCTGCAACCCATGCTGTTAGTTCGTACATGAAGCCAAGCCTGGCGGTCGATAAAGTTCATTTGCGGTACTGTTTGTTATTCATGTTTACTTTAGGGAAAAGTGCGAGTGAAGCATACGGTTTAATATGTCAGGTGTATGGCAAAACTGTTATGGGTGAGCGGACGAGTCTAAAATGGTTTACCAGGTTTAAGAAAGGTGATCTAAGCTTGGAAGACAAGCCACATGCAGGTAGGCCGCAGAAACTCGCAGACGAGAAGCAGGAATCGCTGTTGCAAGAGGATGCCACACAATCGACCACGCAACTGGCGAAACGTTTGAAAGTGGCTCAATCGACGGTGGTACGGCGTCTACAGGCTTAAAGATCATCCAGTAGATTGGCAAGTGGGTTTAGCATACTTTAACTGAGTGTAATATTGGTCAACGATTGGGCATCTGCATGTCGTTGCTGAAGAGGTTTCAAGGGGAAAATTTCTTGTGGAAGGTTGTCACCGGGGATGAAATCGGTCTACTGCGACAACCCCGTACACGAGCTATCCTGGATTGACCAAAGCCAGCAATCATCCACTGCAAAACAGGATATCCACGGGGGAAAAAGGCGTGTGTGTGGGAGCAAGATATTATACTTTAAAGCGTTTGGGTTAGTGAAAGATTTAAAGAACATTTGTGAACATACTCCTCCACAATAAAACTCGTTCGATTTGAATACGGCATGACTCGCACGCAGATAGCCGCAGATTCTTCCGGAGCGAGAAAGATCACTGAACTTGCATGCGTGACAGCGTCGAATAGTTACCGGCTATTAAATATAACTAAGACTGTAACCCAAACTGTGTTTGGTGCCGGTTTCATGTGCTCAACTGTTTTTATTAGAATAGTCTCTATGATCAATCTGAAGATTTTTGCGAGATCACTTAATTTTTGCTCAAAAGCTTGTTTCTTCACCTCCACTATTTTACATTTAAATTCAGGTGATTATTAATAATTATCGAACTGAGTTTGTCCACTTCAGATTGAAAAGAATTAAGACATTAAAGACTTCCAAAATTAAACGTTTGATCACTTAAACTGATTACTAGATTGGCGACACTGACATTTTAAGGCGGCGTGGAAGCAATGGTGCTAGTTTAGTAGTCTGGTATTTATTCATAAATTTAAAAAAGCGATATTCTAAAGAGGTAAGCAGACTCAAACTTTGTGTCTGAAGAAATGCTATTTTATATTAAAGATGTAACTAATCTCAAGAGCTTTCTTCAAGACTGACTGATCACTGTCCAATTAAGTGTTAAATAGAGAACTTAAAACTGCAATAGCTGCGCGATCAGTTGTACTCTTCAAAATTATGAAAGGGAGAATGTATATCTTACCTGCCGGGGTACTAACCTAATGTTTACGGTGGAAATTTAACTTTTCGGCGTAGAGCCATATTTAACCCTTAACCTTTTTAAATGCCGCACTGTTAACTGAGGTTCACTTTTTGTGCAGTTTAAAGAGCTTATATATATCATACGCATTTCAAAATGTTTTGGAAATTGTTTTTTTATTCCCATTTGGAAACATTAACGTTTGGAATTAATTTTGTTTCAATTTTACAGAAACTGATTTTTCGTTGTTTAGTACACTGAAGGGTCATTGATATATTAGGGATTATAAAAATTATAATTTTAGATTTATTGGTTAGATTTTGCACTTTTATAACTGATTAGCTGTAACTTGCCACAGAGTATAAGGTCTTACTTGCTGAGATCGGATTCAGCATTCCTGCTTATCCTACATACGTTCTATGGGATTTAGATAGGGACTTTAGGTCAGCCTATCCAACATCTGGACGTCCTGTCCCTGCTTCCCAAACCCAGCCTGGACAGGTGTTCGAGTGGAAAGGTACCCGGATTAGATAAAACAGACTTGTACGGAAGTGCTGCCACAGCAGAGGTAGTGCAGAATTGTATCGGAATATCTTAACTGGCGACCGTTAGGTTGAACGTGTTATCAAAACAGGTTTCAGTCCTTGCTGACAGAAACATCCCCACACAGCCTCCTCCAAACTTGAGTGTAGAGCCAATGCAGTCCACGTGACAGCGTTCCCTGGGCAAACTCCACACCCAAGTACTATCCAAACAAGAGTAGTGAGTAATTTATCTATGACCTTTAACTTTTCTGTTGTCCATGAATGATGAGCGAGGCACTACTGCAGTCAGTCTGGCATTACCTGGAGTGATGTAGGTCTTGTGTGAGCTGACCTAGCATGGTAACCTTCCTCATACGATCCCGATGGTTTGTTTTGGTGCAAATAAATGTTCCATGTGGTTTATTCAACATCGCTGGGTAGGCATGTGGCAGAGGATGTGCGTGCCTTCAGTCTGCGGTAAGTTTCGCATGGCATAACTGTTTGTGCGGCCTGTAAAAGTATGGTTTCAGTGTAGTGGCGTCATCCACTTTCCGTTGAAGAATATCAACAACCGTGGATTTGGGTAATACTAGGACAGAAAATGCCCCGCAATGATTTCTTACTCAGAAGGCAACCAAAGTCCATCAGTTCAGTTCCACGCAGCGTAGTTGCTTTCAGTGCAGTCTGACAGATGTGCTAACATTCCCGTTTACATACAGCTCCCAACACACCCTGTGTCTGTATCTGGTACTGCTAATGCAAGTTTATTTGCTTATATGGCGTTCGAATGCTTTTGTTTACATAGTGTATTTGAAATGAATTTTATTTTGTTACTATACTACAGTTAAGTGCCCATGGTAAGCTGGAGCACAATGTTTGTCCTTTTTTGCAATCAAAACATTTGTTTCTGGTATTTCTGTCAAATTACAAAGCACCGTTGTAAAGGGGTATCTGATAGTAGATGTGAGATGTTAGAGAAGCATGTGGAGTGGGACCTGTAGGTAGAGGTGACGGGCGTTCTTTTCGGTGAAGATTCACGGTGACTTCACTTCCTTTCCTAGGGAAGTCTGGGTAACTTCCCTGGGAGAAATTTGAAAGTGAAAAATATATTGTCTGAAAACTACGGTTGCCAACCCTGGTTACTAATATTGGACCTACCGGCCACCCTCATCGGCCGGTGAGTGACCCCCTCCTCTTGCTCCAAGGAAAGGTACAACCAAAGAATCCCCCCGATTTATGTGACTTATAGGCGGGTTTATAGATGAGTTCCGGCTCGATTTACCCCACTCCCCCTTGAAATGTAACTTTTAGTAAACTGTATTTTGGTAAATTTTCAGCTGTCTTTTTTTTACTTGAAAATAAGTCTCCAAATAGGGCCGGTAAGCAGGTTTCTACCGGCCTTAGGTAAAAAAAAAATCGCCAAAAAATAAGACTAGGTGTTTAAAATACTGGTCTGTTGCCAACCCTATCTGAAAGTGTTTTTTTTAGTACCTATTATAACGAAGTAAATTTCTCCGTCCTTTTTGTCCATTCCGGGGATCGCACCCGGGTCCCCCTCACTCCGGAGTAAGTAGCTCCCCCAACTGAACTACGCGGACTTGTGCTCTCGCTGCTATCTGCCTTTATCTAATGTGCGTCCTGCGGTGCAGGCACATCACACTATATTTGATAGTTTCGTGAGTTAAGATTTTTGTCGGTTGTATAAGGAAAGATCATTCGCTTAATTAAATAATTGGCAATGTAGTCACAGCATGGGCATAGTCAGGGGGTGTTTTTGGGAAGGGGGATGTTCAAATCCTCCTCGAAACTCAGATTTATAACAGGTAATATTTATGGAAAATTAAACCTCCGAAAATCGCACCCCTCCCCCTTCAAATAGCTCAGCCCATGAGCCACGGCAAAAAAATTTCTCCATAAAATTCAAGTTACATCATACGCAAAATGGATATGTACAATTATACTTTGATTTTTCTTTTCATTTTAATACTTTTCTGAAAGTCTACTTACAAAGATTCGGTAATTAATAACAAATATAATCATGGCCTCTGTAAGAGGGATGCTTGCGATCTTTTACCAAGCTATCTATATCCGGTTGGATGTCCTAAAGTTTGAGCAGTAGAAGTAGCTTCCACATCTATTTCTTTTCTTGCTTACAGAAAATCCAAACTCAGTTGTAAGCAAAACTATTAATGGCTCTATCTCAGACATGCACACCCCGCGGACCACAAGTGGCCCTTGGCCTGATTGTATGTGGCCCGCTCGCACAAAATCCCAGGAGAGCACAAAACAGAAATTAGTCAAACATTTATAGAAAAAATGAAATTATAAGGATATAAACACTTTACGGGAGACTGGCGGTGCATAAAAATAGGTATAAATTTTTTCGGGGTTCACTCAAATATACGCAGTGTTCGCAACTCATATTGTAATGGCGCCCGTCGATTTTCAGATGAAGCTTGCTGAACTTAAACTCCGAATTGAAGGCTAATTTTGCAGAAGTTTCTTGACAAAGTGAATTTTCAATCTTCATTTCACAAGGCAAATAGTTTGTGAAATTCTAGTAAACGGCAACATTATTCGGAAGCACATGCTTATGCAAACCATTTTCTGTAATGAAACCGGTGAAATCAAGGTCGTTCTCTCCTAACTATAAATACACTTAAACATTGAACCAGTCGTTGAAAGACAGTGTCAAAAACCTCACTAGGGACATGCAAAAAAAAAAACCTGTTTTGGAGACTACTGCATATAAGCTAGTAAAGGGTTTTGCTTAATTCATTTCTGTGCACTTAACTTTTTCTAATGTTTTGGAATTTTTTTGTTGGAGGGTGCCCCACGCGGCCCGCCGTTCAATCTGAAATTTGCTCGTAGGTGTTAAAAGGTTGTGCACCCCGTCTCTATCTGATAGCTCTACATATTCGTGCCGAGCATGCACTCAAAATTTAAAGGAGGGATTCTATCATTCTTCATTAATTTTACTTTTGAATTTCCTGCGGAGCACCAGTGGTCCGTGGACCACACTTTGAAAAACACTCGGTTACTCTGTAAACTGGTTACTGATTTTTTAGGAACGTAAGACAAAAGCTGTTGTCTTCAATGCATCACTCGGACGTAGTCTATGAAGAGACTATGAACCCGGAAATACTAATTTTTATAACTGCACAAAAGGAGTGGATGCATTAGATGAAAAATAGTTTCATAGCTCTAGTAATCGCACATGTTTTTAATATTTAGATAAGAGTATAATGAATGCATATGTTCTGTACCAGTCTCATAGTAATCCGTATCCTTTATCACTGTTGGATTTCATGAACTCTAGCTAACGATCTTATAGATCCATACATAAAAGATTGGATAACAGATTTTCAAGGGGATTGCGCTTTTCATGAAATGCATCCTTGGAAAGAGCAGATTAGGAAGGAAAAAGATGGAAAGTTAAACTTGTTTTTCTATTTTCTCTTGTTATGTCCAGCGGCAAAGAAGCGCAAAAGTGCCTATCTGTGTTCTTCCTGCAATAGAGCCAACATGCCTCGAGTGTGCAAACTGATTCCGAAAGCTGCAGTTGAACGCTGGCAGTCTTTTAGAAACTCTCGCTGGAGGGACCTAATACTTAATTTTTATGAAGAATATTGCATGAACAGCAGCAGATATGCAGTCTTAGAAGTGTACGCATTTTATTTTTAAGATAATTTAAAACAAGATTCAGATTAAAATTGTTGCAACAAAATAACGTGATTTTCAGTAGAGGAAAAATTCCCAAGTTTTTCTTCTCACTTGGGTTTCAGTGTTAAGTGCAAAACAGTAACATTCTTTCTGCAACAGGTGTTTATCTAGGGTGTAGTACAGATAGCGGTCCCCTAGACCGTACGATGATCTTTGCGTACTAAATATGCACGACGCCACTTACAGGTTAAGCGCAAAAATTTGCCCCTCCAGAAAATTGCGTAGTCCTGGAGAGGAAATCGAACCCTCATCTCATGATTTACTTTCGAAGATTCATTGTGTGGGTGATGTAACGGTAGCATGTCAGAACGGAAGTCTGGTGATGCGGGTTTGATTTTTATTCCTTCCAGGGGAACGCAAATGTAGTTTTCTGAGTAGTTTGATGAACAATTCAGCAAATACGGTACTTCTACGCAGGTAAGTATTGTTGCACCTTCCAGGTATTTGCAAAGATTTTAACATCTAGATTTAAAAGTACAACTTATGAATTCCTTTAACATTAGTACTTTGCCGATTTTTTGAAGTACGTACTGTATACAAATGGATAAACTTAAATCTAAGATAAAGGTCGTCAAAAAGTTGATCTTGGCCGAAAATTTCGGCATTCTTTGTCAATCGGTGAAAGTTTTCTGAAATAGAAAATCTAGGCCGCGGCTGCATCCGACATTTCTGGAATGGTAGTGAGAAAAACATGCATGCGGGGGTGGGTGACGAGACAACGTGAAATTGACCTTTTTTTTATTATAAGCCTCTAATAGTGTTTGGAACTAACCCTGTGCCTCTGAGGAGTGCGAGACATGTCCCTCTCACTTCTTTCCCCATCCTTCAATTTAGAGAACTTTTGCCAGAGCAGCAGGGTTTCTTGCTCGTATGCGGTATGACAACTTCCTAAGCGTTTCCAAGGCAACTGGCACCCTCAAAGCGCAAACTGAAGCTATCGCGATGGAGGAAAGTGTTGTGCATGGCCTTAGTTTATTCCTGAGTTCGCGTTGGTGGCGACAACATTCGTGTTTTTCTATCTGATTAATTCTAGGGTGCAATAAGCGCTACAAAAAATCACAATGTATAATCTGAGCTTGAGTGGAAAGTTTTGTTGATGCAAAAGGAAAATGCCTGTTTTCTACTTGGAGAATCTGTTTGTAAGCGTGGAAATTGAAAGGCGTTATCGAATTTGGCACGTGCGAATTCGATTTAAAACTTGAATAACATTCCACTGAGGGTGGAGAAAACTTGAAAGCCAAATTTACTGCAAAACAAAGGCTTCAGTTCAACCATTGTTTCGTACAAAGCTTACCTGCTTGTTAAGAAAAATTTTCACGAATGGCGAGAGAATGATTGCTTAAACCATAGTCTACTTAAATTGCAGGGTCAATCAGCTAGATGAAATTATCGGAATGCTCTGATCAAATTCAGGTCATAGTTATCAACCAGGATACACAGCTGTAGATTAACTTGGGAGGGTTTTACTTTTCAGTTTCCTAAGCACAAAGTTGATACTGCACCGATCAGTATATCTAAAGATTTTTCTACTCAAGATTTGAATATCCCATAGACAGCTAGAATCAGAGCAGATATTAAATTTAAAGTTTCTTTTTCATAGAGGAAAACTTCAATGAAATAGTATTACGCGCGACAGTACACCTAACTAGTATTCACCATGGCTGTTCTTTATTTCAAAACAATTAGTCTTCCTTGGTCACTACATAATCTGACTCCCTGCGCGGAACACTTCTGAGCAGATCACGAAGCTAGTCTTTAAAACTGTTGGCATCAGAAGTCAGACTTTTGTCTTTCGGGAGCTTACTGATCAGCTGGACGGCAAATACGAGCACTCTTCTACTAAACGGGCCTTTTTTGGGGGGGGGGGAGAGGGAGGAATCTGAAGGTGATATATTCAAACCTAATTTCTTCAGGTGACTGATTAGGAAATAGTTTACTCCTAAAGCTAAGATTAAAATAAAACTATCAGCCTTTCAGTGGAGGTTGCCTTCTGCCAGTTCATCTTTTGTTCAATCTTCTGGAGTGAAGAGCCATACAGAAGTCTTCAACTACATGTGGGAGAAACTTCGCTACCTTAAGAAATGCAAGCGTTTATCATTCTGGGTGAAGTTGCCATGGCTATTTTACCAATGTCACTAATAAAAATTTTGAGCAGCAAATAATTCTTAATCACTGACTCAAACTTTCCATTTTGGCACTTGTGGAGTAGCGATGCTAGTTTTATCAGTTTTATCAGGAGAGTTTATTCTAAATATTGCCACCTATTTTCGTAACTTAAATGCATGCTGAAGCTACCATATTCTTAGATAGCTTGAATTTTTACTAGTAAACTTATATGAAATGTACTCTTCGCGAGAGATAGATGTTGACAGATAGCAGCTAATTTCAGTTGACCAAAGTATCTCAACCTTTTGGAAAGGTTGACTACTAGAATAAAACTCTACAGGTTCATACTTTCGCCCAATGCACATCAAAATGAATTCACAACTATTCATAATTGATTGGACTTGTATAGACTGAATTTGCCCACAATACCGGGAACATTATGCAAGAATAGTTGTATAGAGTAACCTTCATGGAGTTTATATGCAACTTCCAAGAATAGGTTTCCCTTGACTAAAGGGAAACCGATGCAACAGTCTTCATTTTGCAAAGAAATAGTTCGTACTAAGATTTGTATAATGTTCTCAGTAGCTACATATACCTACGAAATTGGTTTGAAAACTTTTTGCTCTTTTAGAGCAAAAGTGATTTTTTTTTCCCTAAACGTGTTCTGTTCTTTATTTTCTTCGACTGGAGGGGAAGGAACTATTAAGAACGGTTAAAATTTGAGTATAGTACTGTTATAACCGTAAAATAACTTTATTTTTGAATGTTCAACTTAAATGTCTTGTTGCTCGTTCTAGGGTTCAAACAATTATTCTTTCCGGGCAATTAATACGGAGTTTTCATTTAGGATCAGCCATGAGCTCAAATTTCAGTTGCGTTCTTTCGGTTTAGCAATTTGACTTGCAGCCTAGAACACAAGGCGGCGGTAATCCTGGATGAAAAAAAAACTGCCCTACGTCCATGGAAACGCTATTTAACGTTAGTTATTTAGTGAATAACTGAAGAGGCAGTATACCTTACCTCAGTATGATCTAAAGGTGTTTTAGACTTGTATAGTTAAAGATGTGTTTCAGGCCACGCTATATTTAAAGATCAGGTGTGTAAGACTGCACTAACCTCAAAACTGCTTTCTTCAAAAAAGCTTGCAGAAATTTAGAAAAGTTAAATTACGTTCGAGCAGGTACGCAGGTCAGCCTTGTCACCTCTTTTGCATGCAGGAGACCCCAGTTGAAGTCACATGCTTGAGTAGTGCCACGTGATCAAAGGATTAGGATTTCGGTTATTTGTTTAAGCTGGACACTGAATACTCCCGATCAATGGGCGGTGTTGGTCTTGCAATCTCTTTGTACCTTTTATCGAACCAGTGGTCTAAAATATTCTTGAGAGTGTGTGCACGTTAAGTCTTATCTAACATGTTTGTCATGTCAGTTTGTTACGTATTTTTGATTTCTTTTCAGGAGAACAGATGGTTTCCGGCATAAAATCTGTTATTGGAAGAATAACACTTTCAAAGGACTCTAACCTAAATACGGATTCTCTGAACGAAATGGATATAAGTAGCATTTGGGAAGACGCTGTTCTTGTAGACGTCCCGCAAAATATAACTGGTAGCAAAGTTTTCTCTGGGCCAATTTCTCTCGAAAACATTTGGTTTCATAAATCATTAGATGGAATAACAGAGTGGGATCTAAAACATAACTGGATGTTCCAAGATCTGGACCAAGAAATACTTGGTGACGTGATTTTAGCAAATGGCGTTGACATTTTTGACGTAACGCTTGCAGGTTATGTTAATAACGCTAATATTACAGAACTCAACAGAACAATAGTCAAGAAAAACGAACCAACAGTCATATCTGGAACAGTTATTTTTGAGAACAGTGTAACATCTTATGGTAACGTTTCTTTAACTGGAAGAATCCAGAATATAGACTTATCTGAAGAAGCAGTTTTGAAGTCCCGGCATAATGTGATTACTGGCAAAAAAACAATTAACGGTGATGTAACTGTGACTGATCTTATTGTTGCTGGTAAAATTAACGGAGTTTTAATCGAAGATTTTTGTGACTCTGTCTTCCTAAAAGAGAGAAACTTGTTGGGTGACGTTACTGTTAAAGGCAATGTAATTTTTGAAGACAGTGTGCAAGTCGACGGTCTCTTCGCTGGAATTGACATTGACGCTATTCATGGAATTGCAGCCCACGGTGACGAAGAATCTTTCATCAACGGACTGAAAACATTCGAAAGTCTCACTATTGAAGGGGTACGTATGTATTTAGTAAAGGTAATTTAGGATTATGTGCCTGTGTATGTCAATCTTACCTGCTAAATTTTAACACTAAATATCTAATTCGTCAAATCTGACTAGTTTTAATTTCAAATTTTGTTTGATTAGAAAATGTGTAGTCAGACGGAATAATTTTAACAGTAACAAGACATCTCGTGCTATTTTGTATCAGGAATTTGTCTACAGCGAAATTTGTTGGTGCAAACTGCATAAAACGATTTTAAATACTGACTTCTTACATAAGACTCCACTTAGTCCAAATACTGGCTGCAATATTACCCCCTAATTCATTGTATTTAGCATGCACGTTTGACTGAAGGAAATAGTTTGACTTACTGTATGCATTGTGAGCAGATCTGGGTTGCTAAACTTTAATTTGCGGTAAAACTCCTTAAACTGAAGTTTAAATAGTACATAGGACAAACTGCTATTGGTAAAGTGAAGATTCTTCAGGATGGACAAAATTCATTCCGAATATGCAGCTTTATGTACAGAATGTCCTTTCATAAAAAGCCATAATTTTTTTCTGTTAAAACGTCACAATACTAGCAGTGTGGCTCAAAAGCTAATCTTCGAAGTTTTTTTAATTCGACAGTTTAATGGGTTGTATTAAAGATTAGATCAGCTGCGTCGTAAAACCATGTGACTTATCTCTAATTTGACCTTTCTGATTTTATGCAAACTTGGTTACTTCAACATTTTCTGACTTAACAACCCCATTTTTCTCTAAGTTTATGGGTCAGAGGTTAATAAAACGTAACTAAAGGTAATATTGCAGAGCGAGATGATGATTAGAGATGTTTGAGACAATTTAAATGAACCTCTTATCGCTATCACAAAATGCACATCTTAAGAGAGCGACGTTTTAGAAGTGTAATTGACATAGACTTCAAATCTTCGTAACACGTTTATTGTATGCAGCTAAGTAGTATTCTGGATAATGAGATCTACTTGTGCTGAAGTGCCATAGTAGAGAATACGTTAATTAATCGTATGTTTATGTTGATTTATAGCCTACTTTGGCAGTTAGTGATTATGTTTAAATGCATAGCTTAAGCAACATTGACATTTTAAGCAAGCCAATCTTACAAATGACCTAGTGAAACCAACTACTACAGTTAACCTAATTCTAAACCTAAATAATCGCAACACGAAGGCTGCATTGCAGGAACGTCCAAATACTTATTAGAACCATCAATGTCCATTTCAATCCTGTGTAATTCCGTTCGTAAAAAGCTACTTTCGTACTGCGATATTTCTTTGGATGCCAGATATCAACCATATATTTGAATTTAGGCATTAACTTTCAATTAAACTAGATGTATTAATTAATGAGGGTAATTCAGCCTTAAATGTCTCTCTGAAGATGGAAATACTGAACTACCTGTATCTAACTGATATAACGGCACTTCAGTAGTTATAGTTAAATGCCAGTGACACGGATGCACCTTGTACGAGATCAGGAAATGAGCCCCTTCTATCAGCTGAAGAACACTCACTACACTAAGTTTGTAGCTGTTGCATAACTCCTACCGCCTCGATGGCGCAGTGGTCTAAGCAATGGCTTCGGACCATTCGTCGGAGATAGGTCCGCCTTAGTCCCGTTGAGGCATGGATATTTTGTCTTGCGGAAGTGGCTTGCTTCCCTGGAACGAATTTCCCTAAATTAGGAGACTGCTTATAGCTCACCAAGTCGCTTACGGTGGTCGCTAAGCCGCTAATCAAAAAGTTATAGTTCCAGGTGGTAAACTTCGAGCAATACTTAAATCATAGATACTGTTCCTCTAAATAACCAAACTTGAATGCTGCGCTCAGGAGCTAATGTGTAGTTTACTTTCCAGATACATTCACACTTTCAACAATCATAATTACCTTGAACGTCAGGTATGGCACTAGCACAGTATCGTTGAAAGGCTTAAAATTCAGGAGGATCGAATTTCATTTAACTCTTGTAGCACAGCTGCAGATCTGAAGCTGTGCCTCAGCTGCGTTTTGGTATTAATCTTATTTTCTTCTTAACCACACTAAAATCTTAACACTGAAGATAACTAGCATTTTTATTCCAGTTAATTTCACTCTTGTTCCTCTTATCTCATAAATATTTCACTCCTCCCTCTCTTCCCAAAATCTAGCAATCATGTGACTGCTTTAGCATTCAATCTTCCGCAAACTTAGGAGTTTGGTTACGCGAATTTTCTTAGTTTAAATGAAGTTTTCAGAAGTAAATGTTACTGAGTTCAAAAATATATGGAAGACCGACAACTTGTCGGAGAACCAGATGTTGGTGTTAATACACTAGTTTCCATAAATTAAAGAAAAACAGAAATCGCTATAACTGAAATACATGAAATCTGGTGAAAACCTGTCTTATAGTATGTTAAGATCCCTAAACATTTTGTTAGAAAAGCTTAATTCCCATAAAAATGACACGTACAGGGCCAGGTGGAAAAAATAAAATGTGAAATAACCTAAGTACCTCAATAGGGAGTGTGATCACTCTTAACTGCAAAGTTTCATGATGTTGACTACTGTCCAGGAGCTCTGGTAGCAACGACCAATGTTCATGCAAAACATGGCCAAGCTCAGTGACTTTCGAACAGAGAGGTTGAGGGTAGCAACAAGTCTTCCTAGAGCATCACAGCTGTTAAAAAGGATTAACATCTAGAGGGTTAGTTGGCCAACCCATATTGAAAAAGGGTCTTTTGTGAACATATTCTACCAGCCTTGCTGGGTGGGTACGAGCGTTAGGCTCGTAAAGTGTACCTCCTATGGAGCTTGCATAAGGGAGAACATATCCGGGAAATCTGTAGCGTCGAGGATTCATGCTTCTCCCGGAAGCAAAGGGTCTGGTTTCACCTAACAAGATGCTACCCCCAAAACATCACGCTACCGCAAGTGTACTTTTCACGGGTAATAGCGGAATGATGGCGCGCCCCTCGTTCTCCCAGATCAGAGCATGCATGGAATAGTTCAAAGCAAACCTGGACTAGTATGTGAAGATATTGACCTCCATTGGTTTCATTCAGATAGACGTGGAATCTTTCCCAATTCAAACGTTCCTTATACGACGAGGATAAGGGGAATGCAGTGTTAGTCGCCTAGCATAAAGGCATGCTTCACACAGTGGAAGCAGAGCCACAGTTGCTGTATAATAGAAATCACAGCTGCGTCGGGGCTTCCCGTTTCTCCTATCTGTTGATCGATGTTCCATCCGCAGATGTTGTAGCCCTAAGCATTTTGCTGTTATTTTCTTCTGTAAGCTGATTGCGTATTTTGAGATTGGTTCCAGTCTGCTGACCATGACTTACGTGCGGTAATCTTCAATCGGCTTTTGGCCTGTTTCTAATCTCCCGATCGCTCTGCATCTCAGTTCATCTGTTAAATGTTTCGCAGCAGTTACAAATCTCAATCCTTCCTTTTTACTCTCCGCAACCCCATTTTGCGCTACCGCTCATTTGCATAAACCGATGCAATCTCCACTAATTTACGTACGATACCCCGTCTCCGCATTAAATTTAACGTCATATACCCAACTTTCGTGCATCTCCAACTCTTCCAAATATAAATTTTCCTGTTTTTTTTCCCCTTTAATTTACAGAAACCTGTGTATTTATCCGGAAATATAGCCTTTCTATTAACTCAAATTTTTGAATTGGCGGAACTGCTAGATACCTTAAAGGGACACTAAATTACATTTAAATTAAGAAAATCCTCATGTTGATTAGGTAATCTACTTGGCTGTAATACCTTGTTCCGAAATGTTTCTTCCCCTTGGTGTATATTTTCAAATATTTGCTCTTTAATGCCAAATGTTTAGCTCCTGGGCCTTGTACCCTCAGTGTGCAAAGATATTTGTAATTGAGTTGCTAATGTTAAGTTTTCATACTTAACTAAATTGAATCTACGTCGAACAAGACACTTGAGCAGGAATATTAAGTTACCGCAGAATTACTTCAAATAAGTCCCTATATAATTCGGTTAAACTTGTGAACCTTTAGAATTCGTATAAACTAGGGCTTAAACTCTTGCGTAACAAAACGATGCATGCCTGCATGTATGTCGAAAGCAAAAAAATTAAAGGAGCCACTGTGTGAGTTGTACTTGATTTTGAATGATTCAATAATAGCAAGAAGTCCTACAAATATTTAAAGTAGTCAGATGCGGATTTGAAATTTCAACCAAATGAACAGAGAATGTGGATAAGCTCGTAGTTTGTTCAATTTAAGGAAATCTCTAATCTTGTCCTCATCGAAATTTAAAAAAAAATGCTGAAACGGGTTAACGTGATTAGAGTAGCTTTGGAAAGCCACAGTTCTGTTTGCAGAACATCCTATTGTCAACTGATATAGCTGGAACAAACCTGGGAGTTGAAGTCAACATGGACTATGTCAAAATGTCTGCAATATTTCCAGAATACAAGATACAGGTACGTTCTCAGAAACTGAACTTCATTTATATGATCTTTTGAGGCTGATGCTTTGAGATCGGAAATGATTCCATGAACAAGATCTTGACTACTCCAATTAGTTTCTTTTCCGGCAACTCCGTATTGATTCCCTGCAGTTATTTTCTCAGTTTGAAATTGCTAACACAAAAGCAGGCACTAAAACTGTAAGGATCGGAGTTGCCATAAACATTCCTGAGTTCTGGTGTTTAATGGCGCTTAACTGATACCAGAGTTTTTGAGGTTTGATCTAAAAATGCTGATCTTTCGTAGCTTGACCGATGTTTTAGCAGATGAAGATAGCCTGGGTAAAGAAACAAAATTATCGAAGTCCAAATAAGTCCTGTTCCGAAAATCAGTGAAGATTTAATGTAACGTGAAATCAAACTTCAGTGCTTCTGGTAGTATTTGTCAAGTCCTATTAACATAGGTGACCTATTTGTTTAAAAATGACGTAAAATTTCACGCATGCAGAAATCTTTCTGAGCTCAGCGTATCTCCCACGAAGTAAGTGGCCTTTCGAAATCTTAACTACCACAACCTTTCAAAACACAAATTTTAATATTTAGTATCCCTCCCACAAACTTTACAGGGTGGTCCAAAACATGCCTACCAAGTTTAAATCAAATCTGCTCTGCAACTAATTAGTATATTTTAAAGAAACTTTGCGGACCCATTATGGCCATCAAGCCATTTGTCTGTTTTCTCTTCATTCTGCAGAATATGAAAAATTGCAGCCTACACTATGGAGCATCGGATATTAATTATCGAAGAGTACATTCGATTATCAAAGCCCAGAAAAGGTCAAAGCGTTCCAGGTTAAGTTTAGTGTCAAAGTTAGACCGAACAGACACTATCAAACCTAGTAAAGAAATTTCGCAATACAGGATCAGTGTTGGACGACAACTCTCAAGGCGGCAAGCCCTCCACAACAACGACTGAACGAAACTTCGAAAAAGTTAGAGAAACTTTTGAAAGAAGCCAGAAAAATTCTAAGAGCGCTTTAGGAGTTAAGGACCAAACTCTGTAGTCTTCAGCGAATTCTCAAATATTTTAATTTGCTTCTCCATAAAATCCAGAATCAAACAGCCACTCGGAGGCGAACATGGCAGCAAGATTGGACTTCGCTCGTGCAATGATTACAAGACTCTAGA
This sequence comes from Macrothele yani, assembly GCA_039090855.1. Lineage (NCBI taxonomy): Eukaryota > Metazoa > Arthropoda > Arachnida > Araneae > Macrothelidae > Macrothele > Macrothele yani. The sequence continues at coordinate 131,767,408 of CM076996.1, read as the reverse complement.
ACCAAGAATTTGAACCTGGGATGGTCTCTTCTGGTTTTCAGTGGCACATTTTTGGCTTGATGGGTTCGTGAACATATAGAACTGGCGAATATGAGGCCATAGAACATCCGCATGCTTCGGTTGCTTTAAAGTCTTCGTTCAAAACGTGCGACTGTGTGGCGTGCCTTGTCGAAAGTTTGCATTTGTGGACCTGTTTTTATTGAGGGGGACTGAGTCGTAGTGAGCTGTCGGAACTTGCTTGAAAGCAATTTCATTCCTGTCCTTGTTCTGATCTCACAAGTTATTTTTCATGCAAGACTGTGCTGATCGCCATCGCACGGAATAAATTTTCCGCCTTCGGAATGAACATTTATGTGAGAATGTCTGCTTTGGGTTATCCAAAGCACTACGGACGTGGACTTCAATCGTTTCGGGTTTTTTGAGACACTTCGACAGTGTATCAGAGCAACCCAAAGACTTTAAAGGAGCTGAAATCTATCGAGCTTGAAATCTTGGCCATTCTAATAGACATCCTCTACAAGATGTCCAATTTTGGGATCAGATTGCGCAAGATCGTCGAGGTTGAGGGTAAACATACTGAACATTTTGTAATATAAACTGTAGAAGATGTAGATCTTAATTCCTTGGGTGAGATTTGTATGCCTTCTTGTTCAGGAAAAATACAGCATTAAACTTGGTAGGTACGTTTTGTGCTACCCTGTAACTAAATATTAGGGCCAACAACTTAATAATAAAAAAAAAAAAAAAAAAAAAAAAACTCTGTAGCAGATTGAGCACCAAACATTTCACTACACACTTACGGTCTAATCGTGGCTGAGAAGCTTATCCCTCGGTTTCTTCCACAATATAACTCAATCTTTCAGGCTTAATTAATAATATTGTAATTAAACAACAAAATTTACAGTAAACGCGAAATTGAAAAGACTTTAATATTGTGATGAGCTGGAGAAAATTTCCTACAAAATGTTTTGCGGAAATTCCAATCTCTTCTCAGCCCTTGTCTTTCTGCGGTTTCAGGGTGAACAGTTAAGGATGGCTAGTCCTATCAAGGGCCGTCCTGGTGTCGCAGTGGTCTTAGCGCTGGCTATTGGCCGTTCGTCCGAAATGGGTCCGGGTGCGAATCCCGGTGAGGTATATATGTACCATTTGTCTTTTGGCACTGGCTGTAAACTAGGCACGGGTGACTAGCCCATAGTTGCTCACGGTAGTAGTTAAACTCGCAAAAAAATCCGATAAAGGAAAACTGCTGAAACAATTTTTAAAATACCATGCTACATGCTTTTGAATGAGCAATTAGATGTAAAAATGTAAAATCTGTTCTGATTGTTAGATCTCAGTTTAGTTTTATGCTTAAATTCTACTTTAACTGCTGAACTTGTAGTTTTAATACTTTTCTGCTTTAATGTAAAATTATTTCAGCCCGTCACTCTGTTTGGTAAAGTTGGAGGTGTGGATCTGAAATTACTGAAAGATACTTACATGAGCCTCAGTCTTGACCAAGAAATAGCGGCAGCTCAGAGTTTTGACAATATAGCTGTTAAAGGTAAGATTTACTTCGGACATTAAACAGATTAAAAGACAAACTAGACTTAGTTCTGGTGAAATGTGTAATGTAAAACTGCATCAACCTATGTTGACCTGTAAAAAAAAAAAAACACATTGAATGTGTACTTTCGAGTTCAACTCAAGTTACTGCTGCTGCGTCCCCTCCTCCCTGGAGTTTCGGAATGTCTAATTCAAAAGAGAACTGGTCAAATATCCTGCTTGGTATTCCGCTTTAAATTTGTCAAATAGCACTTCTAATGGCTTTTGCTTAATTTTCAAAGAATCTGCGCGAAAGTTGTAAATCCTTGCTAAAAGAACGGGATCTGATTTTCATTGAAAACTAACTCCTGGTTCAAGGTTTGCTCTCAAATACTCAATCTACTTCAAAAATGAGTTCGTTATTAGCTACATTTCACAGCGGAGCATATATTTTGGAACTCTGAATCCGATGGAAAGTTAAGGTCGTACCTCAAAGGTTTTACAGCACAATGGCTTAACCTTGCTGAAGGTTGAGTACCTGTAAGTAAAGTTCGCGTGTATATTGAGCAAAGGCAAGCTAACAGTGAAGTAATGATCCTCGTAATTGGTTCTCTGTGGACGTTCCTTGTTTGTCAGGTAAGGATAATAACTCTAAGCTACCAGCTTTCCGTAGAACTACTTGCCGAAAGTGGTAACATCTCTTATCAAGTGGATAAGTTCCCCGATTCAGAGAGTACTTTGATTCCTTGAACCAACCCGGAGTTGATAGATCACTATGAAGAAATATATTGTACAATTCTTTCTGCACTTGGTTGTTACCAAACAATTGCAGACAGGATATTTGTGCCGTCAAAACTCCCTTATATCGCATTTTTCAGTTTACTGATGATTGAAATCACCACAATCAAAGTAAACACTAGACTAAGACTAATCTGTTAGGTAAGCTTGCCGACGTTACATCAATGGTGTGCTCTAACGTGGCACCACTGCACGTGAGTACTGCAGACATCAGAAAAACCAATCTTCTAGCATCAGTGTTCGATTCAGGTCGAAATGAGACCTGAAAGGTTCTGAATGTGTATCTAGGCGTGACGGCTTGAGTTTCCAAACTTCTGTCTCGTGGGCTCTTGACGCAGTATGGTAGCCAGGGGTTTACTGCAAAACGTCTCTGCGATACGACGTAAACTTTCTTAATGTAAAGGTTCTGAATGTTTCTCTAGGCGTGGCGGCTTGAGTCTCCCAAGCGTCAGTCTCTTGGGCTTTTCATGCACAACGGTAGCCAGGGTGCTTACTGCAAAACGTCTCTGCGATCCTGTGGGCCAAAGCAGCTGGTGAACAAGAGCCGTCAAAAGGAGTCTAGCAAACAAGGTCATCTGCTGATGTAGCCCATTCGACAGTCCACTATATGGTGCGTTCGGAAGTGACCCTTGCCACACCAGTGTTTAATTCTGCAGTGCTCCTCCGGGTTGTAGCCCTACTGTTTGTTTGCACAACTCTTGACACTATTCTTTGGCCTCTGGCCTCTGATCTACCAGATATCATTCACAAGATCGTTGATTGACTCAAACTTTGCATGTAGCACCACTTAATACAATAAACTACGGCTATGCGCGACAAGCCCATTAGGATGGCTGTTTGGCAAATACTAGAACTGACACTCCGCGGGACAACTATCATTCCACGTTCACAGTAACTCAGATCCCGCTTTACCCATTACGGTCCTCAATCGAACGTTAATTCATGGAAAGTAAACTGCACCGTATTAAACCTATCCTTGGAGTCTGGAAATGTCGCCAGAACTAGAGGAATTGTACTAGCACGTCTCCGCCTTGGGTATTGTCGTTTCACTCGCCGCTATTTGCTGTGTGGCGACACTGCCGCTATGTGTGGGACGTGTGATGTACCTCTGCCCGTAGTCATATATTATGTTAATGTAGTTCCATTCATCAGTTCTAATAATTTTCTTTTACTCATTCTACTGTACGACACAAGAACCCTAAGTAGTCTGTTAAATGACCAGTGTGACGTGTCTTCGCTTTTATCATTTTTCGTTTTCCCGAATTTTTACGTATTGTGTAATGTTTTATCGTAGATTTTTTACAACTTTTATCCTTCTTTCGTTCTGTTCATTTTTAACCATGTTATACCATCGCTATTGTGTTAATCGTTGTACTGGTGTTCTGTTTTTTTCTCTGACCATAGTTTCTTGTTTTAGTACTTTGAGGTGGCGCTCTTTGACCCTTTTAAGGCCCTTGCGCCATTAAAATCACAACCAACCACTGTTAATTTATCGACAAGCCGGTCTACTTGATTGACAAGAGCTCACGGGTCTTACTTGGAGTGACCCATTTACGACTAGATCAGCTATTGTATATTTAATCCAGCGTCCCTGTATATATGAAACTCATTACGGCGGGATTTTAACCGCATAGAGCCTTGTGCAAGAAACGTAAATTTCCGAATTTAACGTGTCTACTCAATGTTTTGCGGAAAGGCTGAACGATCTTTAATGAGCACTCTTCAATAAAATTAAAAATATACCAAAAGTTACTACCTTAAATAATTATTTGCAACTCTGAAAAGTTGCATTAATGAATGCAACTAAAGCTTAAATGTCAAATGCTTGTCAGTTATTCCATAATTTTAGCTAAGCATCCAATGGGATGTAATTCTTACTGTACCCTTTTATGAAAGGCAGTGACGTGCATCTGCAGAATCAAAACCGTTGGATCCCAAGAAAACTTCTACTGCCCAACAAAGTACTATAAACTTTTACTGCCCCTCGGCATCCATGAAAATTTGAAGACATACTCCAATTCTGGAACGCTAAGTGGTACTGCGTTTAGGAATACTCCAATTTTAAGCGAATTTTGCAGCGTCTTGTAGCCTTGAAAATGGTTGTCCAGCAAGCTGACTTTTAATTATTGAAAACAAAATCCCATTTTGCAAGATCGCGTGACTATGAGGAATGGGGTAGTTAAATTATTCCTGCGCCAGATAAGCAGTAACTTGACTGGTTTTGTGAGCACTGGCATGGAAAGTCTTACACTCCTTGTTGCACAGTTGAACCTCTATCCATTTTTGGGCAAAACAGTTTTGTGGTATTGATAAACTTTTTCAAGTGAGTTCCCTATCACTCTTGGTAACTGGAAGAAGTTATCCTCCACTTTAATCGCGTCCCCTAACTCTCATATTTTGCTCAATCTTCCGCAGCCTAAACATAGCTGATCTTTTTGGGAGATGTAGTGATAAAACCACACCATCTGTGACAGTGTAAAAGTTTGTGGCCAATTAGGTTCATTGTCAGCATGGAAAATTTTTGAACCTTTTCAAGAGTCTAGCCTAATTTCGCTGCTGTCAGTTTGAGGTATCTATTTGATAATCTTGCGGAACTATAAATTTTGATATTTCCACACTGCCCCCTCAATACCAGACATCTAAACTTACCTGAACTATGCTTGGATTTTCCTTTTGAGTTCACTAACAGAAACGATGATTCACTGCATGATTATCACGAGGAAAGACTAAGCTCTGTCGTCGTTATCTGAATTTGCACGTGAACAGTCTTCTCCACAGACTTGTGATCTCTTTCGCGTCACCAAGCTGTATCCTTATGGAAAATTTTTCTACTAGGTAGGCTGCGTGGTAACGACTCTTATTTCACAGACTAAACTTTACCCGCCACCAGCGAAAAGTACAGATACCTTTTAAATACTTAACGCCAAGCGTTAAAACAAATCGTAGCTCATTAACTTTGGAGGAAGGTGTTACACATCTAGACAAGTAAAGAAATTTAAACCTCTTCGTAACGAAATAATTTCGGAATTGTTCTTTAAGGTTTTAATAGTTAAGACTGCACCCCCCTCGTTTAATTCCTAGGTTTCCTCGAACCTAGATTATTTCCGACGAACGTCTTCCGTAATTTTTCACAAATTTCTGATAAGTGATATCTTTGCAGGCTGAAGTGTTGAATTCTTGAAGCAATTCAAGTATTTCTGAGCTTTCGAAAGTTTTGGTGTAAGCAAATTAAAGCATCGTTGTGCGTGTAATGTGCTTAGTAAACCAGACAACGAAAGTTTTTAAATGAGCACAGCGCGATGGAAACAAGAGTTAAGAACTTTCCAGGTAGGCTAACAGTGGCAGCTGTGCCAGCACGGAAACAAAGATTTCGTACTCGAATGTAATGTTAGGAGTGTAGTCTCTTTTACAGCATTCATTTAATGTTAGAACTTGATGGTGTTAAAAACATTAAGAGGAGGTATCAGGATCTTATTACTGCTAGTTGCAAAACTTCTAATCTAACACGAAGTCTCACAGGTAAAGTTCTCTGCAAAGTAGTACTCTAGTCAGACATAAGATGCATTTGTTTACAGCAATGTGCACTGAGGAAAAGCAAGTGAGTGCATCCTGTAAAAATTTAATTTAGGTATTTCAGACTCCAGATCTTTACAGCCCCGGCCAGTAAAGTTAGTATTTTATTCCACTTTTCATCCAGCTGTTCTGAGATTTAGTTCTTAGAACTGCGTAGCTTAACTGTACCACTAAAAGCTCTTCTAAAGACTTCACGCGTTTTCTATCAACCCTTATGCAATATTATCTAAAAGTAATAACCTCTTTATTTTCAACAGGTACTGTCAGTGCAAGCAGCTTCTACACACATGACAATGAAATTAACGGCATTGATATTGTGCAGCTACAGAAGAGGTTATTGAAGACTTACGGAACGCAATTTATAAATGTTACCTACAGGTTCGACAAAGTTACTTTTTCAGGTAAGTTCTTAAAGCTTTTTGATCTTAAAACTACAGAATTTTAAACTAAACTCTAAATGGAAATTTTCAGGATTTTAAAATATCAGATTATCGGCGTAGGATTGAGTTTCGGTTTTTTACTCTAAACCGTAAATGGTGTTACGGTTTCTTACTGAAACCGTAAACTTGAAATTAGATTAATTGCAGTCACACAAACTTATAGCTTCTGTATGTGTAGATTTAATGCTCTTCAGGAAACTATCTGGAAATGTTTGAGACAGGCTTGGGTGTCTAATTTTGATGGCTTTCTTGGCGCCATTACTGTAAGTGATACTCTTAAGCATTCATAGGGGGAAACTGAACTAAGCAGCCTTCGTGACTTTTAGGTTTTCATCGAAAATAAGTTTTACTTCAGTTTTTTTCTCTAGTTACTCTTTCTACAAAATGTTACTGTTCAGTAATGAGGTGCTTAGTAAAGCCCCAGGGAGTAATGCTGCTTTAAGATTAAATCTACTTAAGATTTTACTGAAAGCATCCCATCTTCGCTGATGGCATAGTGAAACGCTGATTATCTCTTTAACAATCAGTTCGAAATGTGACTGTCAGTGTTTAGCTACTTCTGCATATGTACGCCTTTCGAACGCTAGAATAAAATTTTCTTAGTGAAGTTTATAACATGTTAAAGTTCTTGAACCTTCTACATGCCGCAAAATTCAATTTTACTAATTGAAATCTCAACTTATGGAAAACTGGGTTGTGTACGTTACTAAACTTCTGTGAGGACGCCCTCTGAACATCTCCATAGCATCGTTTGAGTTGCGGATGATTCTTCCGAATGAAGACTTCGATTCGTTGCGCGAACTGGCTAAGCAAAAGTGACCTCTTTTGGTTCTAACTTTGCAGTCACCTGGGAAGTATCTAGAAGTTAGATGGGATACCCCGGTGACAGGGATCTTAAAGCTGGCTTCTGACTATTCGTCAGAGATGGGCACTGGTTCGGATCCCCACGAGGCATGGGTGTTTATTTTACGGCACTGGTTCTCTCCCTTTTCTGGAACCAGTGGCTCTAAATTAGGGATAGGTGATCTTTAAACCCCAAATAAAATGTTAAATGGGCGAAATACTTTATACCTATGCAGTGTGCGTAGAAATAGGAATAGCTTCGTCAAAGTTTTAATGCACGAAGGTCAACATCGTGCATAACGTTCAAACTTTATTTTGATATCTGATGTGAAGTTCTCGTACGACAGTTCGTAACTAGTGTCAAAGTCGTAACTAGTGTCAGTCTACTGGAATTAAACTATTGTGATACATACCACATTAGTGACCGTGAAGGTATTGTAAGATCTGTAGTGTGAGCCGCAAGTGTATGAGTAGTCATCCTAGCATGACCGGGTTAATCCCGGATGACATGTGTAGTGCTTTCTTACTGCGCTGGCGTCCTTCCCTGGGTTCAGGGACGCTAAATTTAAAGACGGGCGACTGTTTATATACCTAAGCAGTCGTGGCGTTAAACTACTGTATGGGAACCGTATTTCTAATTTCTGAAGCTTTACTGGTGTGAAGTTTCTTATTCATTGAAATGTCAAACGGGGGTTACATTTATTGGAGTTTTAAATGTCCGTTGGAAGTCACCAAAACTGCGTACGCGGCTGTAGCAAACTCCGCAGCACTGCTCAAAATAGAGGCCCTGATCGTAAAGGACAGGACTCAACTGAAAGAGAACCCAGCTTCTGACAGGTATGAATGAAGTCCTGTCCAAGTTTCCGTATCAGACTATCAAGGACATTGTATCTGTTAGGAATGGTTTTGCAAGTAAGCGACTCGAGAATAAATTTGAAGTGTCCCCTGAGTTGACATGCAGTGTGTCGGAAGTACTAATTATACGCGCAGTGAAGGTCACGTGTGGAGTTTTGAGTGCCGAAGTAACTAGTTTTGCTGCGGTAAAGGAAACATTGCAACCGCATGGGGTCTGTTTCATCTTTCAGACTATTAGGAGCTATGCATTCCATCTGAGCCAGTCTATCCTTCTTGGCCAAAAAAGTTGGTTATTCCAGTTTTCCTAAATGAAAATAGTTTCATAAATTGTTTCCATATTTTAAGAACTTCCCCTCTTTTCTTTTCGGACATAAGTTGTTAAACTGTGGATAAGATGTGTCGTGAAAGTGCTTAGTAATAGGTACTTTATACCTTGGGTGTGGCCTTGGCGCTAAAAGTTTTCCACTGCCTTGAGGTCACACAAAGAGGGCATTAAAGCAACATTGCTTTCTCCTGAGTTGCGCCCGTTATAAAATATTTCTTAGATGAATGGTTTCTGATGTGGCTATAACGAAGTTGTACAGCTTGCGATGTACTAGTTAAATCGAACATTTTCTCATAAAGATAAAAATATAAGAGATTGCAGTTGCTGAGAAACTAAATGAGGAAAATGGACTCTCAGATGAGCTCTTACATTATGATCACCCCCCCAATGTAGAGAAACGAGCGTGCCTGGAGACCAAACGGTGGCGCAGGTGAAGTTGACGGCAATATATACAGGGCGATTCAGAAATCGTGGGACAAACTTTAAGGGGAGGTAGAGCACACTGCAACAAACATTTTTTGTATAGGAATGTATGGGCGAAAGTGACTCGTTGAGGCAAACACAAGAAATGAAAGGAAATATCAATTGTTTACTTACAGCATCGTTGAAAAGTGTTTCTTTACAGCAATGTTTATGATAATTGCTCAAACTTGCGTCCACCAACAGTAATACATGCGTGGCAGCGTCGGAGTGATTGGCGTACAGTTTCAAAGATGCCAGGTATTTCTTGCAAATGTGCAGCCGCAACGGATATTCGAGCAACGAGGTCCTAAACAGCCAACTGGAGTCTCGCAAACGAGGGCCTTCAGATGTCTTTAAGTAGTAATCGAGGCTCGATAAATCGGGCGGATCGGGGTGGCCAACAGACTGGTCCACCACTGCCAATCCATCTCGCCCCAAAAGTGGCATCAAGGTTATTGCGCACATTAATGCTGAAATGGACTGGAGCCCCATCATGCTGAAACCAGTCCTTGTCGGTCGGCCAGTGGTAAATCTTGAAGAAATTCTGGTAAAACCTATTTCGGAATAATACGATAACATCTGCCATCGAGTCGCGTTGGTAGTAGATTGGGCCAAGCAGGGAAGTCATTCACAATACCCGTCCAGATTCACAGCGCTGATCTGCCGTTACCATTTGCAGCCCCGTACATTAGATGCATGTCTGCCTTCTCGGCATTCGTGAAGTCTTCCATCACGGGCGAAAAGTCACAAATGGCGTGTTTCCGCAGACGCAGAATGTGCAAGCCACCTACTGCCCTCTACCGGCAACAGTGCACGCCAATCACTCCGTCGACGCTGACACGCATGCATTACTGTTGAACTCAATATTGAGCAATGTAAACACTGTTGTAAAGAAGCACTTGTCAACTGTGCTGTAAGTACACAATTTGTTTCCTTTCATGTCTATTTCTTATGTTTGTGCCTCAACGCGTCACTTGCATCCATGCATTCCTATACAAAAAATGTTTGTTGCAGTGTGCTTTACACCACCCCTTAAAGTTTGGCCCATGAGTTCTGTATCATCCTGTATACACCCTGAGGACTGGCTTTCGGTTAATGTTTGGAGTCTGTATGGGAAAAGCTTCAGATTTATCTGAGTTTGATAAAAAGCAAATTGTGATGGCACGGCGCCTCGGAACTACGATCAACAAAACTGTCGGTTGTCCACGTGCCGCTATAGTGAGTACGTACCAAAAGTGGTGCACACATGGCCAAAATAGTCCAGCTGTGTGCCTTCCGCAGCTCGATGTCGGAGGGAGCGGAGACTGTCGCGCATTGCTAGACAGTAATGCGGATTTTCCTTGCTCCAGGAATACATTCCTATTAAGTTCACTCCGATAAATTGCACATTCATCGGAAAGTTTACCACGCTGCGGGAGCGTCGGAAACAACTCACGTGACTGTGCACATGCTGAACTTTTCTCAATGTCATTATCACTTAGCTCGTTGACTGATGCTGGCCTAAAGTGTTTAATTGCAAGATCCTTTTTAATGTGTTAACATTGTGGTTTTGGGGATACAAAGTTCGGATGATCGTTTCGCAGTGACTTTGTAGGGGATGTGAGCACAGATGCTTCCACTACCGCACAAGTGACCTCTTGTGGAAGGTCATCCTGTCCTCGGTTTATCATTAATGGATCCAGTCAGAAATAGCTTGTGTTCCCACCGCAATATTGTTTTTTTAGGAGGGTCTGCTTTGTTAAATAGTCTCTGGGAATCTCATCGCACACCCTCCAGGCTCTTCCCTTTGTGTGGGAGTTCATGGGCCCATAAACTTCCAATCAGCCGTTGAACAGTGTAGGAGCTTGTGTCTGCAATAGAAGATAAAATGTAACTACACCGCTTCATTCAGAATCTGTTGTCGTGCACCACTCAATCCAAAAATAACTGTCATTGCAAGATTGAAAACAAAAAAAATCACATCAAAGGTTTATTACATTAAAATATATTTACAAGTAAAGCCTACGAGATCTTTGGGCCCGTCAAACGTGCCTATCTTCAGGTAAAATACAAAGTAGGATACAGACAGCAGGGACATCACGGCGCATGCTCAGTCATAAAGGACTGAGGTGGGCAACTCAACTTTCTATGGCAACGTTGGGATGTTGACTACGAGGATATCCCAACATGACCATAGAAAGTGGAGTTGCCCACCTCAGTCCTTTATGACTGAGCATGCACCGTGATGGCTATTTTATGTCACCAGCCAACTATGTCCCTGCTGTCTGTATCCTACTTTGTATTTTACATGAAAATAGGCACGTTTGACGGCCCCAAAGATCTCGTAGATTTTACTTCTAAATGTGTTAATGTAATAAACCCTTTAATGTGAAGTTTTATTTTCAATCTTGCAATGAGTGTAGATTATTTTTGGATTACACCGCTTCATTCCAACATATGGGTGACAAGACATTTGGACCACACTGTACATTTTAGCATACGAGTCAAGATCAAAGTTGGGTAGCATTTCAAACGGGAATTTTGAGGATACAGAGAATAAGCTGGAAAATCGAAATGAGTATGCATTTTCTAATTGACTGTGCAGAACATAGAAATGGAACTGGAAGCTAAATTCTGTCCCGCATCATTGATATTACCTTTACCTAATTGCAAATAAATGAAAGACTGAGTGATAGTAATCTTTGTTGGACTTTTCTTCACAGTCCTATAATAATCACTGAACGAAAGAGGCAAAGGGAAGGTCAGCCATGATCGCAAACTTCTGTACCTTGGCTGCATTTGAGGAATTTCAAAAGTTGTTCGTAGACTGCTTTTACGTCCTAAAATCTTCAGTGAAGCCTTAATGTTAAAATGCAAACATTCATGGCGCACATTATTGTTAATTCACAAATATTTGCGGATTTTACTGCAAACAAACCCTTTATACTTAGATCTGTAAACAGGTACTGCCTATTCTATTGTAAGCTTTGCACACGCCAGATTTAAATGTACGGTAGCTCGGATCAGTTTAGGTACACTAAATGTTCACGCAGTGGTGTTTAGTTAAATAAAAAGTTCAAATTTCAGTGAAGCCTTTTACTGGTATAATTCTATAAGCACCTGTGTTTTGTTTGTTGGAAAAAAAAAAGTTAGGTTCAGTTTTGATTGAGCAGTCAGTTTGGAACGTAGGACTACAACTGGCAGATCGGAGTTCAGATGAGCTAGTAGAGTATGGTTTGAAAGCGTTTAATTTGTTATAACCAATACAGGTCTAAGATATGAAAAGTAGCATACATAATTTTTACAAATAATGCTGGATACATTACGAACACAAAGCAGATCGGTACACGAATTACCCAACGTGTTGCTCTGTTGGGCTTCTTACATTTCTAACTTGCCTCTCGTTTTGATTTTCTCCTTTTGCTTGCGTTCATGCTTCGATTTCCGCGGCATTGTCCGAAACTGTTAACCCGTTCACACGAAAAGTTTTTAAAAATTTTAGTTTAAACCAATGCGATATGTTCTTTATTTGAATAGATCTCGTCGAGAACTTTAAAACGATACCACGCACAGTCGTGTTGCGCTCACTGTTGCAGAGATAATTTAACGTAGCGGCATACCCAAAAATATTGCATTATTTCCCCCGCGCACGGGGAGCGTCATGCGCATGATGTATTGCGCAGTACGCGAATTGGACTCGTGCTGCTTACGAATATGCTAACACGATTAGCATGCGGCACGTACTTTTAATGCTGATTTCAATCGGGGACCTATTTTTTTTTTAATCACAGGCGGTCTGCTGTAAGTCTCCCCATACTATCCGCGAAGTTAGACTTAGTCCTACGTTAAACTCGGGGCCACATGGCCTACTACTGATAAGAGTAAAACAAAGCTAGTTGCAAACATCTAATATAATGGCGCGAATCTGCACTGTTTAGCGGAAACTTCCTGTAGGCACTTGTTGCACTAAGTTCCTTAGTGTCGCTGACGCAAAGTGAATTATCTTCGGACAAAGCCGAATGCTTTCACGCTAGTATTGGACTTGAAATTCTTATTCGATGTCCTATATCTAGCTTAATCATTCGACAGTTCTATTCAAGTAATCAATTTCATAACCAGGTAACTGCGTAGCTTTAAGTTAGATTGACAGTTTTTGTCAGAACTCTGATCATATGGAAATGTTAAGTTGTTAATGAAGGGAACTTGTTTTGTGACTGCCGTAGTCTAAAAGGCTAACGTCGCAGATGCTATTTGTTACAGCAAATGTTAGTGAAAAATGTTAACTATTTTGAGTCTAGCAAACTTGTTACCCCCAACGCAATGTGTACAAATACATCGCAGTGACACTTCAAACTTTGTCATTTAAGATAATCATAATTTGAGTGAAGGCGATCACTGCATCTGATTGGAGTAGCTGTTAGTTTCAACAGATTTAATATGGAATTACATAACTTCTGAAGCTTAAGTGACTTGTTTCAACAGACACAAGATACAGGTTTAATCTTTTACTCGGACGCATTGTAAAATGGCCCTTTATTCTTTGTGTTGAGTATATAAACCTAAATACTGGCTAATATTAGGGATCTTTAATATGAAATGAAATATCAATGGGAGTACTTGTTAGAAATTCTAAGTAGGTTCACGCATTGATCTCAAATGACCGATTTAACAAACGAAATAATTCTTTAACTCACAGAACGAATTGTTGAAAGCATAGAGTACTTACCACCTTTAAATTGATAATCCTAGATTTTTTTAATCAAATGATTATATCCACACCACACTGAATATTAAAACATCTAAACACTGTAGAGATTTTAAATCGCACGCTATCTAATTTTATATTGGTTTTGGAACAATAACACAAACTCGGTACGTTCACACATAACTTCATCTTTTTTGCTTCTGGTTCTCACGGGAACAGTTTTCCTCAGGTCTAAGGTCAACGCATCACTACTTGCCTTTGAGTGAAGAGTTTTCATTTTATTTCCAAATAAGTTCACTTAACGCAGCAACGCCATCTATTTTTGTGTGGAACTTGAACGGACACATCGTACTCTTTTCAACAGTACTAAGGCATTGTGAAGTTAGTACGAGCTCATCGCAGTTTTAACGTCTGTTTCTGGCAGGCAGCCAGCAGAGTTAGTCACGCGCTTTTAATTTTTTGTGGAATTTTTGCAGCCCGAGGTGTTGCGCCGGAAGATCTTATACTGTAAGTGGATGGACTTGGTATCCTTGCAAGAACGGATTCGTGAAATTAACCAGTGGCCCTAAAAACAGCTTGCTCATTGCATGTTTCCCTTTCTGTCTAATAAGCTGCTACAGTATCCCTACATATTAACTGTATCGACACTAATCTTCCAACCTAAACTATAATCTGGCTGTCGGGAAAGGAACTGACCAAAGAGTAGTATCTCCAGAATGTTAAACTAGCAGATGCCAACAAAAGTTTGTCTATACGGAAAACATTAACTTTTCTATTCCGAGGTCTGAGATTAGTCTGTCGTAAGTTCTTATCGCCACTAACAGGACCTATCTAGCTCTTATGATAAAATTTTGTCACTCGCAATGGGCGTCGACCGTACAGTTAACCTTAGCTGCCCCCCCCCCCCAAAGTCCAGAACGACTAATAGATTTCTGAAGGGAACAGGAGCTTCCTTTTGTTGTATATCTTTTGATACATATCTTCCCCAGTCTCGTGGTTGATTTGAATGTACTGCAGTCGGCACTATGTAGTCAAAAACTTCTGAAGTACTCAAGCGTCGCAAATGACTGAGATTTCTATGTCATATTTTTGCCTTGACAGGTATCCTGAGCCTGGATACAGTGATCTTAGCCTGGATTGGGATTGACGACATGATCACATGTTCTGTACGTAACGCCTGTAGGTTACTTCTGTCTCCCCACCCAAAATACTGCTTCAGTACTTCCATCTGATGGTCTTTAGGAAGTCCGAAAGTTCTTATGGCTTTATTTTTAATTTTATACATTAAATAAGTTCTTCACTTAATCGGAAGCCTGAGTTGTTTTAATTATCGTGCTTTTAAGATTGTTACCTTAAGCTGTTATTGACCCATTCCGCACGAGAACTTTATCTGGATTACCAGTTAAAAGCTCCTAATGGAAATCGGTTGCACAGTAATGACTTTTAGAAATGGTTTATCTTTATTACAAATAGCTCAGGTTGGTAGATTTTATGTTCTGGGTCCAATGCATTTCCTTCCCCAGTAAAATCTTCAGAGTTTGACGCTGCGCCATCGTACATCTGGGTTTTCCTGGCCAGGTAAAAGTAATGTAAGCTATTCTTTACGAAGAAAATTACTCGCGTCAAGATTAACTATGTACAGGATGTTTAACAGAGGATGAGTAGGGTAGCGCGAATTCTAAATGAAACTTTTAGTGGTAATTAAGTTCTCATGAAACTTCATGGTATTAAATTTCCCCTCGCATATAATTTCCTGTTGTACTATCATCCGCAGTACTCACACCAGGACTTGTAATTTCTGAGTTGAAACTAATAGATTTATGTTCCTTCTCTTTCTTACTGGTCAATAATTTTAAGGTTTTACTATTTTCTAGATGACGTGATTGTTGTAGGCAGAGTAAATGCTATTGAAATTCCAAAAGGTTTGATGCGTCAACATCGTGCGAATTACGTGTACAACTCCAAAATATTCAAACAAAATATAACAGTTCTGGGTGACTTGGCAATCGAAGATGGAAAGACTATTCAAGACGTAGACTTGTCTGAATGGAGAGAAAAAGCTGTTCTTAAAGATGGTCGATATGAAATCGATGGCGTTAAAACATTTAACGACGTTACTATGAATGATGTGAGGTAAGGAAGTCTTCATTGGTTAAACTTCTAGGTATAAAATTCAACTTCAGATGAAACAAAATATTATGCATACCAGTTTACAACAGACTTTTATTTGTATTACCAAAGTAACTTGCATGTACTTTACACAGCTTCTCAGATTAGTTTGTATCGGAAATTCGATTAAATGTATTAGCAGCGTAGTTTTTACTGAATCCGGATAAAAACTAAAGTGAAATAAACTACAACAAACTCTCGATTGTACGGGCTAATCACCGGATAAATGTGCACAGAACACGCTGATAATACGATTTTTGCTCTTTCTGAAACAATTACCCTCGCATGTTCTACAGTCTATAAAAATAAATTTGACACATTGAACTGTTAACAATAGGGTATATGAAATTATAAAATATTGGTACAATTTCTGTTAAGTAAAATGCGCGATAGGCCTATGTACATCTAGAACGTTTACTAGACACAACCCACAAAAGTAATGTATTTTGGAGAAAAATCTGTAATGTTCTTTTACTTAGATGCACTTGTTTTCTAACACCAGTACGAATATTACGAAATGCCACTATCACTAATTAAATAACCTTGTTCCACATAATATATAAGCATAGCTACGCATTCCAAAGCTGCACCACGGCTCTCAGGTGTTCTCTTTCCGCGGTTATCTCGGCCTTCTCACCCCCAGAGCCTGCCGGTCACTATGTTGACAATTTTTTAGTCTTTCATAAACTGAAAGCCCGGTTCACATGCGTCCATTTTCAGATGGTCTTCAACATTTTCACTGTCCACATTTTCGAATCCTTCCATGCGGGAAATCAGTGACTATGTCAGATGATTCACTTGTGTGTTAAATCCTTGAAAGTAATCTTGTATATCTGGCGGCAGTTTACGCCACAAGCGTGTGATAGTTAGACTTTAAAGCAGCCCATGCCTTTGATATTAAATGTACATCCAGCAATGAAAGACTCTTCCAGAATGTAAAAATGTTTTAATGTTCCTCAGCTAAATTTCTTACAAGCTGTGAGCGATAGATTTGCTTCACTGATGAAATTACAACCTGATCCATAGGTTTGAGAATGGATGTCACGTTGAGTGGCAAAAACTTCTCTTATTTGCCCATCGGAAATAAGAAAGTCTTCAGAAGAATGTGAAGGAGCGTTGTCTAAGAGTAGGACTGCTTTGACTGGCGGCTTGTTTGTTGTAGATAATCAGTACCTTCAGCGACAAATTTAGTCTGAAACCAATCTTTTGAAAACTTCTCTGTTCATCCATGCTCCTATTTTGATTATAATTGATGCACAGCAACGTCCGAAGTCAAACTCAACGCTCGGTTCACAAGTATTAAAAAAGTCCTGCAAAAAAGAGCAGGGCACGGATAATCTCCTAACCGGATAATCCGCGCACGGATAATAGTTTGCTGTACTTATCTAATGGAGTTTTAAAACATTTGTTAGTCCAACGATGTTTCACCTGGGTTCCAAACTAGGTTATCTACGTTCACAAAGACAACTGAATTTATTAGTTAGCTTAAATTGCTTAATTGCATTTGTAATCTTGTTTCCGGCAATACCTAATGCAATCTCTTCCATTTAAATTTATCCCGACATTCTGAAAATAAGTTTCTACGCTAGGGAATTTAGATGTGAATAAAAGTTAAAATCGCGGAACTGTTCTATTATACTCTACCTAAATTTCTTATGCAGACTATTCAAACCTTTCAACTTCGGTCAAACGGTCAGCGCTTAAAGTTGAGACAATTGGTTGGGGAATTGGATTTCTATGACTCTTTGATCAGTCCTGACCACGGATTTATCATTGAACGTACACCATCGTAAACACTTTTGCAGCAGTCTTCATTTCGGGACACTCCAAACATTTTGTTTGGCACAGTGTAATGGTATGTCATTGTTGAATGCTTCATTAGCAGCAGTTAAACTTAAAATGTTAAAGGAATATTAAACTTCCTGTGATTGTGAACATGTATTCCCAGCTACAAAAGTGTTAAACTCCTAGAGGGGCAAGAATTAAATTTTCCTGTTAAAAGGAAAATTTTATCAAAGCGAAATCGTCCTTTATTTTAGCTTCAGTGAAGTAGTTAGTGGATGAGTTTTTAGAATGGCATGGTCTTCATTACCTCAGGCTTTCAAATCCCTTCTAAATGAAGCTAGCTTCATTATCTGTACTCCTTCGGTGCTGAAGGTACTCATGTTTCTTGGTAAAGCAAGACCCCCTTTCATTTGTAGATGCAGAAATGGGGTTCATTTTTCCCGAATGTTACATTAGTAGATATGCAGAAATTTTAAACTTAAATGAGTTTGTGCATATTTAGATGCATTAAATGTATCCTCGGGAAATTAGGATCCAAGAAGTTTGAAGATTGTCAGGTCTTGATCTGTATTGTAAAATGTTTTTGTTAGATTTTAGTCACAAATACAGCCTTCGAACAGCATTATTAGAAAAACAAATTGATAATGAGGAACAGTACACCAATTACAATATGTAGAAAATAGTAACCATACTAATGATCCGACTTATTGGCGTAGGAATATATACATAAACGTTTCCAAGCTTTCGCACATCAACCAGATGGCTTTTTCAAGGACGTCGGACAAACTGCAACTGAATGTTACTAAAAGGGACTCAAATTACGGCAAAATAGCTACGTCCCTATCCAGAAGTCAAATTAAAGTAAACTACTCCTCTGTGGGATGATATAAAGAAATTAGCTACATACTCTACCCCTAAATGTACAGATATTCGGGAAACTTTGGATATCAACAGTGATACGTGCAATGGTAGTCTCACTCGAGTTGCCACGAATCTGGAACCAGTTCAAGTAACTCCTTCTCACAACCAACGTGATACCTCGTATCTTTAAATGAATATAACATAGTATCGTTTTGTTAAGTCAAGTCGGAGCGTTCAAATTGTTAAAGCGCTCTATTATTCAGTTGCAATTTGTCTAACTTCCTTGAAAAAACAATCTGATGTGCGAAAGCTTGGAAACTGTGTTGTGTATATATTCCTACGCCAATAAATCGGATCTCTGGTATAGTTACTATTTTCTGCAGGAATGAAAAAAATTGATACAGTAAAAGTGTATACAGATGTTAAAGGAAATATCAAGCTAATAAATTTAATGATCATAGTACGTCACACAAGTCTGCATACGAAGGAAAGAAAATGAGAAGTGCCTGATTCAGTCCTCTGATTCGAAAAGGGCCTACGCGATATTTATTTTCCCATCACTTGTAATCTTCTGGGCATTGACAGCACAAGATATTGTGATATCTGTAATTTCAGACAATGCCTGCACTGTAAAAAATGTACTTTAGATTTTACGGTTTTAAACAGTTTTTCGGGGTGCCAACACAAAACCGTAAAATCTGCAGTGTTGGAGCAAAGATATAGCTTTGCTCCAACGCTGCATTTAATGAAAACTGCACAGGATTTGGCTGGAGCGAGTGTCCAAATCACGAAAACACAAACATTTGGCTGAAACGAATGTGTGGATTGTGTTGGAGCAAAAGCTATAGCTTTGCTGTGTTGTGTTGGAGCAAAGCTATAGCTGCTCCAACACTGCATAAAACTGTAGATTTTACGGTTTTGTGTTTGGCACCCTGGAAAACGGTTTAAAACGTAAAATCTACAATGTTTTACAGTGTGGATTTAATGCTTCTTTCAAGGATTAGTACTTTCGAACTAGAGTTTCTCCCATTGGTGTTAAATCGGATTTAAGTCTGTCACTAGAGGTGAAGCGGCTCAATTGCCTTTGTCAAAGGAGCGATATCATTAGTGTGCTGAAAGGCCCATTGTCTTTTAAAGTCCTAAGCTGTCACCAGATGTTTGCGAATTGGCCTGCAATATTTTGCAAGTATTGTAGGCGATCCATTGTACCTTCGACGAAAACTGAAGGGTATATAAAGCACACGGGCGGTGTACGCTCAGAAACTCGGTGAAAGCTATTGCACGGTGTACATCGGTTTGAACGACGTCGAGTTGCTGCCACCGTGTGATATGGCAAACAGGCAATCCACTAGACGACATCTGGATGACTTTACCCGAGGTCGCGTCATTGGGAAGTTGGAAGAAGGTCGAAGAGTGATAAGTGTGGCCGAGGAGTTCGGGATCGCTCACAGCATCGTTTCACGAGCTTGGAGAGCATTTCAAACGGCAGAAACGGCTGTCAGAGTTTAACAGTGGTCGTCCACGAGCAACCACTGCGGCGGACTACTGGTATATTATCCTACAGGCGAGAAGAGACAGACAGCGGGAGAAATCTCAAGGCGCATGCAACAGACAACTGGACGTCCGTTATCGCGTTTTACCGTGGCCAGGAGGCTGCACAAAGGTGGTCTATTTGCACGACGACCAGTACGGTGTGTGCCATTAACGCCTGCTCATCGGAGACTGGTTTTAGGAACACAAGAACTGGACAAATCAGCAATGGGGTAGAGTTCTCTTTACGGATAAGAGCCAATTTAGTCTGACGAGCGATTCTGGACGTATACACATCTGGAGAGAGCAGGGAACACGCAATTACACCTCCAACATCATCTAAAGGGACCAGTTTCGAGGTGTTCTCGTTTGGGGCGGTATCATGCTTGGTAGCCGTACTGACCTCCATCTTCCAAGGAGGTTGTCACTAGTGTCCTCTATTGTACCGAGGTTCTCCTGCCTCGCGTGCGTCTGTTTAGAGGTGCTGTGGGTCCTGAGTTCCTCTTCATGGACTACAACGCTACACCTCATCATACAGTGGCTGTCGCAGAGCTGTTGGAGAGAAGATATTCAACGCATGGATTGGCCAGCAAGGTCCCTGGACCTAAATCCAATCGAACACGTGTGGGACTTTCTCGGGAGACTCTTGGCAGCACGTCACCAACCGCCAGCAACGATTCCGCAGCTGTGATTGGCGCTACAAGAGGAATGGGCCACGATGCCTCAACAGCTCCTTGACAACCTCTTCCTCAGCATGGACAGATGTTGTAAATCCTACAACGCAGTCAGCGGTGATCATATCCCCTACTAAAGACTGGATTTTTCTTGGCAGCCGCCTGTCACATGGAGGTCTGTCTTCTGTCCAGTTGGGCTCGAAGCTACCTTTTCAATAAAGTGTCTTTGGATTCCTTATTTGGACGGTTTTGCTCACTTGTCCCATATTCTTACATCTTGGTTATCTTATGGTATGGTATGATTTGAGTCTATGTGGAGCACTTCTGCACGACGTTACATTCGAAAAAGTCTCTTCCTTAATTTTTGCACGTCAGTGTATTAATTTTAAAGCAGATATTTACGGATTAGACTCCTTTTTAGAACTTAGTCTCGATCACTTAATACTCTGGGACGACCACTTCGAGCTTTGAACACATTTCCGGCTGACTCGTAATTTCTAATCAGTTTGGACACTTGAACGGCTTTTCCCAATCTTTGATATCTCACTGTAGTTTTCCTTTCGCAACTGTGTCATTTATGTCCAGAGAAATCACTTCTCGTGAAGCCATTTTAAATTGAAACAATCAAGAACTTGATTAACACATGATTACCTTTTCAGCATTGTGATTCACTAGTTTCCTGCTGCTTAAATAAGAAAGTTCGTATGACGAAACAAATACACGTGCTGTACAGACTTCTGTAACGTGGTTTTCGAACTTATTTGCATGTCCTTGTGAATTTGTTTCAATCGTTTATCTTAATATGGTTACTGAACGTAAGGTTTTCCAAACTCATAATTTCTCAAATGGTTAAATTTCGAAGGGTGTACTCTGACGTTTTGTGACAGACTAGGTTTAGTGAAAGTCTTATGAAATGTCAGACCGATGTTAAAATATCTTTAAAAATATGTAGTGCTGTGCTATTGAACACTTATGGTTCACATCTGAATTTCCTCATGTTTGTCTTCGCTGGGCGTTATCATGGAGAAGGAATTTAAAATAGGAAATTAGTTTTTGATATTTTGTGTGTAAAATTTAACTTGTTTGGCTTTAAATTCAAACTGGCCACTGGAAAACCCCACAAATTGAATTATCAAAGCTTTGAGTTACATGTTATGCTTCAAACAGTTACGAAGTTAATGCAAAAAAGTTCAGCACTGTTGTGCCTGAACTGCTCCTCTCACTTTCCTGGACTAACTTCCCTGCGGGCACTTCAGACTTCGCCGTGGCACAATGTCTGTAAATATACTAATCTGAAATCTTAGCCTACTTATTGTAGTTTGGTATAAGTTGTTACCAAAAACAAAACAAAAAAACTTTTATACGAAATGCCATGTTACGAAGGGGAAGAATGTCCCATAAGGAATGAACCTCGATGGTTTTTTGTGCTGTAAATCAAATTTCAAGATTTATTTTTAAATTTAAAACAGGGAATCGTTGTTCATTGTCAAACTCAACATGCTAATTACAAAAACAAATGGACGAAAGAACATAAGGTAAACTTCGCTATCGAAAAGTTGCCGGAAAATGTTATTTCATTCACTCACATCAAATAACTTCATTGAATACAGTAACATGTGCTCAATGTCCGGTGAAAAATAAAGCGAAAGAACTCTTATAAGGACATAAGCAAGTTAGCAAAATTTCTGCTTACCAGAAGTGCTGCGCATGCGTCAGGAAAATTGAGACTGCAGCCTATTTATCTTTGCCACTAGCAGAGAAGCAAAAGCGAAATAGCCCTATGTGCGCTCGATAGACAGATTTTGCTTAAAATGAACAAAATGGCTATTTCAATAATTTTGTTAGCAAGAAAAATCAAAATAAACCACCAATAGAACAGCTTCAATTTCTAAAACTGGATATAATTACCCAGTTATAAAACTGAATACACCACTTCTAAGGGAGCCACATCGGCCTTAATCTTGTACTGCTGGTTCTGTATTCTCTGGAGGGCAAGTAACCGTAAAGTAAGGTTTAAAAGATCATTTTGCAGCTGCGTTTCAATAAATTCAACGAAGCCCAGCCTATAATTAAACCTTGGAAATATCAGTTACCTCTTTCTTAACCAATGTTTTAAAGACTACCATTCTATTTACACGTTCGCTGCCGCTGTGCTAATTTAACGGCAAGCATGCGGTGCCGGCAAGAAAACCGAGCAAATCTCCTGAGACGCAAGGCTGCACCACTGATGAGATGTGCAAAGCTGCAAAAACACTGCTAGGTTGATCCAAAATGCATGACTCCGCTATTCAAAAATGCGAGTATTTATCCGTAGTTGATATTCGTATTTATAACCTTCAGTAACTCCAGGAATAATAAGCTTCTGCAAAGCCATGCATATGCTGTAGACTACATTCTGCATAGTCTGTAGACTGTAACTAATAAATTGTAAAATTCTTCAGCCGCAAAGACTGAAAAATTAGATTGGTTAAATACCTGTCATTAGTTTGCAGTCCTAGTACACTAGTGAACAAAATTCTGACTTCGAACATCATACCGATGTGTGGCTAAAATCTGTTGAGGCAGAATATGAGAGAACATCGCATTCGCTTTCACTGCTGGTCGTACTGCAGCTACTAAAAGAATAAGTTTCTGCGTATGACATTATCGGATCACCTATTTCCACGGTAGGATGTGCCCGCCGATGATGAACGTTTGGTTGAGAGGGACCGGAAATAGCCTGTCTGAATGTTTCCCCAAAACTAAGCATTGAAGTTAATATGGGTTTCCTTGAAATCCCTCTAGCGTCCTGAATAGACCGCCCTCTTACGTATGAAATCTAAGCAGCAAATGCTTCTTGCCACTCGAGCATTTATTGATAGTTCACTTCACCGCAAAACCAGTGACGTTCAAAGGAAAATAAACATTGTAGTGTAAAGCGAACGCAGTGCTGTGTTAAGTCTATGGGGGAATCGACTAACTTTCCCATCCCAACACCGCAGTCATCTTTAGACAGTTGGACTCATTTTCAGTGCCAGTAACAAAATAGAGAACTCAAATGCCGAAGGTTTTAGGAAAGGAAATACTAAGCCATAATCGTGCCATTCGGCGTCGTCGGCACTTGGGCCAAGTATCGTTCGGCGGCAGTGAAAGTGTTAAAGCATGGTTTAACTTTTGGCTGTTTTGACTAAAAGTACCGGGTGTTTCACTGGGTGGGGACAAAGCTAATTTACTTTATTGGAAGAGAAAACGTTTACAGGAGTAATAGGGAAAAGGTAATCAATGGATGACGTGTTCCACATGATGACCATCAGCTGTCTCGATGTGCTGCAAATATCGACGGGAAGACGTTCGACGGGATCCGTACAGTTTCCTGTTTAATGGCACGTCGGAGGTCAGGCAGTGTTCGCAGGTTGTCCTGGTACACCAGATTTTTCAGATATCCCCCACAAGTCAGCGGCGTTAAATCGAGGCTGTACGAAGGCCAAAGAGACCGGTCGGAATCTTCTGGCGATGACCCATGGGCCATACTGCTGATGAAGCAAATCCACAACACCATTTGTAGAGTGACGGGGCTCCGTCCTGTTGAAACGTGAGGTTGTGAATCCCTTTTTTCTGGACAGCAGCGGGGAAAAACCTCCTTCAAAAGGTCACTGTTGATGGCAGCGGTAACTATGGACTCCAGGAAAAATTGCCCAATGAGGCCATCGCCACTCATTGCACACCAAACGGTTAGCTTCAACGGATGAGGCTTCACAACAGACCACCGGCTTCTCGCTTCCCCAGATGCGGTAATTTTGCCGGTTAACGCAGCAATCTAACCAGAAATGTGCCCCATCGCTGTAGAAAATGCTCTTCAAATCGCAGTTGTGCTCATCGACCAGTGAACACATGTCCTTCGCAAACTCATAACTCTGCTGGACGGCTGTTGTGATCAAAGGCTGATGCACCTGGTTTTTGTAGGGAAACTTGTCCAAATCCGACTATACAATGCGCCATCCAGACTCTGGGCTAACATCTAGCTGCTGCGCAAGTCTTCGTGCTGACGTATCTGCTTCTTCGTGAAGGAGTTCTCGTGCGGCTTCGATGTTTTCCCCCGTCCGCGCTGTTCTTTTCGTCGCATTGCTTGCCACGTAATCTGTGACACTGCCGGTTCGTTCGAATTTCGCTACCGATTTCGTCAGGTACGCATGGGATGACTTACGACGATTCTTAAACGCTGTAACCCACTTTCGTAACACCTTTGTGGGGTTTCTGCCCTCCGCACACCAGTTTTTCACCAAGAAAACTTTCTTGCGTGGTGTATCGCTGCATGTCCGAAATCGCGTGTCCCCCGTCCCACTACTTCCTCGCGAATGGCTGTCGCCTGCTGGTCGAAATCTCGGACTTGCAGAGCGCAATCTCGTTATTTACTTATTGCACAGGAAAGTTGTCACTACCCAGTGAAACACCCTGATTGAAATTATTCTGTCAAAAAAACGAGTATTTCTTAATGATACTTGCAAAAAAAAAAAAAAAAAAAATGTAATTTGCACCCACTTTAAATTGTGATCACTTCAAATTTTCTGGTATTGAAACACATAGGAAACGTGTATAAAATTAGTTGACTAAAGTTTATGCGTAAAATGCACAGCTGTCTTAGCTAATTCAAGGCCTAGAAGACTCCTAATGGTCGTTAGAAGTGGTGAAAATTATGACTCTGCAGTTAAAAGTATTGCAGATGTCTACAACCTAGTTTAAGATCAGTATGACTTCCTTCCTTCTGTGCTTATATTTTCCCACAATGCACAAGTTTGTATCTTAAGCGATTGTTCTTTATCTAGGCATTAATAGAAATGTACTGTGAAGTACAAATTAGCCATTTGACACCATCTTGTGGATCTCTCAACAATTAAACTGTACTAAATCTAGACTCTTAAGCCATCAGAGCTCTGAAACTTTAAAGCGCTGTAGTTTATTATAAGTATGTGCTGGTAATGTTTACTATATCATGACCTTTTGTTTCCAGGGTCCATGGTACCATAAACGGTGTCAGAATATCTGAAGATAATTTCCTGATGACTTATGGTGATCAAGAATTATATGGCCCAAAGAAAATATTGGGAAGCATCACGTTACTTAGAAATCTCACCGTCGACGGCCTGATAAACGGCGTAGACTTGGATGACGTGGCTAAAAGAGCGGCAAGAAGGGGCCATAGCAATACGTTCACTGGTGAAAAATACTTCACGCAGCTTGTAACTATAGGCGCTTTGGAAACTGGGTTCATAGATGGAATAAACATCTTGGAATTAAACAGAATGCTGGAATCTGAACTCAATTTTGCATTGCTCTTCAACAGAACAGCAGAACTAAAAGAAACTTTATCTGAAACTCAGGAAATATTTGACAGTAAGCTTATAATTAACTCTGCCATTAATTCTTTAAATTCAGAATTAAGTCTGTATTTCTTAGTTTATTAAATCCTAAATACTTCCAATGTATAATCTAAAATCTTCAGATTTTGTAGTTGAGACCTTTCCTGCGGAGTCCTAATGTACCATTTTAAGGAAATTCCAGGAGGAATGAGTTACGAAGAGACGTTGGCTTGCTGGAAACGTGTACCCTTCTATTAAAACTTCTACACCCTGCTATCTTTCTAAATTAAACTTCCTGGGCTTGAATGACGCGGAAGGTTCTAAGTATTCAGTCAGATATACATATTATGCAATGCAGAGTACCTTCTCACAAATCCTCAAAGAAAGACCTTGGAAACAATTCATATTACTAATCCTTTTTAATTTGGCGAGTTAACTACCACCGTGAGCAACTCAATGAGCTATAAGCAGTCTCCTGGCTCTTCTAGAGCCACTGGTTCCATGGAAGGTAGAGAACCAGTTCCGTAAGAGAAGCAAAACATTCATGCCTTACTCTGATTCGAACGCGAACCCATCTCTGACGAATGGTCAGAAGTCAACGCGTAGACTGCTGCTCCCCTGGCGCTGCTTCTGCTCAGTCTTCAAATAATTTGGATGGCTTTGCTTATAACGTTTAAGTATCCTAAATTTAAAGATTTGTTTCTGAGGAACCAAGGAATGTTAGCCATTTCTTCGGGTTCAGTTTCTCAATGGCTGAGCCGCCAAGTGGCTAATATAAGTTATGGTGGTGAATCCGCAAGAAAAGGCAGGACATTTGTTTCACTTGAGCCATACATATTTTGTGTGGTTGGAATTAAACTTATGTTTAATGTAGTTGTGAGTACGCAACCACTGATGCTTGTGCAGTTTCGCGAATGAAATTTCAGTACGATGAGTTGATTTTAACTTCTTAAACTATGCTAAACTTCTGGCAGGCAGTTTTTTTACGAGGAAAAAAGTATTTAACATCTCGTATCGCGTCATGAAGTGTCTGGAAGAAAGGTCGCGAATAGTTCTGAAAGCAATGTGTGGCGTAACAAAGGCTCTTAAACACCTGAGATTACGGTCGCATGCAATCTTAATTTTTGCTTATGCACTGAAACAGAGTTGGAAACGCGTCAAAAACTTTGGATCCAGATGTTACATAATTGACCTGACGCGGACCCGACTGACAAATATGCTTTGAACTAGAACACACTGCTTTCAAAAAAGTCTCTCCGCACTGGGTATCTTAAGTTACATGGAAATTAAACAAATGTATTGGGTTGGCTAAAAAGTCATTGCGTTTTTTAAACACAGATGGCGACACGTCTTCAAATGTAACTTCATTTGAAACTGCAACTTCATTATGTAACGTGACAGCTGACAGTTTAAGGTTTGTTTTAGGAAAGGAAAGTGCAAGATTTCGTTAAGTGTTTCTTTGGCGTCGATTTCAAAATGGACAATAAAAAAAATGTTATGTAAGCTGTTATGTGATGTGTATGGTGAAGATGCCTTAAACCTACGGCAGTTTCCGAATTGGTTTGCAAAATTTTGGTGTGGAGATCTTTGATGTGAAAAATGTACCACGCTCAGGTAGGCCAATCGAAGTTGATGAAAAAAAGGCAATGATCGAATCCAATCGGTATTTAACGACACGAGATTGCTGAGAATCTGAACTTATCGAGCGTTGAAAACAACCTAAAGCAACTGGGATACGTCAGTAAGTTCGATATGTGGGCACCACATGACCTCCAATTTAATCTCGCTAAGCGCATTGACATCTGCGTTTCGCTTTTGAAACTTGAAGAAAATGATCATTTTTAAGCTTTCGAGCTGTAGGTTGAAGCGCATATGCTCCAGCTTTGTCAGTCTGCCCGCACGATAACTCGCGTAAAAATGGTTCGATTTCGATGAAACTTTATTATGTGGTAGGGGACAACCTGGGACGAATCCTATTGAAAATGGGCGGAACGGGTTGAAGGTCAGGACATAAAAGCGGGATCCATTCCATCGCCCTTATAAGTTATAACTGACGTGTAAAAAATGCTTCGATTACGACAAAACTTTATCTTGTTCCGGAGGTATACCGAACTGGTTTTGTGTAATATCATCGAAATGGGGTCGAACGTCAGGGCACAGCATCAAAATTTATTCCGCAGCGATTATCCTCAACTTGAGTAATGACTTCTGGTATGTTGGAAAGCGTATCATAGTCAATGCATTGCATGATTTTACTAGTTGAAATGTATAAGCTATGAAAAATGGATCGACAACGTCGAACGAAAAAGATCGTGGAGCTAGCGTGATGAACCTGCTCAAAGCACTTCAAAAGAAGATATGCACCAAAGGATGGCTATCCTGTCTGGGATTTCAAAGGTATTTTGAATTGCTTCCAAGGAACTAAACCATTAATTCGGACGCGTACTGTTGTCAGCTGGATAAAATAAGTGATGCAATCAAAACAGAAGCGTCCAGAATTGGTGAATCGCAAAGGTGTTTAACCGTAGCGCAAGACCACATACAAGTGATGTCACTCGTCAAATTGTTGCAGCTTGGATGGAATCCACCCTATTCACCAGACCTGGCACTGACTATTTGTTTCATTCGTTGCAAAACTCCTTGAATGGTAAAATCTTCACTGCTGATGAGGCTATCAAATCTTTCTTGGAACTGTTTCATGCCAAAAAAAGAAAAAAAAAAACTGAGCGCGGAATCTAACTTTACTGCGAGATGGTAAAAGGTCATCGCACAAAATGGACAGTTTTGTCGACTGAAGTTTGTTTCCCCATTCAAAATTCGCCTTTCATTTACACAGGGAAAAACGCAAACTTTTTGGCCAACCCCATATAATAGGAACCTAATTAATTTACTCACTTACAGGAAGAGTTGAAACTGTTGTCCTTCACTTGCAAGACAGCCTAACTGTTTTACACACGTTTTCAAACAGTAAAAAAATCCTCCGCGGTAATGTTAAGGTTGTTCCGCCTAATTTTGATAGCGTACAGTTTTAATTTTCAATTAAGCAACTTGTATGTTTAATTTGTTTTGCTGTTTCCTTTAACATAAGCTTCAGAATGTTTCACATAAACACCAATTTCCAGAAGTTTGAGTTTCCAAAATGTGAATATTTTCATCATTGCCCTCATTCAGAACGGACAGTTTTCTTTGAGGATACTCTTCGTTCATATTACATGCCAAATAATTTTTCAGTCCGCGAGCACCAGTAGAAAGTGCAAAATGCGCATTTATCTTTAAAAAAATTTTCTTTTGCTTTTCAAAAATAAAACTGAGATAAAACCGGGTCGAAATCTGGTCGGGAACACCTTGACCCGCTAGAAACTTGTTGACCCGTTTCCATCTCTGCATTGAATTTGAATGTGCAACACTGTTACTCACTTATAAACGTGGAAAGAGCGAAGATCTTTGTTTGATGTTCCTGGCCCACGTTGAATGTCTGTATTAATTACTGGTTCTGAGTGACGTCTAATGGATGTGACATTTTAGATGACTTGTCTTTGCCATTGTGGCCCCTTTATCAGGAGACTGAGTAATCGGCAGTTAGTACTTTAAAGAATGGAAGATTACTGGACGAACAGGCTAGTGTGTATGATGCGGGATATTAGGAAGTGGTGAAATTTCTTTCCTCGTATTAAAGAAAACCCTGAAACTTATATTCTGTAACCTTCCAAAGGCCGATTAAGTGGAGTAGTTGCCTGCGTTTCAATCAGAATTCTACTACTCAATCTTGCATGACTGGCGCTTCTGCGTGATCTGTTTGGTGATAGTATTACCAAGCGTACCAGCCACAGAAATCGCCCATTTTGCAAACATTTATCTTTAAACCTATCGGTGAAAGTTTTTTGCGAGGGCAATCTTAGTCCTCGAGATTTTGAAGGAAAACGTAGTAACTCAATTGAGGATCTCTGAACTAAATTTTTTTGAGTGAAGGTTTAACGACCACCGTGAGCAACTAAATGGGCTATAAGCAGGCGCCCGTCCCTAATTTAGGGTCACTGGTTCCAGGGAAGGGAGTGCCCGTGCCGTAAGACAAATACATCATCCATGCCTCACCGGGATTCGAACCCGGACCCCTTACGGACGAATGATCAGAGGCCATCGCTTAGACCACTGCGCCACCGGGCGGCACTAAATTTTCGCCAAGATAAAATTAAGTGCTTGTCTTGGCCTGTGAAAACAGCTTCAGATATTCGCTGCAACCGCAATAACTTCAAACAGGTACTCCTCATTCACTCTGTATAATGCATGCGTGTTCAGTAATCTCTAAGATACAAATTTTGAAGATGAAAATCAGATTTTTGGCGTAAATGTGAGAAGGATGGTATGTCGGATAATAGCCGAAAACTTAAAAATTTCATTGTCCTGGAGCGGGACTCGAACCCGCGTCTCCCAGATAGCACCCGGGTATGCTAACCACTACACCACCCAGAACGTCCAAGTTTCCGATTAATTTGAATATAACATCACAGGATTTGCTAGTCCAAGCAACTGGCATTCATGTTTAGCGCATCTGGAGGTTAAGAATTCCATCCCGTGATTGCTCGGAGAAACAAATCTTGAAAGAAATACGGGATTACGCCATGTAGTACTGTACACATTTTGCCTAATCTCACATTTACGCCAAAAATCGGATTGTCATCTTCAAAATTTGTATTATATAGTGTTATCCCGTATTTCTTTCATAATTGCCCGGAAAAGCAGATAAATCATGAAAGAAATACGGGATAACACCATATAATACAAATTTTCAAGATGACAATCAGATTTTTGGCGTAAATGTGAGATTTGGCAAAATTTGTACAATATTACATGGCGTAATCCCGTATTTCTTTCATTTCTCCGGGCAATCACGGGATAGTATTCTTAACCTCTAGATTCGCTAAACAATGAATGCCGGTTGCTTCGACTAGCGAATCCTGTGATAATTATATTCAAATTAATCTGAAATTCGAGACTTGGTCGTTCTGGGTGATGTAGTGGTTAACATACCCGGGCGCTATCTGGGAGACGCGGCTTCGAGTCCCGCTCCAGGACGATAAAGATTTTAAAGTTTTCGGCTATTATCCGACTTACCATCCTTCTCACATTTACGCCAAAAATCGGATTGTCATCTTCACAATTTGTATTATGTGGGGTAATTCCGTATTTCTTTCATGATTTAATCTTCAAGATTAAATTCGATGCGTGATAAGAACGTTGCTTAGGTGAATGCTAACTTCTCAAGCAGAAAGCCTGGGTTTCGTTCTTGTCGCTGGAATAGTAAACTTCGTACCGACTGTCTTAATAGTGAGTCTTAAAGGACTCTGATATTGAAAGCTCGATCTAGAGAGACTGAGCAGTGAAATCTTTAGAACTGGTGTGCAGTAATGACACTCATGACAGCTTGTCTGCGATCATTAACACTTTACGTGGCCGGAACGAGTTAACTCGGAGTTATCAAAATGGGGTGAAGTCTGCTCAGACTAAGCGATTCGCTGCCTAAGCAGTGGGTGAAATGTGGCTGGAACGAATTCATTCGGGGTGTGTTTAGGGGTCTTAACGCCGCTCAAAGGAGTGACCTGAAAAAACATCAGAAAAAGTTATTCAAATTGCCATTGAGAGAAGTGACTGACAATGATCCTTTCTGACTCAGATGCTGGAAGTGCCACAATAGTGGCGAGGAACCTAGGAAAGATTTTTGCTGTCCAGTGGTAAGATCATTATCAGGAAACTAAACCTTCTCAATGTCAGATTGGAGAATAAAGGACTAGAAAGGAGTGTTTATCACAAGTGACAGGTTTATGGTCGGTACTGCTCAAATGGAGGGATTGTTTTGCCTTAGCTTTCGTGAAATCGGTTGTAACAAAATCTAGGGATATTTTTTTGACACCGTTTGGTTCAGGTATATCGGCTGTTTAAAGGGTTAAATTTTGGTAATGTCTTGCAGAGAAGTCCTTAGCACAGTGATTCTGTTCTCTATCTGAAATCATTCTTGAGTATGTATACCTCATCTTACGCCAATGTTTTGAAATATGAGATTGTATTAAATATGACGTACAGTCGCAAGTGCGATTGACTTAAACATTTTAAATGTAATTTACTAGAATATTCAGAATTTGCTTAGTAATTTGGAATTAAGTGTTAAAACCCGCTAACAAATGTCACTTGTTTTAACAGATCAAGCGGTGTTGTTCCAGTACTACGAATATTTCCAAGGATTCAGAATTCCTGGCGCATATGCTTGGCACTACATTGCGTCACCTGACACGAAGGAATTATTACTGCTATCTGACATTTCGCTTTTGAAAAATGACTGCACGAGTATAAAGACGTTCGTATTTGATACTGAAACGCAGCATTTTCAGCTGAAGAAACAAGTAAGCTTATTTTATTGTATATTTACTGTAGTCTCTCAAACCTGTACTTTTTCTCGATAAAATATTTCGAGCTATTGAACACAACTTCTGGCATACTTTGGCTTTCATAGCGTTCGAATTTAATTCTTGAGCTGTTAATGTATGTGCAATATTTAATTGGTTGGTGAACTCGTAAACACTACCTCAAATTTTGGATATTAACTAGCAAATGCTTCAGAAGATTGAATGGTAAAGTTGCTGAAAGTTTGAAGGCTATTAAAAAGCTTCAAATCGCAAATCTTAGTACTCCATTGACATAATCTTGCATTGAACAATACCTCTCCAGCTTTCTCAAGCCGTGATGTACTTTGCTGGTGACAAACAGGTTCCAAATTTTGTGGCATTAAAGTAGGCTTACTTCCTGTTTTCTCTAACATACACCTGGTTTTATCAAATTCACTTTGTTGCTGAAGATAAAGAAACTTTCCATGTATCTGATGCCCCGGGGTATTCACACTGTATGGTGACTTGGGTTGCCTTCTGTTTGAACTATATTAAGATACTAAAGTTAACCACACTGAATTTGTTAGCAGGTGAATGTTTTCTCGGGGGAACTCCTGAGCTTAGTACGCTTAAAATTCTCACTTTGCGGGAGCTGTGAAACACTTCAGGCGTGTAATCTTTAATCTCAACTTTTCATTGCATCTAGAACTTGTCCAATCCTTGACTTTTTCTTACGTCTGGGGTTGTGCATTCAAATGCATCTTAAACACTAGTGAAGCTGTGAAGAGAAATGAGGCTTTCTTAGTTCAAATTTAGAACTGAAATTTCTTGCCACAGTGCAGTAAGACTCCGTTGAGTCATTTAAAATTGTGACCAGCTACCTAATAAGCTGTAGAACCTCCTTTTAGCCAGCAAAACAGCAGCCACTCGTCAAGGAATCTATTCGATGAGGTGGAGATAGGTATCCTGGGGTATCTGGTACCGCAATGCCAACAGCAGGTCCTCCAGTTCCCGTATATTTCGGGGTGGTGATTCAACGCGAACGTGCTCTTCAAAGTCTAACCACAAATGTTATATTGGGTTCATGTCAGATGAATTCGGAGGCCAGGGCATTAACGGAAAGTCACAAGCATGTTCCTCGAACCACTCCTTGACTATTTTGGCAGTGTGGCATGGCGCGTTATCCTGTTGGTAATGGCTGCAATCAACAGGGAACACAGTTGCCATGAGTGATTGAACTTGTTCCGCAAGGATGTTCAGATACATGACAGCTTTCGGGATTGTGCTATATTGGAATAATGTGGCCTAAAGTATCCTAAGAAAACATCGCCCACAGCATAACGCCGTCTGTTTCTGCCCAACAGTTCATCCAGGTGCCATAGCCTCAGTTGGTAATCGGCGTATCCGCGCTCGGCAGTCTACGTGATGCACCAGGAATCTTTATTCGTCAAACCAGGTCACTTTCTTCCAATCATCCACGTTCCAAGCTCTATCTTGGGGCCCATTTCATGCGTTGTTGGCGATGACTTGCAGTGAGTATGGGGACCCGGATGGGTCTTCCGCTGCACAGAAAGCTGTGATGAACTGTGTGCTGAGACACATTCCCCTGATCATTGTTGTAGCTGCGAGTGATTTGTCGCACTGCGGTAGCTGTGAACAAGGAGTCTCTGCTTCCCTCTGGCATCAATGAGCTGCGGACGACTGTATGTCGTTTGGCCATCGTATCTGTGCTCCACTTGTGATGCGTACTCACTGCAGAGGCACGTGAACAAGCCGCGCAGTTTCAGATATAGTAGTTCCGAGGCACTGTGCCTTCAGTTTGTCCTTTATCAAACTCCGATAAATCGGCAGCTTTCCCATTCAGACTCCGAACACTTTACTGAGCTAAAGCCTGTCCTCTGTTTGTATATATACTGCTCTGTGAACTTCACCTGCGCCCCGTTCGGTCTCCAGGCACGCTCATTTATCTAGGCTTGGGGCTGGTCATAATGTAATGGCTCGTTGGTGTATAGACCTTACCGGGAACAACATGGGCTTTTCAACCCATGATATCCAGCCCTGTCCCACTTCGTGCAGTTTTGTCGCTCTGAGCGAAGCTCAAATATTTCAATAATCACAGTGACCTCTACTACATTGGAACTTTGACATTTCATATCTTTTGCATTTTTCAGTAAATTATAGCTTTCAGATGCTTAAATCCAGGAGAAATAATTGTCAATAAAATTTTGAATACGATAAAAATTGACCACAGTGCTGTGAGTTACAGGCCCCGGCTCTTAAGATACTTCCCAGTTTTCTGTGATCTTAAATGCCGTTTTGCTGAGAACTCTGGTTTACCATCCTGAATTTGGATATCAATTCATACCCACAAATCGGCTTATAGTTTGCTAAGATTTAAATTCTTGTTGCATAAATTGCAAAACTTAAGACTGCTTGAAATTTCTACCCATTTTAGTACTATTCGCTGAATATTAGCCTAGTTTTAAAGAATAGGAGGCTGGATCCTTAGTACTTCAGCATATGCTGTGCAGCTGTCAGACTGCCTTGTTCAATTGGTTTCACGTATTTCCTGAAAGAAACCTCAGGCTTTCAGCTTTTCGTAGGTCCTTAGGCAGGTATAAAGTATAGACGATTCGTTTAATCAACTTTCAAGCCAGGACTTCAATATTAAACTGTTGGGTTCGTTGCTTCGGCCTCGTTGATACGGTCCTTCTGGTAACACCAGATTAATCAGTGTAGCATTGAACACTTGATGGAATATTTTACTAGTGTCTTTCAAGGTGCATCACGCTCAGTCTGAATCCTATCTCCCAGAAGTACAAAGAAACCTCAAACTGGCATTAACTTGTTTCTCGTAATGTCAAGTTAATTTTTTAGGTTCTCATTTAGTATGCGCACATTATTTCGATTATTTGTTGGAAGCTTTAGCGAAATACTCCTATCGTAGCAGTTAAAGATAATTGTTTTTTTTACATTGCTTTCCATACAGTGCTCCAATGTTTAATTTCTATTGTCTTTGTATGTAGCGTTGAATGGAACTTAATACAAATTCGCTTCTAGTTAATAGACTAATAGGCAAATTATTAATGCTTTCTGTGCTTAAATCCACTCTAAAACAGATTCTGAATGTCTGGATCAGGACAAATCTTAATGACCACAAAGACTTCTCTATTGCAGCAAAGCAATTTTCTAACATCTTAGACTTCTGACTAGTCCTCCCGAAACTTCTAGGTAAGTTTCATGAAAAGCAGAAAATGCTGAGTCTTGTTAATTGCTGTGAAATTCTAGTTCATATGAGTAGCTTGGAGCAAATGAAACCAAAGTTCAAGAAGCTAGAATATGTCAAAATGGACCACTTACTAAAAACTGACAACCATAAATTATTTATTTTTCCAAGTCTGAATTTAAAACTTGTAAAGTGTCTTTAAGATTGTATTGCATCTAACATAGCGAGTGCCGTAAGTTTAGTCTTAATTCGGCGTTTAGTGTAAAAGTAGTATGGCACGAAGATGATCGGGCTGCTCAAAAAGCGCACGTTAAAATATAAACGTAAGGTTACAATTATGTCAAACTACGGAAAGTATTTTCACTTAAGGCAAATCTTGTAAACCAATTTACTATGGTGGCTGAATACTCTCCATATAGTGTCCCTCACTTTAGCGTTTAACCTAGGCTGTTAAACCATAATGTACCCCCGCACGGGGATAACTGGTTTTCCAGTTATTTGGGGAGCGGCGCCCCCACGGCCCGAGCTGACCTTGTGACTGGTCAACATCTGATGTCATGCCACAGCTTGTTTTTTTTTTCTTATTTTGGTGCTGTTGGTGTTTGCAGGGACTGCTGTTCATCCAGCTGTTGGGAGTCGCGTCCCCACGTTCCCGAGCTGGTCTTGTGTCTCGCTTTTTCGTTTTTATTTATTTTCTCCACTGGCTAGTTGCCCGTGTTGTTTACTCTACCTAATCGCTACCACGTTATGTACTAACACCCCGGTCTTGTGGTTTTGTTACCCTCCACCACTAACTGTTTTATATTAACCGCTCAGTTCGTAGGTTGCTGAGATTCCGTTTAGGTTCCCTTCCAGGGTTTGTCTTCTTTGGATTTCTTTTTTCCTTTTAGCTGGTTTGGGTGCTAGACCTACCTGCATGTTTGCCGCGTGCGGAGACCCGTGAGGCGGAAATGGGATGTCTGGCGGCTGAGGTCGCAGGAGACCGGATATGTGCCTCCTGTGTACCAACACTCCTCTTCGACCCCGGCTTCGCTGTAAACGGGAGGCTAGAGACTAACCCACCTCTAGTCAGAAGTCTTGTACCAAGTTGTGTACAGGGCTTTAGCGGCTTTTTTGTCGTATAGCACGGCAGGGTAAGCCCGGGGGCTGTGGGATCATGCCAAAGGCGTTGGCATGACGATACCCGGAGGCCGAAGTGTCCTCAGAGTGCGTGTGATCACAGCCAACGGACTATATCTGCAACGTATAAGCTCCAGAACTGTGTCCAGCGTCATTTTCGTGACTTGCAGACCTCCAGTTCTCCCTCGTAGGGCTCGGTGGTGGGTGTAGTAGTTTGCAGACGAATCCTCTTCCTTTTTTCCATGGGTAAAAACAAAAAGAAAACTCCAAATTTAAGTCGCCTGAGAAAATGATTATTGACAATGACTCTCCTTCGTCTTCTCAACCTACCAAGTCTCATAACCTTAAACGATCTTTAGACCTTGACCTGGACCAAGAATGTGGAACCTCTTCTTCGGCAGCTGTTCCAGTCGCTCCGAAGCGTCGTCTCCCCTCGTTTGCTGTGACTACGCATGCTACACACTTAGTTGTGGAATCCATCGATCCGAATGAGACTGTCTACCAAATCTCCCTTTTTCATTTGTAAAGCTTTGGACGCTGCAGTTGGCCCCTTGAGGTCTGTGAAGAAGCTTCGCTCTGGGGACCTGCTTGTCCAAACTTGCAGTGTTTCTCAGAGTAACACTTTTCTGCAACTCACTAGTCTTAAAGGCATTCCTGTCAAAGTGACACCTCACCCGTTTCTTAACACCTCTCGGGGTGTTATTTCGGAGTTTGATCTCTTGCCATGCAGTGAAGAAGAATTGGTGACTGAACTTGCAGATCAAGGTGTTATTGCTGCACGTCGTATGATGTTTCGGCGCGATGGTTCTTTGATTAAGTCTAAAAATGTGATCTTGACTTTTAACTCCCCGAAAGTTCCAACCGAAATCAAGGCTGGCTACTTGGTCTGTGGAGTTCGCCCGTACATTCCCAGTCCTCTGCGCTGTTTCAGGTGCCAGAGGTACGGGCATTCACAACGTTTCTGTAAGAGTTCCGCTCGTTGCGCTAATTGTGGCTCCAGTGAACATGACGGGGAAGGTTGCACTTCTGCGGCCTGCTGTGTTAACTGTGGTGAGGCCCATGCAGCTTACTCCCGCAACTGTATGAAATGGAAGGACGAGATGGCGATCCAGCGCCTCAAAACCCTGGAAGGCCTCTCGTACCCTGCTGCAAAGGCCAAGTTGGGTATACCCACCAATCGACAGCGTACTTTTGCCGCAGTAGTTCAGTCTCTGCCACAACCCGTGCAGCCCTTTGTTCCGCGCCCTGTAGCTCTCGCCGCACTTGCCAAGCGATCTACAGCTGAACAAGCGACACAGGTGGATTTCCCCGAGCTCCAGATTTTTCAAATAGCTGAGTCTGCGCCTTCTCTTTTGAAGACTACCGACTCTTTCAGTTCCCAGCAGAAAGCCTGCACGTGCGGAAGACCCGGCCCTCAATCCGCAAAGGTGTGCAGTGTCCATCCAACTGTCGCGGTCCGCCTGACCAACATTGCAACTGTCTCTGACTCGGCGAGGTCCCCACCCTCAACCAACATTATAGAGGAACATAGGGGGGAGGAGAGTGACAGTTCGTCCCCGCCCTCGGCCAGCATTGCAGAGGAGTGTGGGGGGAGGAGAGTGACGGTTCGTCCCCCTCCTGTGACTCATCTTTTGTGTAGTTGTGTTAAATAAAATACAAATTATAATAATTATAATAGTAAGTTAATAAATTTTTATATACACCCAATTAACTACCTTGTCTTCACGGCTTTCATCATCCTTTTTTCCAACTTTTACCAAGCCTGTCTGCTCTTAATCATTTTCCACGCTCTTAAAAATCTGTAGCTGATAGTTCTTTGTCTGGCGCTCTTTGGCCAAACCTGGCCCTTTCGCCAATAAAACCCATCAACCAACCATAATGTACCTGAAAAATAGCTATGCCACCCCGGTGGCGCAGTGGTCTAAGCGATGGCTTCTAATCATTCGTCCGTGAAGGGTCCGGGTTCGAATCCCGGTGCGGCATGGATGTTTGTCTTACGGCACTGGCTCTCTCCCTTCCCTGGAACCAGTGGCCCTAAATTAGGGACGGGCGACTGCTTATATCTCATTAAGTTGCTCACGGTGATTAACACCCATAATAACAGTTCTACGCAATTTTTTTTAGTACTTGTATACAAAAAGAAATTCTGAAGGAACATTAAAATATTGTCTTGATAATAGACAGCGCAGAACTGCTCGCCTAATTGAAGTTTACAACAGAAATCCGCAATAAGATTTAAAGTTAAATCTGAGAAACGGGTGCTCCCTGGTACTAAGCCCTACGTTGCTGAGCTGCACAACCTGTCCATGCTGATATACTTGAACATTATGTTCAGTTACCAAATGGGATCTAGAAGGAAAACCCGTAGTTTTTGCCCGAAATATTCTGGAGTTGTCAAGTCTGCAAGAATAAAATTTCCTTAAATTTTTCCCAGGAGCTCCAATAAACGATCAAAGACAAGATACATGTAGTCTTCTACTTGATTCTAGTGAACAGGTATAGTTCCGGAGATTGTTTAAATCTGATCTTAGGGCCTTGGTGAATTAATGTCTGCCCGATCTCTCAGGGTGGGGAGGTTCTTCTGAAGACTGGAGTCTAAAGGCATATATTACTGGTACGTGTAGATCGTTTAAAATTCTGTATTTTAAAAACTGCAAATATTGAAGTTTCTTCGCTCAGGCTCTCAGCGAAAGGACATCTGAGTGTAGAAACAAAGGGGGGGGGGAGAGGGCTTTGAAATTGTGTGTATACATACACACTTGAAGCTCCAGAAAAACTAGTACAGACGAGCTTATGCAAAATACATAGCAACGTCACCTATGCGCGTACTCGGTTGCGTCCGCCAGTGCGTAAATAATGCGATAGTTATCCTTGCCAGATCTGTTTTCTGCATGAGAATGACTAGTAATAACGATTTAAGCTATTTTCAACGCGGTGTCATAGTTGGCGCTCGTGAGATGAGACATAGTATTTCGGAGGTAGAAACTAAGTTCGGATTTTCACGGACGACTATTGCGAGGGTGTACCGTGACTACAAGAATTCCGGCAAAACCTCCAATCTAAGATACCAGTGTGGCCGTAAAAAGACATTGGGTGAACGTTACCATCGTCGGCTGTCAAGAATCTTTTCACGCGATGGGCGTGCAACACTCTCGCGGGTATAATCGGAATTCAATGCTGGAGCTTCAACAAGCATCAGCGTCCGGACTGTGCAACGTACCCTGCACGAATATGGGCTTTGGGAGCCGACGCCCAACTAGTCTCCTTGATGGGTGCACGACAGATCTCTGCGCCTCGCTTTTGCACGGCAAGTCACTGGAAACCAGTAGCCTGGTCTGGCGAGTCGCGTTTCTAACTAGATGGAAGGATTCGTGTGTGGCGCAAACCCGATAAAGCCATGGATCCCGCCTGCAAACAGGGAACTGTACCGGCTGGTGGAGAGTCCGTAATGTATGCGGTGTGTTTAGCTGGACTTCAGTGGGACCCATGGTACGTCTACAAATGTGACCGGCTAACGCTATGTGCGCATCTTTTCTGACTAGGTACACCCGTTCATTTCCTGCATTCATGCTGATGGTTGGGCTGTTCCAACAGTACATTGCACCTCCAAAAAAGTGCCTGGACGCCACATTATGGTTAGAGGAGCATTCATCTAAGTTTGGGGTGTTGCCATTTCCACCCAAGTCCCCAGATCTGAACGTGATAAAACACATTTGGGATGCCATGTAACGCGCTATCGAACAGATACCTCGGAATACATCAATTTCATTCATATTATATATATATGAATCTCAATCTACCAAACTAAGTCTACATACAGGAGCGTACGAAGTCTTATTACTTTCGGTTTACTATAATCTACAGTGACCTTTTCAATATCTGCTATTTTGAAATGGCTCCCAGCATTGTTTGCAGATAAGATTCAAAACCATACCCTACCTTAATTGCTTGTGTAATAAATGAAGTTACTGAAATATACTAATTTCCAAAAATAACTTTAAAGAACTACCGCTTTATGTCATTCTAATACAAACTTATTGAAGATAGTACTTCAAATTCTCAGTTTATACCGAAAACTTCAGTTATTCTCAGCCTTTCTGGGGCGTAAGCAGAATTTGGTTAAAAAGCAAAGTACCAGAGCTGTGTTTAACCTTGAATCTTCTGTAATGCCCTCCCCCACAAGCAAAGGTCTACAGATCTAGCAAAGTGGTATTTTAGATTTAATCGTAGATATGCTGTAATTGACTTATGTTTACATGATTGAGCAGAGCGCGATGGACGTACTGTTAAAAATTGTTTTGTAGTAGATTGCACCAAAAAGTGGTGCTACACTAGCTGTACCACTTCTAAGAAGATACACCACTGTGTGCTGTAAACAAAATACAAACGTGTTATGGTACAAGGCTGCACCACATTATGATGCATAGTTGCACCATGTTTCTGGGTTCTGTTTGTACTCCACAGTGGTATCTTTTCTCAGAAAGTGGTTTGCCGCTGGTGAGCACCACATTTGGGTGCATCCTACCACAAATTTTTAAGTGTAAAAAATTCGCCAGTATATTTCTGGAATTGCCTTCCAAACTGTTTTTAAAACGTTGTGGCACGCAAATCTATTCCTATGCACCAATGTGGGAATAAACCGTATCGCTGCGTAATCACAAAGCAGCAGTTTTAAATTTAATATACGTATGTAGTTCATTCAGGAGTCATGCCGTGAAATCTGAGATGGCATTCTCTCGTAAGTAGCTCATTTAATGACTAAAATCTTGAACTTGTTTGACACTGATTTAGTTTTCTTAGTTACAAATTTCGTAACTTCTGCAGTATATTAATTCTAAAGACTCTTGTTTTAGACTGCCATTGTTAGAGGGTTTCTGTTCAGTGGCAGTTTAAAGGTACTAAGAAGTATTCGTGGAAAGAAACTAGTTAATCTGTTTTTCAGATTACATTTAGTCAGTGTACTTTGAAATAGACTAAACGGTAAATTGATGCACTTCTAGCTTGTAATAAGAGTTCTAAGATCTCATCTAAAAAGATGTCCCTTTTCAATCTTAACACACTGAGACGAAAAAAGGGTCTTTGAAGCTGTTTCCATGGATATTCCCTGGAACGCGAGTCTCTGTGGAAGTCTGAGTCGCTAAATACTTTATGGTTTAATGTCAACTTACACTAAGTCTTCTGGATGAAGTATTTGAAAGTGAGTTTGACCAGCATACGCACAGTGAAATCATAAGGGATCAAAACTGGAAAGCATAGTGTGGCTATCTCTCTCGGGTGTACCATAGTTCCTAAATCACTTAACATAATGCTGCGGTAGATCTACAACAGTAGACTCTGAAGGGTGCTAGCGTTAAAGCAGTGTTCATGTTCAGTGTCATAACGCACAGTATTTGAGTTGATATTACATATGCATAAAACTTTGAGATTTCAGAACAAATTTTCGTAGTACTATCAGACTAATTTTGGAGCCTTACTTATATGGTATCTTGTGGACTGGGAGACATCGAATGAAAACGTTAATTTGTTTTAACTTAAAATTCATGCTTACGATACGTACTAGTCCTGGGTACTCTGAATATTACTGAAAGCAACCATTTATTGTGCAATAGTTGTATAATTCGTAGCCTCGTGTTGCTGATCAATCCTTGCATCTTACTCTGATTCAGAGCGAATATTTTATTATCCTAGTGTTAGTAAGCGTCTGAATGCAAATCTAGTTAGCGTGTTTTCTGAAGGATGACTACAGGTTAATGCGCATTCGTCATATTAAAACTTCCTGGCGGCGCGAACTAACAGCATCTATGTTCATAAACAAAACTTCTGAGCGTTTTATTCAACTAAACTAAAATATATTAGTAAATGATCGTGTTACTATGCTTAGCAGGACTGCTTAATAACTTTGAGTTACAAATTTTCTTCCAGAGTTTATTCGCCTCATACGCAGCTGCAATGAAAAGCATATTCATCTGGGATGCAACGTACTTGTTTGTAGCGAACAGGATTCCAAGGACATGTTCGTCAGCTACTCCAAAATACGAAAAATTAACATCAGGTGAGGATTTCTCCAAACTTGTAGAAGCTAATATCTCGTTCTTTGCCTTTAAATATTAATTGGAAATGTTTTATCATGAAAACTTGACTAATTACTGTAACGTATGTCACCGGCAAAACTAATCTGCAAATAGGTAAATGGTGTTAATGATTGCGATAGAATTTTTTTGCATATAATTTTAGGGGAATAACTTGGCTACCAGGGGAATAAGTGGTGTTTTTCTGCTTCTAATGTATTTGCAGCAAAATCTGAGCTTCTGAAAACTCGATTAGAAAATATTCTTTCGTGGACAGATACCGCTCATCTCGGAAAACCTTTTTGAGAATACTTCCTGCTTAAAATAGCTCATAGTTTTTCCAACAGGGGCGTAGATGTATCTTATTTTTGTCTATCTCTGCTTCTGAGAGTCACTTGAAACACTTCGTCGGCGATCATTTTCGGTACGAAATGTTTCTGGCATAATTTCAAATTTTTCTTAACTCAAGTGTTCCAGGGAACGAAAGTCAGTTTCAGTTAACAGCAATATATGAAAACTATTGTTTACCAAAATGAACAATTTCGCCGCTAGGGGCTCAAATGTTTAAAGTTTTTTCACTGTTTCTAAATTTGACTAAACTCTTAACACCGGATACCATTTACCTTGTGGAACTTTAGGTTTGTATTTCAGTTTCGTAGTTCAGTTCTGTCGCTAGGTGGTTGTACTTTTGTTTGCAGCTGCATCTCCACTTCTAAAAACCCTAATCAGAATTTTTTTACTGTATGCCATTCGCTACAACAAAGATGGAAGTGTTACATCATGTATGTTTCCTTCTATGTGTTTTCTTTGAACTGTTTGATATGAAAATCTGTACCTTCCTTCTGCTGTGAGGAAACTTCCTGTGTGAAACTTAATTTTCGTAACATCCTTCTTAGCCGATGAAGGAAGTAGCTGCTTCTATTTCTGAATGTTTTATCAATTGTGGAAATCCGGTTTTTTTCTAACATGTTCAATGTCTTTAAATAACTTTGAAAAATTTTATTCACGTCGGAAAGGATTAAAGACTTGCTAATCACAACCCAAAATTCGGTGTCGTCTTGTTTACTTATAAGATTTCTTTGATTAGTACGGCATAAGTTAAACAATTTTTGTCTTAGTTGTCAAATGTTCTGCACTAGCAGTGCCTCTGAAGCTTGTTTAAATGCCCATTATATTGTATTAATCGCGAAACAAATTTACCGATGAGACGGCGAATGACAACTCAGCATGAATACTAAATTCTGTTGACTATCTTTCACACGTGAACTCCAGGCTCTGTGCGAGAAACATAGGCAGAAGAGAGTGAAA
This sequence comes from Macrothele yani, assembly GCA_039090855.1. Classification (NCBI taxonomy): domain Eukaryota; kingdom Metazoa; phylum Arthropoda; class Arachnida; order Araneae; family Macrothelidae; genus Macrothele; species Macrothele yani. The sequence continues at coordinate 131,723,451 of CM076996.1, read as the reverse complement.
AAAGTAATTAATAAAAAGTAACATTGTCTACCTTCCTTGAAAAAGCAATCTGGTTGATGTGCGAAAGCTTAGAAACTTTAATTGCTATTCTACTCCAAGAAATTCGGATCATTAGTGTAGTTATACCATTATGAATAGGCAGAAGAGTTTAAAATTCTGCAACTATATCCTTAATGACAGGAACTTATTTCATGCATACGTTTTGTATAAAATAAAACTGAATACTTCACGACATATGGAACAAAACTTTCATTTAGAAGCACAACACTGACGCCCATCGCTCTTCCAATCTTCTGGGGATTTAAACTGACCACACTGTTCCTTGCTGTCCTAGCATTTTGATCGACTTTCAAAACATAAAGCTTGCTGTAAGAAAAACGAGTTCTAAAATTTCTCAAAACTAATAAAAGCATAAGTAGGTGCAGTCTTCGCACTATAATCATTTGAAGAGAAATTTCTTTAAATTACTTTTTACATAAACAAAGCATTCTAGTCTTGTATTTCTTACACATTTTTAAGAGGTTGTGTGTAAAAAAATAAATAAATTGGCTTGGTGTAAAACGAACATTCTTTCCTTGATCTCAAAATAAAAAAAAACACCAGGGGTAGGCTGTGTCCGGGATATACCCTCGGGTTTTATTTACGTGGATACTTGTTTGACAGTAAGGGCTTTGAGGTAGAAGTCTGTTGATAAATGAAAGAGGAATGCAGTTAGACTAATTTTATTAAAGGGCGATATGAGAAGAAACAAACATATGGCATACAATTCACATCTATGATTCGTACAAAGGTTAAGTCGATGCAAGTATTGCTTAACGTAGTTGGAGAATTTATATAAAGTAAAGCCGAAATTGTCTTTCATGAACTTGAGTAAGTTGGTGTTTTGTTGCACATCAAAGTTAAAGCCAGCAGTGAGAATCATAGGCACTTGGGTATCCGGTGCCATACTTGGTATGATTTTCTTTGTTTTCAGAGTAATCGCATAGCATCCGGAACATGAAGACCTGTAGTGATGTTTGTGAAATGTTGGGATGAATGTACACCGAAGCGAGTTTGAGCAGACACTGTCACATCAACTAGACACATGTCACCCACATAGTCATCTTCAATTCTCAATCTGTTGTTGACTGAGACACTTACGGGTTAGCAATCTGTTAGACTATTGGTGGTTTCGGCAAATGGCAACTCCCTCCGCAGTTCGTTTTGTGGGCGAAGTATTAAGTTTAGAAGTGGATGGTTTGTGTTGGGCTTATTGCTCTATTTCTTTTCGCCTTCAATTCGAAACGGGGCAAATGTATGGGATTAGAATCCTCCATCCAAGTTTCACTCACTGCCAAGTAATCCATTGTTTCACATGTACTAGCTGTAGAAGTGCTTGGTTGTGTCTCCACGCGTTGCGCCGCTTCGGCTTTCTTCTGTCTATAAGCACTACATTTTTCTGCATTAGTAGTTTTGGGCTTATTCGATTTCTTTTGAGTTCTACTTCTGATATACGTTTGTAGTATTTTGTCGGACTTTTTCTTCAAATATAGTTGAGAAAATCAAATGTCAGACATTTTGATTTTCTAAACTATTTTTTTAGTTTCTCGTATAACTTATAAAGTACTTACTAAATGTTTGTGAATTATTGGTTTTTAGATGGATCTCATTCAGACATGGTTTGATACCAATATCACGATCCTACATCTACGCAATCTCTAGTTATACTGATTTCAAAGCGCTTGACTCAGCGTATTCGACAGCAAAATGGTGGACGCCCTCCCTTTTCCCAGCGCATGACCTTGAAGTTTATTTTTAGAAGCATTGGTTATTACTGTCGGTAATTAGATTTTAGCTATGTTATAATTTACAAATTACAAGTGTTTGATCAATCGTAAGAAATTGTCAAATTTTTCTTGACTGGTACCCCTCCCCCGTACAGATTTTAAAGAAGTATCCACGTCAAAAAAAAAAATAGTGACCAGGTGGATTTAACATGCAAATATGGCGTTTACTATATCCCCTTTAAATCTCAACCTATTAAAATGCATATCGGCTCTTCCCGTAGAACACTGCAAACTAGACTTGCATAGCACGAAAATAATGTAAAAATAGGGGCATCTTCAACAGCCCTTTCGCGCCTAGTAAATCAAGGATCTTATTATCATATATGAAACGAGACTTCCACTTTGAATACTCAACTTTAAAGTTTTAATTACGGTTCACGGAGAGGCTAGTCATTTTTAAATATAGTAAGATGCACGCAACGATGTTTTACCTCAGTTCATAACCTCTGAAATCAATTATTCGTAAGCTGACTCCAGAGGATTCTGACTAAACCGTTCAAATGGGAACATGACCAATACACATGACTATTATCGGCACTGTGACCTCTGATTGGATACCTGGTGATTGGCTTGAACTGACGGGTTAGAATGTACTTCTATTTATAGCACTTAATTATCTGTCACATCGGTTTTAACCTCTGATGGAGTTTAATGTCCGAAAGATCTTGTGTAGTTCTACCTACAGGGGTTGTCCAAAATAATGGAAATATCTTGAAACAATAGGTGTTACGCACCTAATATGGTGTGGGAGCACCCTAGGCATTTAAAACTGTTTGAATCCTCCTTGTAATGGACGCATACAAGTCCTGGATGGTGGTATGTTGTACCATTCGTCCTATAGAAACTGCTCCAATTCCTCGAGACGCCGGAGGAAAATAACGGGATCGCACTGTGCTCCAACACAACAGGGATCAATGATTAAGCCCGGTGATTGTGCAGGCCAGGAAGGTGTGAAACTTCATCCCCATGTTCCTCAAACTATGATTGAACAGTTAGACTTCTGTGAATCGGGGCATTATCTTGAAAGGTGCAATCCCCTGACTGAAACTATGTCTGCGCCACCGAATGCACATGGTCTGCCAAAAGAGTGACAGTAGTCTCCACTAGTGATCCGTCCGTGTAAGCTGATAATGGCCCCTGCTGAAAACCACGTTAATGGCCAAAACCATTACGGAACCGCCTTATGCTTCACTGTAGGAAGGAGACAGTCTGGGTTGTAGGCTTCTGCAAGGGTTTTCCACACGTATTCCTGTCCTGTGGTGGGGAATGAGGAACTTGATTCATCGGAAAACAAGACATGTTTCCAGTGATCCACAGTCCACGTTTTTTTTGTTCCTGGCACCACTGTAGTCTTTCATTCACCTGTGACACCAGGGGTTTTGAAATCGCAACTCTGACTTAAATATTGTGCTCACGCAACTACCTTTGCACGGTATGGGTCGACCCTGGGTTTTAGAGATGTGCATTAAGCTCAGAAGTTACTTTCGTCGCCGTGGTCTTCCTCCTTGCGGTCACAATCCTCTTTAATGTCCTGTCTCTGGCAGTGAGTTTGAGTTTCCTTCCAGTTTTCTCGCAGATGTTGTGCCGTTAACACTCTATGCTGTCATGACCTTAGACACTGTACCTCTAGATACCCCAATACCTGTGCCACTAGTTACCGACGCACCAACCAGACTGCTCCTATAATCTTTAGTCTTTGGAATTGACAGGTCACTCATTGTGCATTCACCTGGAACGAAATTATGCAAACACCGATTAACAATGCAATCGCACAGACCCTTGGTGCTACAGTATGAGCAACATTTTTACCAAAAAAAAAATGTAGCTACATGTTCGCTTTACTCAAAGCAGCACGTACCAAAGTCAGTTTTCACAGGTGTTCCAATTATTTTGGACAACCCCTGTATGTTTTGTCTAATGTAATTTGAAGGAACTATTATCCTTTTCAAATTATCGTGCAAAGACAAACTTTTACTCGTGATTAATCTACACGAAGTTTATCACTAATACAAGCATTCAGGTTTAGTATACTTCCAGTTTTGTCTACGACGGAGCAAAAATAACCTAAAATTTCAGCTTTTGTGAAAGTATGAGATTTTAAGTACACCAGACCGTGCACACTCAAGAAGCGCTTATAACGAAGTTAATCAGTTGTGTAATACGCATAAAAAAAATCGCCTAACCTTCGCTGGGAGGCTTTTTCAAGGCAATGGTATATCAGTTGTAGACAAGTCTACAATTTTGTTTCAAGGAAATAGTGGACATGTCTACAAAGGCATCAATTGTAGACATTGTCTAGCATTGCCGTAAGCCTCCCAGTGGAGAGCGAATGCTTGGAGAATCATGCGTATTACAGCAGTGATTAAACTGTTATAAGCGCTTCTTATGTGAAAGTGTTATTCCAAAAGTAACTTAAACCATTTTTCTGATGGAATTATTTTAGGTTCTAAGTAAGTACAAAATTTTAGTTTTTTATGAATTGAAACTTTTCGTATTCATAGATTTTTCTTTGAATACAGGAAATGAAACTGCGCCAGGCCATATTTTCGTCTGGGACGACGAACATGAAGTATTCACTCCCTACCAAATTCTTAAGATGGAGCCAGCAACAGATGTCGCAGTTTTCTCTGATCATGACACTGTATGTGCAGTCTACACTGAAATGCGGAATACAAAAGTATATTGCGCTAATGAAACTCTGAAGGAATTTACTTGGAGAGAGACGCTTGAAACAAGATTCGGCCGAAAGGTAACACTGACTAGAATAAAATCTTGAACTCGCGTGATAATTGTGCATTTTTGTGATTATAACTTCTGTTTTCTAATAAGTAGTAAAAAAAAATTAAGTGAAGTTTTTGCCAAATATGTACGAAATAGTTTGAAAAATTCTCTTCGGTATCTTACTTTAGGCTGAATAGTCGCTGACTGTTAGACGAACATGCAGTTGTTTAGAAGTAATGCTCCAAGAATGGTAAATAATAAAAAGCATTCTGGATAAAGATTAATCTTAAAGCAATATTAATGTACGTACTTAAAATCTTAAGTACGCACATTAATCTTGCTATGCAGGCTGTCCTTTTGGGCTTTTCATGGTATATTCATTCAGTCTATCGGAAAGATTACACGTTCGAGTAGGAGGAAATACTCTCAAAGAAGTTTGTATGATGTAACAAAGGATATGTGAAGCACTAAGTCTCGACGAAATCACTCTGAAGATTCAGACACATGCCGGACCGCACGACCAGCTTGTCCATCCCAGACGGAAAAAAATTAGCGTCTTTTCTGGTTGTAACCAGTTTGTTACAGCAGTGTTTTTAAGTCAGTCACCCGTGAAGCGAGTAGCAGACAGGTGCTGTTTCAGGGCATGAAAGAGGTGAAAGTCGCTAGGAGCAAAGTCCGGGTTGTAGGCCGGGTGCTTCCACACCTTCCTCCGGAATTTGTGTAAAACGTTCTGCGTGGTGTGCGGCCTGGCGTTATCGTGAAGAATGACACCATCACCCAGCAGACCTGGTTTTTGTCCGATGCTCTCGTGCAATTTTCTCACCACGGCACAATACTGTTCAGCCTTGATTGTGCGCCCATGCTTCTATGAAGTCCACCAAAAGCACACTCCAGGAATACCAGAAAACTGACTCCATGATTTTTCCAGCAGTCTGTATTTAAACTTCCTCATTGGCGGTGAAGCAATGCATGGAAGCTCTTGCTGGTGGAAGCGAAGTGGTGGAGCCATCCTCAGTTACAATACGGTCAAGAAAGCTGTGGGTCTTTAGTGTAACGTTGCAGGAACGTGAAACACTTACTCATTGGTGTTGCTTTGTGGTCAACGGATAATGAACGTAGCACCCATCTGGCATAAACCTTGGAGTACTGGAAAACATCCTCCACAAGATGAACAACGCCATAGCTAAATCCCAGCTCGGATGCAATATGGCGCAAAGTTACCCTTCGGTAGTCTTGACTCATTTCGTCCACGCGTGTAGTGTTTATCTGTAGTCTACTAACTTGGACGTCCGTTGTTTGTGCAATGTCTGCTTCTCGCATCTTCCCTGCCGGATTAAAACAATCGGCACTATTTCGCCATCTTGGAGAGACAACTTTGGCACCATAAATGTCGATGAGATGCCGATGAATTTCTGCGGCGGGCACGTTCTTGGCCCGTAAACTTTGCCAGGTCGCGATGAGAGCAGTGATAGGTTTGCAACCGCGTCGCGCTTTCGAAATGTCGCTGCTAATCTCACGCTGGGCACAGTTCTGAGCTGCCTGGAGCGCTAGCTCAATCCCTGGAACGTACATATAATCTGTGCCACTCTTATGACATCCCTAATTTACTTTATAACGCGTATAACATTTTTCTGATCGACCTACGTATATACAGGAAATACTAAGGGTAATTTGTTCTTCCTGAAGCCAGAAGTGAAGTGAGAACAAATTGGAGGTATATGCTGGTATTCAACTCATTGTATGTGCTTTAAAAGATAGGCGTAACTTCGTTTACAAAGTCTCTTGAAATGTGACTAGTTCACTGCTAAAAAATCTGCTTTTAACTGCAGTACACGAGAAATCACACAACTACCTACCGAACATGTAATTAAACGTGAGCTGATAATTCGGAAAACTGCGTTAAATATTAACTGAAGGCTTTCGGGTTGTGGTGGATCAGAGAAGCGTATCTCAACACTTAATCTCTCTGTATTCTCATTTTTACATTACTGAGATTTATAGCCCTGTTAAGAATCTCCAAATGCGTTACCATGCAGTAGGAACGTTTGCACTAAACCTTGTGAAACAGTAACATACCTTGGTGAATTTGAAAAAAAGTCTTAGACTAAAATACTCTTCTCAAAGAACAGTCTTATAGGAGGATTGCGGACATGAACTATACTTTACCAGGTGCTAACTTAAATTACTTCTATAAGCGGGGACAGTACCCAGGAGGATAAACTTGCCACGGTAAGTAAAACCTAAATTTAGGCTTTCCTTTGTCAGAAATCAAAACTTAAATGCACTTTCTAGGCACTGGTAACTAAATTTTTCCACGTAGTGAAACATTCCGCATCTGGAAGACACGGCGTCCTAAACTGGGGTCAAGGTAAGCTTGACAAATTTTCACTAGAGAGTCAAATCATGGCAAATATAAATCTGAAGGCTGGAAATTGTGGATGTCAATGTCCAGTGAGAGACCTTATGAGGAAACTCTGCGAGGAAGAAATTACAACATTTTGTAAAGCATCCGCCTCATATTACTGAGGAAAGGTAGTAAACTACAGAAAATAGATTTTACGATTGGGCGTTGTCATTAAATTCTTAAGCTACTGCTTAAATAAAAGGGACATCCTGAAAGTAATGCCTTCACCTTTTTAAATTTTGAAGTGATTTTAATGAAACTGCACTAACATGCACTATGTTACCAATGTGGGAACACATTTTTTTCAGTCTAAAAGATCATGAATGACAGAAAAGCAGCGAGCCGTAATTGAATTCCTGGAAAAAAAGGGATGTGATACTCTAGACTCCTGGCGGTGTATGGAGCTGCCGCAATACATATCTGTAGTGTCCGAAGATGGTTTCGAGAGGGAGAAAGTTGTCTGACAAACAACGGAGTGGAAGACCCGCAACTGCAGTGACAGATACAAACGGGCAACTAATGGAAGACCTGATCACAGCTAAAGGAAAAGACGTGAGTGACATTCCACTTTATAGTGTTTTACACTGTAACGCAAGTCTCCACACCTCAATGTAGACTTTACAAGCTATTACCAAAATGGGGTGGGCGGTGATGCCCAATCCCCCCTACAGTCCTGATTTAGCTCCCTCAGACTTCCTGTTTGCCTCTTTTGAAAAACAACCTTCGTGGGGAACGTTTAGACTGTATGACAGATGTTAAACTGGCTGGGAACTCATGGGTGAAACGACAGCCTCAAGAATTTTTCCAAAATGAATTTTACCAAAATGAATTTTACCAATGGGTTCAAAGATGGCAGAAATGTATAGAAAGTGATTGTTAATAATGCTAGCCTATTGAAAGTATTGTCAATGTCAAAGTATTTTGCCACTAAGTTTCATTCTTACTGCTACAAATAAATCTTATGAGGGACGAGGCATTACTTTTAGGATTACCTTTGTAGTTCTAGGTAATGAAACGTTTGCAATATTTTTCTTTAACTGTTCGTTTAGTGTCTTATTCAAAGTAATAAGTTTCACGTAAACTATTACAGATCAGTTTGACTGAAGATGAGAGCGACTGGCCAGTAACCAGGCTTGCCATTGCTGGGGTCGATGGAAGCAGTGATTACGTAAACTATGTGGATATTTACGTTTGGAAAGGAGATGCATTCAAACAACCTATACAAAGGATAAAAGCGTCCAATCCTCAGTCTGTTATGTTTATGCTGAACCCTAATACGTACTCTTCATCACTCTTCCTGGTTATATCAGATGAAACTGTTGGAAGCGTGAGAAATGATCCTCGGCTCTTGATTTACAGGTGAGTAAAAGTTTATGGAACTGGTTATTAGTGTTGAAACACAGGCATTGCATAATTTCATTTAATTCAGAAACTCTTATAAACGCAATTTTCACAATTTAAAGTCTACTATAGTTTCGCTGAAAGCTAAGGTTCAGCTTCGTCAGGACAAAGTTTCCATTTCTCGCTTCTGACTTACCAGTTTCACGTGTCACTCTTAGTGGGGCTATCAGATTGAAGTGTTTTCCATGTGCTTGATAGCTATGGAGGTGAAGATAAATAATTTAATAGGTTATTAGGGTTTTGAAATACACTATTGACAAGTCACCGGACACCTAGAAGATAATCTATTGACATACATTAGTATGGTGTCGGTCCACCCTATGGCCTAAGTGCATGCACTGACCCTTCAAGACATGCTTTCGACAAGGTTTTGGAACACAGCGATAGGTATGCGCTTCAATTCAGTACATAATGCTGCCGGTAACTGTTGCCTTAGTTTCAAACTTATGCGGCGCTCTAATTCATCCCATATGGGATTAAGATCAGGGCTTTGAGCTGGCCAGTCCGCACACGATACGAAATTACAGTCAAACCACGTCATAACATTTCTTGCATTCTGCTGGTACCAACAAGGCTCTGTTCCATAGTATTGTCACACAGATGGTAGGGCATAATTGTCCACAATATCAAGGCAGACTTGCTGGTTAACAAGTTTGTCCACGATAACCAATGGGCCGGGACCATACCACGAAAAACATCCCCACATGAGTACACTGCCACCTCCAAACTTGGCCGTAAAAACAGTTCACTGTTGTGAATAGCATTCCCCCTGCTGCCGCCATATCCACACACGGCCATCAGACTTTTGTCAAATCTGAGCCAGTGAAGACTCTTAATGCCTGGTTGGCTGTATACGTAGACTCAAACACCTTGTGGAATCTGCCAAACCACATACACGATGTAATAAGCTAGAACTGATCAGGGAGCAAAGTCCTCTTCGATCAAATCTGAGCCAGTTAAAGGACTGTCTGGTGAATGCCTGGTATGTTGTAGACGTGGATACACTACCACACCTTGTTGGATCCATGGCAAGATGAGGTAGGTCCTAGATGCCCCGTAGTAAGCAATCTTTGTTCAGCTGTCGTATTACTCGAATCACGTCCAATGACAATTCGTCCAGCGATTAGTAGCGGATGTCACGGAGCTGATTTTTTTACTTTGGGAAAAGATCAGTCTGGTGGATTGAATCCGGGTTGTATGGTGGGTGAGATGTCTCCCAGCCATATTTCGACAAACTTCCTCGTACCAACGCTGCACCATTACACGATGCTTTGTCGTGCAGCAAGATCGCTCCCGCGTCCAACAAGTTGGGACCGATTTTGACGAATTTTAGGTCTCTACTTTTTCCTTAGAAAGTCACTATAATATTGTGAGTTGATATTTTGCCCTACCGGCACTATCGGAGAAAAGTCTGGTCATCGTACGCAAATATCATTTGCTTCACTTTGGATTGTTGCCGACGACACTTTGAGGAGCTTGGGGAACTTGAATGCCCCCATTCAGCTGATTGTGACTTCAGTTCCGGCTCAAAATCACGGGTCAGTCTCATCAGTTGCGACAATTTTGTTCAGGAAGGTGTCTCCCACCCTTTCGAACCTGTGGAAGTGATCCTGTGCGATGCTCACTCTGGCTGCAATCTGCTCGGGGGTGAGTTCATGGGGCACCGACCGCGCTGCAATTTTTAAGTTTTCCAACCGTAGGTTGAAGCCGTATATGCTCCAGCTTTGTCAGTCTCTGTCCGCACGATAACTCACGTAAAAATGGTTAGATTTAGATGAAATTTTAGTATGTGGTAGGGGACCACCTGGGGACGAACCCTATTGAAAATGGACGAAACGGGGTCAAAGGTCAAGACATAAAATCGGGATCCATTCCATCGCCCTTATCCCATACTGTTAAAGGAGCAATTCTTGCATGTATGTAAATTTTATTTTGAAAACTGCTCTAAGGATTTTGATTAGTCGTTAACCTACAGTTTTCTGGTACTAGAAATAGTTTTAGCTTAATCTCAACTTTAGGAAAATTCGTTTAGTGGGTTAAATAACCACCCCGGATTACGTTTTTAGTGTCATGGAGTCGTCCCACTAATGTTACCCATGCTTAGAAATCTTATGACTTCACACTCTTGCGATTGAGATGCTGGCGCACGGTCACGTCATCTCTCATTATGGTACGCGTTGTGTGTGGATACTATTAAAGTTTTATGACGTCACTCTTGCGAGCAGATGGTCGCGATTCCCATCTGCCTCATTACGTCACGCGTTGTGCGGATGCTTATGTCCCTCCGCACGATAACTCGCGTAAAAATCTTTCGATGAAATTTTAGTATGTGGTAGGGGACCACCTGGGGACAAACCCTATAGAAACTGGACGAAATGGGGTCAAAGGTAAGGACATAGGATTGGAATCCATTCCATCGCCCTTATGCGTTATAACTTACGTAAAAATGTTTAGATTGAGACAAAATTTTATCGTGTTTCGGACGTATACTTTACCTGTTCTGTTCAATATCATCGAAATGGTATTAAAGGTCAAGTTATATAGGAGCGAGATTTATTCTACAGCCCTTTTCCTCCTAACTTGAGTAATGATTTCTGGTATGTTGGAAAGCGTATCATCAATGCATTGCATGATTTTGCTAACTTTTCTCTTCAGCGAGTCTGTCAAAATCCGGTGAACAGACATGGTGGACAAATTTTCCTGATGAGAAATTGACAGATGTTTTCTGTCTCCGTTTGAGGTCACCATGAGCAGTGATCATTCTGGATGCTGCTTCGGCCCTCCCGAATGCGCAATGCCCAGCGAGAAATTGTGCTTCGATCAAGACTTCCCCACAAACTTTTTGTAAGGCAGTGTGCATCTCTGTCGGAGTCTCCCTTCTCCCCAGGTCAATATTTATTTTCACGTACGAGCGCTGGTGTAACGCCGTGACTAGACTTGAACAATTGACGCTTCAATTTCCAAACCCTCACCGAAGCAAATGATAGCGTGCCATTTCGATACCACTGCGTTGCCAAGAAGAATTTTGACATGACTCAATCATTTTCCCGATTGCATAATCTACTTCAGTTTTAGATTAACGGATGAAGAACTTTTATGACCCTAGTAAAACTGACCATACTTCACGATAGCGTGACTGGAGACTGTTTGATAGGCAAACTCCACGTTGCACGGCAGGTTACCCAGAAGCTCTACTAGTTGAGGTACGAAACTTTAAATCGTCCACTTTAGAGCACCTGGATGCCTTCCTACCGGGTCAAGTTTCCTGGTCAAACATCAGTTCGAACGGCATTCTAGGAGTTTGCCGCATCCGAAAGATCGACATTTTCACGACTCCATGTAGAAGCTTGAATCTCGTTAGCAAACTAGTTGCTGTTCGCAGCGATAGTTTATTTTGCCTCGCATTCATAGGTGTTTAAAGTTCTCATCAACATTTCGATGTCTTAATCTGCAACCTAAGGTGTCTGACAAAGATAGATTCATTTATCGCTGTATTATACTCTCAGGGCTCTTCTCGGGTCTTAAATGCCTTGTAGGTATTAAATGTATCGTCTAACTTCCCATTTTAGATCACTAAAATTTGTTTAGGCACATAACTGAACAGTAGAAATAGTTTCTTTTAACTTTTCCACGGAGCCGAAGTTTCAGATCAACCTCCCGCCCTCAATTCCATAACACTGGTTAGAGACCGAAAGACTTCAGGCTACTATATGCATATGTGTAAAGTTAAATAGTATATATCGTCACGAAAATGCAAAGATGAGTAAAGTTAAATGCAAGAGATAAAACGTAACCAGTTCTTTTGGTTTTCAACGGCAACTGTTTAGATACACTGCCTATTAAATTTTAAGTGGCCATAAAACTTAGCGTGTTTCATCACTTACAAAAAAAATGCGAAGCTGATTTACCAGTTATATAAAAATTCCACGATTCATGAGCGACTGTACTATATAAATTACTTTTCAGTTTTGAGCCCAGTAAAAAAACAACTTACATTCCACTAAAGGATTTTGGAAGTGACTTCTCTAAGTGGAAATTTTTGATTTTTGAAGATACTAGTGCCTAAAAAAAACTCAAGTTACCCTGGGCCTCTACTTTAAAATTAAATTGTTCTGCACAGGTGTTAAATGCTTGTTTTGAAACTGACTACTGACAAATGTTATTTGTTTGTCAAGAATTGTTGACCTGGATTTTTAAGTTCATGTAATTACGACTTAATCGGCATACATACGAAATGGTTTTATTAAATTGGCAGAGCAATTAAGTCTCCAGGATAGTTGCTGTCCTGACCTTCACTCACCTATTTCGTTAGAGCCGTCGTAAGATTCCAGTTTCTTAAGACTCTGATATCCACCTGGAGCTCTTGCTCTGTTCTCAAGCAATGTCTGATCTTACGCACACATGTTTTCCTACGTAGGGAAACACTGCCAGTATTCTACTCAATCTCTGCGTACTTTTCAGAACTAAGGCATCCAGCCTTCAAACTGTAAGCAGAAGTTCGGATTAACTGGTGAATATTTTCAAAATGTTCAAATTTAATATTACAGAAGCACCACGAACCTAGACACAGTTCGAAGCAAATATTTTAATACATAAATGCCACATTAGCTGTGTTACACACAGCATTCAGAATAATGCTGTGGAAAATTTTCTGTAACGCTTGGTAGTTACATGCGTGTAAAATTGTGATGCTTATCATATTTAGGCTGTACTTTTTTACTTTAACTGCATTAGTTAAGAATAGATCAGAAATTTTTAGGCAAAGTTAAACGGACATTTCTTCTTCGGCAAGGAAAGCTTAGTTTCATTTTACATGAAACGAACAAAGCTTGCACACCTAATTAGCTGGGGCAGTAAAGTTTTCTGATTAGTAAAATTTAACAAAGAACTTCTCATGGTCTTCATTAAATGAATTGTGGAATTATTGGTATCAAAGATTAATATTTCAGTGGTATAATTGGAAGCAAATAACGTTGGAGTGCTTAAACATCGGGTCACATCACAACTCTTCGATCTAAAACTAACATTAAACCAGACGAATCAGTGCTTAAACCTTGCCAAAATGAATAGTGAGAAGGTCTGTGATTTCAAATTTTAACTAAAGCAATTAACCACGGGAATGACAACTCTTTGAGGAAATAAGATCCAGAAATATTAAATGTGCAACTTAATTCTCGGCCAAAGGCACGACACGTTGATAGCAAATTGAATACGTATCTAATCAGGGAAATAATACCCGTCGTGTTGGATACATTTGAGCCATCTGACCGGGAGCTGCCCAATACCACTGCGGGAAAAGATTGCTGTTCCGAGTTGATAAAGTCATAAATACTTGTGTGGACCTCTTCGACAGAAGTGAAGTGCGTATCACTCAGGTGATGCTGCAGGGAGCGAAAGAGGTGATAATCCGACGGGGCGAAGTCTGGACAATACGCCTGGTGGGACAAAATCTCTCATCCCAGGTTGGCGATCGTGTTTAAAGTAGTTCTCGCGGTGTGAGGATGCGCGTTATCCTGAAGAAACAGAACAGACCTTCTGCCCTTGCCGATGTATGGCCTTTTCGCCTCCATTGCGTCACTCATACGAATGAGTTGCTGAGAATAACTGAGCATTGACAGTTTCACCAGGTTTGAGTAACTCCGAGAAAGACACCGCACTGATCCGACCATATGCACAGCAACAACCTCCTGGCATGGATATTCGGTTTGGCGGTAAGCTAACCTGGATAACCCCGCGATTTACGCAGCTTAGGATTATCGTAGAGGATCCACTTCTCATCACAAGTCAAAATCTTGTGGAGGAAATACTCCTTGAATCTGGAGAGCAAGGACACATCAACATCGTAGCGCCTAGACCTGTTCGCAGCTGTGAGTTGGTGGGGAACCCATCGGCCCGCCTTGTGAATCTGTCCAAGCTTGTGCAGGCGCTTTGCAATGGCTTGCAGTGTTACTAAGTTCCTGGGCGAGCTCTGACTGTGCAACAGGGATCCCCCTCCAACAGGTGTTAGTTTCTCAGTCAAATTTCTGTGTCTGTCCCGGACGTTCTGATTTCCCTGCTTAAACCGCTGGAACCACTTACAAAATTTCCCTGCTTAAACCGCTGGAAACACTTCTTGCACGTATTGTAGGACACAGCAGTCTCTCCAAAAGCAGCACAGATAATTTGCTGGCTCACGTTTTTTCAGCTGAAACGCGAACAGGAGGAAATGCCTCAAATGTTGATTCTCGAACGACATTGTTTTCACCGTCAACTTTCGTCCCTTCTGTCGCTACGTCTGAGCGGTTACGGTTGCCTAGAAAGCTGTTGGATGGCGCTGCAATCAGCAATTATCGTACACGGCTATTTGCATTTACCGACGTTCTATGATCGCTTGAGGTTAGGGGCCGATAATTAAGTTGCACACCTGATACCTAATACTTCTTACAATTTAGCTCAATTACTCTTCAAAAACTTAATGCATGGAATTATGCTTTAATCTGTTCAGTGCTAATCTCAGTAACATGAAGCAAACTTCTAACTGATTTCTGTTTGGAACTATAGGAGTTTAGCTGATAAAAGCTAAGCTGGAAACTTACGAATTTGATTCCTACACTAAAGTCAAAAGTACTGCTTCTACCGCCAGATCAGTTTGTAAAGTTCTTCCTTTTCAAATTTTTGTTGTGAATTCAGGCTTCTAGAACGCTCTTCGTATTTGAAAAAGTCTGTCATCCTGTGAACTTTAAATTCTCTTTTCATTGCTAACTTTTTAGCTCTAGCATTGTTCTCTATCATTCAAAACTTCCTACAATGCTTTTTATGCTATAAACTATTGCAAATCTTTGTACTAATTTCAATAAAACTTTCAGGCTTGATGAGGAGGGAAACACGTTCCTGAAGTACCAAGAAATAAAGGACTCTGGACATCTGGAGTGGATGATCCTACCGAATGGAGACTTAATTTTCTTCGTTTTAAACAGGATAGGAAACATGAATATGTACCGCTACAGGAGAGCAACTGGTTTTGTGAAAGAAGACACCCTATTTTCTACAGGTAACTTCAGTTTGAACTTAAACTGTTAAATTTCCTAACTTTTACAGGTACTAGTACTGAATTCTTTGTTTAACACTGGAGCTAAATCTTGTAAAACCAGTTTTAGATTTGAAAAAGCATGAATTATTCACTCGTTAACAAACGCTGGCGCTACGTAGTATGTGGTCGCCTGAAAGAATTCCAGATCCTAAACACTAGTTTATCTCAAATGAGCTGTACGGTGACAATGCTGATATCTTGTTCAAGAGGCCAGTAAAGTTGACGCGATTGTTCTTTTCGAAAAGGCTCCTAAAATAAATTAAGTAAATCCTGTAAGATGTTCAGTATTTGTTGCTGCATGAAATTCTTCTTCAAATGAAGTCTTTCTCCGATAGCAATGTCTTAGCACGCAAAAACGTATTTTAGGGGCTTTTAACCTGAAGTTTTGATTGCTTGTTCTTTCTAATTTAAACTCTAAATTATTGAACGAGTAAACTTTTTTAAACTTCCGAAATTTGTCTTGCATAAGAGATATCATTCCTCCCCTTTTTGTTAAAGTGGTCATTCAGGGTCTGATAAATAATGTACATGCTAAAAAGCTATAACAATGGCGACGAAACTGACTAAAATCACTTTCTACCCACTGCCATTAATGTCCGTGTAAGGGAACTATCCTTTCCCATCATGATTTGGATCACAAAGGGAATCAAGGTGTCTCTAGATGAGAGCTCTTATGTAAAAGGCTTATTGTCAGTACTGTTAAGATCAGAGGGGAATCTTTTTGCCATAGCTCTTCAAACGCTGCCTGTGGCACTATTTGATTCGGGGTAAATCAGCAGCTGAACGAGTCTAAGATACTAAATTTTATGCACATTGAAATTGCGCGGAGTTTCTTTCTAGAATGAGTTCGCCAAATCTGAGCTCAGTTGAACAGTAAATGTAGGGTTTGGTTAACTGCATCCGTTCCGTAAGATATGAAAGTCTTATCTCTCAACATATCTCCGTAGCAATACTTTTGTTAGAATTTAAGTGCTACATATACACCGATAAGCCATTCCATTATGATCACCCCCCCCCCAGCCTAGAGAAATTAGTGCGCCTAGAGACCGAACGGTAGAGTAGGTGAAGTTAATAGAGCAGTATACAACCCACGGACCGGCTTTCGGTTAGTGTTCGGAGTCAGAATGGGAAAAGTTACCGATTTATCGGAGATTCATGAAGGACATTGTGATGGCACGGCACCTAGGAACTACGAACTCTGAAACAGCGCGGCTTTGGGGGTTCACGTGCAGTGAGTAGGTATCAAAAGTGGTGCACAGATGGCGAAACGACGAACTGCCGTCCAACTGTGTCGTCAGCAGCTCATTGACGCTAGAGGGGAGAAGACTGTCGCGCGTTGTTCACAACGACCGCAGGGCCACCGTGCGACAAATCACCCACAGGTACAACAGTGGTGATTAGGGCAATGTATCGCAGCACAGTTCATTGCAGCCTTCTTCGCATGGGTCTGCGTTGCCGAAGACCTAGCCGGCTCTCAATGCTCACTGCATGTCATCGCTAACAACGCATGAAATGGGCCCAAGCTAATAGATTGGACCGTGGATGATTAAAAGAAAGGGAGGGGCCTGGTCTGACGAATTAATATTCCTAGTGCATCACGGACGGCCGAGCGCGGATACACCGATTACAAACAGAGGCTATGACACCTGGATGCACTGTTGGGCGGAAACGGGCCGGCTGTGGCATGCTGTGGGCGATGTTTTCTTGGTCCACTTTAGGCCCCATTCAAATAGCTTAATCCCTGACAGCTGTCTGGTATCTGAACATCGTTGCGGACAAAGTTCACCCATTCATGGCAATTATGTTCCCTGCTGGTGATGGCAATTACTAACAGGATAATGCGCCATGCTACACTGTTGGAATCTTCAAGGAGTGGTTCGAGAAACATGTTGGTGACTTTCTGTGACCTCCAAATTCACCCGACATGAACCCAATGGAACATTTGTATTTCGACTTGTAAAAACTGGTTCGCGCTAAATCACCACCCCGAAATGCACGGGAACTGTAGTTCAACAATTTTATTCAGAAAATGAAGATACAAGCGCACCTCGGGCGATGAAAACATAAAGAACAATAAATGACAATATCTGCAGATGAATGCTTGTAACAAGATAAAACCACTGATGCAGATATAGAACAGAAAATGACATACGTACAAAATGGTCCGGAGACAATCCGGGATAAATGACATACAAAAGACATACTATAAAGTCCGATAAGGAAGGAAAGTTCAGATAAGCTATAAAACACAGGACTAGTCCAGGAGCAAGGAATAAGTCAGGAAAAGTCCTACTCGTCAGCAGGGGAATGACTAAGAAATGAAACAAAGCTGAGCGGTGTCCTCCATTTCAGAGCCGTCAATAACAAGAAAGGAACGTACAGTCAGTCTTGCAAAGAGCCTCAAGGTCAGCTCTTATACACGTCAGCCGAAGACAAACGTCATCCGGAGGAAAAGTGGAGTGAGAAAGGTAAGAGGCCATATCAAACGATGGATCCCGGAAGAGCGAAAATAGGCGAAACAGTTTTCTATAGGTAAAGGATCGAGTGGGCACAACGGTATCTTGACAAAACTGTTCAAATTGCGCTTGGAGCGCAACCTCTGCGAGTTCCTCTGGATTTTCCGTAAGGCTACACTCCCTGGGGGACCCTGGAGAACGAGTGCTAGAAGATGAGCGAGAGCGAAACACTCTTGGACGTCCACGTTTAGCTGGAGCGCTAGGAGCTTTGAAAACGGTGCGTTTTGCGTATCTGCCACTGGAATCAACAAAAAGTTTCATCAGGAATGGCCAAGTCATCCACACTGGTGGGATCTGCAGTAGGAGTAATAGGAAGATGTAACAGTCCAGGAGTGTCCGGAGCAGTTAAAGCATTGCGGTAATCAAGATCTGTTGCCGATGAATCAGTGGTAACCCATGGCTCCCTCCTTAGAGGGAGCCTAACCAGGAGAAGTAGAAAGCACCACATGAGCAGAGCGTCCTGCTCAGAAATCGAGCAAGGAGGTGAAAACGGTGAAGTTAAAGAACCAAAGAGAGGAGGAAAGTGAGCTTCAGTAAAATCAGGAGCACGCATGTCAGGCTCTGTACGAGAACCAGACGGGGCGTATCAACAGGCACTGATTTAAACAAACCAGAAGAAGAGGAAGGTCCAGGACACTCTTTATAAAAATGCCCTAGGCCTTTACACTTACTGCAGTGGAACTCAGTTAAGAGATCGATGTCTCCGTTGACCGTGACAATGGACAGTAAGTTGTGTAGGTAAAGTTGCAATATCGTCCTGAGAAGGAAAAAATGACAGGCACCATGCGACGAGCACCATAAATATGGCGATCCTCAAAGTCGTTGGGCGCTGCCGAGTAGGTTACAACGTCGTCCCCGGCGACGCGACCAAGAGATGAGATCTGAAAGCAGCATGACATTTGTGACTTCAGGTGGCACCGGGTAAAACGACACGTTAACCGGGCGCTGTATCACAGGTTTGGGCATCAAGAGGTTATTAATAGTAATACCTTTCTGCAAAAGAGGTCACATAGTCAGGTTGAGAAAGATAAACAATAGTCCGAGCCCGACGATAGAGATGAGAAATAGCAGACTGAGATAAAAGCTTAACTGCCGTAGCATAAACTTTCAACTTGGTATCAGGAAGGGCTTTAAAAAACAACTAAAGCCATATGCGAGGAGAACTTTTCAGCTTTAACAGATGACGCCGGAATATGAAGATGAATAGTTGCCGGTGCGACGAACATGAGGTCTCAAAGCATCGACTTGCTGTAACACAATCTAGGATGGGCGATCAGATGCAGAGGTCGCTGCAGCAGAATAAGACGATGGCAATCGAGCTGCTGTGGAAGGTGGAGGAGTGACGTCATCGTGGGTATGCAGTGCATCGGTAAAAGTCACAGTAGAAGCTGAATCAGAGGAGCTGTCTGACTGGGCAGCAGCAGGAAAAGAGGTGCCGAGTGACGCACCGGAAGAGGGCAGGTGAACAGCGCCATGCGGAGAAGTCAGCGGCGCCAGCAGCAGCGTCGCCGGATACAGCAAGAGTGGAAGTAAGGCTACCGAACATGACATCTCCACCGGAAGCCGTCATTACTAATGGCGGCGCCCAGCAGTTCTTCTAGCCAGCTCGACCAGAAGGTAAATAAAGCTTGGAATGAAGAAAATATCGTACTTACGAATCGAAAAATAGAACAAAATGATGCACTAGACCTGTAAATACACGAAAAACACAATTAGAACTGGGAGGGAACTATAAACTGAACTTGACTCTAAAATATCGGAGCTGATGCCGAGCACTGGAGGACCTGCTGTGTAGACATTATGGTACCAGAAACCCCAGGATACCTATCGCCACCTCATCGAATCTATGCCTGACCGAGTGGCGGCTGCTTTGCGGGCTATAGGGGGGGGGGTCCCCTACATCTTATTAGGTAGGTGGTCATAATGTAACTGCTCATTGGCGTATAGTCACACATAAAACAAAGCTGTTCAGTTTGATGCTAGTTAAATTTTGAATCTAGTGTGATCAAATGTTGGTGACTAATCTTAAATTTCAAAAACTGAAGTGTCTTACATCCGAAGTGTAATTTCCAAAATTCGTGTGAAGCAATTAGCATACTATCTGTAATTTCCCTAACTTCGAAATATTTCTTCTAGTCAGATTTGGACTTAGAGACAATATTTTTTAGTCTCCAATGTGTGACCCAATCTCGTTGCTTCATGAAAACTATCTGTTGCCTGTCAATAAACATAGCGTATGCGCTGTCAAATATTTTACTCTAACTACGTTAATTCAATAGTTTAGAACTATAAAATGCTTTAGAACGTTTTCAATATCTTTTTTGATTAACTACTCCAGGCATGGCTGAACAGTCGGCGAGAGGCGTCGTTGTCCGAAGGTTCAGCCGCGAGAAAGTCTTTCATAAGAATTTGTAATTGGAGGAAACATTTCAATAGTTGTCAAATTTTTTCACCTTATGAATACGTCTCGCTATAGTACTAGTATCTTACCTTAGTCTGTTTTAATATCTATCTTACAAACTTGTGTTCCATCGATTCTTACATGTTAACAGGTTTTTGGGTGCAAGATTGATAATTTTAACATTAGTTTAACTTTACTTTCGTTCTATACAGATACTTAGGTCTCAGCAAAATTGCATGAAACAACTGACCATCTGCACATTAGAGAACTATTGCACTTAAAACGCTTATGCTATGCGGTTATAGAAAATAGGCTGACATACTATGTATAAAATCTATCTTGCCCATTTCTAGAAAAATTTACTGTGCGCCATCAGAAATGTGACAACTCCCCAGCGTTCTTCGAACTGAGGACTTCCACCCTGATCAAATCAGAAAATTAGCCCTGAAGTGTTCTGCGAAGTAAGTTTGCAATGAATGTTACATATGAAATTGTGACAGTCCAGAAGAAATAGACCAAAAGGTGTCAAAGGGTTTTTTCACAAACTTCAATTTTTTTAAATGAATCCGGTGCGCAATTACGCAGCACCTATTCTGATTCAGACATATATCTACTTATTCGGGCACGCAGCACAATGGCTGGGCGAGACATGGCATTTTGACTTCGTATACAGCACATATTTCACGTGGATGTCAGTGCAATTTAGGCGCTTAGCCCACAAAAATTGAATGGTTCATCGCACTTCCAATTTAAAGTAAAAATTCAGTTGACGCGCGCTGTTACGAACTGCCTTCTGCACGCGCCTTACACGCTTACTGAACTAAAAAAACTCCCGTCGGCAGCTCTGATGTATTGTCTACTTCGCTTCCAAGCGCACACGGTCCCACTGCAATCCCGCTCCATACTGCGCTAAGTGTAACTTTTGCTTCGCCTTCGTACAAATTATGTCCGGAGAAATGCAGATGGCTTACTCTGTAAGAAATGTTCTTGTATTAAGAAATCTTGTACATTTTACTTTATCTTTCTGTTACAGGTGCTCAAACCCTACATGCATTTTCAAGAATGGATCCAGAAGATTCAAACCATTACTTAGCTTTTGCAGGTCCTCAAAGCATTTTCCCAGATGAGCCCGAAGCTACAGACTTCGCAAAAATTCTTAAATCTAATATAAAAGGAAAAAGACTATTATATTAATATTTGACTAATATGTTGACTGTTTTAAAATTTACACTGAATAAAGCTTGTTAACTACTGGATTAGGTCAATTAATTTAGCACCATCTTACATACGTACACATCGAAGAAATAATTTTTAGGTTCTTGAAATGGAATTCGTTCTGAGTAATTACATGGAAGATATTCAGATTTAATCTGCTTCTCTAAGGATTGGAAGGGTAGTAAATACTTTCCTAGCTAGCCACCCATACAACGCGTAATCTAAATAACGTGACTTTAAATGTGAATTGACACAGGGCCATTTCAAACTTCAGCAGATACCAATTGCAGCAAGTACTCGGCAAGTCTATTTCACGGCGTTTTGTTTGTAGATTTAATATGTACCTATTCTCCATCGCAGTATTCCACAACAAATATATTTATACCACAGACTAACTTGGAATCATGTTTCCGAAATTGATCATTTCAGTGTGAAATTTAAAATACTGAAACTGCATGCCAGAATTTCAAATATTGTTCCACTCAGTTCGAATGTTTCCCAAACTGCTGTCATTGATTAATACAGGCCCGGAAAAGTTATACAACGAGGCTCCGAAGTACAATAGTGGCCAAAATTTTGATGTTTGAAGTAAACATATGCGTCAGGAATACATATTATACATTTCAAAGGAAATTTTATGCTGAATTTAAATAGTTTTACAGAATGTTATTACTAGCAATACAAGTGAAGTTACAAGCAAAAGTACAGCGTCTAGTCACAAAAAGCAAGAAATACTGGAATTTGTGAAATTCGTGTACAATGCATTTAACGTAAAATTACTGTACAGTACATTATTGAAACTTGCAGGACACTTGAAATAACTTACCAACAAGCAAAATACGCTTTAATATTTAATTGGATAACCACGGTTTCTTAGTAACAAAGTGCACATTCTTGGAATGAAACTGAGCTTCTCTAGTTGTCCATTGGTGATAACACCGTGCCACACGGCCCTACAGACTCAATTAAAGACTACAGCTTTTATTAGACTCAATTACAGAATTTAATTGAGTCTGTAAGGGCCGTATGACACTGTTATCACCAGTGGACAACTAGAGATGCTCATTAGTTTCACGCCAAGAAGGTGCACTTCGTTACTAAGAAACCGTGGTTATCCAATTAAATATTAAAGCGTATTTTGCTTAAGTCATTTCAAGTGTCCTGGAAGTTTCAATAATGTACTATACAGTAATTTTACGTTAAATGCATTATACACTACACTGAAGAGCAACTAAATTAGACGGCTGGCGCTATGCAAATGTGGCGCTGTGGGCGGCCCTGTAAACGGAAACGACATGACGTATGCAGCGATCCGATAATATAAGGAGTAATGCGATGGGAATCTAAGTCGGACGCAGTATGGGTAAGACGAAGGATCTAAGCGCATTTGATCGTGGGCAAATTGTCGGGGCCCGACGAATGGGTCACTCCATCTCTGAAGTCGTGCAAACACTGGTATTTTCACGAGCCACGGGCGCACCGTGAGTACATCGAATCCGGTAAAACCATCCCTGCAAGGGCAAACTGCCGTGGACAACAGCGTGTGGATGAGCGGAGTCGTCGGCTAGCTCTCATTGTAACAGCGGATACTGGCCCCAGTGCAAGAAATCACTCGGCGATTTAACGCTGGTGCACAAAAACTTATAAGCAGCCACACCATCTGGAACCATCTCGCTATGGGGTACAGAAGCCATCGTGCCACGAGGGTAACGCTGCTGACCGCACATCACTGGGTGCAAAGATTAGCATGGGCGCGGGAACATCGCCACTGGACCCTAGACATGTGGAAAAATGTTGCCTGGACTGATGAGTCGAGATTCATGTTGGTACATGAGGATGGCAGGATAAGAGTACGGCGCAAACCACATGAAGCGATGGATCCTTCTTGCCAGCAGGGTATTCAAGCTGGTGGGGGTGACATTCTCGTCTGGGGACTGTTTATGTGGACTGAAATGGGACACCTGGTACGTGTGACATCGTCCCTCACAGGTCAACTTTACATGCATGAAGTTTTGTACTTCGAACTCTTGAAACTGGGCGAAACAATCTCTGCTCAACGATATAGCGATCAGTTGATGAAACTGTCTCCAAAATCTAGCAAAAACTCCCATGGACAGGTAAAGGACGCCACCCAGTCATCCTGTTGCACGATAACTCTAGACTACATGTCGATGCCACCAGGATATCAACCCTTGAACTGTTGCACTGGGAGGTTTTACAGCACCTGGCTTACTCCCCCGGATATAGCACCCTCAGACGTTCATCTGTTTCGCTCTATTTATTTGTTGCCTGAAAAAATGGCAAAAGGTCATTGATGCTAACTGCCAATATTTCTTTGAATAAATGTGTACTGGTTTTCTGATTGTTCCTTTCTCCATAAAAAGGCGGAAACTTTTGCATATTCCTATTAGTTTCCCTGGAAACAAACTTTTAAATTGGGGAACATTAAGTGTAACTACGGTAATTATGGAAAATCTGTTAACAAAACTAAGGGAAGTTAACGGCATGCTTGATTAGGTGCATGAACGAAGTTATTTCACCGTTATGAATTTTCTCAGTCACTTATTTGAAATCTGCTAGTATGAACTAGTTCGTCCGCCGCATTTGTGGCAGATGGTAATACGTAGGAGTTGGTTAGTGGTCTGTTTGTATTAGTGTTCTGACTTGCTCCATTCTTCAGAAACAAAGGTCCAAATTGGTGACTGCTTACAGCCCTAAAAGTTGATGGTTAGAAAGTAATTCGATCTGTTCCGCGAACAGACCCCCCCCTCGGAAAGAGTTAGAAAACTGATCCTCAGGAGAAAGACAGGAATACCGCTGTATTTAATTTATCGATGAATTTAAAAATTCTGAGGTATTACTACATACAAGAACCTGGAGGCAAGCGAGAATTTCCGAGCCATCTTTATAAACTGGGGTGGTGGTGAATATCGAGCAATCCACAGTAATTCCAAAACGAAACTGCCATTTTGATTAAATTTTCCCATTGGTGCACCACTTGCACGTCTTTTAGTTAATGCTCTTGCAGCCTATTATTCGTAAGCAATCTCGCCTGAATTTATAATCTTAATAATTTAGAAGTAACTTTTCCTTTTTTTTTTATTTTAGATTGCAGGTTTAAAATTAAATTATTTATTGGACATATTGATTGAACATGTATTGGACTTCGTTCACAGATACATTGACATATAGATTAAACATACACTATATTGACAAGTCACGAAGCACCTAGAAGAGAAACACAATAGCATTTATTGACGTACATTAGTACGGTGTCTGCCCACCTTTGGCCTACACGTGTTTTCACGAGCTCAGTGTTTGAGTGCTTCACGTAAGTGTTTTGTGTATCATTATTGTTGTATGTGTGTGTGCGCTTCCCCCCCGAAGTTAGATCTGCTTTCGTTTAAGATCCTCTCACGAGTGGGTGAGTGCTCATTTTTTTTCATTATCACTGTTTCAATTAACACACCGAGCGGGTAGTTTTTTTCGTAAACCTTGCCATTGTTTATGGCATCTGCCGATGAGGGCGATGTTCCTGCCCGCACCGATGCAGCTCCTTGCGTCGCCTCTTCAACGACAGACGCAGCCGATTAATGATCTTTGCTTGCTAGTGGAGAGCCTCTTAATTTTCCTCCTGTCATTTGCAAGTCTTCTCAGACTGCCATTGAGAACGTGGATGTGGCCTTCCTGGCCTCTGCTGACTATAATGAATTCATGGACGTCTCTGATGGCGTCGCTAATCTGCCCTCTACAGTTTCTGCTGCCTCTGCTTCCAGTACATTGTCTCGTGCTGCGTCAATGCTTTCCACAAGAGGCGCTTCTGGACGCACGTATTCTGCGGCTGCCTCTGGTATTTTATAGGTTTCCTCCTCGTCACGTCTGCCCCCCCCCGTATGGATTCTTAAGTTACACTCAATGGTGACGCCATCTTATTAGACATTCCGAAGAACTCTCCTGCGGGTAAACTTCATTCGACCCTCTAGCTGAGAGGGGGGGGGTCTGTTTTGATGCGCTGCCCAACACTCCTTTGAAGCAGTACAGCTCCGCTCTCAAGAAAATTTTTCCTTCTGGTGCCATCACCCACCTCAGCCGAAAGCAACTGTGATTGTTTATATTTCGAAGAAAGAACATGCCGGGCGCAGTGGTCTAAGCGATGGCCTCTGATCATTCGCCCGAACGGGGTCCGGGTTCAAATCCCGGTGAGGCATGGATGTTGTTTGTCTTACGGCACTGGCTCTCTCCCTTCCCTGGAATCAATGACCCTAAATTAGGGACGGGCGACTGCTTATAGCCCATTGAGTTGCTCACGGCGGTCGTTAAACCTCCAATAAAATAAAATGCCGAGCTTGTCTCGGGGCCTATCAATTGCAGATCGTCACCTTTTAGCCGAATCCATCGCCCTGTTCTGGTCTCTACATCCGGTACTCCCGGAGATCTCTGATATGCTGTGTGATGCACTTAGTCGATGCGGCAGATTAGTCGTCCAGTGAAGACTCTCCTCTGACCCGGATGATAAACATAGGCTTCCGTAGAGCTGCTCGCATCATCTTGCCGTCGGAAGAGCATCTCATAAAGTTTCCTCGATGTTCGTTGCGGTAACGAGCGCCACCGGATTGAGCTCCTCACCTCACCTCTGCTCATGCTGCAAGGCTTACGGCCATCAGCAGGCTCATTGCCCCCATGCAGAGCCACTGACTCCTGGAGCTCCAAGGCAGCATTCTACCTTTTCCTCAGTTTCTGCTGCCATACCTCCTCCTGCGCCTGCTCCTCCTGGACCCAGTTCTGCCGAAAATTTGATTAAAGTCTTCGATCAACACGCGTCCTCAGATGTTGCTTTCTCCACTCTGTCGGATATTCCTCCGCTTGACTCCTCCTTGCCTTCCCGTGTTCTCTCCATCAGAAGACATCACGGCTGATCTTAAAGCTTCCTTCACCGTTGGCAC
This sequence comes from Macrothele yani, assembly GCA_039090855.1. Lineage (NCBI taxonomy): Eukaryota > Metazoa > Arthropoda > Arachnida > Araneae > Macrothelidae > Macrothele > Macrothele yani. The sequence continues at coordinate 131,696,955 of CM076996.1, read as the reverse complement.
TTTTGCTCCCGGCGATGAGGTGGACCTTTCCTCAGATTCCACATCTCGTGTGCCGTCGATCCACGGCAAACGTCGCTCTACTACCAGTACAGAGGCCCGGAAGAAAGTCACCTCCGACTGGCCGCCCATATAGTTCCACCCGTCTAGCAGGCTCCAAGTCTCCCCTGTCACGTTCTAACTCTTCCTCTTCGAAGTCTAAGGGTCCTCTGCCGACGTATGAAGATTTCTCGACTCTGGTTACCAATGCTTCTTTTCCTTCAGAACCTGTCTCCTTTGAAGATCTTTAAGAGTTTCTCACTCATAAAACAAATCGGGAGGCTTCTTTTTTTACAGCAGTTTGAAGCTGTTCTTCACGAGGTCTTCGACAAAGCAACCTCCATTCTCAAATTCCTCCGGCACAATGCCAAGCAACCAGACTACGTCTTGTGGTGTCGTGGTATCAATCGCCTCGACACACATTCCAGAAAGGCCGCCACGGTGGCGCAGTGGTCTAAGCGATGGCCTCTGATCATTCGTCCGTAAGGGGCGCGGGTTCGAATCCCGGTGAGGCATGAATGTTGGGTTTGTCTTACGGCACTGGCTCTCCCTTCCCTGGAACCAGTGACCCTAAATTAGGGACGGGCGACTGCTTATAGCCCATTGAGTTGCTCACGGTGGTCGTTAAACCTCCAATAAAAAAAAAAAAGCTTCTATGCTACGTGTTCGCCAGTGACCCCGTGATTCGCTGTTACACCAAGTCCGTTTACATCTCACGGTAAGTTAAGACTGCATTAACGTGTTTTGATGTTCTTTCGCACTGCGGTGCCCCGCCTGTGAACATTTTGTTCTTCCTCAAGCATTGCTCTGTTTTCATCACGTTGTACATTTGTCATTACTCATTCAATGTACAAATCATCGCTTTTATCAGTTTGTATCATTCCTGTTTTTTTTTTTTTTGAGACTATTCCATGTTGCTCGTCTCCTCTGTTTTGTTACATTAAAGCAATTCTGAAACCACCTTTGGCCTTAATGCATGAACTGACTCTTCGAGACATGCTCTTGACAAGCTTTTGGAACACAGCGATAGGTATGCGCTTCCATTCTGTACATAAAGTTGCCGCTAACCGATGCTTAGTAGGATGCCTTGGTTCCAAACTTATGCGGCGTTCTAATTCATCCTATGGGTGCTCCATGGGATTAAGATCAGGGCTATGTGCTGGCCAGTCCACACGATGCGGAATTATCGTCAAACTACGTCGTAACAGTCCTTGCTTATATGGCTCGGCGAATTATCCTCCACTTATTCAGTACATTAAAACAGTTGACTTGGCTATGTTCAAACTCCTCTTGGTTTCTCTTATGGACAACCCACTAATATAACACCCAACAATCTTTCCTTTCTCATTTTCACTCAACCTCACAGTGCGAAATGATCGCGGTCAGCTGCTGGCTTGTTTTTATACCGTTTGCAGCTGTACCACGCATGTTAACAACGCAGCGGATCCGTTAATTTGCTTTGGAAGGGGTGTCCGGTGACATTTTCCAATATAGTGAATATTGCATTTGGTTCAGATTTATACAATAGGCATTTAGTGTTTGAATGTCAGCAATGTACATAGGTGAACAAGGAACTCAGCAAATAAACCTCCGAAAGGCAAACACAACTACCATGCCTTACCCGGGATTCGAACCCTGACTCCTCCTTTGGGCGAATGATTAGGAGCCATATCTTAGACCACTGCGCCACCTGGGCGGCTAGAAATCTTTGAGTGACCTAAATCTGTTTTTTTTTGCTAAACCTTTACAGAAAACTAAATCAGAATCTTAATTGAGCGTACAGATTTCCTGCTGGGGTCATGACTATATGTTCCCTAAGATTTTTCCGTGTGTACTATTTTGATTTCATTCAAAATCTATTTTGAAACTGGAAAAGAAAACTGCGGAAGTATTAAGACATGAAGACTGCAACATGCCTGTACAGGGCATTGTGTACAATCGCGGAAGAAATGTCTAGTGCTCTCAGATTTGTGCTTCGAACGCGAGCTAAGGAAAGTCTGTGCTGTATTTTAGTCTTACACACATTTGAGTCGCATTATTGTGACCACCTCCTACTTCTGACGTCAACAGCGCTTGTCGAAACTGGCTTGGAGGGTATATAAGGTGTGCTGTGTAGGCATTCTCAAAGCATATACGTTCGGGACTGCCACGGAAAGGACCCCAGGTTCGATGCCAGGCAGGTACGAACGCTCGATCCACTAAATATCCGCCGTGCGTCGGATGGGCACGTTAAGCCGTCGGACCCCGGGTACTGCCCCCCCCGTAATAAATAAGGGCGTCTTCCTTCCCCTTTCTATTTCGCTTCCGTGCCACTTTCCTATTTGGCACTCTAGCCCAAATCTCCTAGCTTCCTATTTCTAAGGGTTGTTAAAGACCTGTGGTTAGTCACTCCCTTCCTAAAATCCTCTGCATATGATCATTTGATCTGAAAACATATAACTTGTTGCTGTCATGGATACAAGGAGCGATTTATTTGATTTGCAAAAAGGGATTATCTGCTTTCGGGCCAAGGTTGGCAATATTTCTGAAGCAGCGCAGTTCGTGAACTGTTCGCGTCCTGCTGTGGCTAAAGTGTATCGTGATTGGAGAAATAGCAGCATTGCGAATAAGCTACGTGTAATTGATGCGTGAGGTGAACGTCTGCTTCGAAGGTGCGTGAGAGCCGATCGACACGCTGCAGTGAAGCAACTCACTGGCCAAATGAAACGAGGTGCTACCGAAAGTGTCTAAAACGACAGTTCAGAGAACCATGTTGCGTATGGGGCTCCGATGCAGACGGATGGTCACTGCACCTATGCTAACGAAGGTGCATCGGCAGAAAAGGCTTACATTTGCACGGCAGTATCGGAATTGGACCTCCGCTGATTGGCAAAGAATTGCTTTCTCAGATGAGTCAAGTTTTCTGTTTCATCGAAGGGATGGACGTTGGCGTATAAGGCGAGAAACATCAGAGAACAAACTCACTTCAACCATTGCTGGAATAACACAAGCTGGTGGTTGCAGCGTTTGGTCTGGGGAATGTTTTCGTGGCATTCCCTGTGTCCACTCATACATTTAGAAGGCACTATGGACCGAATTCGTTATGTATTATTCCTTTCAGTACACGTACACATACATGCTGAGTGTCTTCCCTGGGGCGGATGGAATCTTCCAGTACGACAATGCGACGTGTCACAGCTAGAAATGTCAGCGATTGGTTGGAAGAGCACGATGAATACTTCAAAGTACTTTGCTGGCCCCCTAATTCCCCAGACGTGTACCTAATTGAGCATCAGTGGGACCACATTGATCGTGTTGTTCGCTCCATGGATCCTCCACCACGCACCCTTCAGCAGATGCACTGCAGTCAGCATGGCTCCACATACCTGTGAACACCTTCCAGAACCTTACTGAGTCATTCCCAGCCCGTCAAGCTGCTGTCAGCGCTGCACACGGCGGTTACCCTGGATATTCGCTGGTGGTCACAATGTGACTCGACCGTGTATTATAGAGTAAAGGAAATTCCTAGTGTTCAACGTTTACATTATGCCCGAGGAAAACTTCTCCCTGGTTGAACATAATGTGCAGCTAAGAACGTGAATTGGGATACAAGCTACCGGCGGTTAGTTCCTTTAATCATTAGCACGTGGGCTTAAAAGTAATTAAAACGTTACCATTTTGTGTCTGGGGCTCTTAATTCCAGGTTCAAATCTTTTACCAGTAAATATCTTGCGGTAGACACTGAATTAGGAAGAAGTGCCTATATGGCTTATGCTATATTTGGATGAAGTTAAATGATTCTGTTCTAGTGGCAGGATCTGTGCTGGACTGATAATTTTAAAAATTTATATACTTTTCGCGAAATCGGTGGCGAGGCCAGAATGAGAAGAAAAGAGTGGCTAAACAGTGTTTCGTTGAAAGTTTGTGAAGGGCATAAGAATAATGCAATTATTAAGACTAGCGACAGATCTGTATTTGCTGTTAACTCCAGATGAAACGTAAGCAACTGAAATGCATCGGATTCAAATTTTCTCATATTTTAACTCCCGTTTGTGTGAACACGGGGGGACATTAACACTGGTAAGAAACTCCAAGAATCTGGGACGTTAAGAAGTCTACACATTTGATGTCATACTAACAAGAAGGGTTAGATAAGTTCAGATATACACTGATTAACTATTACATTATGACTACCTAGCTAATAAGCTGTAGGACCCCCTTGAGCCCGCAAAACAGCGGCCACTCAGCGAGGCATCAATTCGATGATGGGATGATTAGTATCCTGGGGTATCTGGTACCATAAGGGCAACAGCAGATCCTCCAGTTCCCGTACATGTAGGGGTGGTGGTGATTTAGCGCGAACCCGCTTTTCCAAGTCTAATCACAAATGTTCAATTTGGTACATGTCACGTGAATTTGGAAGCCAGGGCATTAACAGAAAGTCACCATGTTCCTCGAACCACTCCTTGACGATTCTGGCAGTGTGGCATGGCGCATTATCCTTTCGGTAATGGCAATCACCATCAGGGAACACAGTTGCCATCAATGGGAGAACTTGGTTAGCAACGATGCTCCGATACAAGACAGCTGTCGGGATTGTGCTATATTGGAATAATGGGGCCTAAAGTGTCCCATGAAAACGTCACCCACAGCATAACACCACCGCCGCTGGGTTGTTTTCGTAAAACAGCGCATCCAGGTGACATAGCCTCCTTGGTAATAGGCGTATCCGCACTGGGCCATCTGCGTGATTCACCAGGAATCTTGATTCATCGGACCAGTCCACTTTCTTCCAATCATCCGCGGTCCAATCTCTATGATCTTGGGCCCATTATTCATTGTTGGCTATGACTTAGTGAGAGCATCGGTGCCCGGCAGGGTCTTCGGCAACTGAGACCCATGCGCAGAAGGCTGCTGCTGCTGCTGTGACACATTGTCTTGATCACCACTGTTGTAGCTCCTGGTGATTTGTCGCACTGTAGCCTTGCGGTTGCTGTGAACAATGCTCGACAGTCTCCGCTCCCCTCTTGCATCAATGAGCTCTGAACGACACACGGCTGGACGACGTTTCGTCGTTTGGACATCTGTGCAGCACTTTTGATACGTACTCACTAACTATAGCGGCTCGTGAAAAACCCACAATCCCCGCCGTTATTGAGATCGTAGTTCCGGGGAGCCGTGCCATCCCAATTTGTCATTTATCAAACTCCGATTATTCGGCAGCTTTTCTTATTCTGACTCCGAACACTATTCTAACCAAAAGCCGGTCCTCGGATTGTATATATACTGCTCCGTGCGCTACCGTTCGGTCTCCAGGCGTGCTAATTTCTCTAGGCTGGAGGGTGGTTGTAATGCAATGGCTTATCGGAGATACTATTTCGAGATCGGGAATTATACAAGAAAGAAAAGCCATATAGATAATTAACCATTCCATCCTAAAATAAAAAATTCGCAGAAACATGGGCTAGTGTTGAATTCTCCGCATTGCAGCAGGCCGCCAAGCTGGCGCCCTGGTTTCTGACCGCTCGTCTGAGGAGTGGGTAATGTGCTTATCTTACGGTGCTGACTCTCCCTTCGCTAGAACTATTCACATTACGTTAGGGATGGAAGACTGCTTATAGCCCTCAAAGCCGCCCCCGGTGGCGCAGTGGTCTAAGGCAATGACCTCTGATCATTCGTCCGAAAGGGGTCCGGGTTCGAATCCCGGTGAGGCATGGATGTTGTGTTTGTCTTACGGCACTGGCTCTCTCCCTTCCCTGGAACCAGTGACCCTAAATTAGGGACGGGCGACTGCTTATAGCCCATTGAGTTGCTCACGGTGGTCGTTAAACCTCCAATCAAAAAAAAAAAAAAAAAAAAAAAAGCCCTCAAAGTTTGTCATGGGTGTCGTTAATTCCTCCCCCCCTTTCCCGGAAAAAAAAAACTTCGTCATGTGCCGTTACTCGCTAACTGTGCACTCCACAAGCAACTGTGTGGTGGTTTCTATGAAAGCGAAGGCAGGCTGAATGTTCCTTCGCAAGTTACTTAACGTACAGTAACCCGAAAATGGTGTTGAAGATAAGTCTTGATTTTGAGCAGCACTTTATCTCGAAAAATGAACCTAAACAATGGCCCTGCAACGTCCTATGGACGAGTCAAGCTCATTTTATCCTTCACAACGGAGTGATTACACAGAGCTACGCCATTGCTTCCATTGAAAATACACTGTTGCGTCTAAAGACTGCTTCATTAAATAAAAATGGCGGTAGTTTGTGGCCTCATCGTAACCATTCTGTTTTCACCGTGTTGCGTCCAGAGACATATTCATGACCTTGAAATGTCAGTAGCTTGTGGCCTCATCGTAACCGTTCTGTTTTCACCATGTCGCGTCCAGAGATAGTTCCATGACCTTGAAATGGCAGTACCTTGTAGCCTGATAGTAACCGTTCAACTGGGATCTTATTTTTCTCAGAGGAGGAGATTGTATAAGGGCCGCAGACATACACTGTGATAGAAAAACGTTGCCCTATGGTTCTACATATTAGTGATTCTCACTGTATGGTAACTTCTGATGACAGCGACAACGCTCTTCGTGCAAGGTGGAGTACCCCCGCATACTGGTCGCCGAGTAAAGGAAATCTTACTACAGTATTTCGCGACACGATAATTTTCTAACCTTTTTCATGTGACTGCCCACAGTGTTCTCCCAATCTGACATCTGCTGATTTTGTTTAGTCATTCTGAGCCATGCGTGTATCAAGCCATCTTCACAACTTCAGCGAATCTCAAGTACGCAACAAAAAGGAAAGTATCAGACATTCTATAGGGAACTGTTAGCTGATTGCCCATAGTAAACAGGACGCAATGTGTTGTAGACACTGGGAACACGTATCCAACATGCGATGCAAGTTTTTTTTTTGTCCATTTTATTGGTATTCTATGAACTGCAATGATGCAAATAAGTTGCGTGAAGTACCGTAAATCTGTAGCAATGTTTGCTCTTTACAATAAATACAGCGTTTCAACACGGACAGTCCACTTACCCTCACTCAAATTGCTTCTCCCATCGCGTACAAAAATCTCAAGCGTATCCATCGTAGAATGTTTCCAAGGTTTCAGTTCATTTTCGGAGATAGTCACAACCCCGGAAGACCTTTTAGAATCGCTCTGTATTATACACAGTCGTATCAGAATAATATGACCACCTACCTAATAATGGGCATAACCACCCTTGGCCGGAATGACGCGGAGAAACGGCGTGGCACGGACTCAGAGGCCCTGGAAGGTTACACGTGCCCATTCGGACTGCAGCAGAGCACTGAGGTCCCGGTGGTGGTGTGGGTCGAACCTGTCGTTCCAAATAGTCCCTCAAATGCTCTGAGATTGGGGTCGAGCGATTTTGCCGGCCAAGAGAGAAAAGAGACATCGCTATCGTGTTCCTGGAACCAGTAACGCAACCCTTTAGCGACGTGGCACGATGCATTGTCTTGCTAGTAGACACCATCACCACCAGGGTAAGCGTCCAACATGAAGGGATGCATGTGATCAGCGAGGATGAACAGGTAGCCATTGGCCTTCAGGGATCAATCCAGCGGTCCCTGGTCATACCAGGAAAACATTCCCCAAACATGCACACTGCCACCAGCGGTCTGTACTTGACCTTCATGCTTGTCTGGGTGTTGACGTCGTATCTGCTACCGTCAGTCACTTCTGTGGAGAAGAAACCTCGATTCGTCGGAGAAGGCAACAGTTTTCCATTCTACCAATGACTGTAGTCTCGTGCGACCTGCAGGCGTCGTTGCAGATAGACCTGGGTTAACAAAGGTATGTTGACGCAGCGTCGACTCCGGAGACCCATTAGTAACAGGGTTCGCTCTACTGTTATCGGCGACACGTACCTGGGTGCCCCAGCGTTCAGTTGCTGCACTGTTGTGCGTCGATTGCCTTTTACCAGTTAACGTTCTACTCTGGGGTCGATAGCCTTTGGCACTCCACAGTTAAGACGTCGGGAGGTACTCAATGTGCCAGCGGCCCATTCTTGGTACACCCTTACTACAGCACCTCGCGAACAGCCCACGAAGTCTGCTGTTTCTGAGATGCTTCCACTCTTGGCGCGGTAGCCGATGATAATTCCTTTTTGAACTTCCGTCGAATCAATACCTCTGCCTGTTGTACTCACGTTACTCACTATGGCTTATCGGTCCTGGCCGGCCGCTTATAACTCTGTGTGGTCGGCCTTGTCACGTGCACTATGTGACGCGCTTGGGCGGGTACACAGTGGTTCTGGTGGTGGTCATATTATTCTGATAAGACTGTGTGTGTGTTCTTCATTCGTTGTTTATCCGTAACAACCGTGACTTAGTCCAAGTTAGTCTGGATAATTAGCGGTGTAGTGTACTCGTATGGTGATGCAAGCTCTCATCCTCTCTTCCTATGGTCGATCGATCGGAAGGGTTAGTTTCAGATCATTCGTCCCAGTTTGGCCTGGTTCTAGTCCCGAATGAAATATGGGTTGTATACCTCCCTTTCCTAGAACCAGTGTTCCTAAATTAGGGAGCGAGCTGCTCATGATGGTTGTTAAATCCCGAAACACAGACACAAAACAAGCTTTCATTGAAAGAAATTTCCTAACTTCGGTATCTGAGAGAAAAATTATTTTTTACTTCTTTTTTTTTGATGAACTGATCGCTGTATCAAAATATTTTTCGGCCTCCCCGGTGACGCAGTGGTGTAAGCGATAATTTCTGATCATTCGTCCGAAAAGGGTGCGGGTTAGACTCCCGGTCAGGCATAGATGTTGTGTTTGTCTTACGGCACTGGATCTCTCCCTTCCCTGGAACCAGTGACCCTAAATTAGAGACGAGCGACTGTTTATAGCCCATTGAGTTGCTCACAGTGGTCGTTAAATCTCCCAAAAAAAATAGTCAAATTACTCCTTAGTGTACACATCCTGGACTGGAAAGTCAATAAAGCAGCGCCGGCGGCGCAGTGGTCTAATCGCTGGCTCCTGACCATTCGTTCGAGATGCGTCTGGGTTCAAATATCGGTGAGACATGGATGTTGTTTGTCTTACGGCGCTGGCTATTTCCCTACCTGGAACCAGTGGCCCTAAATTAGGGACGGGAGACTGCTTATAGCCCCCCCCTTTTTTAATTGGATGTTAACGACCACCATGAGCAACTCAGTGGGCTATAAGCAGTCGCCCGTCCCTAATTTTGGGCCACTGGTTCCAGGGCAGGGAGAGAGCCAGCGCCGTAAGACAAACACAACATCCATGCCTCACTGGGATTCAAACCTATCTCGGAAGAATGATCAGAAGCCATCGCGTACCCCACTGCGCCACCCGTGCGGCGCCCACTGAATTGATCGCGGTGGTCATAAACACAAAATCGCCGCCCCGATGGTGCAGTGGTCTAAGCGCTGGCTTATGACAATTCGTCCGAAAAGGGTCCAGGTTTGAATCCCGTAAGGCATGGATGTTGTGTTTGTCTTACGGCACTGCCTCTCCTCTCCCTTCCCTAGAAGCAGTGACCCTAAATTAGGGACTGTCGAGTTGCTCACGGTGGTCGTTAAACCTTCAATTTAAAAAAAAAAAAAAAAGGGCAATAAAATGAAAACTGAGAGAAAACAGCGGCATCTTGTTTCCTACGTAAACACATTTCAATTCAACCCAAATCATTCTTTGTTTTCTACCGAGCAGACAATGTACGAAAACGCAAATTTAAATTTCTTTGTGAAGTTGCCGCTCAATCTAAGTTTTAAGACTACATGAATATGTTTTAAGAATGCATAGAGTGAAAGGAACGGCAACTCGAGATAAACACAAATTGCTCCACGGAATGTTGCATGTCTTGCAGTGATAAATTCTAATGTGATGGAGGAAGCTCGTATCGTGAACATTGAAATGCCAAGAATTCAGAGGAATTGTGTGCTTTTCTCATGAGCTCGCTTTTAAATTATCTTGCGTCGTTCTCACTTATGCCGTTAACACATACACTATATTGACAAAAGTCACCGGACACGTAGTAGAGAAACCCAACATAGCATTTATTTACATGCATTAGTACGGTGTCTGTCGACCTTTGGCCTTAATGCATGCACTAACCTTTCGGACATGCTTTCGACAAGGGTTTGGAACACAGCGATAGGTATGCGCTTCAATTCAGTAGATATTGCTGTCGCTAACTTTTGCTTAGTAGTAGGCGTTGGATCCAAACCTTTTTTAATTGAAGGTTTAATGACCACCGTGAGCAACTCAATGGGCTATAAGTAATCGCCCGTCCCTAATTTAGGGTTAATGGTTCAGGGAAGCGAGAGAGCCAGTGCCGTAAGACAAACACAACATCGACGCCTCACCGGAATTCAAACCCGGACCTCTTTCGGACGAATGATCAGAGGCCATCGCTTAAACCACTGTGCCACCGGGGCGGCGTTCCAAACTTCTTATGCGGCGCTCTAATTCATCCTATAGGTGCTCAGTGGGATTAAGATCAGGGCTCTGTGCTGGCCAGTCTAACTACAATAAGGAATTATCGTTAAACCACGCCGTAACAGTCCTTGCTTTATGGCTCGGTACATTATCCTACCGGTACCAACAAGGCTCGGTTCCACAGTATTACCACAGAGTTGGTAGGGCATAATTGTCCAGAATATCTAGGTAGACGTGCTGGTTAACAGGTTCGTCCACGATAACCAATGGTCCGGGACCATACCATGAAAAACACCCCACACGAGTACACTGCCTGATCTAAACTGGACCGTAGGAACCGTACACTGCGGTAAATAGCGTTCCCCCGCTGCCGCCAAACCCACACACGGCCATCAGACTGGTGGATCGTGTATCTGGATTCATCAGTCCATAGGACCCTTTTCCATTGATCTACGGTCCACGATAAATGTTCTTTACACGATGATAAATGACTAGTAGCAGTCAGAGTGGAGATGAATGACTTATGAGCAGCCGCACGACCCCTGTAACCCATAAAATGAAGTTCTCTGCTAATGGTACGTGTACATACCGAGGTTCCAGCATTTTTACTCACCTGTACACTGAAGTCTTGTGCAGTACTCCGTCGATTAGCTGTAACTACTCTCCTGAGGCTTCGACGCCCTCTATCACTGATTTTCTTTGGTTTGCCGGTACGTTTTGCTGCTTCAGGCACGCCATGTGTCTTCAATTTCTTCAGTACATCCAAAACAGTTGACTTGGGTATGTTTAAACGTCTCTCGGTTTCTCTTATGGACAACCCACTAATATAACAGCCAACAATCTTTCCTTTCTTAAAGTCTGTTCTCTCCCGCCGCGACATTTTCACTCCACCTCACAGTGCGATATGATCGCGGTCAGCTGCAGGCTTGTTTTTATACCGTTTGCAGCTGTACCGAGCATCTTAATAACGCAGCGGATCCATTTATTTGCTTTTGAAGGGGTGTCCAGTGAATTTTGTCAATATAATGTATATTGCATTTTAACCACATCCGTGATGTTACCAAATTAGCTTTTGGCTAGGAGTTGTCCTTGTATGTGTTGTTATTTTAAGTAAGTATCCGATGTTCTGCTCCATGTAACATTTAAATTGCAAAGTGGGAAAATGCACTTTGTGTTTGAACAGTAGCTGGGAATTTGAGATTAACGGAAATGCCCAATTTAAATACGAACGACCTTCGTCAGGGCTTTTCACTAAAAGAGGAATTACTCTTATTTTAATAAACTACGACAATGCAACTGTTTTCCTGTCGCCACCAATTAACTTTTCGCGCTGTTTTACAGTAATTAGAAATTTCTTTCAGAATCTACGTAGCAACCATCTGTACTGTGGAGCGTAGGTAGCGAATAACATCAGCTCTGCTCTTGCCTAATGACGCCGCTTTCTTTCGTTTATTTTTCGGAATTCGAGATAGTGGAGACATCTAATTCTGTAGTTGGATTGCAACAAAACTCACTATAGAAGCCAAGAATCTCAGAAAACAAAATCGGTTAGTCTGTTTTCCTTTTCTTCATTTCGCATAGACTTTAAGAAAATGTATGCAGATGAGAGGCCCACTGTCTGCAGTGGCGGTATACGATTGCAGTGTTCCCATTTAACTCTAATTCTTCACTTCAGTAACCAATTTCCGCATTTATTCACCTCGTGTTCAGACTTCGTGAATGTTTTTGCAACAATTATACTTTATTGTGAATCTCGAAATAAAATTATCATTGCCTTAGCTTTAAGGTAGAAACCAAATTACCTTTGGTTAGGTAAAGGTAATCTACCTAACCAAAAGTAATTTGGTACTCTGACTCCATGCCTCACAGGTGTGCAACATTGCTTTGTCAGGGGAAACCGTAGGCTACCCACTATTAAATCCAATTTTCTGGCAAAAAAATTTACTTTTATTTTCATTTTTGGTGATGATGATATATTTATTTGTGACAAACTACGTTGTATTACCTTAATATACCAGTACGTATAACTGTTCCATATGTTCTTTGGGGCTTTTTTTATCGGGCAGTCTTCATTATTACATTTTGTAGCCACAAGTTAAAGAATCCATTCTTTTAATATCACTATAATAAGATCAGAAATGGTATCTTAATTTGTTATGTCTAAAGAGATACCCGAACCTGGAAGAAAATCAACACAATTTTTTTAGTAGAATATAGGATCACAACAAGTTCTAGGAAAAGGTTCTGGCTTATTTCTTTTTTCTAAATTGGTCTTATATTAGAGGTACACTTCCGTGATCATGTTGCGCGCTTAATGCATTTTTTCCCTTTTCTCTGATAACCGAAAGTTGTTGAAGGAACGAAATAGTTCAAGGAATTTTTTTCCTCCAGTTACTGCGACGCGTGCTTAAATCCATCTCATGTGTAGGAGCAATGATTTACGGACAACTGCAACGGTAAGTTTATCCATGAAGACAAGAGTGAAAGATTTCTACTCCAAATTATATAAAGGGATGATGCATGTACTCCAGACATCATGAAAGGTACCAGAGTTCTTCCAGCAGAAGTTGCACATGCAATCAAGAACATGAAGCTGGGGAAAGCTCCAGGATAAGATGTAATTACTGTAGACATCATACAAGAAGCAAGTGGAGAAATTGAAACAGTACTCGCCCAAAGTTTCACTCCATGCCGTAATGAAAGGGAGATTCCTGAGGATTGGAACAATGCTCCTGCTACATAAAAAAGGTGACATTGAGGATCTCAGGAGCTACATACCTATCAGCCTCCTATCAGTGGTTTACAAAATCTTCACTAAAGTTCTTTCACACAGCTTGACGGTAACATTGGACATGGCTCAACCGAGAGAACAAGCAGGATTCAGGAGTGGCTACAGCACTATAGATCATATCCACGTACTAAGAAAACTAATTGAAAGAGTGAGGGAATATGAACTTCCATTATGCATGGCTTTTATAGATTATGAAAAGGCCTTTGATTCAGTGAAACCATCTGCAGTTACAATGGCTTTGAAATCCTGCGGTATTGAAGATGCATACATTAATATTACTATATTAATAACATCTATGAAAATGCAAGTGCAAAGATTCGGCTGTTTGAGAATATAGCACAAATAAAAGTTGGAAAGGGAGTGAGACAAGGTGACACCATATCTCCCAAGCTCTTTAATGCTACATTGAAAATTGTCTTTCAATCACTGAATGGGAAAACAAAGGGATAAAGATTAATGGAGATCATCTAACTCACCTTCGTTTTGCTGATGACTTATCATTTTTGCAACTACCCCATCAGAGCTGCAGAGTATGATCCAGGAACTTGCTGAAAAGAGTACAGAAGTGGGATTAAAAATGAACTTTCAGAAGACAAAAGTGATGTTCAATGCTTTTACAAGAAAAGAAGATTTATCGATTGATGGAGCAAAAGCTGGAGATAACAGATGCGTACGTTTATCTTGGACAGTAGATATCAAGTGAGGGTCACATTGATGAAGAAATTAATTGGCGTATAAAACTTGCCTGGAGAGCTTTTGGAAGAAACAGCATAATTTTCAAGAGCAATATGCCGTTAAGTAGTAAAAGAAAAGCGTTTGATCAGTGCATTCTTCCAGTGCTTACGTATGGTGCAGAGACTTGGACCTTAACTAAAAGAGACATACAAAGGCTGCAGACAACTCAAAGAAGCATGGAGAGGTGCATGCTTGGTGTAACCAGAAGAGATAAGAAGAGGAACTCATGGATCCGAAAAATGACAAGGGTGGAAGACATCATGATCAGAGTTAAATCCCTGAAATGGCAATGGGCTGGACATACATCCAGAAGGACAGACCATCGATGGAAAGCCGAAATTTTAGATTGGATTCCAAGGGACAGGAAAAGACCCAGAAGAAGACCACATGGGCGATGGGTGGATGAAATTCGAAAGTATGCGGGAGTAACATGGAGGGAACTGGCACAAGACAGACCGTTGTAGAATAAACTTAGGGAGACCTTCGTCCAGCAGTGGATTGATAATGGTTGAAAAATGATATATATATATATATATATATATATATATATATATATATATATATATATATATATTTAGCCATTGTTTCGCTGGGTATTGACCTAGCTTTATCAGGCCGAATGGCACGATGAAGCTAGGTCAATACCCAAATATTCAAGTTGTATGACATCATAAATGGTGTTTACAGTCACGGGTTTGGTTAGATGTTTTCACGCGCTTGAAAGAAATGGTGTGGATGCCATGTTATTAACAAGTTGCGAAGACTTCTGATATATATGGAAAGCTTCCAAAATATCAAGTTTGGTGGTTTAATCTGGCTTGGCCATTAATTTTGCTTCTTCAAAGAGAACTTTATGGTCCTTTTCGTAACAGTGTTCAGCCATCGATGACTTCTTTAGGTCACAATTCCGAATGTAGGTCTTGTGCTCCTTCAATCGAAAACGTAAGGCTCTACCGGTCTGTCCTATATACGAAACTCCATATTCACATGTAATTTGATAAATTCTCCACGACTTTGTCTTCAACATACACTGGCGTACAAAAATTAAGGACTAGACTATTTTTCGAATGTAACTTCGTGCAGAAATGCTCCACATCGACTCAAATCATACCATAAGATTCCCAAGATGTAAGAATATGGGTCAAGTGAGAAAGACCGTCCAAACAAGGAATCCAAAGGATACAAAGGCACTTTATTGAAAAGTCAGCTTCGAGCACAACTGGACAGAAAACAAACTCCCATGTGACAGGCGGCTGCTAAGAAAAATCCAGTCTTTAGTAGTTGATATGATCACCCCTGACTGCGTTGCAGGATTTACAACGTCTGTCCATGCTGAGGACGAGGTTGTCAAGGAGCTGTTGAGGCATCGCAGCCCATTCCTCTTGTAGCGCCAATCGCAGCTGCGGAATCGTTGCTGGCGGCTGGTGACGTGCTACCAAGCGTCTTCCGAGAAGATCCCACACGTGTTCGATTGGATTTAGGTCCGGGGACCTTGCGGACCATCTATGCGTTGAATATTTTCACTCTCCAACAGCTCTGCGACAGCCACTGTACGGTGAGTTGTAGCGTTGTCGTCAATGAAGAGGAACTCAGGACCCACAGCACCTCGAAACAGACGTACGTGAAGCAGGAAAACCTCGGTACAATAGCGGACACCAGTGACTGAACCTCCTTGGAAGATGTGGAGGTCAGTTCGGCTACCAAGCATGATACCGCCCCAAACGAAAACTCCGCCACCTCCAAACCGGTCCCTTTCGATGATGTTGGAGGTGTGATTGCGTGTTTCCTGCTGTCTCCCGATGTGTATACGTCCATAATCGCTCGTCAGAATAAATCGGCTCTCATCCGTAAAGAGAACTCTACCCTATTGCTAATGTGTCCAGTTCTTGTGTTCCTGGCACCACAGAAATCGTAGTCTCCGATGAGCAGGTGTTAATGGCACACACCGTACTGGTCGTCGTGCAAATAGACCACCTTTGTGCAGCCTCCTGGCCACGTAAAACGCGATAACGGACGTCCAATTGTCTGTTGCATGTGCCTTGCGATTTCTGCCGTCTGTCTCTTCTCGGTCCGTCGCCATGGTTGCTGGTGGACGACCACTGCTAAACTCTCAAACAGCTGTTCCTGTCGTTTGAAATGCTCTCCAAGCTCGTGAAACGATGCTGTGAGCGATCCCGAACTCCTCTGCCACTATAGTCACACTTCGACCTTCTTCCAACTTTCCAATGACGCGACCTCGGGTAAAGTCATCCAGATGTCGTCTACTTTATTGCCTGTTGGCCATATCACACGGTGGCAGCAACTCGACGTCGTTCAAACCGATGTACACCGTGGAATAGCTTTCACCGAACTGCTGAGCGTACACCGCCCGTGTGCTTTATAGCCTTCCGACACTCCCTTCCCCCATACGTCATGCTGCATATATGCGCATGCCCTACCGTACCGGACCCTAGTCTATTTCCTGAGTGGTCTTTCGTTCCGGTGTTATGCTAATTTCTCCTCTGCGTCCTTAATTTTTGCACACCAGTGTAGTCCTTTGATCCTAAAAATCGCATTTTGTTGATGGGTTTAACAATCACCTTAAAATTATAGGTTTTGAGAATTTTTGAAATTTTGAAATTTTGAAGGCAATGTTACTGGAAATTGGAATAATGGCAAAATTTTCTCGCAACGGGTGCACCACAGGAATTAACGTGGGGATAGGCTTCGGTTTCCGGAATTTTGTTACAGCCTTGTCTATAATGGAAGGGTTGTATCCTCGCTGTACTGTTCGTGTATAGGATAGACCCGTAGAGCCTTGCGTTTTCGATTGAAGGAGCACAAGACCTACATTCAGAATTGTGACTTAAAGAAGTCATCGATGGCTAAACGCTTACGAAAAGGACCATAAATTTCTCTTTGAAGAAAAACTAATTGACAAGCCAGATTCAATCACCAAACTTGATATTTTGGAAGCTTTCAATATATATCAGAAGTCTTTGCAACTTGCTAATGACATGGTATCCACGCCATTTCTATCAAGCGCGTGGAAGCTTCTAACCAAAACACGTGACTGTAAACACCATTTATGACATCACATAAATTTTGAATATTTACGTGCCATTTCGTCCTGATTAAGCTAGGTCAATACCCAGTGAAACCGTGGTCCGCTTGAAAAAATATTTATGACAAACTACGTTGTATTATCTTAATATATATATATAATCGTCACAAGACAGTCTTTGAGATCAAGAATTTTTTTTTTGATTGGAGGTTTAACGACCACCGTGAGCAACTCAATGGGCTATAAGCAGTCGCCCGTCCCTAATTTAGGGTCACTGGTTCCAGGGAAGGGAGAGAGCCAGTGCCGTAAGACAAACACAACATCCATGCCTCACCGGGATTCGAACCCGGACCCCGTTCGGACGAATAATCATAGGCCAGCGCCTTAGACCACTGCGCCAACAGGGCGGCCTGAGATCAAGAATACGTACATGTGTTTGAGATTTCAAATTTTGTCAAAATAACATGTAGATAGCAGTGAAATTCTTATCTTAAAATCTACCCTGGTTTTCAGAAGTTGAAGAAACCATAAAAATTTGATTTAATTTGAGAGTTCATTTCTTTATGCAGAAGTTTTTTTGTCGAGAAAAAGGCAATGCATCAGATAGTTTAAAATTTTACTCAGTTTTTATATACTGTTTTCCGAACGAATTATTTAATCTACAAATGAACAGTTAAAGCTGCCTGATCTACAATTCTATGAAAATACATATAAATTCTATGAAAATGCGTATAAATCCACTATATACAGGGTGTCCATAAAGTTTTTCCCACATTACAAAAATTAATACAAAACAATCTATGTAAGTTAAAATAAAATGGTTGGCCAGATAATATAGGACAGTGGTCTCAAACTTGGGGCCCGCATGAATGATCACAAACTAAATCGCCCTTTTTTTCAAGTATAATATAATATAAACATACTAATGCTTAGCAAAGCCATCCTCTTTATAAGTAAGAAACTTATTTACGAAAAATATAACTGTATTAAGTATGCGTATTGTTGCGTCGAAAGGAATTTGTTAACGTAACAAGTGTCTTTCCCCGACGTACTCTCTACGAATCCAAAAGCGCTTGCCCCTGTGTCGCTGTACGGAAAGGACGTCGGCTGAAAAGAGAATATTATTGCGCAGAATTGAAACCAAACGCTGGCGACACTGATTGATATTGAAAAGCCCCCCCGCTCAGCTGGTGGATAGTTTCGTCCGGCTGCATCGGTAGCTTCACACGCTATTTTTCCACTGAAGTTTATTTGTGTGATTTTATTTTTACCATATCTGTTTCTAAACCAAGTTACAGTAGAAAACGATCCATTGAAGATGAAAATCAAGTATATAGCAAGAACTGGGAGTTACAGCACTTTTGTTGTGAAAGTAATAATCGTGTATTGCGCCTTATTTGTAAGCAAGTGTTAGCGGTTCCAAAAGAATACAATTTACGGCGCTATTTTCAAACTGTGCAAGGAGAGACGTATGATTTACTGCAAGGGCATCTTCGTAAAAAAAGAACTTCTAGCATTTTGGTATTAGGTTGGAAAGAAAGTAGTGTCTACAAATGGCAGGCAACAGAAAAGTGCAAATTTCGGTATACAAAAGTACAAATCAATCCAAAATGTAGTCGCCATCGTTTGCCACGGCCTGCTCCCATCGTCTGGGCGGGTATTGAATACAGTCCCTGTAGAATTGTACAGGATGTGCCGTATAAAAGAGGCCCGAGTATAATGAACGACAACAGTCAGACAATGTTACTACACATGGTAAAGAATAGTTGAAATGACAGAAAACAGGAGAAATTTACCTGCATTTACAAAAATTGCTGAAAGTGCTGTCCTCCAACATCAAGACACAGCTGCACACGAGAGAACATGTTGTTCGTAACGCGTCACAATTCATCGGCAGTAATCTGGGCTATGGAATCCGTAATGTTAACTTTTAATTCATCAAAGGTGTGCAGATTATTTGTGTACACTTTCCCTTTCAATGCTCCCTACAGATAGGTCACAGGTGGAGAGATCGGGTGAGCTGGGTGGCCATAGTCCCTTGGATACAGTTCTGTCCTCCCCAAACACTTCATGCCCAGCACGTAGACTGTTCCGCGCAGTATGCGCTGTTGTACCATCTTGTTGAAAGAAACCTCTTCTTCTGTAAGTGCGGCAACAAATGGGTTGAACAGTTGCTGAACATAGCGCTCCAAGTTGATGGTGTCAATGAAAAAGAATGGGCCGACTATCCTCTTCGCAGACACAGCATACCAAACGCCTATTCTTTGGTCGTACAGAGGAGCCTCCATTGTCCGTCTGGGATTCGTGTCGGCCCAAATCCTGCTATTTTGTGCATTGACATACTCGGACAGATGAAACCATGCTTCGCCGCCCCGGTGGCGCAGTGGTCTAAGGCGTTGGCCTCTGATCATTCGTCCGTAAGGGGTCCGGGTTCGAATCCCGGTCAGGCATGGATGTTGTGTTTGTCTTACGGCACTGGCTCTCTCCCTTCCCTGGAACCAGTGACCCTAAATTAGGGACGGGCGACTGCTTATAGCCCATTGAGTTGCTCACGGTGGTCGTTAAACCTCCAATCAAAAAAAAAAAAAAAAAAAAAAAACCATGCTTCATTTGTCATGTAATAAAGCGTTTGGTCCATTTCACCGCTGAAAATAGTCTCTTGAAACCACTTACAATATATTATCCGTTTTGCATAATCAGGAGTTTTAAGTTCTTGGAGTGCCATAACTTTGTACGGCCGAAAATGCAAATCCACCTTAAATATGCGTCGGCATGATGTGACAGATATTCCCGTTGCAGACGATAATCGGCGAATCGACTTCCGAGGGCTTTGTAACATCATTGTGCACACATCCTTGATATTGTCTTCAGTACGAATTGTCTTGGGTTTGTTTCTTTTCCTGTTGCACACCTTGCCGGTTCCACGAAATTTCCGCACTAATCTTTGTACCTCTGGTTTCGCCCGTGCTGCGCAACGTGGAAATATTTCTGTAAAGAACTCATTTAAAACCTTGTATGAGGTTTTTCTGAAATACTGTTCCACAATAAAATTACGATGTTCCGTACTTAAAACCATTTCCGTTGCCTTTGTTCTTTCTTCACTTACGACCGCGTACATACACTGCTCTGGCTGTGACTAACCACTCCGGAGAATTCCTTTGCAGCTGTACACGCAGAAACCGGCTAGAAGTGGAACAAAGCGGTTTTAACTGGAAACTTGCCAAACAACTTTAATCCGCCTAACAACGTCATGATCATATGTAGAGGATTTTGGGAAGGGAGTATCTGACTCCAGGTCTTAAACAACCCTTAGAAATAGGAAGCCAGATGATTTGGGCTAGAGTGCCCGATAGGAAAGTGACACGGAAGCGAAGTAGAAAGGGGGAGGAAGACGCCCTTATTTATTACCGGGAGGGGGTAGTGCCCGGGGTGCGAAGGCTTAACGTGCCCATCCGACGCACGGCGGATATTTAGTGGATCGAGCGTTCGTAGCTGCCTGGGATCGAACCTGAGGTCCTTTCCGCGGTAGTCCCGAACGTTGCCCACTAGGCTACCCGCGTCCCCGCCTGACAACGTCTGGCCACGGGGCCTCTTTTATATGGCGCACCCTGTAGCGGCTAGGGCGCAAAGAAGTTAGTAAGTGCGCGTTCGACAACGTCCTGTTTGGTGAACCACTGTGCATCCAGGAAATGCTGCAACGACCGAAAATGTGGTACTCGCTTGGAGCAATGTCCGGGGAATAGGCTGGGTGCGGGAGCAGCTCCCAGCCCAGCCCAGCCCAGGTCTCTGATCTTGTGACAGGCCACCCGTGCTGTGTGAGGTCTCTTCATTCTGCTGTAGAAAGATACACTTGCTGTTCAGCAGTGCTGGTCGTTTCGACGTGAGCGATATTTGTAGATCGAAGAGCTGACGGCAGTTCACATCGGCGGTGATGGTGATGTAGTCCGGCAGAAACTGAAATACACGACAACCCCGCGTATCCCACCGAACAGATAGCAGGACCTTACGTTGGTGTAAACCGGCTTTGGGGGTTGGCATGGGCTTCTGTTTGGTGTCCAACCACTGTTTCCGGGCGCTGACATTGTAATACAGGCTCCATTTCTCGTCACCTTTCAAAATGCGGTCCAAGAAAGGTTCAACTTAGTCACGTGCAAGTAGGGAAACGCATGCACTCATGCGTTCTGTTCAACTGTGAGTTGATGAGGTACCGAAATTTCCCTCTTGTGCACCTCCCAAGTTGACGCAGGGGCGTGATAATGCTCGTGCATGTAGTCCCCAGCTGTTCTGCTAACTCTCATGTGGTCACACGTGGGTAGGTCTCCACTAAGATCATCAGAATGTCCATACCAGCGGGTCTCCTAGCTCTGGGGCGGTTTGACAGGTCAAAATTTCCCTCTCAAAACCGTTCGAACCAACGCCAGCACTGACGATGTGATATGTCATTGGGGTACACACTGGTAATGTTCCTTACAGCAATTACACGGGTGCCACCAAGACGAAACTCATACAGCATGCAATGGCGGATGTACTCCTTGTCCAATTTTATGTTGGCTGGCGCCCACACTCTTCGCCCTTTGACGGCTAACTGCCATTGACTTAAGTCACCTACCTGCTGATATCTTGCCGGTGTGTAACGCAATTTCAGTGGCCAATGTGCGCCGTGGCCGGGGCTTCGATTTCGGGTACCTCGTCATGGGACATTACTTTCTTTCCAACCCATTATTTTAGAGTCTTATAGTTTTAAACTTAGCAATCTTGAGGAAAAAGTCTCCACCTGATGCTTTTAATTTGAGTTGGTCGTTTTGCACTTGTAGAACAATCAAGAGCTGTAATGAAGACAAACGCTATCACTACGTTTAATCTTTGCTTTCAGGCGTCACTTATCTTCGAAAATAATGCCTAAATGGAAGGAAGTACAGGGTGTCCCACTCGCTACAGAATCCGGCATTTCTTTAACAATATTGACACCAATGAAGATATTGCAACGATATTTTAAGTGGACTTATCTCATTTCGTGCGAAATGTGATGACATCACATGTGCTGGAAGTGGCCACCATTTGCGTCCAGACAGCATTGAACCCAGCGTACCGTAGTGTGGAAAGTTCTTGCCAGTACGTTCACCGTCACTGCCTGAATTTCTTCGATGATATTTACTTTCAAGGCATCTATGGTTCGCGATTTCTTTTGGTAAACTCTCCCCTTTTAGATACCCCCCATAAAAAGTAAACAGGAGGCGTCAGATCGGGCGAACGCGGTGCCATAGACCCTTGGAAATGACGCGGTCGCCGAAAAAAGACTGAATTTCGGCCATACTGGTGTGCAATGTGTGTGGTGTCGCTCCATCATGCTGGTAATACCCAATGGAGAGTTCTTCATCGTCCAATTGATTTACAAAGGTGTTGAAGTATTCCATATATGCAGCTGTTGTGATGGTTTTATCTAAGAAGAGCCGCCCCGGTGGCGCAGTGGTCTAAGGCGCTGGCCTCTGATCATTCGTCCGTAAGGGGTGCGGGTTCGAATCCCGGTCAGGCATGGATGTTGTGTTTGTCTTACGGCACTGGCTCTCTCCCTTCCCTGGAACCAGTGACCCTAAATTAGGGACGGGCGACTGCTTATAGCCCATTGAGTTGCTCACGGTGGTCGTTAAACCTCCAATAAAAAAAAAAAATCTAAGAAGATGGGACCAATTATGCGGCGCCGGGTCATCCCACACCAAACACCAATTTTCTGTGAATGAACGGGTTCTTCATGTATCGCTTTGGGTTTTCATTGGCCCAAATATGGGAATTTTGAGAATTGACGTATGCAGACAGGTGAAAACACGCCTCGTCCGAGAACTACGTGTAGTCCAGAATGCCCGGATGTTCCCGAAGAAATGTCTGAAATCATCGATAGTATGTCACTCCTTTTAAGTGGGGGACTCTTTCAGTTCGTGGACCACAGAGATACGGTACGCATAAAGCTTCGCTTTTTTCACAGCACGTTGACAAGTGCTTTTCGACAGCCCTGTTTCCTGTGACGGCGAAGTGACTTCCTTGGACACGCAAGTAGTCTGCCCTTTATATCCTGGATCATTTCCTCGGACATCTGTGGACGACCTCCTGCATGGTCGTCTAATAAAGTCCTCTTGGTTTCCAATTTCTTTGAAAATGCCCAAATTGTGGACTTGCTCGGATGATGTCTGCCTGCAAACCTCTACAGGAATTGCTGTTGACAAGATTTATCAATTCTGTTTTTCAATAAGTGCGAACAATAAACACTCGCTCCACCAGAGTATACCGATACATTTTCACACGTACGCGAACAAGCACGAGCACTCACTATCAACAACCGTATGGTGTAAACACGCTCAGTGAAATGGCACAACAAAGCAGCAGAGAGGCGCGTCCGGCTGGCTGGCGGACTGCTCCTCAGTGGCGCCACACTTAGGAATGTGTCTACCACTAAGGAGCACTCCGGATGGCTGGCGGACAACGCCGGGTTCAATGCTGTCTAGACGCAAATGGGGGCCACTTCCAGCACATGTTGTGATGTCATCACATTTCGCATGAAAGGAGGTAAGTCCACTTCAAATTTCGTTGCAATATCTTCATTGGTGTTAATATTATTAAAAAAAATGTCGGGTTCGGTAGCGTGTGGAACACCCTGTATTTCGTCTTTTATCTTTGCTCAATCTCATCTAGCACAAGGTTCTCTCTCCATTTCATTTACATACCTCAGGTGACACCGAGTTTGATAAATGTTTCATGAAAGTCGACCGCTGTTCAAACAAGGAATTTTGCAATATGCTGAGAATTGCACTTCACCCCGTAGGAATTGGTTTCTACGGAAATAATGTAGAGCACAATAGTTCGAGACACTCTTTCGACAAATTTCGCATTCTTTAGACGACGGAAAGGAGTACAGGAGATGAATGAGGTCCTAGAATTTCTCGCGGATCGATCTCTTTGGAGACAAACATTCCATCGTGGATTAATTAAGTTTTCTTCATATATCCAAAAGTTTTCTTGGTTTTGTCAGAAAGAAACAATTCATTCAGAGGAGATTCTAGGTAAAAAGAATTGGGGAGGGACAAAATTTTGCATGTGCCGCTAATAAATGTAAAGGTAACTATGTAACATATAAATACAAAATACATTCCACACAGATAAAATACATAGCTTGTCTCAAAGCAACTGAGGCCGCCCCGGTGGCGCAGTGGTCTAAGGCGCTGGCCTCTGATCATTCGCCCGTAAGGGGTCCGGGTTCGAATCCCGGTCAGGCATGGATGTTGTGTTTGTCTTACGGCACTGGCTCTCTCTCCCTTCCCTGGAACCAGTGACCCTAAATTAGGGACGGGCGACTGCTTATAGCCCATTGAGTTGCTCACGGTGGTCGTTAAACCTCCAATAAAAAAAAAAAAAAAAAAGCAACTGAGAATCTTTTTTATAAAAAAATACGCAATACTGTTTTTGACCTTGGCACGAGTCTCAAAAAAACGGTAGTCGTTGTCGTAACCATAGCAACCGCCACACCTGTTTATCACGCGTGCGTCGTCGTTAGTGCTGTTTAATATAGAGCGCTGTTTTGTTTCGTGAACCCCTAGCAAAGCCGCCCTGGTGGCGCAGTGGTCTAAGTGATGGCTTATGACCTTTTGTCCGAGAAGGGTCCGGGTTCGAATCCCGGTGAAGCATGGATGTTGTGTTTGTCTTACAGCACTGGCTGTCTCCGTTCCCTAGAACCAGTGACCTTAAATTAGGGAAGTAGTGCATAAATGGGGATTCGAATCCACATACCTCATGAGGTATGTGGGGGTTTCTGATCCATACCTCATGAGGTATGTGGGGGTTTCTAATCTATGAGGTATACAGTGAATCCCCCGCCCCACAAAACTCGCACTTTTTCCCGTTGGTAACACTATTTAAGCCCACATAAGTTGGAGTGACGGTCATAAAGGGTTAAATTTATGCTTCCACTTGGGGAAATCCCAGAAATAGGGTGTCAAAGGGTTAAACATCGCTCTCCAACGGGAAGCAAGAGTTTATTGAACGACGAAACTCGCACTTTTTAAGGTGGCAACACTATTTAGTCCGACTCCTTTTCTAAATGGAAGCAGAGGTAAAAAGTTAAGCTCTTCGGGGTGGCAACACTGTTCAAGCCCACATGAGTTTGGGTGACGGCCATAAAGGGTTAAATTTATGCTTCTACTTAAGGATGTTTCCGGCAATCCCCAAAATAGGTTGTCAAAGAGTTAAACATCTCTTTCCACCAAGAAGTGACAGCTTAGTGAGTGATGAATCTAGGATTTCAAAGGGTTAATTGCTGCCTTAAGGGGTTAAGCTTGTGATCAGAAGCTGGAGGGTAATGAATAAAAAATGAATACGATGTTAAACATCGCTTTTCAGCGTGAAGCAAGGGTTTGTTGAGCAACGAAAATCGCAATATTTTCCAATGGCAACAGTATTGAATCTTACATGAATTGGGGCACATGTTTTTATTTTGGGAGGTGCTTTTAACCCTCCTTGTAAATATAAGTGTGAAGTGGATTCATTTTATCCACCAAACTTTTTTGACCTCTTTGGGTTTTATGGGTTCCCAATCTACTTGATTATAACACACAATTAAATTTCCATGGGCTGGTTATATGAAAAATTTCCCACCAACGGCGATTGAAACAAGCGCATTTTTATGGAAATTTATCGTTAATTTAACTGTAAATTTAATTTACAGTTAAATTATTTCGTTGTGGGGTACCTATAATGCTGTGTCGTAAGCAGCCACTCCAACGCGTTTTTCTTTGTTTGTGTACGCTAATGTTTTAATCACTCGCAAATATGGGAACGATGTTGGCGCCTTGTTACATCAATGCAAGATACCAATAAAATGCAAATCACCTATATGGAAGAAATTCACACCCGTGCGGTTTGTTCACGCACATAAAATTTAAATCTAAGACTTTTCCTAACCATCGCACCGGGAACGAAGTTCCAAAAAACCTATTTAAAAAAAAAAAAAAAAAAACTTTGAGGGAAGTAGCTGACGAGTGCCAAAGTTATCACTGCCGACACACGCGTGACGCATTTTATCGAAAACTTGTTTATTCAAACGAATATGAATATGAAAGAATATGAAACATCAGACTGAGATTGCAATACAAATATTTAAGAAGCACCTAGACATTATATCCTGGGATTCAAATGGGTAATTTATTTGTTGCTTGACGGGGATTGCGTAGCCGGAACAGTAGGAGTACCAATTTCCCCAAGTGGAGGCATAAATTTATGCCTTTATGACCATCACTCCAACTTATGTGGTCTTAAACAGTGTTGCCAACGGTTAAAAGGGCGAGTTTCGTGGGGTGGGGTGGGGGATTCATTGTATACCTCATGGATTAGAAACTCCCACATACCTCATGAGGTATGGATCGGAAACCCCCTCATACCTCATGAGGTATGTGGATTCGAATCTCCATTTATACACTACTTAGGGATGGGCGACTGCTTATAGCCCATCGAGATGCGCACGGTGGTCGTTAAACTTTCAATAAAAATAAATCCCTAGCAAGTGTTTTCGCGCTGTAATTTTTGGAAAAAATGGATGTTAAAGAAGAACAAAAATGCGCTATTAAATTTTGCTGTTGACTTAAGAAGTCTATCGTTACGCAAGAGGCTTATAAAGATGAATGTCTAGGTAAATCAACAATTTACAGATAGCATAAAGATGTTAGAGATTTTATACTGGGTTTTAGGATTTCATATAAAATCTCAAAATGCAATTTTTATTCCATCTCGTGCTCCACTTCCTTTGTCTCCACAAAGCGTGAGAAATTTCTCGGAGCCAGTTCCGCATTAGACACCGGATGCACGGTTATTTACTAAGACGACATTTTGTCTATGCGTAGTATCTGCACTTTGTATGTTGAATGGAGATTAACTCTATCGCGCCTCTTTTGATGCTTTTCAGGTTTCAATTTCAATGGTGCCGACTAAAGCACTAGCCCTCACATTTTACTTTGAGGCTTAAGATTTACCGAAAGCGGAGTGGTTCTTTCTCTCGGGGAACATTAGGATATGCTTAAGGGCATTTCTAGGGAGACAAGGGAAGGAGGCGAGGGACAGTTGTCTCTAGGTTTAGGACGCGATCGGTCACGAAAAGAAACGACGAGGTGATTGCCCCAGGGTATGTCTTAGGTGGACCGGTAGGTTAGGGATTTCACGACAGCGTGAGAGATGAAGGAAGGCAGGACTTAAGAAAAAGGAATTGGAGTTTTAAGCGGGAGAGTTAGGAAATATAGCACAACTAACGGACAACCTTTGCAGGCAATTAAATGAAGAAAAGAAAAGTTTCTTAGACATAGTTACGAATCGCAAGAATTATTTGCATACAATTATTATCATTTGGTTATTACGTGTTATTATCATCATCATCATCATCAACCCCTACGGAGTAGCAATTACAAGTTAACAACTATAATAAAGATAAGAACGAACTTGTTAACAATTGGCGCCCAACTCGGTTTACTCCAACCCTTTGGATTAAGTGACGACTCTGAGACTCTACCGCAGCTTATAGACAGCCGAAGAGCGGGATTTTTTCATACAGGTTTGAGACCCGTGCTTGATATGAACTTCTACTTGTGCTTCAAAGGACTATGGAAAACTACCTAATTAATCACTCATCGAGGTTTGTTTCAAGGATCCAAATGTAAGTACTTTCCTTTCCATTTTTTCACAAGTGTTGACACATCATTTTTTGACATGGCAAACGAAACAGATCCAGGACTCGGACCGAATCCATATATTACACCAGCCCTCATTGCAGGCTCTGCATCTCTAATACCCAACTACAATCCTACAGACAAGAATCTTAAAATTAATCCCTTTTTCCAAACCATCAAAGATATTGGAGATTTGGCAGGATGGAAAGATATGGAAAAAACAATTATTGCGCGGACGAAATTAAGAGGAGCCGCAGCTGATTTTTTATGTTCAAATCCCATCTTGCGTACGACAAACAACTACGACACTTTTAAAGCAACACTAACAGAGCGTTTTGACGACGAAGAGCCTGT
Source organism: Macrothele yani (assembly GCA_039090855.1). Taxonomy (NCBI): domain Eukaryota; kingdom Metazoa; phylum Arthropoda; class Arachnida; order Araneae; family Macrothelidae; genus Macrothele; species Macrothele yani. Next base: position 131,668,912 of record CM076996.1, on the reverse strand, counting down.
AGCTATGCGTCCATCGGCACTCTCTAACTGTTTTCAAAGAGAAGATGAAACAGTTAAGGAATTTGCAGCGAGACTCAGTGATCTTGCTGATAGTTACTTAAAGGTTACTCCGGATGATCCACCGCAATTGCGGCATTTCAAAGAGCAAACGAAATTGGGTCAATTCACATAGGGTTTGAGACCAGATCTCAGGAGATGGGTATTTTCGAATCCCCAGGATAATGCAACAACAGCAATTAGAGATATTAGCGAAGAGAGTAATACCAAATCTGCAGAACAACACATCCCAGTGGCTGAATCTTATTACATGTCACAACAGCCAGTTTCCAGGAAAGATGTATTGCTCAAAAACATTTTTTGAAAAATTGACGAAAGGGACGAAAACATTAGAATCTTGTCGGAGGAAATAAAAGATTTGCAACTTCGGAAAACAAGGTAAAATATAGGCCAGTATGATAGAATTTCGTAATCAACGGGACTCTACTGGTCAGATAATAGTAGAAACACTTATAAAACCAACAAAGAATGCTAGAACTGTGGTTCTTTTCAGCACATACGACGTAACAGCCCAGAGAAATCTTATCCCGATCTTTATGAAACCAGGCGTTATTAGCATCCTGAAACCAGGCCTAATCACATCCAACACTATGAAGTCATCCCTGATCCAATTTCATATGCCTCGCACTCGCAAGAGCAGCGTCTTAGAACAGAGGCGCGGCAGTCGGAGCGATCAGCCAACTGTACAAGCCAGCAGGATTTAAAATAAGACCGACGGCGTTCATGGGCCTGAATTCCGTCGTGATGGATACAACTTCTCCCTCCCCGTATTTCAGCGCATATGAAAATGGCCCTCTGCGAAGCCCGCTATGTGACGAAGCATATGCCTGGAAGAAGGGAGTAAAGCACATTCTAGTGAAAATTCTGAAACTACAAAAACAAGTGCTCTTCCTATCGTTAATAGTTTACCTGCGTTTATTACTAATGAACCACTAGCGACAAAAATTGATAGGAAAATTGTTTTTCCTGAAACTGTCATTCCTGAAGAAAATCAGCCCACTATCACTCATGAAACTCAAAATACTTCTGATGATGGGAATAATGATTCTAAGGTATAACGAAGTAAATTTCTCTGTCATTTTTGTACACGCCAGGGCTCGAACCCGGGTCCCCTCATTCCGGAATAAGTCACTCTACCAATTGAGCTACGCGGACGTTCGTTCTGACTGCTATCTGCCTTTATGTCGTGTGCGTCATGCTGGGCAGGCACGTCGCAAAGGAAAATGACAAAGTTCCTACAAGTATTTCTAGGATAATTAATATGAACCCTACAGAAATCATTCCTGATCTTTCTAAGATAAATCAGTACAAAGCTGAAGCTGACTCCATGAAAGATGAATCCACTAGTGAACAATCCCTGACAGAAAATTCCAATCTAGTCAAAAGTGTTGAAAATGAATCGGCAGTTAAATCCAAAACTGTAAATGAAATTCTTCCTAATGTGAAAAACAAAAAATCACTCTTAGGTGAACTGAATCGTGAGACTCATCACAGATCATCTATGCAATCCTCTTTACCTACAACTTAAGTTAGTCCAGATTACCAAACCCCGCAAGATGCAACTTCCCTTAAATTCGCGCAATTCATGATGTGGAACACGAAGAAAGTCAAATACAAACCGTAATAACGCCAAGCCAATCATTCACACAGGTGAAATTTTGCTAAATCGGAACATAACGGAAACGGACAATGAACACAGTATTATCATATCACGTGTACATGTGTATAAAAGAAATCATGCAGGTGATCTTCGATTTCACACAGGTGCTACTACTGTATAATACTACTTAATCGATTTTGGTTTGTTAGCATTCAGGTGATGGGTTTTAACAGCAGAGGTGATTTTCCTTTGGAAACTGTGTATCTCCGTTGGGTTATGAAATGCTGCCTGTGAGAGATGACAGTGAAAGAGGGATTATCAATTAGTATTATTCTCCTACTAGTCTGCGATTCCACTCAGCCGCGTTCCGTGCAGTGTGACAAGATTGGATGCGATCTAATCTTCCCATCACATCGTGGAATCTCTTCTCGTGTTCCTTTCACTGTTGCCATAGTGATCGATCCGAAGAATCCTCTTACCCAGACTCTTAAGCAGATCATGCTCATGTTTCTTCTACACCTTCCTGTCCCCGATGTCATAGAACGAGGTTTACCAGCTTTCCCAAAAGATTTAATTTCAGCACCTCTTGTAATTTAAAATCCTGTTTTCTTTACAATTCCTGTTATCAGCTTAATTAAAATTTCCAGCTTTGCCATTATGAAAAACATTATGAAAGATATAGAGACCTGTGGACTAAATGGCAGTTAAAAGTTAACGAATTAGGTAATTTAACCCAACAATCAATGTCACAATATTCCAAAAAATAAACCGAATTCTCTGTTTTAATGAGCATGTGTTATGAATCCTTTCCAACACGAAAGAGCCGCCCCGGTGGCGCAGTGGTCTAAGCGATGGCCTCTGATCATTCGTCTGAACGGGGTCTGGGATCGAATCCCGGTGAAGCATGGATGTTGTGTTTGTCTTACGGCACTGGCTCTCTCCCTTCCCTGGAACCAGGGACCCTAAATTAGGGACGGGCGACTGCTTATAGCCCATTGAGTTGCCCACGGTGGTCGTTAAACCTCCAATAAAAAAAAAACACGAAAGAAAATTTTCGAAGCAGATTTTTGGAAAAAGAAAAACAAATCTCCTATAAAAAAAAAAAATGCATTTACTCCCTTTAGTGGAAAAATCGCTCAAATAATGCGTAGTTTTTCCAGTGCACTTAATAGTGAATAGAGATAGTTCCAAAATAAACTTTTTCAACAAGATTTCTTGAATAGGTGAGCATACATAGCTTGTCCCAAAACAACCGTGAATGTTTTTTTTTTATAAAAAACGTGCAATACTGCGTTCGACCTTGGCACTTGTCTCGAAAAAACGGTACTCGTTGTAATTACCATAGCAACCCGCCAGACATGTTTATCACGCATGCGTCATCGGTAGTGCGCAGTTTGATAAGCGTTGTTTCGTGAACTCTTAACAAGTGTTTTCGCGCTGCAATTTTTCGAAAAGATGGATGTGAAAGAGGAACGAAGATGAGCCATTGAATTTTGCTGTCGACTTAAGAAGTCTGTCGGAGAGACTTTCCGTCTTATGCAAGAGGCTTATAAAGATGAATGTCGGGTCAATATACAAATTTTCGTTCAGACAGATAATCATAGATGATAGGGCAGCCAATTCTCATAGCACGATATATAATAATCTCCATAGCTAAAAGACACACATAATACACTTTATTACGCTTCGTTAAATACAATTTTAAAAAAAGAAGGTTGAAAAAATTCATGAGACCTCTCAGATCAACCTCGTACCCATCTTCAGATGAAGGAAACAACAGTCCGGGTGAGAGTAACATGAGTATACAAGAGTGGTAGACGCGTGATGTGACATCTGTGCAAATGGGATTGCGCCGCTGAATTTACAAAGTGAAATGGCAATTAACAGTACAACTTTCAGTATTCCAGCAATTAATTGAACCTTATACCACAAGCATGAGCAATCACAAAGGTTATTGCTAACATACAGTAGTGGCTAAAATTGTGGAAACCTTTTGGAAAAAGTGTATTTTTGAGGTTTGGTGGCTCGTACAACCACTTTTGTTTAGAGTAATACCATAAAATTATACATCAATGGGATGATAATTTCATCAAGAATGTAATGCAATGAAGTTTGTTCAATTATTTGTATTCTATGAAAAGTTATAGCCAAATAACCAGAAAAATGCTTAGGTTGATATGAAGTAGTTTTCCTTCATTTGAATGTAGCCAATAAGCATGAGTGTTTGGAGAGCCAATCAGGCGTTATCTTGTTTTGGCAATGAGCCAATCAGGTCACAGTAGGATTCAGCTATTGATGTCATGTATTAGAGCCGAGAGGAGGACATTCGTCAGTGTGTTATTTGATTGCTATCAAGTTGGGTTTTGTGTGTGTGTGTGTGTGTGTGTGTGTGTGTGTGTGTGTGTTATTTTATTTAGTGAGCTTGTAAAACGTAATAAAATTAAAGAAATGGCGCAAAGAGTTGACTGGTCACCCAGAAAACGATGTAAAATAGTACTATTAAGTGAACAAAGCTTCAGTTATGAAGAAATTAGAAGAACAATTGGTGGAGACTTAACCAAAAGTGGAGTTTCTAAATTTTTGAAGAGGTATAAAGAGATTCTGTCACTACAAAACCAGACTGGGAAAGGCAGGAAAAGGTGCCCAACAGCAAGTGATGATAAAAGAATTAAGAGACTGTGCCTAGGTGACAGAAGAAAATCATCTGTGTGTATACAAGATGAAATGGCACAATGCAATGTGAAGTTGAGTTCAAGGACCGTTCGGTGCAGACTGCAGGAATTTGGTCTAAAAGATAGAATTCCACGAAAAAAAGCCATTTTCATCTCTCAAACAAAAGTTGAAAAGACTAAACTGGGCTAAAACCCATGTTAACTGGACACCGGAACAATGGGACAGTGTTACTTGGAGTGATGAGACCAAACTCTCCCTCTTTGGTAGTGGTAGCATAAAATACGTAAGGAGAAGAATCGGAGAAGATTTGCATCCTGATTGCATTACATGTACCGTGAAACACCCAGTCCGTGTTATGATCTGTGGTTGTATGACATCAAAAGGTGTGGGCAGAATTTGCGTGATTAATGGAAATATAAATGGCCGGAAAATACATTAATGAAATACTTGAGCCCAAACTGAAGCCTTCCGCACGTGATCTTTTCCAAGATAATGAAGCGTTTATGTTTCAACAGGATTCAGCTCCATGTCATGTTGCTGCTGTGTGCATAAAGTGGTTTCAACATAATCATATTCCACTGCTGGAATGGCCTGTGAATAGCCCAGACCTTAACCCCATCTAAAATCTATGGACACGACTAAAGAAACTTGTTAGTCAGAAGCAACCCAGCAATAAAACCCAATTAATATAACCAATAATTCAATCTTGGTTTCACATTATAACAGCTGCAGAATTAAAAAACTTGGTTCACTCCATGGGAAGGCGTTGTAAGGCCGTAATTAACGTTACAGGTTACCCAACTAAGTATTAACTGACATGGTGAAAAGTTTTGTATATCTCCTTTTTTCTTTGTGTTTCACTTTTCTTCTTTAAAACTGCTGTTCTAATACCAAATCATTCATAAACGTTATTGCATCACATTTGTGATGAAATTATCTTTCCACTGATATATAATTTTATAGTATTACTCCAAAACAAAGTGGTGTTATGAGCCATGAAACCTCAAAAATGCACTATTTCCAAAAGGTTTCCACAACTTTGACCACTACTGTAAGCTTTCAATAAATTAAAGAAGTTATACACTATATTGACAAAAGTCACCGGACACTTAGAAGAGAAACACAACATAGCATTTATTCACATACATTAGGACGGTGTCGGTCCACCTTTGGCTTTAATGCATGCGCTGACCCTTCGAGACATGCTTTCGACAAGGTTTTGGAACACAGCGATAGGTATGCGCTTCCATTCAGTACATAATGCTGCGGCTAACTCTTGCTTAGTAGTAGGCCTTGGTTCCAAGCTTCTTATGCAGCGCTCTAATTCATCCCATAGGTGCTCTATAGAATTAAGATCAGGGGCCTTGCTGGCCAGTCCACACGATACGGAATTTTCGTCAAACCGCGCAGTAACAGTCCTTGCTTTATGGTTCGGTGCATTATCCTGCTGGTACCAACAAGGCTCGGTCCCATACTATTGCCACAGAGTTGGTAGGGCATAATTGTCCAGAATATCGAGGTAGACGTGCTGGTTAACAGGTTTGTCCACGATAACCAATGGGCTGGGACCATACCACGGAAACCACCCCCACACAAGTACACTGCCAGCTGCAAACTTGACCGTAGGAACAGTACACTGTGGTAAATAGCGTTTCCCCGGCTGCCGCCATACCCTCACACGGCCATCCGACTGATGGATCGTGTATCTGGATTCATCAGGGCATAGAACCCGTTTCCATTGATCTACGGTCCACGATAAATGTTCTTTACACCATGCTAAACGACGAGTAGCCTTCCGAGTGGAGATGAAAGGCTTATGAGCAACCACACGACCACGGTAACCCATGGAATGAAGTTCTCTGCGAATGGTACGTGTACATACCGAGTTCCAGCATTTTTACTCACCTGTACACTGAGGTCTTGTGCAATACTCCGTCGATTAGCTGTAACGACTCTCCTGAGGCTTCGACGTCCTCTATCACTGATTTTCTTTGGTCTGCCGGTGCGTTTTGCTGCTTCAGGCACGCCATGTGTCTTCCACTTATTCAGTACATCCAAACAGTTGACTTGGGTATGTTTAAGCGCCTCTCGGTTTCTCTTATGAACAAACCATTAATATAACACCCAACAATATTTACTTTCTCCAAGTCAGTTCTTCCCCACCGCGACATTTTCACTGGACCTCACAAGGCGATATCATCGCGGTCATCTGCAGGCTTGTTTTTATACTGTTTGCAGATGTACCGCGCATCTTAAGAACGCAGCGGATCAATTCATTTGCTTTTGAAGGGGTGTCCGGTGATTTTATCAAGTATGTGACTTGGAGAGGTCTTTCAGCCAATTTAAAGGTATTTTGAGAGAAAACAGGAGCGTTGTTTTCGACAACCTGAAATGCTATGTGGTTGCTAGTTGTAATAGCAATAAGTTAGTGAAAAACCCTGGTTTTGAGTTAAGTAATTTAAAATTTGCAAAGTAAATTAATTTCTTATGACTGTATAAGTGCAGAAATTATAGAAAGTTATTAAAAATATGGAAAGAAATATATCATATGTTTTGGTAATTTGTTTTTTTTTACATATTTTCTCATTTTGAATAAATAGTACTTTATGTACATATTTGGAAATTTTTATTACATTACGCTCTTGCTATCCTAGCCCTAGTCATCATATTTAAAGTATATACAGTAGTAGCACCTGTGTGAAATCGAAGATCACCTGCATGATTTTTTTTTTATACACATGCACACGTGCTAACAAACCAAAATCGATTAAGCTTTAAATCCATCTTACGGATTTAAAAAATGTCAGATGCTGACAGGAAAACGCACATAGCGCCATAGATTGTTGGCCACCGTGGTGTAAGGCTAACGCGCTCGGCTAGATATCGAGAGATTCGGGATTCAATTCCCCGAAGGCGGCCGAATAACAACTTTTCTGTTGTTGTGCGTTGCTAAACGTGGAAAGAGCGATGTCATTGTTTATTCACTGACGGCCACGTATTTGGAGGATTTTCACTCTAGGCTTAATATAAACTTCAAAAATAATAAATCCAAAAATGTATTACCACTGCGGATTAGGAGTTCATTATACACACCGACAAGACGTTACATTATGACCACCTACCTAATAAACTATAGGACAACCTTTAGCCCGCAAAACAGCGGCCACTCGGCGAGTCATCGATTTGATGAGGTAGCGATAGGTATCCTGGGGTATCTGGTACACTGTTAAAAGTTTTGTAGTAGGTTGCAACAGAAATTGGTGCAACCTACTAAAACATTTTCGAAACCTGTTAATTCACCACTTTTTGGTGCAATTCATGATTTATCTGCTCCTCCGAGCAATCACGGGATAGAATTCTTAACCTCCAGATTCGCTAAACATGAATGTCGGGTGCTTCGACTAACGAGTCCTGTGATAGTTACATTCAAATTAAACGTAAACTTGAAGTTTGGGCATTCTGGGTGGTGTAGCGGTTAGCATACTCGGGCGCTATCTGGGAGACGCGGATTTGATTCCCGCTCCAGGACAACGAAATGTTCTGTTTTCGGATATTATCTGACTTACCATCCATGTGATATTTACACCATAACACGGATTCACATCTTCACAAATTCGTATCGTATGGTGTAATCCCGTATTCTATTCATAGTTATTCTGATTAATTGTGAAGTCTAAAATTAGGTTTCCCTCGTAATGGCAGAAATTCAATATTTTATGTGGAGAGAAGTTATTTCTGCTTTTGAGGGTCGTCATAGGATTAAATTTACCAAGGAATTATCATGCCTCGCAGCATATTGGCGTATATACTTTGGTGAAATATTTCTGCATGGCAAACAAGCAAATTTCCGGGATTAATATTTTCAGAGACATGAGTATAAAAAGAGGAATCAAAGAAGATGCTGCAATAGGTACGCATTCATTTGCCTACAGTCATTCAAAGTAAGGAATGTCTCCATCACTCAGTATTAGTGCTCGAAGGTGAATGGAAGTTCTTTGTAAATTATATGTAAAAATGAGAAAATGGCTAGACGGCACTTTATTTAAGCTAAGAATATTTTGAAACATGAGTAGGTGGACTAGAAAGACATAAAAGTAAAACAAATCAGACGTCTGTTAGGTTCATCAGATAAAAATAGAGGAGATAAACATTTATTTTCCATAATAACAGACTTCGCTCAATAACTTTATGACGTCACTCTCTCGCTGTCTTTTACCAAACCATGAACGTGGGCTTTTAACGATTCGTAAACATGCTGATGAAATCTTGTGAATGGGAAATTTTCAAACATTTCACTCCCCTGGGGGTGGATTTCCTGTGCCTCCGTCTACATGCTCTCAATTGAGAGGCAGTTGCAGTCTGCCATTAATAATATCTCTTTCTGGGCTTCTCATAATGGCTTCGGCTTCCTTACATAGAAAACTGTTTGTGTGCATTTTTGTCGCAACCGAGGTCTGGACCCTCACCTCCATTTGGGGATCGCTACTATTCCTGTGGTTACAGAGGTTAAGTTTCTAGAATTAACATTCGACCGCGCATTCACCTTCCGACCTCACATTCTATCCTCAAAGGTGAAGTGCATGCGCTCATTGAGAATCCTGAAGGTCCTCTCCGGTACGTCGTGGTGGGGCTGACAGGTGCTCAGTGCTTCGCATTTATCACTCTTTGTCCAGTCAAGGTTGGACTATGGTTATGTGACGCACGGATCAGCCCGGCTTTCTGTCTTAAAGCTTCTCGATCCCGTACATCACCAGGCTCTGCGCCTTTGAATCGGAGCCTTTAGTACGTCACCCGTGCATAGTCTTTATGCCGAGTCTAACGAACACCGTTACGCCTTCGCAGTCAGCAACTGTCTCACCAGTTCTGTACGAAACTGAAATCTCTCCCTGATCATCCACTGCATGCTCCCGTCTTCCAGCCACAATGAGTTCGCTTGTTTTCCAACCGCCCTTTTTGTGTTCCAACTTTCGAGATTCGTCTGTCGAACATGGTGGGCGATGCTGGCCTTGATCCGTCGTTGATTAGTTTGACCAAGGCTTTTATTGATACCCCTTGGCAGCCACTTCAGGCAATTGCTGATCTTTCTGTGTGGCCCAAGCCTTCCACGCCTGCACAAGTCTACCAGCAGCTTTTTGTCGAGCACCTTTCGTTCCATCCCGATTTTGTGCCTGTCTTCACCGATGGCTCTAAATCCGGTGATGTTGTCGGCAAGGATGTTAGAAGAAAGAGGAGCTGGCAACAGCCCCTCTCCCTGTGCTTCTGGCGTGACGCCAATTTTTATCAGCTGACTACGCCAATGCGCCCAACCTGAGAATCTCCTGTATATCTCTATGTGGAAATTGCGATTTTGAACGGGTTTTTTGGACACTTACTCTACCCATACAGGCATGAAAAAAATTGAGGCTGAAATATTAATTCCCATAGTAAAAAATTTCCAGAAAAAAATAGGAAAATATGTGTTGGTATTTCTTTAAAAAATTGAACAAAATAATGATTTTTTGAGCGGAAGTGCATAATGCGCATGGTTACTTGCATACTGCCCAAGCAAGTAACCATGTTTAAAATATAACCAAATCCCTTATGTTAAGAAATAAGAAGTCCGAAATATTCCATCTTTCCATCCTTGGTTTGCGTGCGCTAAGCAAAACTGCTTAAGCCACAGGAAGTGACGTCACGTTCCCGAACTCCCGCAGCATAGACTCCCACCACCTCAGAGAAAGGACATAAACAGCTGATCTGTTTTGGCTTCACTCAAAACGGGTCCCTTCACCTACCTCTTCTTCTAACCTCCTTGGTTGTAGGCTCTGCATTTGTGTGTGGTGATGAGACCTCTGCGGGGAGGCTTATTCAAGAAGCGACACTTTTCTCGGCATAGATGTATGCGGTGCTCCTCGCCTTCCGTCACATCCAGTCTGAACCCCATCGTCGCGTCATGCTTTGCACCGACTCCCAGTCTGTCATCCACGTTTTACCTTCTCATGAGGGCAATGATTCTCCAGTCACCAGAGATGTTCGTCCCCTCCTGCGGACTTTGATTGGTGCTGGATTCCTGGTTCAATTCTGTTGGGTTCTTGACCATATTGGGATTCCGGGCAACGAGCTGGCAGATGCCTATGCCAGATCCGCATCCTCCTTGCCCATCACTCGACTGCCACTGTGTTTCCGAGATTTTCGTTCTGCCATCCGTGCATTCATCATGGCTGAGTGGCAGTCCCTCTATTCTCAACAGGGCAGGAACGAACTTCTCTCCATCAAACCACAGATCGGACTATGGCCATCTAGTTTCCGAATAAACCGTCGTGAGGAAGTTGTCCTTGCACGTTTCCTTATTGGGCATTGTCGTTTTCACCCATCGCTTATTGCTGTGTGACGACACTGCCCACTCACTGTCGCTCATGTTCTCTGTTGGTGTGTTCGTTTCCGTTCTCATCGCTTTCATCATTTCTGTTTCAATTTGTTAGACGACAGCGCAACTAGGCAGAGGATCTTACACGACCACTGGGATGTATTCGCAATTTTTTGATTTTTATAACAAATCACCTTTTTCAAACCCATCTAGATTTTAAAGGTTTCCTCATTCTGATTTGTCACTTTTACGACATCAGCCGGCTTTTAATCTTTGTGTCACGTTTTTAAAGGTCTTTCTTTGATTGTTAAATGATAAATACACAGTTGACGTGGATCAGGAACATCAAATAAGAGTCATCGCTCTTTCCACGTTTATAAGTGAGTCACGGAAAAATTTCTCATCGGCCGTGACTCACTTATAAACGTGGAAAGAGCGATGACTCCTATTTGATGTTTCTTTGATTGTCTTGTAACTGGCGCTTTTAGGCTAAACATGGCCCTTGCGCCATAAAAATCAATTAACCAACCATCCCCTGTGGGCTTACGTCTTTAACTTAAGGTAGAGGACATTTCTCATTAATCAAGAAAATATCAGGTAACCACAAAGTATTTGTCAATTTTGGAGACTGAGACAAAATATAACACATACCTAGTAGAAAAGCAAATTATTCATCTAAATAATTACCATGGGCATCAACCACGTTCTGCCAACGTGTTAACAGCTTTTATATATACCCTTGTAATAAAATGCTGGGTCATGGGAAGAAAATAAGTTTTGGAAGGCACCCTGCAACTCACTAAAGTTGGAGAAGTCTTGTCAATGATTGTCAAGTGAAAGAAACAAGTGATAGTCTGAAGTAGATATATTTGGTGAGTAAGCTGAATAACATAAACGCTCCCACCCAAGTTCTTTGATAGTGTTTCTGGTCAATGAAGCGGAGTGGGCACGAACGTTATCTTGAAGGTGCAGAACTCCCGTTCTGTTGCCCAATGGTGCTTCCATCTTTTTAAGTTGTTCACCGTACACTACAGCGGTGATCGTTTGGCCGAGTTGCAAGAATTCACAATGAACAACACAAGTGCTGTGCACCATATACACAGCATAACTTCACGTGGAGGCAGTGCTGGCTTCGATGTGTGAGGAATTGAGTCACTGGTGGACAACCAATGTCTGGAACGTTTTGGGGTGCTGTACTGGACCTACTTCTCATTACACGTGAGTACCCTATCCAAAAATGGTTCCTTGTCATAGAAAGACAGCAATGCAAGACAAGCTGAGACATGTGGCTGTTTGTTCACCGCGGAAAATACATAGGAGGACCCGTATGCCTTACCTACTGCATTCACATGTCTTCGGACGGTTTCATCACTAACACCAAATGACTGGGCTAGTTCCTGGCATGTTTGGCTACTCTCCAGCTCAGTAGCAACTTTCCGGGATTCTGTGTCAAGACTGACAGGACGACCACTCCGGGACGTTTCCTGAAGGGATTCATCTCCGTCTCTGAATTTTCGAAACCAATTCCGAGTTGTGCGTTTCTTCAGAGCATCTGCCCCGAATGCTATGCAATGTGAAGAGTTATTTCTGCATCAGATGAACCGAGCTTAAACTTTTATAACAAACACCCACAAATAATCCCCACTGATACCGCCATTGCAATCGCACTTCTTTGCACTACCAAACTGCTTACTCATCTGATTCATATGGGCAGGGCATTTTAGGATTTCAGCTGACGATCAGCGGAACGCCATCTCTCCGCAGATTCAATCATTACAACGAGTTTCTTTTGCTCCCTCGAAAAACGGCAAATACTTTTGTGGTTACCTGATAAGAGTCTTAAAAACGATGAACAAAGTAAAGGAATGCTACGGATTACTTTTGAGTGATATTTTTTACGATGTTTGCTCTCTGGACTAGTACAAAACATTTAAGATTTTTGCTTTTTCATTAACCAAATGCTTAAAAAGTTTAAATATCGACGTTGAACACTAGTTTTCACAAATTATGAAATATTAAGAGACCGCTGACCCAGTGGCTGCGCAGTACAAAGCGCTAGCTTTTAATCAATGGTTGAGATAGGCCAGGGTTCGAACCACGTGTGAGTGTGAGGCATAGATGGCTATCTCCCTTCCCTGGAATCAGTGATCCCAAATTAGGAACGGCGACTGCTTCAACCCCATCGAATTAATCATAGTGGTCGGTAACCCCCCCCCCCCCCCGCAATTATAATAAGGAACTATAGGGCTGTACACTTAGATGTTCTTTTTTTAATTTTGTTTCCATGGATTCTTATTTTACAAAATTTGAAATTTAAGAGAAAAGGTCATCTCTTTACTCAGCACATTATTTTATATTTGGCACACATACTAAATAAAAAAACCTTAAATTTTATGTTGTTGTTTTTCAAACGTTTCAAGCCTAAACTTATATTTTGGAAACCGTAAGAGCGAAGGGCATTTCTTTTTTAACTCAGATATTTATAATTCGGTGCAGGTGCTGAGGAAGCTCGTTGGAAACAACTGTAGTATCTTGATGATATTTTGCTTTTAATTATGATTTAATTTAGAGCAGCAAGAAACGGAAACTCCGTTGTATTCTTATCCTTTTGTCGACGTCAAAAAGAAATTTCTGGTGATGCATGAACACTGGTTTTCACAAATTATGAAAAAAAAAAAAAAAATCACGATTACTTGTCAAAGAAGAGTATATGGCGTGAAATCTAACACGGAGTCAGGATATTGTATGCAAATAAGTGGCAATGGCATAGGTTTTTTTTTTATTGGAGGTTTAAGGACCACCGTGAGCAGCTCAATGGGCTATAAGCAGTCGCCCATCCTTAATTTAGGGCCACTGACTCCAGGGAAGAGGGAGAGCCAGTGCCGTAAAACAAACACAACATCCATGCCTCACCGGGTTCGAACCCGGACCCCTTTCGGACGAATGATCAGAAGCCATCGTTTAAACCACTGCGCCACCGGGGTGGCGAGTATAGTTTTATGAACAGCAGAAGTTACCCTGTTGCAGTATAACTAATCATACTTCCATCAGTTTTGGTAGGCCATAAACTAACTCGTTATTATGATAAAGTAAAAACAGTCCAGTCAAGAGTGGCGTCGGACAGAAAGCTTCACAGGTAAAGTTAAATCATTTATACACCCTTTGTAAAAAAACAAACAAAAAAAACCACAGCACCCGATCGATCCATATGAAACTCCGCATAAGCATCGCGGGGCCGAATATGCAAGTGATTAAATAATAATAAGCCGAACATGCAAATGATTAAATAATGACGAAATAGTGCCCCGCAGTAGGGTGGAGTGAAAAAGGCCAGAAAAAAAACTTTTTTTAATTTTATTGTTTCCTGACCCAACAAATGGTTCTGCTTGGTTAAAAAACACAGTAAAAAATTCCAGCTCAGTAACTCGTCATCTTCAGGTTCCACACTAGGTTAAAAACATTTAATGCCGCTCAGGTGGCGCAGTGGTCTAAGGCGCTGGCCTCTGATCATTCGTCCGTAAGGGGTCCGGGTTCGAATCCCGGTCAGGCATGGATATTGTGTTTGTCTTACGGCACTGGCTCTCTCCCTTCCCTGGAACCAGTGACCCTAAATTAGGGACGGGCGACTGCTTATAGCCCATTGAGTTGCTCACGGTGGTCGTTAAACCTCCAATCAAAAAAAAAAACATTTAATTTTAAAGTCAAAAAAGTGAAAACATGAAAATAATTTTTTTTACAATATTTTTGTTTCCTAACCCAACAAATGGTTGTAATTGGTAAAAAAGGAACAGGAAAAAAGTTTCAGCTTAATCACTCGTCATTTTCAGGTTCCACACGAGATCCAAAGAAAAACATCTTGGTGTCGAACTTCGGAATTTCTTTCCGGGACTTGATTCGGCTGCGTATGAATCCATCCCTGGCTTCTGCTTCACATGTTGCAATTGACGCTTCTGTCACATGTTGCAATTGACGCTTCTGTCACCAGTCTCACATGCCTCTCTACTACTTGAGAATGTCAAGGGAGCTTCTCTGATCAATCTTGTTATGTCTTCGTCGCTGAGGCTCAAGGTAGCCGGTGGTTCCAAGATATTGTCCCAGCGTATCATCTCAAAATACTCCTCTGCTTTGAAATTCAATTTGGGAAGCTCAAAATGTCATATTTTCCCCTTGCAGTCAGTTTTTCTTGCTTTCAGTATTTTTCTCAGACCAAGTTCTCGAATGTGTGCTCTTTCATCTTCCAGCATCGCCAACAGAATGTTTTCAGAGTGAGCAAATTAACAGTTTCTCTGAATAACTTCGTGCACGATTGCCTTAAACTCTTCTGGCAAGAATTAACTTTTCTTTATCATTCCGTGAAGATGACGTGCTCCATGAGTTGCTCTCGGGATTTTCTTTATTTCAAACCAGGATGGCACATAAACTTTACAACATATTCTGCTAGGAGCTTTAAATCATCTGGTATTCCTGCGGTTGATACGTAAAGGCGAAGAATTCTTTTGGCTGTAGTGAGCTATCTTGAGTGGGCCATTTTCCCAGGACTCATGCTTGCTAAGTTTGGAGGGCACTCCCTCGAGGATACTGCCCTAGAAATATCAAGGAGGTATTTTTGGTCTGTACTGAGGTCTTTTTTGTCGCTGGAATAGAGACATAACTTGTCGCGGCAAGGGTTTCACACGTTTCCAGGGATTTTCCTATTGTTCCGGAAAACTGTTTTGGCCCAAATGTCTTTCCATCAATCTTCGGGAAAAGATGACGAAGAGGCAGTTCGTTGACTTGAGTTGTAAATATTCACTTGAGTTGTGGAACCTCAAGTTGGCAATATTTTGGGCTGAAATTTGGAGACAATTTGTTCTAGCCCATTTGGAACCTAATAATGAGTCGGGCAATATGAATTTCAAGAAAAGGTTTTCTTCGCTCCACCCTAGTGCGCAGTTCTTAAAAGCTCTATAAACTCTCTAGCTGCTGGAATACACTAACCGAGGAAGACTGAATTTGCAACACAAGCTGCTAAATTGAGACTGAGACACTTTAACAAGAACGAAAAATAACTATGTCTGTTGCTTCACACGTTTACATTTAATGAAAATTAAATGTTCCTTCAGTTTGGGAATACTTAGTACACTTTCCGGTACATTTAGTGTTAAGTAAATGTTATAAATAATTTGTAGTCGTTTTAGTCCTATTTTAGTCTTTTGGACTAGCAGTCTAATGCTGTTTGCATGTAGCAACCACAGTTGGAAACGGGTCATAAATTTGGACTAGGACCCCGACGTCCAATAACTGGACCCGATCCGGACCCGTAACTGACCCGGACAAATCTGCTTTGAACTATAAATATATATATACATATAAACGTAATATATTCATCCCAATAACTGCTTGATATTTAATAACTGAAATCCTTTTTTCATAATAAAATTTGGTTACTTGCTAATTTTTTTTTTTTTTTTTTTTTGGATTTTAGGTTTAACGACCACCGTGAGCAACTCAATGGGCTATAAGAAGTCGCCCGTTTCTAATTTAGGGTCACTGGTTCCAAGGAAGGGAGAGAGACAGTGCTGTAAGACAAACACAACATCCATGCCTCACAGGGATTCAAACCTGGACCCCGTTCGGACGAATGATCAGAGGCCATCGCTTAGACCACTGCGCTACCGGGGGCGGGTTGCTAAATTTTAGTGCCATTTTTAGTGCCACTATTTTGCGCAATCCAGAAGTAATGGCTGACTATGACCATGACCGTGAGTGTATTACAAATGGGAATTATTATTTACGATCACACAAATGTATTTAGATTGTTCACTCTTTCCACGCTTTGATGGAGGTGCGCATACGTTCATATGGTCTGTTAGATTTTTCGTTCCATAATATCTTATTACACCGTCTACATCTTTCTTTGTAATTATACACTTTCCACATTTTGAACAACAAGCAAGACCAAACACACAGAATTATTCACCGGTTTCTTAATGAGACAAAACAATTCCCAGCATTCACAGTTCCCCTTGTGGTTTTGAAGAAGCACGTATATGATGGCCTCGACGCCATTCTCAACCTCCTTAATATTAAATCCATTCATATTAATAAATAAGGAGTTAATTTCGACATGACATGTCATGGGAACGGGATGTTAGCACGTCGATATTTTGTCTGTCGACATTTACAGACAATTTTGTACCACACCCCTCTCTTGACATGAAATGTTTTATCAAAATCTGAGCTTTTGAAAACTCGACTGAAAAAAGTCTTTTGTGGACCCAAACCACCCACCCCGGAAAACCTTCTTCTTAAAATGATGCATAGTTTTTCCGCCAGAAGACATAGATGTATATCTTATTTTTGTCAATATCTCTGCTTCTAACGCTCCGATTTGACAAATTCTTTTTGTTTGAGAGCGTTTCTGGTGTGAAATGTTTCCCCATGTAATTTCGAATTTTCCAAGTAATACATAGATTTTCCTCTAGAGGGCGCACAGGTAAACTGCATTTCCCCCGATATCTCTGCTTCTAAATTTCCGATTTGAAAAATTCTCCCCGCATTGAACACAGCTCCAGAAGGAAATGTTTTGCATGGAATTTCGAATTTTTGGTAAAGAATGGTTTGGGTACCAGGGGACGTAAATATGTATTCCTGCTTCTGATGCATTTGCAGCAAAATCTAAGCTTTTGAAAACTAGATTAAAAAATTATTTTGTGGACCCATACTGCTCACCCGGGAAAACCTTTTTAAAATAATACACAGTTTTTCCGCCAGGGGGCGTAGATTTATATCTTATTTTTGTCGACATCTCTGCTTCTAAGAGTCCGATTTAAAAAATATGTCTTTGTTGTAGAGCGTTTCCGGTGTGAAATGCTTTTCATATAATTTCAATTTTTGTTAACGCACAAGTCTGCCACTAGAGAACGTAAGCTCACGTTTCCATTTTTAACCTAAACCTGCAAGAATAAAAATCCGATTAAAAAAATTCTTTTTCATTGAGCTACTACTAACTATAAAAGTTTTTGGGTGCATTTTCTTCCCATAAAAATGCTAAATTTTGACGCTAGGGAGCCAATGTTTAATTTATTTTTCTTAATATCTCTGCTTCTACATGTACGGTTTAAAAAAATCTTTCAACACCGTATGTCGTTTACCTTGTGGAACACTTTAAGCTCGTATATGAGGAGTTTTATAATTCGCGGTTCTGTCGCTACCCTGAGGAAAACGTTTTGTTAATTCAACCAAACAATTTGGTCGATATGCAGTCAACAAAAATGTTACCTAAATTTACAAACGTATTTTGCTGAAAATTATTGTTGATTCTACAAAATGTATTGTTATCATGACAAAACGTTTTGTTCATTTAACGAAATGCCTAGGTCGATTTTGGAGAATTTGTTTGATCCAACAATATGTATTGGTATCGTGATAAAATGTTTTGTTGCTGAAACCAAACATTATTGTGACACAGTAACTTCTTGATCCAACAAAATTTAGAGTTATGTCGCTGGGCCACTTTGTCCCTAAATCTTTTTTTACCGATGGCAACACTTTGCCGGCGCCATGTGTGTCGGCCATTCTTTATTTCGGGGTGTCAGCCATTTTTCTCCCGCCGTATTTATTTTCTAGTGGTGTTTAAATGAATTTGGACGGTGTAACGTCACGAGGACATTTTTACAGAGCCAGCGAAAAGACTTTTCGCTGGCTCTGTAAAAAGAGGATTCGAACACCGAGCGGATTCGAACCCGAGACCTTCAGCTTAGGAACCTGAAATGCTAACCACTCGGCTATACCAGGTCTTACGTATAACTCCTTGTCTGCGAATTCAGCATTTGAAGGTCTGTTTATCACCTGGAATGTTCACGGACGATTTATACTTGACATAACGATGTATTGACACTATTTTGGTGCGTGCGTAACATGTTTCTAAATCCGATTTCTTTTTTAATGTTTTCCTTAGCTTTTTGATGAAACAAATTATTGACATTTTGGTTAGACAAAAAAAAAAATCGTAATATTTTTCTTAACGTTCTATATGTTCCAGGGTACTATCACCATGCAATCTTTGGTTGCCGCACGAATTTTGAAACACTCTGTATATATAGCCTATAATGAAATCAAGTTCTATACACACATTACAACTCTTATAATAAATACCTCATGTGCACATTTTTATTTGCGATCAGGAACCAATCGCAAATAAAAATTCTCAGTCAGCCATAATTCAAAACAAAATCTTAAGCGCAAAACGAGATTCTTCTGGTCAGTGGTAGTGCCCGTATGGATTAGCTAGTATTCACGTGGGCTTTGGCGTAAGGTCGATGCCACCTCCATATAGTTGAATTAACAAAATATTGACATCGAAATGATTTAGTGTTGCCAACAAAACAATTCCGATGGAATTTGGCTAAAGCAACAAAATAAATCGACAAAACAGCTCAACAAAACTATTTTGTTGGTTCAAACAAACTTTTTTTCTCAATGTAACTGGTGTTTATGTACTTCTGTTTTCAGCTGTGTCTACGATTCTAAAAACCCTATTGAGAATTTTTTCTTTACTCTATGCCATTCGCTACAATAGAGATGGCCTCCCCGGTGGCGCAGTGGTCTAAGGCGATGGCCTCTGATCATTCGTCCGAAAGGGGTCCGGGTTCGAATCCCGGTGAGGCATGGATGTTGTGTTTGTCTTACGGCACTGGCTCTCTCCCTTCCCTGGAACCAGTGATCCTAAATTAGGGACGGGTGACTGCTTATAGCCCATTGAGTTGCTCACGGTGGTCGTTAAACCTCCAATCCAAACAAAAAAAACAATACAGATGTGGATCATTATTCTCTTAAATAATGCATAGATTTCCCGCTAGGGAGCGTAAAGGTCCAAACCTTTTTCTCGCTATCTCTGATTCCGTGTCACGTATTTAAAAAGTTCGTTTCCCTTAGCACAGTTCTTTCCATGAAGAATATTTTTCGCCTATTGTCAACTTTTCCATTATGCAAAATTCTTCCGCTAGAAGGCATAGAGTTATATCATGTTTTCTTCTATATTTCTTCTGTTTTACTATTTCTGGATGTTTTACCGATAGTAGAAATTCGGTTGATTTTTTTACTAACCGGGTCGACTGACGTTCAATAACTTTGATAAATTTTATTTGGGTCAAAAAGGATTCAAAAGATGTGCTCATTACAACCGAAAATTCGGTGTCATCTTTCTTGTGTTCCATTGCGATCAACACTACTGGTGATTACTGACGAGCAGTAGTCTTAAATATTATGTGTAAAGTTTTAAAGCTTTTTTTGTGTGACGTATACGGCTAATTTACATATCCGACATTCCCCCGCGTTGTCATGTGACCGTAACTGGTCCAGAGTATAAAATGTTACACAGAAGTTTGCCCAACAGTCAAACGCACTTGCACGTCGGTAGGTGAAAGATGGCAAGCGATACTGCATTCGTTGCGAATTTCATCAAGGAAAAAGTGCAGCATCGATCTGTTCTGTTCTGGGGGAGAATATTGTATCGAAAAGCACGTGTGAGTTTTAGTTTAGACGGTTTAACCCTTTAACGATCATGACCCCAAAATCGTGTACCACTTTAAATACCATAACGCCCGAAACTGTCTGTTGGTTCACTTCTTTGTTTAATAAAAACAATAGCGACCGAGGGTGACTCCTGCTGATCCCTCATACGTCGTTCAAATTTGAAAAACAGGTAAAGGTTGGAAATCTGACTCACTCTAGGTGTTTCGGGCGGTTATCAAACTGTTACTGCTGATCCCTACAGGCAACAATTGCTGCGACTGAACCAGGAAATCTGTCTGAAACGTTCATTCACAGGTAAAGGATTACGTCCTGTGAAATTACTGCATGGCAACCCCGCATGTCACGAAATCCTCACAGGTAAAGGATTGCATCCCGTGAATTACTGCATGGCAACCCGAGCATGTCACGATTTTCGTATGTCGCGAAATCGGACAAGGAAACATTATTGATGCTTGGCAGGGAAGTTTTTGGAGCACCCGGCGTATAGTCCCAACATAGCCCCTTCAGACTATCATTTGTTCCAATCGATGCAACATGGTGTGTCTGCTTAACGGTTCCGGACATGTGACGAAGTGCAAAAATGGGTTGATGACTTCATCGCGTCACACGACGAAGTATTCTTCATGGCTGGAATCCGTCAGCTGTCCAACCGATGGCGGAAAGTGACAGATAATGACGGCGCATATTTTGAATTCCAAAGGTATTGTTGTTTTCTCTCAAATTACATGTTGCGTTGTTTTAAAACGCTTTAAAACTTATTTGTACACCTAATAGTTGCATGTATTTTGCATATACGCTGCATAAGTGACGTTTACGTATATCTGCATAAATGTTTCTAACTCAGTGGCCGGTGTGTGTATATTGAAAAGAAACTAAATGAGTACAAAATAATAAACTAAAGGTTTTACCCTCTCGACTGCTCATTAAATATACATATAACAAGAAAGATGACATCAAATTTTCGGGTGTAACGAGCACGTCTTTTGAATCCGTTCTGACGCGAATTAAATTTATCAAAGGTATTCAAAGTCGATGGAACTGGCATGGAAAACAGTAGTATCTGACCAAAGAGAGAAGATTTTCAATTGGGTTTTTAATCCCACAGATATTTCTGGAAACAAAATCATGAACTTACGTCCTCTCTCTGGTTGCAGACTTGTGCGTTAAGAAAAATTTTAAATTATATGAGAAACTTTTCGCAGCAGAAACGCTCTCCAACAAGGAAATAATTTTTCAAATCGGACTCTTAGAAGCAGAGATATGGACAAGTGTAAGATATGCATCCACGCCCCCTGGCGGGAAAATCATGCATTATTTTAAGAAGAAAGTATTCTCAAAAGGTTTTTCAATGTGAGCTATATCAATCCAGGAAAAAAATTTAGTCGAGTTTTCTGGTGCTCAGATTTTGCTGCAAATACATCAGAAGCAGAAGTTAACACTTATGCCTGCTGTTGGCCAAACCATTCTTTACCAAATATTAGAAATTATATGCAAAGATTTTCCCACCAGGAGCTGTATCCGGTGTGGAAATTTTTTCAAATCGGAGTTTTAGAAGCAGAGATATTGAAGGAAACGCACATTGACCTTACGCCCCTTAGTAGAAAGTCTATGAATTACTTAAAAATTTTGAAATAATTTGAAAAACATGTCGCACCGGAAACTCTATCTAATAAAGAAGGAATTTTTCAAATCGGACCATCAAAAGCAGAAATATTGACAAAAATATGATATACATCTACGCCCCTGGCGGAGAAACCATGCAACATTTTAAGAAGAAAATATTCCGAAAATGTTTATCGACGTGAGTGGCATCGATCCACGAACGAATTTTTTAATCGAGATTTTAGAAGCTCAGATTTTGTGGCAAATACGTCAGAAGCAGAAATTAATCTTTATGCCACCTGGTGGCCAAAACATTCTCTACCAAAAATTAGAAATTGTATGCCAAAGTTTTCTGCTCATTTTTCAAATCGGAGTTTTAAAAGTAGAGATATCGGGAAAAATGCAATTTACTTTTACGCACCCTAGCGGAAAATGTACACTGAAGTGCCAGAAAAACTGGTACAGACGAGCTTATGCAAACTACATAGCCACGTCACCTATGCGCGTACTCTGCTGTTGCGTCCGCCAGTGCGTATATAAAGCGATAGAGATCCTTGCCAGCTGTCAGAGCTGTTTTCGGCATGAGAATGACAAGTAATAACGATTTAAACGATTTTCAACGCGGTGTAATAGTTGGCGCTCGTGAGATGGGCCATAGTATTTCGGAGGTAGAAACGAAGTTCGGATTTTCACGGACGACCATTGCAAGGGTGTACCGTGACTACAAGAATTCCTGCAAAACATCCAACCTACGGTACCAGCGTGGCCGTAAAAAGACATTGGGTGAACGTGACCATCGTCGGCTGTCAAGAATCGTTTCACGCGATAGGCGTGCAACACCCTCACAGGTATCATTGGAATTCAATGCTGGAGCCTCAACAAGCATCAGCGTCCGGACTGTGCAACGCACGATATGGGCTTTGGGAGCCGACGGCCAACTCGAGTCCCTTTGATGGGTGCACGACACAGAGGTATGCGCCTCGCTTTGGCACGGCAACACCGCCACTGGACACTTAATGACTGGAAACAAGTAGCCTGGTCTGACGAGTCGCGCTTCCAACTCTATCGGGCAAATGGAAGGATTCGTGTGTGGCGCAAACCCCATGAAGTCATGGATCCCACCTGTCAACAGGGAACTGTACCGGCTGGTGGGGGGTCCGTAATGGTATGGAGTGTGTTTAGCTGGACTTCACTGGGACCCCTGGTACGTCTACAAACTTCTGTGAACGGCCAACGCTATGTGAGCATCCTTTCTGACGAGGTACACCCGTTCCTTTCCTGCATTCATGCTGATGGGTTGGGCCTGTTCCAACAGGACAATGCACCTCCACACAAGTGTCAGGGCGCCACATTATGGTTAGAGGAGTATTCATCTAAGTTTGGGGTCTTGACATTCCCACCCACGTCTCTAGATCTGAATGTAATAGAACACATTTAGGATGTCATGCAACGCGCTATCGAACACAGGAATCCGAGACCTCGGAATACACCCGAATTGTGGAACGCTCTGCAGGAAGTATGGTGTGCATCGCCTACAGCATATTTCTAGAAGCTAGTGGAGTCCATGCTCCGTCTTATTTCTGCAGTCCTGCGCTCCCGTGGGGGACCTACCAAGTATTTGACTGGTGTATCAGTTTTTCTGGCACTTCAGTGTATGTGTAATTTCAAATAGTGACTGTACCTAAAATACGCTTCGACATAAATGGAATCGAAAGATAAAATAATTTTTTCAATCGGATGTTTAGAAGCATGTATATGAAATAGGGATGTAAGGTCAGGTGATGCGTAACATCACAGCCTCTCCTTGACAAATGTCAACCCCGCCTTTTCGTGGTGCATCCTGTTCCCACTAAAGGGGCTCTGACGACCGCCAATAGCGGTATAACTATACCATCGGGATTAGAGGAAATTCTATCCCACACTCACCAACCCGCTTGGCCAGCGTGGTGAGTTATGGCCAAACCCCTCCAAAATGATTCCACAACTTAAATCTTGGCCCTCAGTCTCCGGCAGCTGGAATGTACCTGGCCAAGGCAGCGGCCAGTGCGACATGAAGGCAGAGGGTGCTAAGAATCCCCGGAGGACCGGACTAGGCTGCCATCTGATGCTGACTTTGGCTACATATAATGGACGCTCCCTATCTTCTGATTCAAGGCTTCTTGAATTGGAAGAGGAACTACAAAGGATCAAGTGGAACATCGTGGGGCTAAGTGAGGTAAGGAGAAAAGGAGAAGATCTCATCGAACTGAAAAGTGGACATCTCTTCTACTATCGTGGGACAGATACTGGCAGAACTAGTGGTGTTGGATTTATAATAAACAAGAAACTGAAGGATAAAGTTGTAGAAGTTGAAAGTTTCTCTGACAGAGCTGCAGGACTTGTTATCCAACTCTCGAAAAGATACCAGGCTCAGATTATTCAAACTTATGCACCCACCACAAGTAATCCTGAAGAAGAAATTGAAGAATTTTATGAGGAAATTTGTCATCTAAATAATAAAGGTAAGCAGCACTTGAAAATAATTATGGGAGATTTCAATGCAAAAATAGGGCAACGGCAACAGAATGAAACTTCAGTAGGTAAATTCGGTCACGGCAACAGAAACCAGCGTGGAAATACTCTCGTTGAGTTTGCAGAGGCAGAAGGGTTTTTCATCTTGAACTCCTTCTTCAAGAAAAAGCCACACAGGAAATGGACATGGAGACATCCAAATGGGACGACAAGTGAAATTGATTTTATTATGTGTAACAAAAAATTCGTCATAGAAGACTGCAGTGTGCTAAACAAGTTCAACACAGGTAGTGACCATAGATTGGTGAGATGTAAGATGCACCTCAACACTAAACTTGAACGTGGCAAGCTCATAAGACAAACTAAATCTATTGACATAACCAACCTTAAAAAACACCATAATACCTTCAAGTTGGAACTGAAGAACAGGTTCTCTGCTTTAGAAGGCCTAACATCGGAAGAAGTGGACATCTCTGAAGTTAACAGAAAAGTAACCAAAGCTCTTATGGAAACAGCAACAAAATTAGCTGGGTCTAAGAACAAGTTGCATGTAAACAAATTATCAGGAAAAACGAAAATGTTGATGCAAAAAAGAAGAGAGATGAGGACAACTAAAGAAGATGTGACTTCCAAAGTGGAATATATAGAGCTATGCAAGACAGTAAGAAAAAGTATCACTGAAGACGTAAGAAAATTCAACTGTGAACTAGTGAGGAAAGCAATTGAAAACAACCAAAGCCTAAAGATAGCAAAGGGACATCTTAGTAAGGGAAGAAAACAGATTATGGCACTGAGAAAGGAAGATGGTCCTGTAACAAGAAATAGAGGCGACATTTTGACAAGAGTGAAAGATTTCTACTCCAAATTATATGAAAGGGATGATACATGCACTCCAGACATCATGAAAGATACCAGTACCAGAGTTCCTCCAGTCCTTCCAGCAGAAGTTGCACATGCAATCAAGAACATGAAGCGGGGAAAAGCTCCAGGAGAAGATGGAATTACTGTAGACATCATACAAGAAGCAAGTGGAGAAATCGAAACAGTACTCGCTCAAATTTTCACTCGATGCCTTAATGAAGGAAAGATTCCTGAGGATTGGAACACCGCTACAATGATCCTGCTACATAAGAAAGGTGACATTGAGGATCTCGGAAACTACAGACCTATCAGCCTCCTATCAGTAGTTTATAAAATCTTCACTAAAGTTCTTTCACACCGCTTGAAGGTAACACTGGACATGGCTCAACCGAGAGAACAAGCTGGATTCAGGAGTGGCTACAGCACAATAGATCATATCCACGTACTGAGAGAACTAATTGAAAGAGCGAGCGAATATGAACTTCCATTGTGCATGGCTTTTATCGATTATGAAAACGCCTTTGATTCGGTGAAACCATCAGCAGTTACAATGGCTCTGAAAACCTGCGGTATTGAAGATGCATACATTAATATTATTAACAACATCTATGAAAATGCAAGTGCAAAGATTCGGCTGTTTGAAAATACAACACATAAAAATTGGAAAGGGAGGGAGATAAGGTGACACCATATCTCGGAAGCTCTTTAATGTCACATTGGAGGGTGTTTTTCAGTCGCTGAGCTGGGAAAACAAGGGGATAAAGATTAATGGAGATTATCTAACCCACCTTCATTTTGCTGATGACGTAGTCATTTTTGCAACTACCCCATCAGAGCTGTAGAGTATGATCCAGGAACTTGCTGACAAGAGTAAAGAAGTGGGATTAAAAATGAACTTTCAGAAGACAAAAGTGATGTTCAATGCTTTTACAAGAAATGAAGATTTATCGATTGATGGAGAAAGGCTGGAGATAACAGACACGTACGTTTATCTTAGACAGCAGATATCAAGTGAGGGTCACATTGATGAAGAAATTAATCGGCGTACAAAACTTGCCTGGAGAGCTTTTGGAAGAAACAGCATAATTTTCAAGAGCAATATGCCATTATGTCTTAAAAGAAAAGTGTTTGATCAATGCATCCTTCCAGTGCTTACGTATGGTGCAGAGACGTGGACCTTAACTAAAAGAGACATACAAAGGCTGCAGACAACTCAAAGCAGCATGGAGAGGTGCATGCTTGGTGTAACCAGGAGAGATAAGAAGAGGAACTCGTGGATCCGAAAAATGACAAGAGTGGAAAACATCATGATCAGAGTTAAATCCCTGAAATGGCAATGGGCTGGACATACTGCCAGAAGGACAGATCATCGATGGACAGCCGAAATTTTAGATTGGATTCCAAGGGACAGGAAAAGACCCAGAAGAAGACCACATGGGAGATGGGTGGATGAAATTCGAAAGTATGCAGGGGTGACATGGAGGAGACTGGCACAAGACAGACCGTTGTGGAGGAAACTTGGGGAGACCTTCGTCCAGCAGTGGATTGATAATGGTTGACAATGATGATGATGTGGAATAAAATGTATTTTGCATTCGATATCATCTGCATTTACGCCCTCTAGCGGCGAAAATGTACATCGTAAGAAAAAAGAACGAAATAATGAAATAATCATCGTTCGCATGTTTCAAGCTTCCCAATGCAAAAAGAATTTTTCAAATCGGACTAATAGTTGCAGAGATATGGTGTCCACAGACGGACGGACAAACCGATAACATAAGCACGATCGTTTTTTAAAAAAGACGCGCTAAAGGAAATGTCGGACACCTAGGGTCGAAGGGCACCGGCAAAGTGTTGCCATCCGAAGAAAAAGTTTAGACACAAAGTAGCCCAGCTACTTTGTTGGAGCAAGAAATTACGATGTCACAATAACAATATGTTTGGTTTCAGCAACGAAACCTTTTATCACGATAAGAATACATATTGTTGGATCAAACAAATTCTCAAAAATTGACCTAGGCATTTTGTTAAATGAACAAAACTTTTTGTCATGATAACAATATGTTTTGTAGAATCAACAATAATTTTCAGCAAAATATTTTTGTAAATTCAACAAACATTTTTGTTGATTGCGTATCGACAAAATGTTTTAGTTGATTCAACAATTTTTTTGCTGAATTAACAAAACGTTTTTCTCATTGTACCTAGAGAGAAAGGAGTCGGAATGTTCGTGTGAAAAATCTACGAAGTTTCATTTCCAACAGGCATACACGTATGGAAAGAATATCAGCGGAGCACGCGCAGTAAATCAGTAAACGGTCTACTAACATTTAAGTTTCAGATTAAATTTCGAAGCATTGCAAAATACAAGTGGGATAACTGACGCTGTGTTTACAGTTTCATAATTTATTTATCCATTACTGTCTTATTGTATTTTGGTTTGAGGCCAGACAACGAGGGGTAATATTAACAGAATTTACACAGTTAAAAAAAATCTACTTAAAAATGAGAACCTGAACCTACTCGGGTTTTTTTTTAAAGTACAATCGTATCGTAAACGAGTACATGACATGGTCAAATATAAGTAACCATACGTACTTACAAATCACTGCGTCAATAAATATAAATATAATCTCGTATTACTTTATTTTAGATATTATAGATTTCAAGAGAAATTGTTTAATAAATGTGTAAAGTGACACACATAAATAATTAGTACAACAAAGTCACTGATCACAAGTAATTTAATTATGCATAAAGTATCTTTGTGTACGTTTTCACATTAACTATATGTGCAATAAAATATATTATTTATGATATATAGTTTTTACATTAACTATATGTCATAAATAAAATATTGTCGCTTCATCACTATATTTGTCATAAAATTGTGCGGTCCATTTGCGCAGCATGGGACAACGAGTATATCTATTATCTCAGATGTACCATCGAATAAAATACTTCCAGTTGATTCTATGAATAAATATGTATGGAGTACACGTATTCCACGTTTGAAATCGAGCCGCGGATGACTTAGTGGTTAGAGATTCAGACTACTGATGGAGGGACCTCAGGTTCAAACCTAACCTGATAGGCTAGGTTTGAACCTGGGTGTAAATTTCTAACAATCGCTAAATATCCGCCGTGTATCGGACGAGCACGTTAAGTGACGGTCCCCGGGTAGTAATCCCCCGGTTAAAGTTCTTAAGCCCCCCTCCCCAAATTTCTTTCTCCCTTCTATGTGCAAAATCGTACGCTTGTAAAGTGGCTCCATCTAGTTGTCATAAACTCCATCTAGTTGTCATAAACTATCCTGTCAGAATCGCTAGATTCGCTCTAACTTCTTTCAGTTTATGTGCCCTGCCCGAAAGGGCACAGAAACTGAATGAATTTAGAGCACATATATTTGAAATATGTACATTTATTTGAGTACATATATTTGAAATATGTACATTTATTTGAGTACATATATTTGAAATACCAGATATACTCACAATTGATTCCCTGTATGTACTCAAAAATGAGTACGTGTCTTTTCCAAAAATGATACACAAGTACTCGGAGCGATTTTAAGCCCAGAATGTACTCAAAAAATTTTGCTTATTTCTAAGTACCAATTTTTAACAGTGTATGCTCTTAAAAAATATTCGTTTGATAAATTTGTCGATTGATGTTGAAATCGCTTTTGTACGTTATCATCTGCTATCTATTGATAAATTATGTAATTTCAGAGTTTGTTATTTATGCATGAAAGAGTTTATCCAAATAGGTATTCTGATCTTCCATCATTATATTCTAATCTTGCATCATGAGAGAATGATGACATTGCATCATTTTTCTAATCTCTATGATATTCGAGGACACACTAAGTTTGTGATCCCTAGAGCACATACAAATTTGTTGTTCAATAATATTTGCGCACCTGCCCTCGTTTGTGGAACGGGTTGCCGTTACATATTAGATCTACACTATATTGACAAAAGTCACCAGACACTCCTTCAAAAGCAAATGAACGGATCCACTGCGTTATTAAGATGCGCGGTACAGCTGCAAACGGTATAAAACAAGCGTGCAGCTGACCGCGATCATACCGCACTGTGAGGTTGAGTGAAAATGTCGCGGCGGGAGAGAACTGACTTTGAGAAAGGAAATATTGTTGGGCGTTATATTACTGGGTTGTCCATAAGAGAAACCGAAAGACATTTAAACATACCCCAGCCAATTGTTTTTTAATGTACTGAATAAGTGGGAGACACATGGCGTGCCTGAAGCAGCAAAACGTACCGGCAGACCAAAGAAATTTAGTGATAGAGGACGTCGAAGCCCCAGGAGAGTCGTTACAGCTAATCGACGGAGTACTACACAAGACCTCAGTGTACAGGTGAATAAAAATGCTGGAACCTCGGTATGTACACGTACCATTCACAAAGAACTTCATTCCATGGGTTACCGTGGTCGTGCGGCTGCTCATAAACCTTTCATTTCCACTCGGAATGCTACTCGTCGTTTAGGATGGTGTAAAGAACATTTATCGTGGACCGTAGATCAATGGAAACGGGTTCTATGCCCTGATGAATCCAGATACACGATCCATCAGTCTGATGGTCGTGTGTGGATATGGCGACAGCCGGTGGAACGCCATTTACCACAGTGTACTGTTCCTACGGTCAAGTTTGGAGCTGGCAGTGTACTCGTGTGGGGGTGTTCTTCGTGGTATGGTCCCGGCCCATTCCTTACCGTGGATAAACCTGTTAACCAACACGTCTACCTCGATATTATGGACAATTATGCCCTGCCAACTCTGTGGCAATACTAAGGAACCGAGCCTTGTTGGTACCAGCAGAATAATGCACCGAGCCATAAAGCAAGGACTGTTACGGTGTGGTTTGACCATAATTCCCTATCGTGTGTGGACTGGCCAGCGCAGATTCTGATCTTAATCCCATAGAGCACCTATGGGATGAATTAGAGCGCCGCATAAGAAGTTTGGAACCGAGGCCTACTACTAAGCAACAGTTAGCGGCAGTATTATGTACTGAATGAAAGCGCATACCTATCGCTGTGTTCCAAAACCATGTCGAAAGCATGTCTGGAAGGGTCAGTGCATGCATTAAGGCCAAAGGTGGACCGACACCGTACTAATATATGTCAATAAATGCTATGTTGTGTTTCTCTTTTAGGTGTCTGGTGACTTTTGTCAATATAGTGCATAATAAACTACACTGCTTTTAAAAGTGTGTTGAGGGGATTATTGTTGTTTTGCTAAATATTGTATTTGATACCACAGAAATGTTTATTTTTACACAGTTGGCAGTAAAACTGAACTTGAGGATTTCTTGACTTGTTCTATTATCCGTTGGGGTTCAGGGGCTCGTCAGGCTAAAATATTTAGCCTTTTACCCGGACCCTTTGCATACTGTATCATACGTTTTTGTATTACGTATAATTGTGCTTCTGATTGTACCTGTACTGATATTATTGTGAGTATTTGTTGTTTTCAACAGATTATTTCCCTTTATTGTGATTGTGGTACAAACGGATTAACTGTCTTTATTGTATTTTACCAATAGCTAAGTCGTATTATCTTTTATTTTCTGTAATTTCCTTCACAAACGTATAATAATAGTAAATGACCTGGATGTCTTGATGTATTCACATTATGATTTGGACACTTTCTAGTTTGTATTGTTATGGTGTTTGATGTATTTAATGCTGTTTGGTGTGGTGTAGCAGAAAATTACAATAAATTCAAATTCAAATTTTCAGTTTAGAGCACCATTTCACTTGAGACTTTCTTGGAGTTTCACAAGAGTTTTGCGTAAAATATTGATGCTGACAAATGAATGCGCATGAACTGACAGTACATAAATTATGCCTTAAAACCACAAAAATATTTTGTAGATTCTTCGGAGATACACGGAATATTGGAAAGTACGTTATCCTAAAAATGTTTTGCAGTACGTAACGGTAAAGTTGACGGAGATTGTAAAATACAGCCGTCAATCCGAAGCATGCTTATCTGTGATGTATGTTCCATTCATATTTAATTGCGATATTTCGTGACTTAAGGCATGCGAAAGGGTTTTACCATCTGCCAAAAAATCTTTTTATCAAACACTTCGCAGTTGTCCACATTACTGACTTTTAGCTGCCCAAGCTTCAAATTTGCGATATGTATCAAATATGTAAAAGCATCAGTATTAATATTTTATCAAGACTTATCAAAAGCAAATGGGGAAAAGTAAAATCTCTTTAAAAACAAAAAGATCACGAACGCAAGACAGAGACCACTTTAATATTGTTTTTCAGTGTGGGTCTGAAAAAACGCGGAACTGTGTACATTACATGGGTGGATAATGGGATTTTGGGCGGAAAAAAGCGTAATGTAAAACTTTTTCATCTAAGTAAACTGAGGTGTAGTTGAAATCTGAACTGAAACAACAGAAAAAGAACCCATTGCTGTACGAAGAGGGCTAATGTTTAGAACTCACGGAAACAGCGAATCAAAGGAGTTTGTGAAAGAGCAACTTCTTTAAAAATAAACAAAATAGCGATCGTGTAGGCAACAGCTTACAAAATTCCAAAGAAAATCGCAGCTTCCTTTAGTTACAAATACCACAGTCATTACTCCTAATCTGGATATAAAGAAACTTACTTTGCATGTTAAAATCAACCATTGAAAAATATATGCACTTGAAAGATATATGAGAGAAAACGTTCAAAAGTCCGTAATATTGGGTTGATGGATCAGTTCGTGCCGTTTTATTTTACGAGTGTTTCCCAGGTCAGTAGTGACGGTACAGATGGCCAGTTGTACATCGAAATGTAGCCAGTAGTATCGTGTATCTAAATCATATTGCTTTGTGTGATTGTAGCTAATGGT
Source organism: Macrothele yani (assembly GCA_039090855.1). Lineage (NCBI taxonomy): Eukaryota > Metazoa > Arthropoda > Arachnida > Araneae > Macrothelidae > Macrothele > Macrothele yani. Next base: position 131,636,863 of record CM076996.1, on the reverse strand, counting down.
TTTTATGTTTTCAGGTTTTCAGGTTTTGAGGTATTTAGTGTCAAGTAGAGAGGAATGAACATTCCTGACATCTGCTGCTCTACGAGTTTAACATGTATGATGTAATGCGTTTTTCGTGCGCAAGATGGGTGTTACGCTATGTCTAAAACCATGGCTAAGGAATGTTGAACTAAATAAAAATACGATGCAATAGTTCCTAATTAAGCTCTTACGGCCAGACGAAACATATACAGAAGTCAGACTTACGATAACCTTTTATTGGTCCAGCACTCTTTCAGTAGATTCAACATATAACACAGCAGGTAAACTTCACATTTATCTTAGCGATTTACACACACACGTCCCCATGAGCAACTGTTGTATCGTCCTTTTTATCCATCGTTCTTATCACATTCATACGTCACTTTCTCTCTAACCTCAAATGTGTTGCCAACCTCATTCTTGTGAGAAAGAAGATATCATGTTAAGTTTGGAAGTATAAAGGAGAACAAACTCAAATTTACATAGGAAAAGGAACTAAAAATGAAAATTATTTTAGAATATACGCCACACAAGGGATCCACAGCCTCCGAGGTTACTCGACAAATTTGTGTTGTGCATCGGGAGGATGCTATTGTTCCGAAGACAGCCCACAAATGGTTTGAGCGATTCCGAAATTTATTCACATAAAATGAAAGAAACCATAACATGCAGTTGAATTTGGACAGTAAATTGAACTTTTGAGTAAAAACTTTTCGTAAATGAGTTTAAATCTTATTTTGTACATATATTCGCAGAAGTAGAATACATTGTCTGAATAAACAAATTAAAGAAGAGAAGGAAGCGAAGACTAAAGCTTACCTCTCCTTTTCATTATCCTGATATGTACTTATTTTAAACTGTGAAAAATTTCGTAATTCTGCTCTGCACAAATTTCCCGTAAAAAGTGTTTTGTTCATAAAGTTGAAATTTTTGTAAACATCGGAACATTCCGATGTTCACAAAAATGTTTCACTTCGATGTTTGTAACACTTTCTTGCAACTGTAATCCTCGTCGAATCATATCGAATGTTTTTAGCATTTATTCATGTGAAAGTGTTTTGATAGCCTCTTCATCATTCAGTATAGTTTCTCCACTTCATTTTCTAGAACTTTCCAAGATGTCAGCCTCTGTAGGATAATCAACGATCACAACGTTTTCATCAACGTTGAGAAAATCAGACAGCTCTGCACCTTCTTCAACACTTCCTTTGTCTTTCATCTGCTGCTATTTTAATACTTTATAGCCACAGCTTTCTTCTTTGTCCTTGATCAACATCATCTAAAAGTTTCACGTTATTTACAAGAGACAGGCATTTTCTTTTTGACATTTTGAACGAACCATACGGGCGAGTCAAGCGTGTACTGATTGAATGAGAATGAATACGTAACTTCTACAGAGTCACACGTACACCAATTACAATCGGTTCTTCCCTGTGAAATGCAATTTCTACGATGGGCTTTCTATCTAGATTTGGAAAAACAGCTGCTTGGCAAAGTCTGCATGGTAAAGTCATGGTGTCACTTTTTCCAACAAGATTCCGTACACCTCACAGAACCAAAAGTTTCAAGATAAGAAATTCATGACGGTTTTCTCCATCTGCATGATAAAAAATTTTAAAGCAAAATTTTTGAAATCGAAAATAGCAATTTTGTCGTTATATAGAAATTGATTTTAGTAATATTTTGTTAAATAGAAGCGCCGCTCGTACTCAGCGACTGATCTGTCACTGTGTTCGCCATCCATCTTTCCTGACTAGTCCTGGAGCGTGTCTGGTGATTTCCTTGGCATTGATCATTTTCCAATTTTTCTTCGCCTCTCGGGTGACGATTACTGCCCTCCTACCCGTCCTGCTAGATGGAACATTGATCTGGCCAAGTGGGACACATTCACTGCTTCAGCGACTATCACACTTGATATGGTGTCCACAGGCACAATAAATGACGCTGTTTCGGCGGTTACGAATTGTACTGTACATGCGGCAGAACGTTCCATTCCGAAGACATTGACTAATCTTCCACGTTGTCCGAAGTCCTGGTGGAATTCTGACTGCAAGGCAGCACGTCAGGCTCAGCATGAGGCTTGGGGTTGGTTTCGTCACTTTCCCACCGACTCTAACCTCCTTGATTTCAAGAAAGCCAAGGCTTATGCGCGCCTGGTCCGTCGTCGTCATAAACGGGAGTCCTGGATCCAGTATGTTTCTGTGATTAACACCTCTACCAGCTCTAAGATCGTTTGTCACAGGATTCGCGAAGTTCGGGGAAAGTACCCATCTGGGGACATCTCCATTCTCGAGAGTGATAGACGAACGGCTGCTGACGCTTAGGGTATTGCTGACTGTCTCGGCACTGCATTTTCTTCAGTATCCAGCAGCAGTAATTATCCTTCTTCGTTCCAGCAGCTTCAGACGCGGCTTGAGAGGAAAAGAATATCCTACGCACCGTTTTCCTCGGAGAACTATAACAGCCCGTTAACTGCCGTGGAACTGGAAATTGCTTCGAATCGTTCTGGCCGAATATCTGTTGGACCGGATAACATCCACTACGACATGCTGAAGCACCTCTCTCCATCATCTCTGGACTGTCTGCTAATTCTGTTTAGCAGGATTGGGCAAGAGCACCTAATTCCCGATTCATGGCGAACAGCTATTGTCATGCCTGTTCTCAAACCTTGTAAGGATCTCACAAACCCGTTGAACTACCGTCCCATCGCTATGACGAGCTGCCTTTGCAAAATGCTAGAACGCATCATCAATTTTCGTTTGATGGTTTTTTGTTTGGAATCACATCACATTTTAGCACCTCATCAGAGTGGTTTCCGTCGATTTCGCTCCACCACTGATCATCATGTTTGCCTTGAAACATCTATCAGGGATGCGTTTGTCCGGCGTCAGCACATGGTTTCCGTGTTCTTCGACATGGAAAAAACTTACAATCGGACATGGAGATACGGCATTCTCTGTGTGCACGACTGTGGATTGCGGGGAAACCTGCCGACTTTCATTGCCATCTTTCTCCAGAACCGGATGTTTCTTGTAAGCGTCAGGTCGACCCTCTTTGCGTTGTGTCCACAAGAGCGGGATGCCGCTCAAGGCTCCATTTTATCAGTCACTCTCTTAATTCCTCGTGTTAATCATATTTTCACATCACTTCCTCCCATTGTTCGTGGATCGATGTATGTGGATGATATTCAGATTTTGTGTGCTTCCGTCAACATGCGCACAATTGAGAGGCAGTTGCAGTCGGCCATTACTAAGATATCTTCCTGGGCTTTACATAATGGTTTTGGCTTCTCGTCACAGAAGATAGTTTGCGTGTGTTCATTTTTGCCGCAAGCGGGGTTTTCCCCCAGACCCTCATATCCGTATGGAGACCTCTACCATCCCTGTCGTGTTCGACATCAAGCTCCTAGTATTCACCTTTGACCGCGCACTCACCTTTCGTCCTCACATTCAGTCCTTGAAGGTGAAGTGCACGAAGTATTTGAGTATACTTAAGGTTCTCTCCCGAACATCTTGGGAGGCTGACAGGTGCTCAATGCTCCGCATTTATCACTCTCTTGTCCGGTCAAGGTTGGACTATGGCTGGGTGACGTACGATTCAGCCCGGTCTTTTGTCTTGAAGCTTCTCGATCCCGTACATCACCGCGCTCTGCATCTTTGCATCGGAGCTTTCCGTACGCCTTCAGTTCATAGTCTTTTGGTCGAGTGGCATGAACCGCTGTTGTGCCTCCGCCGTCAACAACTGTCTCTCCAGTTTTATACCAAGCTAAAGTCTACATCATCATCGACTGCACGATTCCGTCTTCAACCCACAAAGTGTCCGCTTATTTTCCAACTGCCCTTCTTGTGTTCCAACTTTCGGGATTAGGATGTCAGACATGGTGCGCGCTGCTGGCCAAGATTTATCGACGATTGGTGTGACCAAGGCTTTTCATGATCCTCCTTGGCAGTCAGCTCAGGTGATAGCCGATGTGTCCCTTTCTGTGTGGCCTAAGCCCTCCACTCCTGCACCCGCTTATCAGCAGCTTTTGGCCAAGCTCCTCTCGCTCCACCCCAGTGTCGTGCCTGTCTTCACCTATGGCTCGAAATCCGGCGATGTTGTGGGATCTGCCTTTGTGTGTATTGATGTGACGCATGCTGAGAGGATTCCGCCGGCAGCGACCGTCTTTACCGCCGAAATGCATGCAGTCTACATCTCCTTGCATCACATCCAGTCCTGTTCTTATCGTCGCGCCATGCTCTGCACTGACTCCCAGTCTGTCATCCAAGTTTTATCTTCTTCTTCTGAGGGCATTGATCCTCCAGCCACCAGGGATATTCGTCGTCTCCTGCGGACTTTGACTGGTGCTGGATTCCTGGTCCGATTCTGATGGGTTCCTGGCCACGTTGGGATTTGGGGTAACGATCTAGCGGATGCCTCTGCCAGGTCCGTTGCCTCCATGCCGAACACTTGACTGCCTCTGTTTTTTAGAGATTTTCGTCCTGGCATCCATGCATTCATCATGGCTGAGTGACAGTCCCTCTGGTCTCAGCATGGCAGAAACAAACTTCTCTCCATCAAACCACAGATCGGACTATGCCAATCTAGTTTGCGGACGAATCGTCGTGAGAAAGTTGTCCTTGCGCGTCTATAATAGAATATCCTTTGGACCGTTTTCCTCGGAGGACTGTAACAGCTCGCTGACTGCCGTGGAACTGAAAATTGCTTCGAATCGGTCTGGCCGAACATCTGTTGCACCGAATAACATCCACTACGACATGCTGAAGCACCTGTCTCCATCATCTCTGGACTCCTATGGACTATGCTGACGTTAGTGCTGATCTTCGTGCTCTACAAAGTGCTTTAGCACTGGAATCCTATGGACTGTGCTGATGTTAGTGCTGATCTTCACGCTCTACAAAGTGCTTTAGCACTGGAATCCTATGGACTATGCATGTTAGTGCTGATCTTCATGCTCTACAAAGTGCTTTAGCACTGGAATCCTATATACTATGCTGATGTTAGTGCTGATCTTCGTGCTCTACAAAGTGGTTTTAGCACTGTCGTCGCTACGTGTGCTGCTCTTGGTCAATGGTTGGTGTTAATCGATTATCACTGTTGTCGCTTTAAAAAGTTCTCCGGCTGTTCTCCTCCACCACAGTGATTTGACTTTTTAGCTATGTGACTTTTTATTTCCTGACTTTATCACCAGTTATTGTGCAATGTTATTGGAACATTTCTTGCTACTGTACCCCAGTTACTATTTTATTTTATTTCCGGTTTGTTTTTCCATGCTTATTGCTGTGTATTTTCTATGTAACTTTGACCTCAAGCTTGTTTTAGGAACAGAAAGTGCACGATGTCGTCAACAAGTGTTTGTTTGGCGTCGATTTCAAAATGGACAACCAAGAGAAACATTTTCGTCATGTTTTGCTGCATTACTTCCAAAAGGAAAAAACGCTGTGGAAGCTCATAAAAAGTTATCTGATGTGTATGGTGAAGATGTCTTAAAACTACGGCAGTGCCAGAATTGGTCTACGAAATTTCGGTCTGGAGATTTTAATGTGAAAGTTGCACCAAGCTCAGGAAGGTCAATCGAAGTTGATGACGACAAAATAAAGGCATTGATCGAATCCAATTGGGGTTTAGCGACACGAGAGATTGCTGAGAATCTGAACATATCGAAAGCGAGCGTCGAAAACCATTTAAATCAACTGGGAAAAGTTAGTAAGCTCGATATGTGTGTACCACATGAGCTCAAAGAAATTCATCTCACTAAGCGTGTTGGCATCTGCGATTCGCTCTTGAAACAAAGAAAACGATCCATTTTTGAAACTTATAACAGGCGATGAAAAATAGATCGTCAACAACGAACGAAAAAGATCGTGGAGCAGGCGTGATGAATCTGCTCAAAGCACTTCAAAAGCAGATATGCACCAATGGAAGGTTATGCTGCCAGTCCGGTGGAATTTCAAAGGTATTTTGTATTTTGAATTGCTTCCAAGGAGCAAAACCATTAATTCGGACGTGTACTGTCGTCAGCTGGATAGATTAAGTGATGCAGTCAAACAGAAGCATCCAGAATTGGTGAATCGCAAAGGTGCTGTGTTTCGCCATGATAACGCAACACCACGTACAAGTTTGGTCACTCGTCAAAAATTGTTACAGCTTGGATGGGATGTGTTACCACATTCATCATATTCGCCAGACCTGGCACCATCAGACTACCGTGTGTTTCGTTCGTCGCAAAACGCCTTGAATGGCAAAATCTTCATTGCTGATGAGGCTATCAAATCGTTCTTGGAACTGGTTTTTGACGGAAAAAACAAACTTTTTTGAGCGCGGAATCATGAACTTGCCTGCGAGATGGCAAAAGGTCATCGAACAAAATGGACAATATGTTGTTGACTAAAGTTTTTGTTTCCCATTCAAAATTCGCCTTTCATTTACACAGGAAAAAACACAATTACTTTTTGGCCAACCCAATAATTCAGCGTTGCTTAAGAAGGGAGCGAGAGTAGTTTGCTCAAGTTTGTGACGAGCTTAGGCAATATTTTAAATTTGATGATTGGTGGTTACAGTTTGTGCTGATACTCTCTTACATTCCAGACGAGCTCAACGACGTGCTGATACTCTCTTGCATTCCAGACGAGCTCAACGACTACCAGTAAGTTGATTTCTGTGCTTCTTTATGGAACCCTGGTCGTTACCTTGAAGTAGATAATTAAAAATTCTATGCTTAATTAAGGAATTCAACGGCAACTAGTAGGAAGCTATCAGAGTTCAATGAATGATAATTTACAGGGAAGCTAAACCTAATGAGCAGTAACACTCTATCGTAGCAGTAAAACTTACACTGTAAAAAATAAGTGGTGTGAATTCACGAAAAATTTCTGAAAATAACTTGCAGCAAGGTTGCCGGTAAGTGTCCGTCTTTTAACAAAATTTCCGTTTCTAAAAGTTCCCGTTTTTGACGTGAATATGTCTTTAAAATCAGACCAGTACTAGGTTGCCAGTACGGAAGGTTGAATGTTACGGAAAAATGGGCATCGAGTTCGGTCTAATAATTTCTATATTATCAACACGAACCAAGCCAACTTAGTGTCATTCGATAGCTAAGGGAACAAAGACTTGTTAGTGACCTTGAGTTCGCTCGCCGTGATAAGCAGGGGCGGGGGGGGGGGGGATATTTCCGCTGCACCGCGAAAACTTCAAAACAGTATAACTCGGGACTGCAAAGGGCTACAACGTCGAAATTGGTCTCAAATGAAAGCTAATGTCGAGATCTGTCGATGTAAGACATTAGACGCGAAATCGAATACAGTGTTGATCGTGAAACCTTGAATCGCAGTTGAGAAATTTAAAAAAATCACAATGTCTGCATATACTCGTCGAAAAGATAAGCAGAAGCACATCGAACGTATTATACGTGGAAGAGCAACTTGTCTTCTTTCGATAAACACCGCAATGTCTGCGGCAGAACGCATGAGAAAGTATCGGGAGCGAAAGAAAATTGCTGCTGTGCGCGCGAGCACTTCGGCGGCAGCGATGCACGAGCCCATGGACGTGGAGCATGAAAAGCCATTCTGCCCGCATGCTTTGGAACACGGAAACGACGACGCTACTTGAATACTCTGAAAGTATAAAGAAAATCATCCCAGACTTGGAGCCTGATTTGGAAACGCCGATCATCATCTCGCCACTTCAATGTTGATGTGTCGCGAAATCGAGCTCTCATTGATTTCATGAACTGGGAGTTCCGTCTGAGTTACGTACCGACTGCTCCGACTACAGTTGGCACTACTGGTATGGCCTTGACATTCGCTAGAAACATAGATGTATCTTGTATGCCATTTGTATCCTACTTATCTTACCATACACCAATGATTAATAAACTTGTAATTGACTACTGAATTTGTCTTTTTTCCATTTACTAGACCCAAATAAATACTATACGCAAACGAGACATATTCACGTAAAACCTTGCGGCCGTACTCCGACACAGCTTACCCGATTTTTTTTTCAGCTTCCGTATTTTCACAGATTTTCCGTTTATTTCAGAAAAGTCCGCTTTAAGTTTTTCCATATTTAGACAGAAATTTCGCAAAATATAACAAGCTGAATATTTCAGCCCTTACGCGAGAGAACCCCTTTGCACCGGTGATCGAACCCATGTCGTTTTGGTTGAAGCTGAACGTCTTAACCACTGAGCCAGGAAGTCACAGGAATCATACTCACGTTCAGGGTAAAACTAATTGGGAGATGATTTTTTTTATTAATGCGAGTGATTTAGTCATTTTATTTTCTATTGAAGCTTGTTATTTTTTTGAATACGTTTGTAATGACTTAATTTTTTCTGTAGGAGGTCTTATTACAAATCACGTATTTTTTTCAGCGTTCTTTTTCAAAGCAACCGAATGATTTGGAGTTTGAGATCTTTTTTCAACTGACAATAACTTTCAATTAACCTTAATAGAAGGTGCAATGTACTATTTTATTTCAGAAATCTTCTAAATATAAAATTTACTTTCGATATCTATATGGCTCTTGTCTTAAGAACTCTACAGACTGATACATAGACATCGTACAATCACCTGTACAATAAATTAAGTACCTGGTTTCTTACGGTAACACAACATATAATAGCTGGTGCACGAAATGGGGAAGAGGAGAAGAAATATCCTGTTCCACAATAACCAACATTCATGAAATATGCTATTCACAATATCCGATCTCGCTATAGAACTTCAAAATCAAATACTTCGACAGACATTTGAAATTTAACAGTTAATTAGACCCCCAAGTATTCACTCGTATTACCGGAAAAGTTTCGTCATATGATACGGAAAAAGTGAGAATGGAGCTTTTCCGTTTATATAAGAAAGAAACTGGGGAAAGTTTTCTAAAAATTCAGAATTTTCCGTTAACAGCTCTTGAAAGCGGTAATTTACCGTCAATATAAAAAGGAATTGCGGAAAGTTTTCTGAAAACAAAAAATCCGTAAAATTCAGAGCTTTTCCCGTCATTTCATCGAAAAAATTGTATCAGGAATATGCATCGTTAATTCACGAAAAAAACCACGGAAAGTGGCTCGGAAATTTCAGAAATTTTTTACAGTGTACTTAACGATAAAGTTACAATCAACTAAAGTTCCAGTTAAAGACATAACATTATACATGTTTGAGTTTGCATACCATATAAACAGATGAATTGATGCGCGGTTCTGACAAACCTTATTAATTTCCACAAATTTCGTATAATGATTTAATGATTCTTCTTTTTTTTCTTTTTGTTTTGCAAAAACAGTATTTTAAAAACCATGGATTTCGCGTGTTCAACCCATTTCGTAGTTTTGGGAGTCACACACCGGTTTTAGCAGAGATCAATAGAAAGCAACATATCTATTAGTAACTTCCTTTCCCTGTTTTTTGATTTTTATATCGTCATTCATACGAAACGCAGGGAAACAGCGCGATAGTGAAAACAAAACAACAAAAAACGAGCCCAAATCGATATTTCATCCGAAATTTGGGTTTCGCAAAGTCTCTGCCATCCGTCTTGCGTAAAGTTACTATTTCCTTTCCTGCCACATGCAGCGAAAGATGTAAAGTTAAAATCAATATTTCAACGGAAATCATTTTAAGGGTATTACGGTGCCCAGTAAATGATTTAAATTTTATTTTTCATCATTTAGCTTGACGTTTGTACGAATGGTACAATGTTATGAAGCTTCTTCGTAATCATGAATGGAATACGGAATTACACCATACATTACAAATTTTGAAGATGACAATCCGTTTTTTGGTGTAAATATGACAAGGATGGTAAGTCAGATAGTATCCGAAAACTTGAAAATTTATCTGCTCCTGCGGGCAATCACGGGATAGGATTCTTAACCTCCAGATTAGCTAAACATGAATGCCGGTTGCTTCGATAGCGAATCCTGTGATGGTTATACTCAAATTAATCGGAAACTCGAGACTTGGTCGTTCTGGGTGATGTAGTAGTTTGCATACTCGGGCGCTATTTGGGAGACGCAGTTCGATTCCCGCTCCAAGTTTCCGGATATTGTCTGACTTACCATCCTTGTCATATTTACTCCAAAAAACGGATTGTCATCTTCAAAATTTTTCGTAATCAGTTTCTTCTGACTGAGAAAACGAATCTTTATTTTCTTCCTTTAGTCCTATCACATCTAAGCTTAATTTGAATTTTTCAGCAATTGAGAGAAATATTTTGGTGTGCTTGTAGAGTTGTCGGATGGATAAGCAGATTAAAGAAATAATAATGCTAAAGGGATGTGATCACGAGGAGAAAAATCTGCAGTCATGATAGTTTCTTAAAATGGGTTCTGTTCAAAAGTAATTCTCTCTCTCGCTCGTCTATGATTTAAATGATAACAAGCCGTAGTTACTTCTTATTTAAGAATTTATGAGCCACAGACACAGAAAGCCAAGGAGAATAACTGGCTTCAAGTAATAGCGAAAATGAATTTCGAAGAAGATACACGACATTCGTATTGCACACGGAGTTCGAAACCAGAATCTACCTCAAGAAGTCAGCATCGAGCAATTCGCCCTCGGGATGACTGAAATCTTACCTGTAAACTAATTACAAGTTTTTGATAAGCCAAATTTTCATAAAGACAGATTTTGCACTTAGATAGTACACTGCCGGACAATTGCTAAGGACGGATGACAATAGCAACCATAAAATGGAAGGCAGGAAAATGTGGAAATTAGCATAAGTGCGGGATACAGTAAGACGTGTTGTGCGTATGCAAATTTTGGATTGCCGAACTTGTTCGTGACGTCATAGCGCTGATAAGAGATATAAAGGATTTGACGCGTATTGACCGTTGTTGTTCAAACGCAAAGTTGAAAGGGAAAGAATCAATTGACGAACTTGCAATTTTCAGTATGTCTTCCCGACATCACCTAGATGATTTTACGCGTGGCCGTATTATTGGCAAGATTGAAGAAGGGCGAAAAATAACAGATGTTGCCAGGGAGTTCGACGTCAGCCACAGTGTTGTTTCAAGGCTTTGGAAATCATTTCAAACAAATGGAGAGTGTAGCAAACGTCACGGGGGAGGTCGTGTTCGCAGTACGACACCTGCAGAAGATCGGTACATAGTGCTATCAACAAAAAGACACCGGCGCAGCACAGCTAGTGAGGTAGCAAATCAGTTTATGGCTGCTACTGGCAACCGGATCTCCCGAAAAACTGTCGCCAGACGTTTGCATGAAGGAGGACTATACGCCCGCCGTCCTGTTGTGTGCATCCCATTGTCCAGACGTCGCCGCACCGCCCGTTTGCAATGGTGCCATCAACATCGCAATTGGACTGATAACGACTGGTCTGCTGTCCTCTTCTCAGATGAGAGTAGATACAGTCTATCGTCTGATTGTCGACAACAACTGATCTGGCGTGATAGTGGTACTGCATATTGTCCAGCAAACATACAGGAAAGGGACCGATATCCGACATCTAGTGTCATGGTATGGGCTGGCATCATGATCAATGGCCTACGTCCCTCTATGTGCTTCCAACTGGGACTATGACTGGCCAACGATACATTAACGATGTTCTGCTACCTCATGTTCGCATGTTCCGTGGTGCTGTCGGTGATAGATTCATTTTCATGGACGACAACGCAACATGTCATCAAACAGTCGCTGTCCAGCAGTGTCTTGAGAGCGAGGATATTCAACGCCTCGTATGGCCAGCACGTTTTCCAAATCTGAATCCCATTGAAAATGTGTGGGATGCTTTGGGGAAGAGTCTTGCTGGTCGCCAATGCCCTCCAATAAACAAGGACACCCTCATCCGTGCACTGACAGAGGAATAGGATAAATTACCCCAACAGCTGCTTGATAATGTTGTGCAAAGCATGACACGACGTGTGGAATCTTGCAATGCCCTCCATGGTGGCCATATCCCGTATTGACATCTTACGCCGCAATGCCTGCGGACGGTAATTGCATTTTTTTCACGTTTACGTATTCTGCACAAAATGGCCTGTTTGTCCCTTGAACACGTTTGAAAGCCTTCTGGATTTCAGAGCATAATAAATTGTCTTTCTTGTAATGTCCTGGCATTCTGACATTATTTTATTTCACTTGGCATCCAACCACACTTACTTTTTTATGCGCTATATAGCCGTTTATGATCCGTCCTTAGCAATTATCCAGCAGTGTATAAAGGTTTATTCATGTTTGCAACCTTTCCGCTCTTCTACAAATCCAATTTTTTTTTTGACGTAGCAGAACGTCTAACTTCGCGGATAGTATGGGGTGACTTACGGCCGACAGCCTGTGACAAAAATAGGTCCCAATTGAAATCATTATAGCGTTAAAAATACATGCCGCACACTAATCGTGTTAGCGTATTCGTAAACAGCATGGGGTCCAATTCGCGTACTGCACAACACATCGTGCGCGTGACGCTACCCTCGCTCCCTGTGCGCGGGGAGATGATGAAATATTTGTGGGTGTGCCGCCGCGTATGACTCAGTCTATCTCGGCACCCGTGAGCGTAACACGACTGTGCGTGGTATCGTTTTAAAGCTCTCTACGAGATCTATTCAAATATACGAAGAACATTTAGCAGTGGTTTGAACTGAACATTTAAAAAATCGTTTCCTTGTGAACAGGTGAACACTTTTGACAATATCGCGGTTTATCTGGACAACCGTGAGTGCAAAACGACTGTGCGTAGTACCGTTTTAAAGCTCTCGATGAGATCTATTTAAATATATATAGAACATATCGCTGTGGTTTAAAAAAAAATTTTAAAAAATTGTTTTCGTGTGAACAGGTTAACATTTTCCACAATGCCGCCGAATTTGCAGAAAGAACGCAAGCAAAAATGGAGAAAATCGAAACGAGAGGCAAGTGCAAGTGAATGTAAGAAGCCCAAGAAGACAGAGCACCACGTTGGGTAATTCGTGTATCGATCTGCTTTGTGTTCGCAATGTATACATCATTATTTGGAAAATTTATGTAAGCTACTTTTCATATCACCCACACAGCACAGAATATTTCGTATATACACTGGTGTGCAAAAATTAAGGACGAGACGGTTTTTCGAATGTAACGTCATGCAGAAGGGCTCGACATCGACTCAAATCACACCATAAAATCCCCAAGATGTAAGAATATGGGACAAGTGAGCAAAACCGTCCAAACAAGGGATCCAAAGGATACAAAGGCACTTTATTGAAAAGGTAGCTTCGAGCACAACTGGACAGAAGACAGAAACGTCCATGTGACAGGCGGCTGCCAAGAAAAATCCAGTCTTTAGTATGGGATATGATCACCCCTGACTGAGTTGCAGGAATTACAACGTCTGTCCATGCTGAGGACGAGGTTGTCAAGGAACTGTTGAGGCATCGCGACCCATTCCTCTTGTAGCGCCAATCGCAGGTGCGGAATCGTTGCTGGCGGCTGGTGACGTGCTGCCAAGCGTCTCCGGAGAAGGTCCCACATGTGTTCAATTGGATTTAGGTCCGGAGACCTTGCGAGCCAATCCATGCGTTGAATGTCTTCACTCTCCAACAGCTCTGCGACAGCCACTGTACGATGAGGTGTAGCGTTGTCGTCCATGAAGAGGAACTCGGGACCCACAGCACCTCTAAACAGATGCACGTGAGGCAGCAGAACCTCGGTAAATAGCGGACACCAGTGACCGAACCTCCTTGGAAGATGTGGAGGTCAGTTCGGCTACCAAGCATGATACCTCCCCAAACAAGAACTCCGCCACCTCCAAACCGATCCCTTTCCATAATGCTGAGGTGTGATTGCGTGTTCCCTGCTCTTTCCAGATGTGTATAGGTCCAGAAACGCTCGTCAAACTAAATCGGCTCTCATCCGTAAAGAGAACTCGACCCCATTGCTGATGTGTCCAGTTCTTGTGTTCCTGGCACCCCAGAAACCGCTGTCTCCGATAAGCAGGCGTTAATGGCACACACCGTACTGGTTGTCGTGTAAATAGACCAACTTTGTGCAGCCTCCTGGCCACGGTAAAATGCGATAACGGACGTCCAGTTGTCTGTTGCATGTGCCTTGCAATTTCTGCTGCTGTCTGCCATCTGTCTCTTCTCGTCTGCAGGACAATATACCGGCCGTCCACTGCTAAACTCTCGGACAGCTGTTCCTGTCGTTTGAAATGCTCTCCAAGCTCGTGAAACGATGCTGTGAGCGATCCCGAACTCCTCGGCCACACTAGTCCCACTTCGACTTTCTTCCAACTTCCCAATGACGCGGCCTCGGGTAAAGTCATCCAGATGCCGTCTACTGGATTGCCTGTTGGCCATATCACGCGGTGGCTGCAACTCGACGTCGTTCAAACCAATGTACACCGTGCAATAGCTTTCACCGAATTGCTGAGCGAATGATCAAAATGATCATATGTAGAGGATTTTAGGAAGGGAGTGTCTGACCCCAGATCTCAAACAACCCTTAGAAATAGGAAACTAGAAGATTTGGGCTAGAGTGCTCGATAGGAAAGCGACACGGAAGCGAAGTAGAAAAGGGGAGGAATACGCCCTTATTTATTACTGAGGGGCAGTACCCGGGGTCCGACGGCTTAACGTGCCCGTCTGACGCACGGCGGGTATTTAGTGGATCGAGCGTTTGTACCTGCTGGGATCGAACCTGAGGTCCTTTCCGCAGCAGTCACGAGCGTTGCCCACTAGGCTTTCTTTGTGGAACTAACCTCTGAATCTCAGAGAACAGCTTAGTGATATGTATGAAAATGTACACTGAAGAGCAATTGAATTAGAGATACCTGTCTAGTAACGTGTAGCACCACCTTTCGCCCTGATGACGGCAGCGATTCGCCTTGGCATGGACTCGACAAGACACTGGAAGCATTGCGAAGCCATACGGATCCACGACCCCTGAACAAGCTCCCACAGTTCACGAAGATTTGATGGAGGAGGGTCAGAGCCTCGAACACCTCTCTCGATGGCATCCCAGATGTGCTCGATGGGATTGAGGTCAGGTGACCTAGCTGGCCAAGGAAGCGAGGTCACGTCGATGAAGTGTTCATTAAACCATTCGGATACAATTCGGGAGCTATGGCAGGGTACATTGTCTTGTTGAAGGATGAGGTCCCCAGTGGGATGTTGATGACGCACAAACGGGAGCAAATGGTCGTCCAGGATATCCCGGTAACGTTGACCTGTGAGGGATGATGTCACACGTACCAGGGGTCCTATTTTAGTCCACGTAAACAGTCCCCAGACGAGAATGCTACCCCCACCAGCTTGAAGAGTACCCTGCTGGCAAGAAGGATCCATCGCTTCATGTGGTTTGCGCCGTACTCGTATCCTGCCATCCGCATGTACCAACGTGAATCTCGACTCATCAGTCCAGGCAACATTTTCCCACATGTCTAGTGTCCAGTGGCGATGTTCCCGCGCCCATGCTAATCTTTGCACTCTGTGATGTGCGGTCAGCAGCGGTACCCTCGCTGGCCGATGGCTTCTGTACCCCATAGCAAGGAGATGGTTCTGGATGGTGTGGCTGCTTGCACGTTTTTGTGCACCAGCGTTAAATTGCCGAATGATTTCTTGCGCTTTGGCCCGTCTATCCGCTGTTACAAAGCGAGCTAGCCGACGATGACCGCGCTCATCTGCACGCTGTTGTCCACGGCAGTTGGCTTTTGCAGGGATGGTTTTACCGGATTCGATGTACTCACGGTGCACCCGTGACACAGTGGCTCGTGAAAATCCCAGTGCCTGCACGACTTCCGAGAGGGAGTGACCCATTCTTTGGGCCGCGACAATTTGCCCACGATCAAATGCGCTTAGATCCTTCGTCTTACCCCTACTGCGTCCGACTCTTACTTACTCCCGTCGCATCACTCCTTATATTATCGGATCTCTGCATACGTCATGTCGTTTCCGCTTACAGGGCCGCCCACAGCGCCACATTTGCATAACGCCAGCTGTCTCTAATTCAATTGCTCTTCAGTGTATGTGGTTCCAGGGAAGGGACAGAGCAGGCGTCATAAGAAAGGATTGGAACTTGGACTCATCTCGGACGAATATTAAGTGAGCCACTGGGGCGAACTTCTCAGCATCTACAGCTAACTAGAAGGCAAATGTAATCGCTTCATCTGTGTATCAAGTGAGCTTGCGACTGGAGGAAGGCCACACATTGTAAAAAATAAGTGGTGTGAAATCACGGAAAATTTCTAAAAATAGCAAGCAGCAAAGTTGCCGGTCGTTTTAACGAAATTTCCTTTTTTTTTTTTTTCACTTCCATATTTTCACAGATTTTTCGTTGTTAGTAATTCCGTTTATTTCAGAAAAGTCCGTTTCGTGTTTTTATATATTTTATACAGAAATTTCGCAAACTCAGAGACCGTGAGTTTTTTAACCCTCACATAACAGAATCCTTTCGCCGTAGTTGGGTTTGATCAGAGATGGTTTATGTTGGCTCAAGAGAAACCGCGCGTCTTAACAACTGAGCCAGAAAGACACATATGTAACAGTCACGTTCAATATAAAACTAATTGCGCGATGATTTTTTTTTTCATTAACGCGAGCGAATCAGTCATTTTATTTTCTGTTAGAGCTTATTATTCTTTAATGGATTTGTTACACTCTTTTTTCTGTATGAGGCCTTATCAAAATTTAAGTTTTTTTTCATCGCGATTTTTCGAAACAGCAGAACACTTTCGAGCTTAAGCTCTTGTTAAACTGACAATGACTTCCAATTATCTTTAAGAAAAAAATTAATAAACTGGCTTATAGCATTATTTCATAAAACTCTTCAATATAAAATGTACTCTTGACCGTACAGAGGGTGAGTCCAATTTTTGCAATATTTGCATAAACGCATGTGCTACGGCGGGTATGTCACGTGTTTAAATTAGTTCTTTTTTTTTTTTTTTTTTTTGAGTGGAGGTTTAACGACCACCGTGAGCAACTCAATGGGCTATAAGCAGTCGCCCGTCCCTAATTTAGGGTCACTGGTTCCAGGGAAGGGAAAGAGCCAGTGCCGTAAGACAAACACAACATCCATGCCTGACCGGGATTCGAACCCGGACCCCTTACGGACGAGTGATCAGAGGCCAGTGCCTTAGACCACTGCGCTACCGGGGCTGCTTAAATTAGTTCAAGACGCGCACTGAAGTCAGTCGAAATGGATATAAAGTGGTAGTCGTTGCTGTGAACAGCATGTCTGCCTGTGGTTGGGACGCCTGAAAGATTAACAGCCACAACCGGCTAATTAGGGAACTTTTGCTTTACGAGTTTGAACTCGGCCATAACGCTGCTAAAGCAACACGAAACATTTGCCATGTGAAAAGGGAAGGTTCCGTGGACCACAGCATCGCAACCAGATGGTTCAAGAAATTTCGCTTAGGTGACAGAAACCTCGACGATCAGCCAAGGTCAGGTAGGTCGCGAACCTTGGATTCGGAGGTCGTGCGCCCGGCTGTAGAGGCAAATCCGACAAGCAGCACTCGGAGATTATCAGGAGAGCTGGGCATGTCACAGACCACCGTGGTTCGTCACCTTCAGGACCTCGGCAAGGTCTACAGGAGCTGCCGCATTGTTCCTCATGAAGTGACGCCAGCTGAAGCAAATCGCCGAGTGGAAGTGTGCACGAAACTCCTAGAAAACCCGCGCGATGTACGTTTCATCAAAAGAATTGTTACGTGCGTTGAAAAGTGGGTCTATTTCCAGAATCCAAATACACAACGGCAGTGGTCGAACACGGGCCAGCTTCCACAACCTGTTGACAAACGTGATCACTTCGACCACAAGGTGATGCTCTGCGTCTGGTAGAATTTCGAGGGTATAATCCATTACGAATTTGTTCCAGACGGTCGGACCATAAACGCCAACATCTAATCTGAACAGCTGGAGCGGATATATCCCGTTTTGGAGGAGAAGCACTCGGAACTGGTGAACAGAAAGCTCGCTCTCCAACAGCCAGAGTTGGAAACGGGTCAAACATTTCGGACCCGACCCGATCCCACCCCGTAACTGACCCGGACAAATCTGCTTTGAATTATAAACTCGAAACTCAATTTATATATATATAGATATAAACGTAATATATATATATATACTGAAGAGCAAAACTGAAAACTAAGGAAAAACTTTAGAATTTAAAACGAAAGTTGCAAAATAACCTGAAGATCAAAACGCGCAACGCAGCAGGTTTGAAAATTCAGAATTCACATTCTATTAAGAAGAGATCTAAGCAAAAAAATACATATATATTTTTGACTCATACCAAGTACAACATAGAACTTGGTATGAGTCAAAAATATATATGTATTTTTTGCTTAGGTCTCTTCTTAATAGAATATATATCATCATCATCATCATTGTCAACCATTATCAATCCACTGCTGGACGAAGGTCTCCCCAAGTTTCCTCCACAACGGTCTGTCTTGTGCCAGTCTCCTCCATGTCACTCCCGCATACTTTCGAATTTCATCCACCCATCTTCCATGTGGTCTTCTTCTGGGTCTTTTCCTGTCCCTTGGAATCCAATCTAAAATTTCGGCTGTCCATCGATGGTCTGTCCTTCTGGCAGTATGTCCAGCCCATTGCCATTTCAGGGATTTAACTCTGATCATGATGTCTTCCACTCTTGTCATTTTTCGGATCCACGAGTTCCTCTTCTTATCTCTCCTGGTTACACCAAGCATGCACCTCTCCATGCTGTTTTGAGTTGTCTGTAGCCTTTGTATGTCTCTTTTAGCTAAGGTCCACGTCTCTGCACCATACGTAAGCACTGGAAGGATGCATTGATCAAACACTTTTCTTTTAAGACATAATGGCATATTGCTCTTGAAAATTATGCTGTTTGTTCCAAAAGCTCTCCAGGAAAGTTTTGTACGTCGATTAATTTCTTCATCAATGTGACCCTCACTTGATATCTGCTGTCCAAGATAAACGTACGTGTCTGTTATCTCCAGCTTTTCTCCATCAATCGATAAATCTTCATTTCTTGTAAAAGCATTGAACATCACTTTTGTCTTCTGAAAGTTCATTTTTAATCCCACTTCTTTACTCTTGTCAGCAAGTTCCTGGATCATACTCTGTAGCTCTGATGGGGTAGTTGCAAAAATGACTATGTCATCAGCAAAACGAAGGTGGGTTAGATAATCTCCATTAATCTTTATCAATTTGTTTTCCCAGTTCAGTGATTGAAAGACATTTTCCAATGTGGCATTAAAGAGCTTCGGAGATATGGTGTCACCTTGTCTCACTCCCTTTCCAATTTTTATGTGTGTTGTATTTTCAAACAGCCGAATTTTTGCACTTGCATTTTCATAGATGTTATTAATAATATTAATGTATGCATCTTCAATACCGCAGGATTTCAGAGCCATTGCAACTGCTGACGGTTTCACCGAATCAAAGGCTTTTTCATAATCGATAAAAGCCATGCACAATGGAAGTTCATATTCCCTCGCTCTTTCAATTAGTTCTCTCAGTACGTGGATATGATCTATTGTGCTGTAGCCACTCCTGAATCCAGCTTGTTCTCTCGGTTGAGCCATGTCTAGTGTCACCTTCAAGCGGTGTGAAAGAACTTTAGTGAAGATTTTATAAACCACTAATAGAAGGCTGATAGGTCTGTAGTTCCTGAGATCCTCAATGTCACCTTTTTTATGTAGCAAGATCATTATATATATATATATATATATATATATATTCATCCCAATAACTGCTTGATATTTAATAACTGAAATCCTTCTTTAATAATAAAATTTGATCACTAGCTAAATTTTAGTACCATTTTTAGTGCCACTATTTTGTGCAATCCAGAAGTAATGGCTGACTATGACCGTGGCCATGGAGTATATTACAAATGGGAATCATTATTTACGATTACACAAATGTATTTTTTTTTCCACGCTTTGATGGAGGTACGCATACTTTCATATGGTCCATTAGATTTTTGGTTTCATAATCTTTTATTACACCGTCGACATCTTTCTTTGTAATTATACACTTTCCACATTTTGAACAACATGCAAGACCGAACAACACAAAATTATTCGCCGGTTCCTTAATGAGACGAAACAATTTCCAGCATTCACTCTTCCCCTTGTGGTTTTCAACAAGCGCGTATTTGTTGGCCTCGACGCCTTTCTCAACCTCCTTAATATTAAATCCATCCATATTAATAAATAAGGAGTTAATTTCGACATGACATGTCGTGGGAACGCCATGTTAGCACATGAATCGAAAACCTCTGAATGCTCAATGTAAAAGATGCGATGTGAAAAGTAACTCTTAGTCATACAGCGAACTTCGCACGGAGAGAGTGAATCAGCCGAGAAGCAGGCGAATGGCGTTTGCCTGTACCTTGCCCTGGACAATCGCACTGTAAAAGAACGCAAAGGAAGTATCTTTTTTACGATATGGTGTCGGTGTGTCTGACGTCGGTCGGTGGAAATCTTCCTTGCTCTAAGAAAGAGACGACAACATTTTTGCATGGCAAATCATTATTCACTCCGTGGGCAGCAGTATCGACTATAGAATTCCACAACGCGCATTTTTCTTTGGAATATATTTTTCTCTTTTAAAAAATAAAACGAGAATAAAACCGGGTCAGGAACACCTTAACCCGACCCGTTGACCCGTGACCCGTTTCCATCTCTGCCTACAGCAGGACAACACCCGGTCTCGCATACATCGCGAACGACCCGGGCAAAACTTCAGGTACTTGAGGGCATCGAACTGATTCTACACCCAGCGTATACACTAAAGAGCAATTGAACTAGAGACAGCTGGCGTTATGCAAATGTGGTGTTGTGGACGGCCCTGTAAACGGAAACGACATGACGTATGCAGCGATCCGACAATATAAGGAGTGATGCGACGGGAATCAGTAAGAGTCGAACGCAGTATGGCTAAGACGAAGGATCTAAGCGCATGTGATCGTGGGCAAATTGTCGGGGCCCGAGGAATGGGTCACTCCATCTCGGAAGTCGTGCAGGCACTGGGATTTTCACGAGCCATTGTGCCACGGGTGCACCGTGAGCACACGGAATCCGGTAAAACCATCCCTGCAAGGGCCAACTGCCGTGGACAACAGCGTGTAGATGAGCGGGGTCATCGTCGGCTAGCTCGCATTGTAACAGCGGATAGACGGGCCACAGTGCAAGAAATCATTCGGCAATTTAACGCTGGTGCACAAAAACGTGTAAGAAGCCACACCATCCAGAACCATCTCCTCGCTATAGGGTACAGAAGCCATCGTCCCACGAGGGTACCGCTGCTGACCGCACATCACAGGGTGCAAAGATTAGCATGGGCGCTGGAGCATCGCCACTGGACCCTAGACATGTGGAAAAATGTTGCCTGGACTGGTGAGTCGAGATTCACGTTGGTACATGCGGATGGCAGGATACGAGTACAGCGCAAACCACATGAAGCGATGGATCCTTCTTGCCAGCAGGGTACTCTTCAAGCTGGTGGGGGTGGCATTCTCGTCTGGGGACTGTTTGCGTGGACTGAAATGGAACCCCTGGTACGTGTGACATCATCCCTCACAGGTCAACGTTACCGGGATATCCTGGACGACCATTTGCTCCCGTTTGTGCATCTTCAACATCCTACTGGGGACCTCATCCTGTAACAAGACAATGCACCGTGCCATCGCTCCCGAATTCTATCCGAATGGTTGGATGAACACTCCATCGACGTGACCTCGCTTTCTTGGCCAGCTAGGTCAACCGACCTCAATCCCATTGAGCACATCTGGGATGCCATCGAGAGAGATGTTCGAGGCTCTGACCCCCTCCATCAAATCTTCGTGAACTGTGGGAGCTTGTTCAAGGGTCGTGGATCCGTATGGTTTCCCAACGCTTCCGGTGTCTTGTCGAGTCCATGCCGAGACGAATCGCCGCCGTTATCAGGGCGAAAGGTGGTGCTACACGTTACTAGACAGGTATCTCTAATTCAATTGCTTTTCAGTCTAGTACGGGCCTTGCCTCCGTCGGATTATTACTTATTCCAGTCCATGGCCCACTTTTTTCGCGAACGGCACTTCAACAACCAGGAGGAGGTGTAGCTGGAGTGAAGAAGGAGATCTTCGCCTCGAAGGACAAGACGTGGTACCGCCGCGGAATCGAAGAACTCGCAGACAGACGGCTGAAGCCGGTGTAACACAATGCCCTGTATTTTGAATGCAAGTGAGCTTTCGTCATAACGTGTTCCAAATATTGCAAAACTTTTGATTTACCCTCCGTAGCTTTTGTTTTAAGGAATCCACTGATTGACACATAGACATCGTATAATCACTTGTACAATAATTTAAGCACCCGGTTTCTTACGGTAACACAAAATGGGGGAGGGGAAACGCAATATGCGATGCCACAATAATCAAAGTTCCATGCGATATGCTCTCCACGATATCCAATCTTGCTACAGAACTTTGAAATCAGATCCTTCGTGAGACGATTGAAATTTGAAACTTAATAAACCTCAAGCTCCTCTTACTGGATTTTTTTTTCGGCATACGGATACGGAAAAAGTAAAAACAGAATTTATGTTTTCGTTAATATATGAAAGGAATTGCGGAAAGGTTTCTAAAAATTTAGAATTTTCCATTAACACATCTTAACAAGTTAGTAAAATCATGCAATGCATTCATTATGATACGTCTTCCAGCATACCAGAAATCATTACTCAAGTTATGAGGATAATGGCTGTGGAATAAATCTCGCTCCTGTGCACTGACCTTTGACCCCATTTCGATTATATTAAACAGAATTGGTTCAGTATACCTTCGAAACAACATCCTTAAGTTTTGTCGCAATAGAAGCATTTTTATTCAAGTTATGAGGATGATGGGTGTTGAATACACCTAGCTCCTGTGCCCTGACCTTTGACCCCATTTCGATTATATTAAACAGAATTGGTTTAGTATACTTCCTAAACAACATACTAAAGTTTTGTCGCAATAGAAGCATTTTTAGTCCAGTTATGAGAATAATGGCTGTGGAATGAATCTCGCTCCTCTGCCTTGATCTTTGATCCCATTTCGATGATATTCAACACAACCGGTTTAGTATACCTCCGGTACAACATGATAAAGTTTTGTCGCAATCGAAGCATTTTTATTTAAGTCATGACGCATGAAGGTGATGGAATGGATCCCGCTTCTATGTCCTGACCTCTGACCCCATTTCTCCCATTTTCAATAGGGTTTGTCTACAGGTTGTCTTCCACCACATACTAAAATTTCATCGAAATCGAACCATTTTTACGCGAGTTATCGTGCGGACAGGCAGACGGACAAAGCTGGAGCAAATAGGCTTCGTCAACCTACGGTTGGAAAGCGTAAATTAGTAAAATCATGCAATGCATTGATTATGATATGCTTTCCAACATACCAAAAATCAGTAAGTAGGAACTGTACACCAATTATATTCAAAATAGTATAACTAATACTAAAAATCCGAAACTTTTTATTGTCTAGTCAAGTCACCGCTTTCAAATTGTTGAAACGTTCTGTTATCCAGTTAGCTGTCTACCTTCCTTGAAAAGGCCATCTGGTTGATGTGCGAAAGCTTGGAAAGTTTTATTTGTATTCTACGCCAAGAAGTTTCGGATTTTTAGTATAGTTATACTATTTTGAATACCAAACATCGTTATTCAAGTTATGAGGATAATGGCTGTGGAATAAATTTCGCTCCTGTGCCCTGACCATTGACCCCATTTCGATGATATTTAGCAGAATTGGTTCAGTATACCTCCGAAACAACATACCAACGTTTTGTCGCAATAGAAGCATTTTCAGTCAAGTTATGAGGATAATGGCTGTGGAATAAATCTCGTTCCTGTGCCCTGACCTTTGACCCCATTTCGATGATATTAAACAGAATTGGTTCAGTATACCTCCGGATTAGCATGATTAAGTTTTGGCGCAATCGAAGCATTTTTACGCAAGTTGTGACGCATAAGGGCAATGGAATGGATCCCGCTCCTATGACCTGATCTTTGACCCCATTTCTCCCATTTTCAATAGTGTTCGCCCCAGATTGTTCCCTACCACATACTAACATTTCATCGATATCGAACGATTTTTACGCGATTTATCGTGCGGGCAAGCAGATAGGCAGACGGACAAAGCTGGAGCACATACGCTTCGTCAACCTACGGTTGGAAAGCGTAAAATACGGCAATTTACCGCCAATAAAAGAAAGGAATTGTGGAAAGGTTTCTGAAAATTCAAGATTTTCCTGGCGTAGAAAAAATCCATGAAACTGAGGTTTCATTCCATCATTTCACGGAAAAGGTTGTATCAGTAATATGCTTCTTTAATTCATGAAGGGAATCATGGAAAGTGGCTTGTGAATTTTAGAATTGTTTTTACAGTGCAGTGTTTGTGGCCTCTCCATTCAGAGTTTACTGAATAAAATGTTAACATACGTTACTTCGCGTAGTGTATATCACACTTTTGATTGTTGCTAATTATTTAATTTTGACAGTTTTCTTCAGTTTTGTTTCATGCTACTAACAGATTCTTCATCTGTAAAAATTTATTTTATTAAAGCATTCGTTATTCCGTTCAAGGTTAAACGCTCAGAGAACTTTCTGCGACAAAGCACAGATGATTAATTAGCTCTTCATCCCAATGACATACTTGGAAAGGTCATGGAGGTTAGACATATCAGCATATTGTTTTTTTTATGCCTCCATTCAGTGTTTTAGAAAATTGCCTTTGTGGATATGAGATGCTCACACCTATGTTTCTCTGTACCCTGGTCACCTGTATGAGACTAACCCAAAGTCTTTAAAAAGAAAATACTGAAATGTGTAACGTCCGTTTTTACGCTTTCCAACCGTAGGTTGAAGAAGCGTATAAACTTCAGCTTTGTCCGTCTGTCTGTCCGTCCGTCCGTACGACAATTTGCGTAAAAATAGTTCGATTTCGATGATATTTTAGTATGTGATAGGGGACAACCTGGGAAGGAATTCTTTTGAAAATGGGCGAAATGGGGTCAAAGGTCACGACATAGGAGGGGATCCATTCCATCGCCCTTATGCATCACAACTTACGTAAAAATGCTTATATTGCGACAAAACTTTATCATATTGTTTTTTTTTTTTTTTTTTTTTTTTTTTTTTTTTTGATTGGAGGTTTTACGACCACCGTGAGCAACTCAATGGGCTATAAGCAGTCGCCCGTCCCTAATTTAGGGTCACTGGTTCCAGGGAAGGGAGAGAGCCAGTGCCGTAAGACAAACACAACATCCATGCCTGACCGGGATTCGAACCCGGACCCCTTACGGACGAATGATCAGTGGCCAACGCCTTAGACCACTGCGCCACCGGGGCGGCAATATCATATTGTTCCGGAGGTATATTGAACCAATTCTGTTGAATATCATCGAAATGGGCTCAAAGGTCAGGGCACAGGAGCAAGATTTATTCCACAGATATTATCCTCATAACTTGACTAAAATGCTTCTATTGCGACAAAACTTTAGTATGTTGTTTCGGAGGTATACTTAACCGATTATGTTGAATATCATCGAAATGGGGTCAAAGGTCAGGGCACAGGAGCGAGATTTATTCCACAGCCATTATCCTTATAAATTTTTTTTTAATTTTTATTGGAGGTTTAACGACCACCGTGAGCAACTCAATGGGCTATAAGCAGTCGCCCGTCCCTAATTTAGGGTTACTGGTTCCAGGGAAGGGAGAGAGCCAGTGCCGTAAGACAAACACACCATCCATGCCTGACCGGGATTCGAACCCGGACCCCTTACGGACGAATGATCAGAGGCCAACGCTTTAGACCACTGCGCCACCGGGGCGGCCCTTATAACTTGAGTAATGATTTCTGGTATGTTGGAAAGCGTATCATAATCAATGCATTGCATGATTTTGCTAGCTTGTTCAGCTGCAATATATGTTGTTTACATCCTCCAGAGCATGAATTTACGTTCATAGAATTACCATTCTGGGAGGCAACCGCCCTCTCTTCCCTCCCGGTAGCTACGATCCCCCCTCCCCCCTTTTTTTTTACATATATAAATATATCCGTATTTCTTCGAATGATTTTTTTGGTTAGGGGTTTAACGACCATTGTGAGCAACTCAATGGGCTATAAGCAGTCTCCCGTCCCTAATTTAGGGCCACTGACTCGAGGGAAGGTAGAGAGCCAGTTCCGTAAGACAAACACAGCATCCATGCCTCACCGGGATTCAAACCCGGACCCATCTCGGCCTGCCATGTTTGCAACGCCAGATAAAGAAAAATATGAGTACGCTAATGGTCTATACTTCTGGATAATTTCTTGCTGTCTATAGCGCTGGGTGAATTTTTTATTTCTTTTTATGTTTTATTCATGGACAGTGAAAAGTCTTTTCCTGTCATAAAAGAAGGAAAACTTCTTTGCCTCTTTTCTTTTACCGAATATGCCCGTGGGCTAAAAGAGATTTTCACTATGAGCCGCATGTCAGAGGGTGATAGGTTTGTTACATGTAAGTGAAAAATTAATTGGATGTACGACATCTCCGCCGTATAACACTAATGGCATTACAAATCAAATCTACTTCCACGTTTGGACAGGTATCTGACCTTTCCACCACAACCCCAGTGATATATCTACGAAATCAATTAGTCGATGAAACTCAGCTGCATGCGAAGGGGCTATTCGGTAGAAATAACGACCATTCTGCTTCCACTTCGGAAACCATCTAGCATCCCCTCTCCCCCCTTTTTTTTAACAAGAAGCTTTTCTGCCTTTTCTCTTCAGCGTCTGGTCCCAACCTTAGCAAGTACCGGCATCCGCGCACCCGCAGACGCGCCGGGTTACTCTCTACGTCACGTTGACGTCATCCCCAAGCGTAGCACTGACATCGGACTCTCCTTCGGTCTAATGCACGAGAGCAGTACGATTGGCGAACGGCGCGAGCTCTCACACACGACCGACCGACCGCTCGTCGAAGCAGTCACTGCAGTCATCATCATCATCTCACGATGGCCTGGTGAGTGAGTCATGTTGTCTTCTCCATCTCCTCCTCTTAATTTTTTTAATCCTCTTCTTAGTCAAATGATCACTGTCTTCCTCAAGAGGCATTGTTCTTGAAGAGACCTTCTTTATTATGATATTTAAATTCCTTGATGCGGACGGGCCGATCTTTAAAACAACAAAAAAGCATGCAGAAAGTATTGGAAAATCTACTTTATATATTTTTTCTCCATCAGAAAGTGTGAAAGAATTTCCCAAGGTGCTTTTGACTGAAATTTGCATTTAAGCAGAAATGAGAAATTCAATTTAATGTGCGTCCAACTGCCTTTATCGATTAAAATGATGATGTTCAAATAGCATTAAATATTCTAAGAATGTAAGCACACATAGTTTAAGAGAGAGGAAGCACCAGCGAATATTGACAATACTGATCATATCAAAATATATCTGAACATAAATATATCTGTATTTCTTCGAATGGTAGTTAGGAATTGGATGAAAAATAGCAAGCTCAATCGGTGTTTATTATTTGAATGTTTTAACCATTCAACAATCAATCTAATGTGCTCCTTTTCTTGACTTTTCTGTTCAACCTTTGATGTTACATTTAGGAAATTTTAGCATGTTTTTGTTACTGTCCGCTTGAAAATGGAGGAAGGAATTATCTGCTTATTTGTTCCGATGCGAGCATTAAAATACTGGTAGAAAAAGATATTTCGTGTATGTTAACTAATTAGCAGAAACTTCTTCATGAGGTTAAAAACAGTTTTGTCGCAAAGATTGAGCTAAAAACAGAATGGTGTTTCAACATCGGCAAGAGATCGGGTGGAATGTGCTATGAATAAAAATAGTTTAAAGTTCAAACCACAAAGAAACAAGTGATGAAACTTTCTACTTCGTGCCTAAGCAAAAACTTTGGATACACGTATTTGCGTTCATTTATGTGAGTTTATTTTTTTAAAAGACAACGGCAAGGCCGGAATAAGGGGAGAGGGGGGGGGTCTAGCGGGGCTACAACTTAGGGGCCCACCATTATCAAGGGCCCAGGAGGCATGCCGCTACACCGCAAATATTTTTATTTATTTATTAATATTTATGCTGTTCCATTTGAGCTTCATACATATATGTCATTTCAGAGTTAATTTACATAACAGCAAAGGGAAACAAGAAAAAAGGCATAATAAGGCCTAACAAGCCCTGATTCCCCACTTGCAATTAAGCAGGTGATCACAAGACTGTCAACAATGGTAAGTGGTTAAACAAACACATTGCATTAGTTCCAGCATATCATTGCCTTGCAATTTAGACTTTGAAATCCCCCAGCCCCCCTTTTTTAGTATTAGTGTTTCATCAGAATTTTATTTAGATTTTTTTAAATAGATTAATGTTATTTATTTCGGTTAATTCTGTCGGTAAATTGTTCCAAAATTCTGGGCCAATATAATTTATACTTTTTTCATCATTAAGGATTTTGGGTTAATGGGTCGTAGAAGAGATTTACCCCGGGTTCTATAATTATGAGTAACTAATTTTGTATCTATAACATTGATGTATAAGTTACTTTTTATACTTTGAAACATTAATTTGCCAATATTAAAATTTAATAATTGAGATATTGACTTTGTCTGGTATGATGTTATGAGTAACTAATTTTATATCTATAATATTGATATGTAAGTTTTTTATTCTTTGAAACATTAATTTTCCAGTATTAACATTTAATAATTGAGAAATTGAGATATTGACATAATTCCATTGGGATATTGACATAAGTTCAAATAATACACAGCTTATATATTTACATTTAGAGAGAAGTAAAATGATTTTAGTTTTGTCTCGTATGATTTCCACTCGATCGCAAACAGTGGCCAGAAGATGAATAGATTTCAAGGCAGTGACTCACTAAGGGTAAACGTTTTCATGTTGCTGTGTACAACGGGGCCGGCAAGACAGTTTCAGCTTTTTCACTACCATCCACCCACACCTCCTTGTTTGTACTTGGAACTGTTAATTGGCGAAATCCACTGTGACTTCACATTGCATAACAAAAAAGATGCACCAAGAAAAGAATACAGTGGTAAACCATTAAAAACATTCAAGACATAATCTAGGAATCTTAAGTTTTTAACTCATGTTCTTACGAGAGCAATGGAAAATACAGTGACTTATTATGAGAATTCTGCCGATAATTTATTAGTTTGAAAAATGCGTTTTAATTATCAGAAACATACTGCTAGTTCCGCGTTTTAACGAATTTCATAATGATTCCTCGTCATAATTCTTTGAGGTCCCACTCAGACATTTGACTTGGTGCCAACTCAAATGTCTTAGGCTAGGGGCCCACTAAGGCCTTAATCCGGCCCTGTGTTCTTGTGAGAACAGTCGAAAATATATATATATATATTTTTTTTGTGGAAATTCTGCAGATAATTTATTACTTCCAGAGATTTCGAAAAGATTTTGTGCTTTTTTCACGCTTTCCAACAGTAGGTTGAAGAAGCGTATATGCTCCAGCCTTGTCCGTCCGTCTGTCTGTCTGCCTGTCCGCACGATAACTCGCGTAAAAATGGTTCGATCTCGAAGAAATTTTAGTATGTGGTAGGGGACAACCTGGGGACGAACCCTATTGAAAATGGGCGAAATAGGATCAAAGGTCAGGACATAGGAGCGGGATCCATTCCATCGTCCTTATGCACCATAACTTACGTCAAACTGCTTCGATTCCGACAAAACTTTACCATGTTGTTCCGGAGGTATACTGAACCGGCTCTGTTGAATGTCATCGAAATGGGGTCAAAGGTCAGGGCACATGAGCGTGTTTTATTCCACAGCCATTATCCTCACAACTTGAGTAATACTTTGAGTAATTGTTTCTGGTATGTTGGAAAGCTTATCATAATCAATACATGGCATGGTTTTACTAACTTGTTTTTTCTTCGAAAAGATTTTTGAGGCGTTTTGAAAAGGTTAAAGAAAAGGAAAAGTAAAGGTTTTCGAAAAGATTTTGTGCAGAGTTTTACGAAAGATTTTGTGCTTTTAATGTTTTTATCGTATTTTAACATCATCTCTTACATTAAAGTAACATTGCTTTTGAAATCGTGCAAAGACCGCTTTTTTAGTATCTTGATTGACTCAGCACGAATCGTCTTGTAGTTCTGGTAATTTTTGAGTTTGAAAAATGCACTACGTATAAATTATCATAAGCATATTGAAACTGTTTCGCCGATTCGTGTTTTAATGGACTTCAATAATGATTGTCCATGATAAGTTCTTTGGGGTCCCACCCATATGTCTTAGCCTTGGTAGCCCACTTAGGTGTTTTAGCCTAGGGGCCCACTAAGGTCTTAATCATGCCCTGGACAACGGTTTTGTTTGTCATTTGCGGGTGGATGTTTTTAAATTTGAATAAATTACTTTATTTTCCAATCAATCGTTCCAATCAATAAAAAATTTCTTTTTTATTATATCATCCAAGTAGCAATCTAATAGAAAATAGTCATACTGGTAGGTGCATAGTTTTTGAATCCATTTGAGAAACATTATTGCTCTGAAAGATCTTTCGATGGCCATAATTAAATATATTAAATGTATACGCAAAAAATATATATGCATCCTGAACACAGGGTTTTTCAAAAAACCTTTATAAATAATAACTGATTATTAAATAAATCAAGAAAATATTACTGAACTACGATGAAAATGATAAAACTGCGTACGTTATTTATTTTCAGTTTTCAAACAAGTTTCCCATCGAATTTAAAAGAATAAAAATGAATTTCGTAGTAAAGAACATAAAATTAGATTTTCTCTGCTATTTGTCACAAATGATATCCTACAGTTTGTATGAAATATCTCACTAGTAGAGCTGTAACTTTTGAAATTAAGTTTTCACAGGAAAATGTTATTGCCAAATAAATACGTTGAAAATAATATTTTCATTGAAAAGAAAATTTTACCGATGAAGAGTTCTCCTTTAAAAAAAATGTTATGCGGTTCTTCATTGTAAATGTTATGTCACTAAATTTGACAAACGAAAATGATTTTAGTGAATTTCTTCAGTGTTCATGCATTTCAATAAAAATGAAAAGGAAGTACGTCTAATCATTCATAATATTTTGGCATCCATATTACGGTAATCTAATAAATAACCCATGCCAGATATAAGTACTTGAGTATGCCTTTGAAAACCTTTTTGCAGCGCAGTCATTCAATGAAAATTGTAAGAGTAAATCTGCAGATTCTGTATTTGTGTCATCCTACAGACATAACCTAAGGATATTTTGATAATCTCACTTCTATGTAAAATTTTCAATGCAAGAATAAGACAAAGAGATACTATCTCGCCAAAGCTATTTACATTAACGCTGGAATACATAATGAGCAAATTAAATTGGTTAGAAAAGGGGATCAACATAAATGGAGTAAGGTTGAACAATTTAAGAATTGCAGACGACATAGTCCTCATTTCAGAAATTAAAAAAAGGAATTAAAAGAAATGGAAGAATAACTAACAGATTTATCAAAAGAAATTGGGTCAGAAATCAATATTGATAAAACAAAAATAATGCTAAACCAATTTAATAATAGCGAATCACAAGGAAATATTAGAATAAATGATAAGGAAATTGAATGTGTGGAAGAACAAATATACCTAGGAAAACTAATTACCACAAAAAACAAAAAACAAAAAAACAACAAAAAAAAAAAAAAAACCCAGAGAATTATGGAAGAAATTGACAGAAGAATAAAAATGGGGTGGACAGCTTTTGGGAAGATAAAGAAGATTCTATGTAGTAAAACAAAGCCGGAAAACTGAGCAAAATTTTTCAATCAATGTATAATACCCGTTATGACATATGGCGCTGAAACCTGACCTATCAAGAAAAACATCTTAGACAAATTGCAAAAAAACACAACGTAAAATAAAAAGATCTTTATTAAATATAAGACTTCAAGATAAAATAAGGAATACAGATACGTATAAGATCCAAAACAAAATTTTTAGTTATGGGTGAAAAGATATTCAATTTAAAGTGGAAATGAGCTGACCATATAGCAAGAATGGAAAATAATAGATGGACTAAAATCGCAACAGAATGGAGATCATACAAAGCAAAGAGAAGAGTGGGAAGTCTGAAAGATGGATGGATGATATAAACAAAACTGTAGGAAAGCTGTGGAATAGACAAGCCCAAGACAAGAACATATGAAAAGAGATGAGGGAAACCTATAGCCTCAATTGTCTATATAAAGGGTTGTAAGAAGAAGATAGTTAAACAGAACGAAAATTAATGATCAGTTCTGTCAACACATCTGTCAACAATCCGTCGTGTTTTTTGACAGGTAATTTTAACCTTCTATCCTTGATGATATCAAGAAGTTATCTGACAGAAAGGTTATGCTAAAGCTTTTCATACATGGAAAGATATTGATGAATCATATAACCCTGTTTAAAATTTTGTGTAGGTGTGTACATCCAGTTCTCTTTATTAAAAATATTCTTTGTTAGGGAAAACCTAAATGTTTGTGAGTTCAACTTTTAATAAAAGTTGTAGATGTACTATAAGCTTAGCCCCTATTGTTTTTCTATGATTAAATATTTTGTCTTTGCCATTTCTCTTCCGCGAACATTAATGCGTTTTTTCTTGAACCCACGATGTGCGGATAATTGATGCAACAGCACATTTCAGTCAACCAGTGGCCCAATTTGAAATTATAAGATCTGTGATTAAGCGAATCAATGTCGTGACACAGAGCAAACGAGTCTTCACACATGTGCTTACTGCGCCGTGTGAAACAAATGTTTAACCTTTTCATGTTTGATCGTCTGCCATGCATCAGAAGCACCTTTTCCCAAATATTTGAGTGATTTCGTTAGTTTTGTAAAGCGTCATACCCAGATTTTATCAAGTAATCTAAATCGGTATAACTTGGAAAGAAAAAAATATAACATTTTTGATAGCTAGTCTTCCAATTATTTCGAAACGTGTCATATACAGTGCGGCAGGAAATGAGTTTGTTAGAATGTATGGCACAAGGATTGAGCATGTTATCTTGTAAGGCTCAGCAACGAATAAGTACGTGACTTATACTCTAACATAAAATTCCTTTTAGTTCCTCTATCTATGTAAATTTTAGTTCGTCGTCCTTATAAACGGTTTCTAACTTAACACTCTCTCGACGGAATGTCTTATGGCAACCTGAAGTGAGGTCGGAAGTTGAATGACGTATGTGTAAAATTAATATAAGATGGTTGTTTACGATGTATCGTAGCTGATGGCTGGCAGCTGTTTGGCCTGGCCCTTCTACACCAGTAGGGACGCCACCCGCTCATGTGCATTGTACCCTACGCTGATAATGTTATACCTGGTTATAAAGCTTTCAAGTCAATGGCGTATTTATTCAACGTAAGTAGTATGGGAACCATTGATACGAATCTGTGGCAAGTTACTATTTATTCGCAATATTTGCTTACTTAGGTCGTTTTTTTTTTTTTGGTTTTTTGGCTTTTCGTTTTTGTTTTTTCGCTTTCATAAGGCTGTTTATGAATTTTAGTTTGTTACCTGACAAGGAATCTCTCTCTCTCTCTCTCTCGTTCTCTCATCATTTTAATAACAAAAATGGTGTGTTTCTACTATTCTCTCAGAAATTTGTTCAGAGGACACCCTCCTTTCCCATAAGTACGAACACTATATTTAACAAAGAACTCATTCTATATAACAAAACTTCAATGTTCAATGAATTAGAGAAATTCACATACATTTTTCCAAGTACCCTAGAACCTTAGATGGTCACACCCGCCCTTTGTTCTAACTGCTTAAATATTTTTTTGGGGTCGTGGGTGGGGGGCTAAAGGAGGGGCTCAAGGAAAAGTTGGGTGGGCTGAAGCCCACCCCAGACCGCCAGTAGTATCGCGCCTGCTCTGCTTCAACACTCAGCTCTACTTTCATTAGAATTCATCTACAGAAAATAATGTAACTTGTGACGTTCTAAAAGGTAAAGCACATGTGTCAAGACGACAATTCTGCAGCGATACATTACGTCCGTTTAGCTTAGTTGGGAGAGCAACTTACTCCGGAGTGAGAGGGCGCGGTTTCGTCACGGACAAATTTGTGTTTTCACATTGGTGCCCGAACGTAGAAATGCTTGTACTGGCAGTTGGGTTCTTCGAAAAATGTGTGGTAGTTGTTCCACACATCGTTTAGAACAGGGGTCGCCAAACTACGGTCCGCCGCCTCTTTTTGTACAGCCCGTGAGCTCTAAGAATGGATTTTACATTTTCAAATTCTTTAAAATTTCAGTCTTTAAAATGCCAAAGTACGCGTCATAACGAAACGGCCGACCGCTGAGTTGAGGAGTTGCGAGATACGACCTACGTGGAGCTCCTATAGATCCGCACTCGGTAGCCTCTGCTGTGAAGCCACGCAGTTATAATTCGGCAGCGTTTCCAGTGCCCACTGTATCGCTGTTCTGCAACATTTTGTTCTCATTTGATTACCCTTGCATATCCATCATGTCACTGTCAAAACCAGAAAAGAAGAGAAAAGTGGATATCTGTATTTGGGAGCACCTACCTTTGTGAAAAGGCATTTTCAGATGAAATACGCAAAAACTCAACACAGATCAGCATTAACAGATGAACATTTACAATCAATTTTGATGATAGGGAGCACGGACTTTGAACTTTAATTAGGTGAAATGTTGTCCAAAAACAAAATCCATTCTTCTCAGTAGTAGAGCTGTATTTCAAACAATTGTAGCCTTTTTTTAGTCTACTTATTATTAGTAGTAGTTACATTTTGTTGAATACATTTCTGAAAACGTGTTTTTTGTTGTTATTTAAGTAGACTTACTTACTCTACCTACTTAAATAACTAGAGAAAAAATAAATACCTGCATAAATACCCTCGAATTTGTCTCCAGAGTCTGAAATATTTACTATTTGGTCACTTACAAAAAATGTTTGCCGACCCCTGGTTTAGAATTAATGAAAGTGTGCTCCTCGCTGGCAGAAAAAAAATTAAGAGGGAGATGATGTGACGTACTACAGAGGTAAAGCACGTGTCAAGACGACAAATCTGCAGCGATACATTCCGTCCGTGCAGCTCAGTTGGAAAAACAACTTACTCCGAAGGGAGGGCCGCGGTTTCGATCCCCGCCATGGACAAATATCTGTTTTCACAAACTATACTAGTAAACTGAATTTATTGCCGTAGAATAAATACCAGTCATCTGGTTGATGTGCGAAGAGATTTTTATTCTACGCCAATAAATTCGGATTACTAGTATAGTTATACTATTTTCTACATAGTTCATTTGATTCAGCTACTGATTGTTATAATTATTGCGGAAAGAGATCTGTTATGAAAACGTGAGTGCTATATAAATCTGATGTTCATGAAAGAAATACGGGATTACACCATATAATACAAATTTTGAAGATTATAATCCAATTTTTGGTGTAAATGTGACAAGGATGGTAAGTCAGATAATATCCGAAAACTTGAAATGTGTCATCGTCCTGGAGCGGGACTCGAATCTGCGTCTCCCAGATAGCGCCCGGGTATGCTAACCACTACACCACCAAGAACGACCAAGTCTCAAGTTTCCGATTAATTTGAATATAACCATCACAGGATTCGCTAGTCGAAGCAACCGGCATTCATGTTTAGCGAATCTGGAGGTTAAGAATCCTATCCCGTGACTGCCCGGAGAAGCAGATAAATCATGAAAGAAATACGGGATTACACCATATAATACAAATTTTGAAGATGACAATCCGATTTTTGGTGTAAATGTGACAAGGATGGTAAGTCAGATAATATTCGAAAACTTGAAAATTTTCATCGTCCTGGAGCGAGACTTGAACCCGCGTCTCTCAGATAGCTCCCGGGTATGTCATCTGGCGCTATAGAAACGTGCTTAATGAATGTATTATTAGCTCGTTTGGGATTGAAACATTCATTAAGCTCGTTTGGTATTGTCGTTTGGGTTCTTTTCCGTGTGGCCTAGGGAACATTCATGCGGGTTTTTGGTATCTGCCAAACTTTTGCTATCATTTGAAAGGCCACACATAGATCTGGTGTTCCCCTGAAGAGAACAGCTTGATTTTGTAACTTTGGGAGCTTCGTATCGTACGGGTGGTTTAGGGTTATGTGTTGTACGAGTTTTTTCGTGTATAACTCTTTGTTATATATATATATATATATATATATCATAATCATGGCAGTCAAAATTGAAAATATGAAGAACCTCCAGCAGTGACTACATTTTTAACGACTGAAGGACTTGTGTCTGCCATTATTCACGACCGCATGATTAGAATAGATGTGGATTGTGCACTGTCCTGTACCATCTTGGAGTTTTTATTTTAGTTACTGCAACTACAGAACCCGGTTCCGTGATAGCTAAAGGTAAAGGAGCGCTAAAGAAGGTGTGGAGATGATGAAGATCTTCATCATCAAGAACTAACAAAGCTGGAACGAAGATGTCCTAACTGATTATTGTCAGAATACTAGTGACTTTAAAGTACATTGCCGGAATACAAGGTACAGATATGATAACCTAGGAACACTCTTCAAAATGCCATACATGATGAGATATCCTATCGATTGGGTGCTGTGTTTAGCTACTGAAAAAGGGTATCTACGAAGCCTAAATCCAAACAATAGGGCTATATTATAAATAAATTGCAGAACTTTCAGGTGAGCTTATTTTTCAATACTATGGAAAGCGGTTCTTGCTTAAAACTAAAAGCAGATAGTCTCTACGGAGTACCACATTCAAATATCTGTTTTACAAATTTTCAGGGTTTAATTTTTTTTGCCGCCAAAGTTATTGGTTGTATGTACTCAAGGAGGTTATATTACTGGAGCCACCACTGGCTCTGCCGCCATAGGTCACAGCTAATATGTGGTGTGACGTCACAAGCAGGCAAAAACGAACTAAATTATACCGTTGATAAAACAGTAAGCTTGTGTATCATTGATAACAATTATTGAATTACTCATTTTATCTGTTCATACGCTTAGAAGCTTTTGTTCCATTGGTTTCAAAGCAGCTTCTTTACTGCGGCTGCGTCGTGCCTGCTCATGACGTCATTTGCAGCACGGACGGTGACTTATGGCGGCCAATGCTGCGTGGATAGGAGTGGTGTCTCCAGTAATATAACCTCCTTGGTTGTACTATCAAATAGATTCCAATTAACCTCACAGTTTTTAAAGGAGAATTTATTTTATTTGTTACGAAGAGAAAGGAATTTAGAAAAAAATATCCATTAGTTTCGTCAATTTTTCTAAAAAGCTAAACAATGAAGACCGGTGTTGGATTGCAGTAACGGTACACCGTGTACATCACGAGAAACACTGGATATCTGATTTGGGAATCACTGCTCCTACGTATAATTAGGGATAGGAAATATTCAGAATAGGAAACACAGGAATAGTACATAATATTTAAAATTTTATGCGCTTTTAATCTGATCAACCTGCTAGCAGCTGGCTTCGAAATCAGTAAGAGGTTTGCTGCGTTCGTTCTTAGAGGGGTGGCACTAAAAATTTGAAAGGGAGTCCCTAGGTGTTTCTAAGAGCAGCTAAACTACGAAATAAAAAAAAATATGATCGACAACTGACGTAGAATTTATGAATTCGAGTTCTTTCGACTAGGGTTGCGAATGTTTTGCGATTTCCCCCATTTTAGTTTCTCCACACAAAAACGTGATTCCTATTACACTCATTGTCAGAAAAATCCGCGCACCAAGAAGGAGGCATTTTTAAAAGAATGAGATTTTAGTAGTGAGATGGTACATACCAAGGACAGAAGTGATTACAATATTCCAGCAGCAGGACGATTTCCCGCAGACAACCGGGACACATTCCGGTCAGCGTTAGTACCACGTCGGACTGCCTCGTGCTCGGACACATGCGGTGATACTGTCCAGCATGGAGTCAAAGATACGCCGTATGTTATCCTAGGACAGAATGGCGCACACTTCTCCTGTACGTAACGCTGGGCTGCAATTGACACTCTAAATCACGAACACTGGGACATGGAGAATGCTGGCGTCCCTTCTGGTCCCACACGTGGTAGATAGGCGAGAGATCAGGCGATATGGTAGGCTACGGAAGCGTCAGAGCATGACATAGACAGTATTGGAAAACCCGAACCGTGTGCTGACGGGGGTTATCTTGTTGGAAAATGGCTCCAGACCATCGCGCCAGGAAAGGCAGCACATACAGCTGCAGAATTTCCTGTACGTAGCGCTGGGCTGTCAACGTCCCTTGGATCACTGCGAGGATAGTCCAGCTGACATACGCGATAGCTCGCCAGACCATCACGCTTGCAGTTCGGGACGTGTGCCGCTGTTCAGTGAGGTTGGGACTGTAGCGCTCACTTGCGGGACTCCACACTCTGAAACGGTGGTCATTCGTTCTCATACAGAAGCGGGATTCGTCGCTGAACACTATGTGTCACCAGTTTCCAGCATTCCACGTTGCTCGCTGCTGACACCACTGCAGTCAACGCCGACGATAGTCAGGTGTTAATGGCAGAAACAGTAAGGGCCGTCGAGAGTGCAGATTCGCCTCTGTCAGGGAAATAGTTCTGGCGGACACAGGAGTCCCTTGAACACCCTTCACATGTCTCTGGATATTGGACAAGGACGTCGGCGCATCTGTACGTGCCGCTCTCACGATCTCGCGGTCCTGTCTGCTTGTGGTGTGTCTGGGTCGTTCAGAGGCAGTCCTCCGAGTCTGTGTGATTTCCCGTGTCCATTGCTCCCAACATGATCGCACCGTACTGTCCGACCGGCCCAAATGGCTGCCGATTCGTCGCGCCGCCATCCTGCCTCTCTCATTCCGAACATACGGCCCCGTTCAAACTTCGTCAGTTACCCGTACGTACATCTACGGAGACTCCTCGGCATGTCTATCGCTCAGGGATACCACCTGACTCTTACCATGCACTTAGGAACGAATGTGGAGTACTCTGCGAGTCGCCTTATAAGCCCCAAGGATTGCGATTGCAGCGCCGGTCTTGGACGCGCGGGCATACGGAATCGCACGAAACATCAATCATTTGCAGGTCTGTCCTCCCCGTAGCTGTTCGCCGAGTTTCGAGTTAATCTCACGGTTTTTTCTTGGTGCGCGAATTTTTGTTACAATAAGTGTACGTGTAACAAAAATTCGCGCGAAATTAAGGATGTTCTTGAAATTAAGGATGAAATTAAGGATGTTCCTTAGATTTTGCTCATTTTGGAGGATTTCTGGAATCTTTGAAAACTTTGTTCTAAAAAGATGTAAATATTCCAGGTTTTACTTTTTTAAATAACGACCTGGCATTTTCTGGGTTTCTTTGTTTGTTCTCATGATAAAGCGAAAGTAATTATTCAACTACGTCGAAATTAAAACATTTGATTTTGTATTATTAGAGATGAAAGACATTTAAAGGCGTTGAATTTTGACAGAGATTCCATAAGAAATATGACTCAGGTGTTTTTTATTTGAAAAATCATAACATACCGTACCCCCAGCAAGAAGATTCTGTTCGTTTTCTTAAGAAATTTTAATGATTTGTACACCTTAGAGAGATATTTAAATGCTATCCAGTCTATTTATCGAGACACAAATATACTTATGTTTTTTACCTAATCAATAGTTTAGAACATAAGTTAAATGTACACTCTCGTACACGAAGAAGGTCGAAGAAGAAAGAAATACAGAGGTCTAAATGGAGTGAGAAAGATGGTGACAAAAGTCAAAACAAGAGCAAGACAGGGGACAGAGCAGAAGAATTAGAATCAGATAAAATTGTAGCGGCAAGCATATAGAATGAGGGAAAAAAACGAAGTTGTACAGTAGATCCTGTATGAGCTCATCATTTAAGCAGTCTGATACTTTCTGCTTTTAAGCAGGCAGTATTAATATTAATGACCGAAGTACCTTGCTTTCATAAGAAGAGAACTTTACAACAGTGCCACTTTAGTTTTTCTTCGATGTATGAGGAGATGCTGAAAAGTTCTCGGCTTAAACCTCTTCCTGTAATCGTAGCATTATTTTATTACTGCAGCTCGAAAGAATGTTCTTTTGTATTGTAAAGTGCCAATTTTCAGACTTATAGCTCTTTTCTTTTTGCAGATGTTTGACGTCCTGAACTGAATCATATCAATGCGAAGTGTTGAATTTTCGAATGTGGAACTCCGGGCTGTCATGAAATTTCTGTTCCTGCAAAAGAAAAGTGCAAAGGAAATCTATGATTGTATGACGCAGGCATTAAGTGACAAGTGCTCTTCATATTCCACTGTGAAGAACTGGTGTGCCAAATTTTAGCGTGGAGACTTCAACAGTGACAACACCCAAAATTGTTGATCGTGTTGATGACTTGATTTTGTCAGAGCGGCGAATCTCGGCTGAAACAATAGCTGGGACACTGGAGATATCCAGGGAACGTGTTGAGTTCATAATTCATGAGCACTTGGATATGAAGAAGATGTCCTCGAAGTGGGTGCCCAAATGTTTGAACGCCGATGAGAAATGAAAACGAGTGGACATTTCTAAATCGGTTTTGCAGCATTTTGAGCGATTTGGTGTAAGTTCTTGCAGCGACTTCTTGTCACTATTGATGAAACGTGGTTACATCACTACGATCCAGAGACGAAACAACAGTCCCTGCAGTGGTGGCGCTTGGGTTCACCACTGCCAAATAAATTCAAGACTCAAAGGTCTGCAGGAAAGGTCATAGCAACGGTTTTTTGGAATTCGAAAGGCGTTTTACTGACTATCTCCCGAAAGGCCAAACAACAAATGCTGAATAAGGAAAACTGCCGAAAGATATCCTCTTTTTGCAGAACAACGCACCGGCTCACAATATTGGCAAGACAATGGATGTTCTGAGTGATCTCACAGACCTTGCTCCA
This sequence comes from Macrothele yani, assembly GCA_039090855.1. Taxonomy (NCBI): domain Eukaryota; kingdom Metazoa; phylum Arthropoda; class Arachnida; order Araneae; family Macrothelidae; genus Macrothele; species Macrothele yani. Next base: position 131,595,979 of record CM076996.1, on the reverse strand, counting down.
TCGGACTATTTCTTGTTCCCAAACCTTAAAACTAGTTTGAAAGGGAGCATTTCTCGAATAATTCGGATGTGATACTAGCAGCAGAGCTGTATTTAAGTGATCAGACATCAGAATTCTTTTGGAAGGGTTAAAGAAACTCCAAAACCGCTGTACCAAGTGTGTTGAACCTCAGGGTGAATATGTCTGTAAGTTTCATGGCTCTAGCCCATTTCCTTCTTCGTGAGGCCCAGAACGTATCAACATCACCTCGTATATTAAATTTCCTATGCATAAATACTGCATTCTATCCATTACCTTCAATTCAAATACACGGACATAAGCTATAAAATTGTAACCACCTACTTAATAGGGTGTTGGGCAGCCTTTTGTCTCAATAACCGTTTGCACTTGGCGTGGTATGAACTCCACTAAACCGTGTAAAGTACCTTCAGGTATTCTGCAGCAGATGGTGAGAATGATGCCCCAGAAATCGACATGTAGTGAGCTTTGAGGTAGATCGGCGAATGCAAGGTTCCACTTTATCCCACAAATGTTAGATGAGATTCAAGACGGTGGTATTTGACTACCAGGGGAGCACACGAAATGCTTGAGCATGGTTCTCGAACCATTCCTGCACAATGCGGTTCTTAAAACACGGGACACTGTCTTTCAGAAATAATTTAATGCGATATGGATACATGGTTACCATTTGGACAACAGTTGTTCCAAACAATACCTACGTAGGACCTGGCAATGGACGTTTGTTCAACGGGGATGAGGGACCCACTGACTTCACATATAACAGTGTATGGACTGTAATGGCTCATCAGTGTATGGACTATTACCATCCACCCCCAGCGCAGAGAAATGGGAGCGCCTGGAGACCAAACGGTGGCACAGGTGAAGTCCACAAAGCAATATATATACACTATCTACCAACAAGTAATTGGACACCTGTGATAGCAAAGGAAAACGAAGTTTATTCACCTTCAATAGTTGATGGAGCCTCCACGAGCGGCGATTACAGCTGCGACCCTCCGGGGCATACTCTCAACCAGGCGTTGTACGACGGCTAGCGGTATTTTCTTCCACTCGGCTTGGAGAAGACAGGTCAGTTCCTTCGCCGATTTCGGACGGTGGGGGCACCCCTTAAGTCGACGCTCCAACTCGTCCCAGAGGTGCTCGATAGGGCTAAGGTCCGGGCTCTGCGCAGGCCAATCCATTCGATTAACCCCATTGTCACCATACCAAGCCATGGTGGAGCTCGCAACATGACAGGTGGCATTGTCATCTTGAAAGTAACATGGGTCCACCCCGTAAAACTGCCACAACGTAGGAAGCGCATGGTCACCCAAAATGGTGCAGCAGGTCTCGGCGTTGAGACTACCAGGAATTGCGACCAAGGGTCCCGTGCCATACCAGGAGAAACACCCCCATAGCATAATTCCACCACCGCCGAACTTCCCAGTTGGCACAATACATTCCGGTAGGAGGCGTTATCCAGGCAGACGCTAAACCCAAACCCTGCCATCCGAACGGTAGAGGGTGAACCTTGATTCGTCGCTCCAGAGAACCTGTTTCCACTGTTCAACGGTCCACTGTCGACGTTCTTTGCACCACGTTAGCCGAGCAGCGCTATTAGACTTGGTGATCAAAGACTTGTGGGCGGCAGCACGTCCATGATAGCCGAGCAGATGGGCTTCCTTACGTATAGTATTCATCTAAAGAACACTCCCGGATGCCTGTTGAATTTCCTCGCGGATGTGGCTCATCGATTTGGTGTGGTTCTTCCGAATTTCTCTGGCCAGCACCTGTCGGTCTCTAACTCCCAGTTTTGTGGGTCTGCTGGGTCGGGGCACATTCCGACAGTCACCTCTCATCTTCCACTTGCGAATCACGTAGGCCACTGACGATTTTGGGAACTTCAACTCGCTGGATATGTCACGTATGGATCGGCCATTTCTGTGATACCCGACGATTACACCTTTCTCGAAATCAGAGAGCTCCGAACTGCGTGGCATCTTGCATGCGACTGGTTGCGTTGCTGTTTCCCACACGATATTTAACGGCGGCGGCCATGACGTGTATCAGGTCCGCAGATATCGTCGATTGCAGGGGTGTCCAATTACTTGTTGGTAGATAGTGTACAATTATATTGCTATGGAGTCCAAGAGACGCCGTATGTTATCCTGGGACAGATTGGCCTAAACTTCTTCTGTATGCAGCGCTGGCCTGCAACTGACTTTCTAAATCACGAACACTGGGACATGGAGAAAGCTGGCGTCCCATCTGGTCCCACACGTGCTAGATGGGCGAGAGATCAGGCGATCTGGTAGGCTACGGAAGCGTCAAAGCATGACATAGACGGTCCTGGAAAATCCGAGTCGTGTGCGGACGGGGGTTGACCGGCTTTCGGTTAGTAGAGTGTTTGGAGTCAGAATGGGAAAAGCTGCCGGTTTATAGGAGTGTGATAAGGGACAAATTGTGATGGCACGGCGCCTCGGAACTATGATCTCCGAAACGGCGCGGCTTGTTGGTTGTTCCCGTGCCGCTCAAGTGAGTACGTATCAAAAGTGGTGCAGAAATGGCCAAACGACGAACCGTCGTCCAGCCGTGTTTCGTCCGTAGCTAAGTTCTTCTGCGCATGTGCCTTCGTAGCCGAAGACCCAGACGGGTCCCCATGCTCACTGCACGTCATCGCCAACAGCGCATGAAATGGGCCCAAGATCATCGAGATTGGACCGTGGATGATTAGAAAAAAGTGGCCTAGTCTGACGAATCAAGATTCCTGGTGCATCACGTAGACGGCCGAGCGCCGATACGCCGATTACCAACGGAGGCTATGCCACCTGGATAAACTGGATTTAATAAAATCACGATTTGGGGTCCTTAAAGGCCCCCGAAACATGATTTATTAATTTTTTTTGTTTCATATAAAATAAAATTATATTTTACTAGCTGAATTGGACCCGGGACCTGACTTGTAAGATGAAGTCTGAATATTCTGATTTTTAGTGCAGTGAATAATCATTTATCTTATATTAATGGCTATTATACCGAGTGATCACTGAATCATGACCACCCCTATCAAAAGTGGATGCGGCCCGTTAGTGTATCGCGTAGACGACCAAGCTTCGATACGCCGATTACCAATGGCACCTGGATGCACTGTTGGCCGGAAACAAGCCGGCGGGCGGTGTTACGCTGTGGGTGGTGTTTTCTGTGGACACTATAACGAAGTAAATTTCTCCGTCATTTTTGTCCACGCCGGGGCTCGAACCCGGGTCCCCTCATTTCGGAATAAGTCGCTCTACTGACTGAGCTACGCGGACGTTCATTATCGTTGCTATCTGCCTTTATGTCATGTGCGTCCTGCTGGGCAGGCACGTCACATCTCCCCCCCCCCGAAAGAGGGCCGGAGGCATGGTCCACGGGTCAGCCGTGACCATGAATCGTCGCAGGCAGCCATCTGCTGTAGAACGTGCACTTGAGAACTCTCAGTCAATCTGGTGTGTGGAATGCAACGTCACACATTTATTTTTCGAAGCGCTGGAGAAGGGATTATCTTATTTTTCCTATCTCGTGGTGTGGAAAGAACATCACGCCATTGCGAGATCTTGAACGGCCGGGTCATCCGGGGTTCGAATCCCTGTTCGGGCGCCATTATAACGAAGTAAATTTCTCCGTCATTTTTGTCCACGCCGGGGCTCGAACCCGTGTCCCCTCATTCCGGAATAAGTCGCTCTACCAATTGAGCTACGCGGACGTTCGTTATCGTTGCTACCTGCCTTTATGTCGTGTGCGTCCTGCTGGGCAGGCACGTCACAACAATTTAGGCCCCATTTCTCAATAGCACAATCCTCGATAGCTGTAAGGTATCCGAACATCGTTGCGGACCAAGTTCACCCACTCATGGCAACTGTGTTCCCTACTGGGGATGGCCATTACTAACAAGAAAATGCGCCATGCCACACTGCCAGAATCAGCAAGGAGTGGTTCGAGGAACATGCTGGTGACTTTCTGTGGCCTCCAAATTCACCTGACATGAACACAATCGAACATCGACTTGGAAATGTGGGTTCGCGCTAAATCGCCACCACCCCGAAATGTAGGGGAACTGAAGGATCTGTTTTTGACATTATGGTACTAGATGACCCAGGATACCTAATGCCACCTCATCGAATCGATGCCTCGCCGAGTGTCCGCTGTTTTGCGGGCTAAAGGGGGTCCTACAGCTTATTAGGTAGGTGTTCATAATGTAATGGCTCATGGGTGTATAATAGCTGGTGCACAGAGGAGAAGAAATATCCTGTGCCACAGGAACCAAAATTCATGCGGTATACTATCCACAATATCCGATCTCGCAACAGAACTTCAAAATCAAATACTTCGACAGATTATTGAAATTTAACAGTTAATCAAACCCCCAAGTATTCCCGTGAATGTTTCCTATTACCGCAAATATTTCGTCATATGGATACGGGAAAAGTGAGAACGGAATTTTTTCTTTAACATATTAGGTGTGCAACTTAATTCTCGGCCCGCAAGCGATCATAGGACGTCGGCAAATACAAATAGCTGTGTGCGATAATGGCTGATTGTAGCGCCATCGAACAGCTTTCCAGGCAACCGAAACCGCTCACAGATGTAGTGACAGAAGGGATGAAAGTTGACGGTGAATGCAATGTCGTTCGAGAAGCAACATTTGAGGCTATGCCTCCTGTTCGCGTTTCAGCTGAAAAAAGTTCCGTGGAATCCCAGCAAATTATATGTGCTGTTTCAGGTGAGGCTGTTGTGTCCTACAGTACGTGTAAGAAGTGGTTCCAGCCGTTTAAGGAGGGAAATGTCGATCTCCGTGATGCAGAACGTCCGGGACAGCCACAGAAAGTTGACGATGAGGAACTGGAACAACTGTTGGACGCGGATCCCTGTCGCACACAGTCAGAGCTCGCCCAGGAACTCGGAGTAACACGGCAAGCCATTGCAAAGCGTCTGCACAAGTTTCACAAGGAGGGCCGTTGGGTGCCCCAGCAACTCACAGTTGGAAACAAGTCTAGGCTCTACGATGCTGCCATGTCTTGGTCTCCAGATTCAAGAAGAAGGATTTCCTCCACAAGATTTTGACCTGTGAGGAGAAGTGGATCCTCTACGATAATCCTAAGCGGCGCAAATCGTGGGTTTATCTAGGTTAGCCTACCACCAGTACCGCCAAACCAAATATTCATGCCAGGAAGTTGTTGCTGTGCATATGGTGGAATCAGCGTGGTGTCGTACACTATGAGTTGCTCAAACCTGGTGAAACGGTGAATGCTGAGCGTTATTATCAGCAACTCATTCGCGTGAGTAACGCACTGGAGGTGAAAAGGCCATACACCGGCAAGGGCAGAAAGTCGACCCTGTTGCTTCAGGATAACGCGCGTCCTCACACCGCGAAAACGACTTTAAACAAGATTACTGACCTAGGATGGGAGATTTTGTCCCACCCTGCGTATTCTCCAGACTTCGCCTCGTCGGTTATCACCTCTTTCGCTTCCTGCAACATCACCTGAGTAATACGCACTTCACTTCTGTCGAGGAGGTCCACGCAAGTATTGATGACTTTACCAACTCGAAACAGCCCTCGTTTTTCTGCAGTGGCATTCGGCAGCTCCCTGACCGATGGCTCAAATGTATTCAACACGACGGCGATTATTTCCCTGATTAGGTACGTATTCGATTTGCTATAATTTGCTGTCAACGTGTCGTGCCTGCGGCCGAGAATTAAGTTGCACACCTAATATGAAAGAAATTGAGAAAACGTTTGTGAAAATTCAGTATTTTCTGTTAACACACCTTGAAAACGGTAGTTTACTGTCAATATAAGAAAGGAATTGCGGAAAGGTCTCTGAAAATTCAGAATTTTTCTGGCGTTCGATAAATCCGTGAAATTCAGAAAATTTTTGCAGTGTACTTTTCCGTGGCAATTGGATATCTTTGGATTTGGCATTGGATAAGATTATAACAGTTAGCTGCTTAATTACGAGGTTTTGTTTATAGAATCTCCTTCTTCAAAAAGCACAACTGTTTACATGTGGACTGACTGCAAAGTTGCGCAAGTTAACTTCTGCTAAATATTAAGAGTCCGCAATGCTTTTTTACTCTTCCACAGTGCTTTTTCAAATTTTTCAGGAATCAGAGCGAGCTTTTGCCTCAGATAGTTTTACTATAGTATACGAGGGATTGCACTTACATACACAACACATTTCTCACGACTCATTACTTGTGTAAAATCTTCTTAAAGTAGCAATGACTTTCAAAGATGAATTAACTTAACTGTTAATTTCATCATTTACTGTGGTTTCTCTGTCAAACATGCTTTCGAGATTATGCAAACTAATACACCTAGAATAACTCTTAATAACTCAGACTGATCTTATATTCAGTAGTAACTGATCTTCGCCCAAAAGCCACCACTTTGACTTTCTCTTTATTGGTATTCAGTTTCTTTTGGTACACCGTTCTACCGCTGATAGTGTAAATTTATATTTATCTCTATAATTTTAATCCTCGAAGTCGGAGAGAACAAATATTTTTATTGTCAAAAATTTTTTTTAAAGACACATCATAGCTTTTCATTATACACGGCCGAGTCACATTATTGTGACCACCAGCTAATATCCAGAGTAACCGCCGTGTGCAGCGCGGACAGCAGCTTGACCGGCTGGGAGTGACTCAATAAGGTGCTGAAAGGTGTTCAAAGGTATGTGGAGCCATGCTGACTGCAGTGCATCTGACAGCTGCTGGAGGGTGCATGGTGGAGAATATATAGAGCGAACAACACCATCTAGGTGGTCCCAAAGATGCTCAATTGGGTTTAAGTCTAGGGACTTAGGGGCCAGGGAAGTACTTTGAAGTCTTTATCGTGCTCTTCCAACCACTCTCCGAAATTTCTAGCTGTGTGACACGTCGCATTGTCGTTCTGGAAGATCCCGTCCGCCCCCAGGGAAGACAATCAGCATGTATGGGTGTATGTGGTTTGAAAGGATGGATTCACAACGAATTCGGTCTATAGTGCTTTCCACAGGTATGAGTGGACACTGGGAATGCCAGGAAAACATTACCCAGACCATAACGCTGTCCCCCACCAGCTTGTATTCTTCCAGCAATGGTTGAAAAGTGTTTGTTCTCCGATGTTTCTCGCCTTATACGCCAACGTCCATCCGTTCGCTGAAGCAGAAAACGTGACTCATCGGAGAAGGCAATCCTTTGATAATCAGCGGAAGTCCAATTCCAATACTGCCGTGCAAATGTAATCCTTTCCTGCCGATGCACCTTCGTTAGCGTAGGCGCATTGACCATCCGTCTGCATCGGAGCCCCATACGCAGCAGGGTTCGCTGAACTGTCGTTTTAGACACACTTCCGGTAGCCCTCTGGTTCATTCGGTCAGAGAGTTGCTCCACTGTAGCGTGTCGATCGGCCCTCACGCACCTTCGAACCCGATGTTCACCTCTCACATCAATGGCGCGTGGTGCTCCGTAGTCTCCACATCGCTTGTTCGCAATGGTGCCATTTCTCGAATCACGATGCACTTTAACCACAGCAGCACGCGAACAGTTCACAACCTGCGCTGTTTCAGAAGTACTGTCACCCTTAACCCGAAAGCCGATAATCATCCCTTTTTGCAAATCTGCTAAATCGTTCCTTTTATCCATGACAGCAACGAGTGATATGTTTTCAGAATGCCTACAGAACACCTTATATATCCTCGTGCCTTCTTTCATTGGCTGCGCGCTGTTGACGTCAAAAGTAGGAGGTGGTCACAATAATGTGACTCGACTGTGTATATACAGGGTGCATAGGAAAGTCCCTTTAGCCTGAAATAACTTGCGAACGAAGAGAGGGTTCAGTTATGCAAGTGTGATAACGGTACAGTAAAGCGACGACGCCCAATCGAATGCAACCGATAGCAGCGCCCTAGTGGCAAAATGCAAAAGTTAGCCATTGCAAATCGAAAACGAAAAGAGATAGAGCAAAATTTCCAATTACAAAGTTGTAGAACATCAATTAACTAGTACAAAACGACATTTGTGTCACACGGGTAAGATAAATTGTTGCCTGAATACTCTAAAATGTCCGAAATCGATGCGCGAGCTTTTATTTGAACGTTTGAAGGGAACAGGCATAGGTATGAGCAAATACACACAATTAATTGCATAAATGCGTACTTATGTCAATACAGTTTGATGACGTCAGACAAAACAAAAACAAAAAAGGCAAACTGGCGCACAGTGATAAAACGTTAATGTTGAGTATATTCGAAGAGTTCGCCATTGCCCACGATACACATTTGTATTCGTGAAAGTAACTCTGCATGCACATTCCTTAGCATGAAAGGTGTCACAGTATTGCAAGCATCTGTAACACGATGACGTAGATCCAAAAGAATTGTAAGCGTTGTTGCATACACCTGATTTTTTACGTAACCCCAGAGGAAGAAATTCAACGGAGTGAGATCCGGCGATCGCGGAGGCCATTCAACAGTACCACCATACCTGATGATTCGTTGCCCAAAACAATCTGTGAGACAGGCACAGATTGTTTTGGCACTGCTGCTGGATGGTGTGCAGGGGCACCGTCATGTTGGAACCACAAGGAACGTAATACGGACAGGGGAATGTCATCTAAAAATTCAGGAATGATATGCTGTAATAGTTAGAGGTATCTCTGTCCGTTTGCAGTCACCGTAAATAAGCACCATCTCGCAATATTGGGAGTGAGTGAAGCTCGCCATTCTCACACAGCGTACGTAGACATAAACTTCTGATCAGGGTACATCCTGCTACTGGTTTTTATATCGTAGGTACGGTACAACGTCACAATCTGCATTTGCATACGGCTACATTTGTGATATGTGAATATGCCGATTCGAATCGTCGCGCATCGATTTCGGACACTTTAGGGTATTCAGGCGACAATTTATCTTATCCATGTAAAAAAAAAAAATGTCGTTTTGTACTAATTAATTGATGCTCTACAACTTAGTAATTGGAAATTTCTCTTTTCGGTTTCGATTTGTAATGGCTAACTTCCGCATTTCGCCACTAGGGGCGCTGCTATCGGTTTCACTCGATCGGGCGTAGTCGCTTTACTGTACCGTTATCTTACTTGCATAACTGTACCTCTCTCCGTTCGCAAGTTATTTCAGGCTAAAAGGACTTTTCTATGCACCCTGTATATATATACATGAAATCCTTCTCTGCAAAATTTGGTTTTAGTTATTTTTCGTAACATGTATGTTATGGGCTGGGTCTTCGCCTCACCAACATTTTACTCCACAAGCCGCCACTGCTTAAAAGTTAGCCGAAGGCTTTCTGAAAATCTATGACGAAATACCTTTGCGTCTACGGCAAAAGTGAACGTAATGTGGAATGTTTGATTTTTAGGTAGTATTGCTGGAGGAGACATTTTGCGTTTTGTGGAAATGTGTTTGGTTTAGATGGCAGTCTAATTTTTGTATTAATCTATCGCAGTTGTAATTCCTTTAGGCTGTCTCGTAATCGTTGTATCGTTCTCGACTTCGAACGTGGATTGCTGTTTTGGTTTTTGCTTGGCACCCATTTAGTTAATTTCTTTGACTGCTTAGTGTTTCTTCATCCTAATCATCCAGAGCTTAGAGCGACTTGCCTTCTTTATTGTTTGTAGCAATTTACTTAAACCTTTCCCGCTGTCGATTTATTTGTTTTCTGGCTTCTTATCATTATTATCTCTTGCATTGTTCTCCTGCTCTGAATTGTTTTGGTTCACAATGATCCCTTCGAAGCATTCTCTAAAGGTCAAACTTTTGAAAAGAAGATAGGTTGCATCGTCACTGAATCAAGTCAGAACTTTACAACCTACATTGCACGTGCATCACGAATGCGACTCTTTAAGACTAACGTGTTTCTTTGTTTTTTCATTCTCTCAGAAAGTGGGGTATGTTGGGTCCGAAACTTGGGCTATCTCCCCTCCCGCTTCCCCCAGTACTGTTTTTTTTAATTGCGAAGTTTAATTTTTTAATTGTTAAGTAATAGAAGTAACTTTTTTTCTAAATTTTAGGTACATGCCATTGCTAACATGATACCAAATAATTATGAGGATTAGGATTTGAACACTTATTTGTACATGAACTCCATTCTTCTTCTGAATACTTTATTTGTACACGAACTCCATTCTTCTTCTCCTTTTTGTGTGAACTTGAGTGCTACGTTTTCATAAATTGTTTCTTCCGAGTACTTTCTCATATTTAAAAACAATGTTTTTCTCTATTGACAAAACAGCCAAGTTTTTGGAATGTGCATATCCTTGTGTGGCTCTAAGATATATCTTGATTCTTTTTAATGCTGAAAAACTTCTTTCGGCAGTTGCAGTTATTGATGGAAAGTTTAATATGGGGTCTGTTAATTTGTACACCTCACTAAACACTATGTCCAATTTATTCAACTTTATGTAACACGTAATGTCTCTTACTGATTTGTTTTTGTATTCAAAGGAATAAAACACCTTCAGTTCATTTTTTAGTCGAGCTGTATCAAAATTTGAAGCATAGAGTTCTTTAAGTTCTGACAGTAGATGTTCAGGGAAGCTTTCACAAAATTTATCAAAACAGTTCGAATCCAACAAAGCCTCGAATTTAAGATATAATATCTCTGATTTTAATTCATTGACACTTCACAAAAACTGAGACAACTCTCGCGAAACACTTATGCGAGTGACAAAGGTAGTCTAACTTTTCTTTGCCGCCCCGGTGGAGCAGTGGTCTAAGCGATGGCCTCTGATCATTCGTCCGAAGGGGTCCGGGTTCGAATCCCGGTGAGACATGGGTGTTGTGTTTGTCTTTCGGCACTGGCTCTCTCCCTTCCCTGGAACCAGTGACCCTAAATTAGGGACGGGCGACTGCTTATAGCCCATGGAGTTGCTCACGGTGGTCGTTAAACCTCCAATCAAAAAAAAAAAACAAACCTCTTCTTTTTTCTGAGCGAACCGTTTCCCAAAGCAATGACCCATTTCTACCAGCTGATTCATGTTGTCATGGAAACGCTAGCAGGCGATTGTACGGAAATTTTTCCCATCAGAACTGCGAAGACTCTGGAAGAGCTGCTTGCGTTTTGCCGTTGGTTTTCGCTCGCCAGACTAAAAAAAAAGAATGAAATAAAATGAAACATTTCCGTGAGAATGTCTGAAAAAAAAATAAATGGAGTATTAATTCGAAGTGATTTGAAATGGAATATGCATATTGGCAACCTGACTAATATATTATCTAGAAACATTGGGATAGTTAGTAAGATTATGATAAATTTGTCCCCAAAAATAATAGGGGTTATGTCGGGCGATCGAGGTGGCCATGTCATATGACCGTCTGTGCCAATCCATCTGTCAGTAAATGGGGCATTCAGGAACTCACGAACCATTAGTGACCAATGTGGTGGGGCGCCGTCTTGTTGGAAAACAACCGAAGTTTGGAGTGCATGCAACTGTGGTGCCACAAAAAGTTCCAGCATGTCCAGGCACACGTTACATGTTAACAATGTAAAAAAAAAGAAGGGTACGATGATTCTGTTATGCATCAAGCCACATCATACGTTCACTTTCGGGCTAGACCAGTGATGTATTCAGGCATCTTCTCGGGGGTGTTTAGCTCCCCGAAGATCCACGAACACCCCCGTAGGCTTTGGGGTGATCTCCCCTTATATTTAATCTAACTGTCTTCGTTTATAGCTGAATATTTGGAGAAATTAATTTTAAAAAATTAAGAAAAAAAGGGAAAATATTATAATCATAAAAAACAAACATCCACACGTGGACTTCAGTCTGAAATGTCCACCATCCTTCAACAAAACATTAAACAGTCCTCGCTGAAGGGGCAATGTTTCCAGCACTGACAGCTCGGACTACTTCCGCAAAAAAACCCCTAATTCCACAGAGTAGAGATGTTTGCTCTGCAATACATCATCACATTTTGGAAGTTGGCATTCAGTTTTATTTCAGTCTTCTGGAGGCGGACTTTCCGTGTATACGGTTAAGCCTCAGTGTAGCTAACGTGACGTTAGTACTTCCTATAGAACAAAATATTTGCTACCTAATTTTTAACAATAGCAAATTATTAGAAATTGTTCCCATAACAAGGTGTTTTTTTTCTGGAGTTTTTTTTTGACAAAAAAAGAAAAATATCGAGGCACTTCAAACTGGCATTCAAACAGTTAGTTAGTTTTTGTTTGGTTTGTTTATTAGTATTTGCTATCTAACTAATCTAAAGGGCCTGAAACCAAATGGCAGGGTGGTTTACACCTTATGTTTTCAGGTAACCCTATAATGATTCCTTAATAATCAGAAACACGCTTGTAAGGCGAGGACAGTTTTACCACTCCTAATGACCTGGGAGGATTTTCTCCAGCACAGCCTTACCTTACTAACATCCTTAATATTTTACACCACCCCATGGTAAAATCCGTGGTCCACTACTGAATTAAAGCAAAGGTATAACATTTTTAATCGCCTGTATGTGTAGATTCCTTGGAATTTGCATTTGCGATGTAAGAGCATAAGACATTTTTCTTTTACTCTATTTAAAATTTTTATATATATTAATATAAATATAAATAAAAAAATTGTGATTATGTGTATATATATAATCAGTCAATAAGTTTTAGCCCTCTCGAAATGTGTAATTGCCCCCCCCCCCCCGAAAAAGATCCCTGAATGCAACACTGGGCTAGACCTCAGTTGTTCGATGGCATAATGGGGATTTTTTGATCCCCAGATTCGCCTATTGTGTCTATTTACTGTACCAGAGACGTGGAATGTGGCTTCATCTGAGAAACAGACACTGTGCAGATAATCACTATCATGAGCAATGCGCTGCAACATCTCCGTCGCAAATGCAGCACGGCGAGGCCGGTCATCAGGCTGAAGAGCTTGAACGATCTGTACCTTATAAGCATACAGATGAAGACGTTTGTGTAGAATTTTGTAAACCGTGGCACGGGGAATCCCAGTTTTCAGTAAAGCACGACGAATGGATTTCCTGAGACTTCGCAGAAATGTCTGCTGAACAGCTGCAGCTGTCTCTTGTGTAACCGGCGGTCGGCCTGCTCGTGGGAGATCACCAACACTACCTGTCGCTTTAAACTTTTCATACGAAGCTTTTATGATTTTTCTTCGGGTGGTGATCATCTGTACTCTTTTCTGAAATGACGCTGGGCAGTAACCGCCGATTTAGTCTCATGAAACCACAACACGCACGCGGCTTTTTCTTGCATGGAAGCCATTATCGGTGAAATGCTCCTCTTATTCAGCAGTAGCGCTCACCTAGAAAACAGAAAAAAAAACTTTATCAGTACTGCTATATGATGTTTCCAACCATTTTATTTTAATTTACATAGATTTTTTATATTATTTTTTGTAATTTTGAAAAGACTTTATAGGGACATCCTGTGCGTTTTCTTTTCAGCATCGAAAGATTTACGGAATTTCGTCAAAATTCCGGAAGAAGATACGTTCTGCGCAGGCAAACATAGAACCGAGAGTTGTTCATAAATGACAACCCAGATAAAATATCTGGCTCTAGACTTGTTTACCACAAAGTGCTCTCGATCAGAATCATGCAGGAACTATAAGAATGCCGACGCCTCCCGAAAAGACAACCCAAAGAAATACAAATGACAACCCAGATAAAATTTCCGGTTTTAGACTTGTTTACCATCCAGTTTTCTCGATCAGGGTCATGCAGGAACTATAAGAATACCGACGTCTCCCGAAAAGACAAGCCAGAGAAATACAAATGACAACCCAGATAAAATTTCTGGTTTTAGACTTCTTTACCATCCAGTTTTCTCGATCAGGGTCATGCAGGAACTATAAGAATACCGACGTCTCCCGAAAAGACAACCCAGAGAAATACAAATGACAACCCAGAAAAAATTTCTGGTTGTGGATTTGTTTACCATCCAGTTTTCTCGATCAGGGTCCTGCAGGAACTATAAGAATACCGACGTCTCTCGAAAAGACAAGCCAGAGAAATACAAATGACAACCCAGATAAAATTTCTAGTTTTAGACTTGTTTACCATCCAGTTTTCTCGATCAGGGTCCTGCAGGAATTATAATAATGCCGACGTCTCCCGAAAAGTTTACAACGGAAATTTCAGCTAAATTGTCTTTTTGCAAGTTTCCATTTATACCTGTGTGTCATTTACTTTAACCCATCTACTTACTAAGAAAGTACATTAAAGGCCACTTCAACTCAATTTCGTGAAAATCAGTTGGTGGTTACTATTAATGTGTATATTGAGGTCATTTCTACGTCATGATGTCAAAAAACTGAAACGCCGTATTCTGAAAATGCAGAAACGTTTTAATCAGTGAAAGCATTAATAAAATAGTTATGAAGCATGATCTTTTTCGTTTTCCTTAACGATGTACTCCTCAAGAATATATACAGGGCATAGTGTTTTCAGTGTAAAGCACAAATCCTCACTCTACGTTGAGATAAGTCGCATCGAGAGTTTATTGATTCGCTGAGTTTAATCTTCATGGGTTAACATTTATAGCTTTTCTTTATAAAAAATAAATCCATAGTTTCTTGTGCCGTACGATATACACCGATGAGCAATTACATTATGACCACCTACCTAATAAACTGCAGGACCCTCTTTAGTATGCAAAATAGCGGTCACTCGGCGAGGCACCGATTTCATGAGGTGACGATAGGTATCCTGTGGTATCTGGTACCATAATGTCAACAGCAGGTCTTCCAGTTTCCGTACATTTCGGGGAGGTGGTGATTTAGCGTGAACCCGCTTTTCCAAGTCAAACTACAAATGTTCGATTGGGTTCATGTCAGGTGAAATTGGAGGCCAGGACATTAACAGAAAGTCACCAGCATGTTCCTCGAACCACTCCTTGACGATACTGGCAGTGGGACATATTGCATTATCCTGCTGGTAATGGAAACACCAGCAAGAAACACAGTTGCCATGAATGGGTTAACTTGGTCCGCAACGATGTTCAGATACCTGAGAGCTGTCAGTGATTGTGCTGCTGGGAAATGCGGCCTAAAGTGTCCCAAGAAAACATTGCTCACAGCATAACACTGCCGCCGCGGCCTGTTTTCGCCCAACAGTGCATCTAGGTGCCATAGCCTCCGTTGTTAATCGGCCTATCGGCGCTCGGTCGTCTCGTGATGCACTAGGATTCGTCAGACCAGATTACATTTTTCCAATCATCCACGGTCCAATATCGATGATCTTGGGCACATTTCATGCGTTGTTGGCGATGACGAGCCGTGAGCATGGGGACCCGGCTGGGTCTCCGCCTACGCAGGCCCTTGCGCAGAAGACTGCGATGAACTGTGTGCTGTTGCACATTACCCTGATCACCACTGTTGTAGCTGCGGGTGATTTGTCGCACTGTGGCCCTGTGGAAGCTGTGAACAATGCGCAACCGTCTCCGATCCCTTCTGACATCAGTGAGCTGCGGTTCGTCGTTTGGCTATCTGTGCACCACTTTTGATACGTACTCACTACAGCGGCACGTGAACCACCCAAAAGCCGTGCCGTTCCATCACAATTTGTCCTTTATCAAACGCCGATAAATTGGCAGCTTTTCCCATTCTGACTCCGAACACTCTAGTAACCGAAAGCCGGTCCTCGGGTTGTATATATACTGTTCTGTGAACTATAGACGGGCTCATTTTTCTAGGCTGGGGGTGGTCACAGTGAATGGTTCATCGGTGTGCAAGTGTGTTGATACTTATGGTCGTTCGACGACTGGCCTGCCAGGCTCCACCGCCCGTCACCGAAGATGAACTTTGGGGACAAATGGAGACAGCATGGAATGACCTTCCGAAGTGCGACATCCAAAACCTTTTGAAGTCAGTGCCACGCTGGTTCATCGTCGCTCATGTTGGGCACACAATGTAATGAATATTGTGTTTTCCACGACACTTAACAGGTCTGTACTTCTGATAATTCAATCTTGTATCATAAGTAACTTACCCTATAAATCTGACTTTAGTATCTGAGCTCTTTCTTGGTGTTTCATGTTCAGCCACGGCCTAACTCGATAGAGCGTCGGCCTGTACGATGAGAAGGAAACAACGCTTATGGCAGGAATCCCCACGTTTTGAGTACTTCTGTTTTTCTGCGTCTGGAGGCGCTGTTAGCCTACTGTTGTCTTTATTCTGAGCAGGTGATGTGAATGTATCTTGTTCATGGATTTCTAAGTTTTCTTCGACATTCCGAAGTTATCGCCTCTAATCGAACTACTTTATTGTTGGTATTCTTTGTTTTAAATTTCGCATTTTGTGGGCTTTCTATTTACTTCGTTCAAGTAGACGATGTTCTTCATTTGGTAATTTTATTGAATAGTAGGCACGAAGTTTCTTTCCTCGTTACAGAACTTTAAGTGGTCTATTTTCATTTTTTACGCTTTCCAACCGTAGGTTGAAGAAGCGTATATGCTCCAACTTTGTCCGTCGGCACGATAACTGGCGTAAAAATGGTTCGATGTCAATGAAATTTTAGTATGTGGTAGGGGACCACTTGGGGACGAACCCTATTAAAAATGGGACAAATGGGGTCAAAGGTCAACGACGTAGGAGCGGAATCATTCCATTTCCCTTATGCGTCATAACTTGCGTAAATATGGTTCGATTTCAATGAACGTTTACTATGTGGTAGGGGACCGCCTGGGGACGAACCCAATTGAAAATGGACGAAATGTGGCCAAAGGTCAGGACATAGGATTGCGATCCATTCCATCGCCCTTATCCCATATTATTAAGGTGGACGTCAAGTAATTTTGATTCCTATACTTCCAATGGAAAAACTTTTGTACACATTTCCTTCACAATTAATGTGTTCCCAAGGATGAAAATTTTAGCATCGATTAAAATAACTTCCTATTATAACTTGGAAAACTTAATATTTTCTAAAACATAACCATAATTATATTAAAAATCGATAACTTTTCCTTTGGGGGTGTTGAAACCAGGAAAAAGATGGCGCGACCTGTACTTTGATGACGTCAGTGGACAAATAAAAGTTGGATTGCATAATTACGGTTATGGTTTAGAAAATATTAAGTATTCCAATTTATGAAAATGAAGCTATTTTAATAATGTTCAAATTTTGATCCTTGGGAACGCATTAATTGTCCAGAAAAAAGATGGTGCGACCTGTATTTTCATGACGTCAGTAGACAAACAAATGTGCGGATCCTGTTAAAGTTTTATGACGTCATACTCTTGCTGGCGGTCGCAATTCCCATCTGCCTCATTACGTCACGCGTTGTGTACGATTTTTTTTTGATTGAAGGTTTAACGACCACCGTGAGCAACTCAATGGGCTATAAGCAGTCGCCCGTCCCTAATTTAGGGTCACTGGTTCTAGGGAAGGGAGAGAGCCAGTGCCGTAAGACAAACACAACATCCATGCCTGACCGGGATTCGAACCCGGACCCCTTACGGACGAATGATTAGAGGCCAACGCCTTAGACCACTGCGCCACCGGGGCGGCTACGATTTTTTCGTCCGCACGATAACTCGCGTAAAAAAACGTTCAATTTCGATAAAAATTTAGTATGTGGTAGGGGAACACCTGGGAAGGAACCCTATTGAAAATTGGCGGCCGCCCCGGTGGCGCAGTGGTCTAAGCGATGGCCTCTGATCATTCGTCTTTAGGGGTCCGGGTTCGAATCCCGGTGAGGCATGGATGTTGTGTTTGTCTTTCGGCACTGGCTCTCTCCCTTCCCTGGAACCAGTGACCCTAAATTAGGGACGGGCGACTGCTTATAGCCCATTGAGTTGCTCAAGGTGGTCGTTAAACCTCCAATAAAAAAAAAATTGGCGAAATGGGGGTCAAAGTTCAGGACATAGGAGCGGAATCACTTCCATCGCCATTATGCATCATGACTTACGTAAAAATGTTTCGATTTGGATGAAATGTTAGTATGTTGTAGGTACCTGCCTGGGGACGAATCCCATTGAAAATGGGCGAAATGTGATCAAAGGTTAGGACACAGGAGCGGGATCTATTCCATAGCCCTTATGCATCATAACTTACGTAAAATTGCTTCGATTGCTACAAAACTTTATCATGTTATTTCGGAGGTATACTAAACTAGTTCTGTTGAATATCATCGAAATGAGATCAAAGGTCAGGGCACAGGAGTGAGATATATTCCACAGCCATTTTCCTCATAACTTGAGTAATAACTTGAGTAATAACTTGAGTAATGATTTCTTGTATGTTGGAAAGCGTATCATAATCAATGCATTGCATGATTTTACTAACTTGTTATTTTGTTGGAACAGCAAGTTTAAAGCGGCGGTTAATAGTTATTCTTTTCACCATCGATTGTGTTCTTTTAAGAAAAAAGCAATAAACGGAATTTTTGCCTATACGTGTTTGCCAATGTTTCGTGCTCGGCGCCATTTGCAATTTTGAAATGTAAACATGTTGCACTGCCAGAATTGTATATAGTGTACCATGCAAAATGTCAACTTCCTGTGTAGTAAATTATGTAAACAGATGATATTTTTGGATAACAGATTACACGTTGCAGTAATATTTCAATTCTGCCAATGTAAGATATTTATGTTTCGAAGTTACAAATGGCGCCGCGCATGAAGCGTTGGTAAAAATATACGTAGGTAAAATTTTAGTCTATTCTATTTATGTTTTTGTTTAGAAGTTTTCAAATGGGCTGTGAAAATTATTTTCCCTTTTATGGAATGCAAATTTATTTCCTCATTTCATTGAAATTCCTTTGGGAAATGATTTGTTTTTGTGAATTCTGTATTTTAATTTCCGTGGCTACTAGCATAATTACACCACCATCCTATGTTGTTTTGATGGTCAATGTAATGGGTCTGGTACGATTCGTCCAACGACGATTGGTCCAATACCGATTGGTCCAATGCCGATTCGTTCAATGGACAATTGGTCCAAAAGTACGATTCGTCCAATGGTACGATTGGTCCAATGCCGATTCGTCCAATGAAACGATTGGTCCAATGCCGATTCGTCCAATTCCGTCCTATCTGTCCGAAGTGCTGCTACTCGTGCTATAAAAGTCTCATCTGTTCTAATTCTATCTCCGATGTTATACGAAAGTACCGGTAGTCCAAAGAATGTAAAATAATGTTACATTTCATACGTAATATTGTGGTTACAAATTTCTTTCTTTTTTCTTTTTTTTCGGAATCGCGTTTTTTGTTATACTATCCTTGCTGCCGTATGAAGTTCCTGATGTACGAGCCGTTCAATCAACTTCAATGTTTCTCTTTTGCATGAAATAATAAAAAATACTAGTTTTCCGTTTCTGTTTGTAGAATGCAGTGGGGTTCCGCCAACTGCCCAATGGAAACAACTGGTCGGGGTTTGGACAGAGGCCTTTTCAACAGTTTTTATTCCAGCGATGTCATATTCATAACGTTTACATATCAAATCAAGTTCATAATATTGCGCTTTCACTTAAACACAAAATATTAATTCATAGGCCGTAGGCCTAGGCCTTTTTAACAGTTTATATTCTACCGATGTCATATTCATAACATTTACATATCAAATCAAGTTAATAACATTGAGCTTTTACTTAGGCACGAAATATTAATTCATAGGCTCTAGGCCTATGCCTTTTTAGGACTTTTTATTTTACCGATGTCATATTCATAACGTTTGCATATTAAATCAAGTTAATAATATTGCGCTTTCTCTTAAGCACGAAATATTAATTCATAGGCCTGCGGCCTAGGTGCCTTGCAAAGACCTCAGAAATGATACAATTAGTGCCTTTTATAAAGTTTTATAAAATGTTTACAAATACCAAGTATCTAGGTTGTAACTTAAAATCTTTTAAAAAGGCCCGCGACCTAGGTGCCTGGTAGATAGCTGAGAAATGATACGATGAGTGCCTTTTATTAGGTTTTATAAAATGTTTACAAATACCAAATATCTAGGTTGTAACTTAAAATCTTCTAGAAAGGCCCGCGGCCTAGGTGCCTTGTAAAGACCTGGGAAATGATTCGATGAGAGCCTTTTATAAGGTTTTATAGAATGTTTACAAATACCAAATATCTAGGTTGTAACTCAAAATCTTCTAAAAAGGCCCGGGGCCTAGGTGCCTCGTAAAGATCTGAGAAATGACAGGATGAGTGCATTTTATTAGGTTCTATAACATATTTACAAATACCAAATATCTAAGTTGTAAATTAAAATCTTCTAAAAATGCACGCGGTCTAGGTGCTTTGCAAACAGCTGAGAAATGCTCCATTGAGTGCCTTTTAGCAGGTTTATGTAAAATGTTTACAATTACCAAATATACGGAAATTATCTTTCAAAAGGATATAAAGAGGAGAATAATTTAAATTATTATTCCTTTCTGGAAAATAAAAAAGTTTACCGTTGGTAAGATGATACCATTGGACGAATCAGGCGTTGAACCAATCGTACCATTGGACGAATCGGCATTGGACCAATTGTACCATTGGACGAATCGGACATTGGACAAATCGGACATTGGACCAATCGGCATTGGACCAATCGTCCCTTTGGACGAATCGGCATTGGACCGATCGTCGTTGGACGAATCGTCCGGGACCGCAATGTAATGCCATACGTTTATTTGGTAACTCATTCGGATTAGTTCACCAGCTATAACATCATTCCAATCCTTACTCTCTATTTTTTTTGCTTTTTTTGTTTTTGGTTTTAGTACGAAAACAAATCGTGATGGGACAATCGTGATGGGATTGATAATTTTTGACAATGATGATGATGATCATCATCATCAATGTCAACAATTATCAATCCACTGCTGGACGAAAGTCTCCCCAAGTTTCTTCCACAACGGTCTGTCTTGTGCCAGTCTCCTCCATGTTATTCCCGCATACTTTCGAATTTCATCCACCCATCTCTCATGTGATTTTTATCTGGGTCTTTTCCTGTCCCTTGGAATCATGTCTAAAATTTCGGCTGTCTATCGATGGTCTGTCCTGGCAATATGTCCAGCCCATTGCCATTTCAGGGATTTTACTCTGATCATGATGTTCTCCACTCTTGTCATTTTTCTGATCCACGAGTTCCTCTTCTTATCTCTCCTGGTTACACCAAGCATGTACCTCTCCATGCTTCTTTGAGTTGCCTGCAGCATTTATATGTCTCTTTTAGTTCAAGTCCACGTCTCTGCACCATACGTAATTGCAAAATCGGGGGATTTTCCCTTCAAAGATAGCTTCCATTTTGAACCCCAGGGTCTTGGTTATAATTAAAAAAAGATTCAAAGGTTATTTGAGAAGATTTTTGGTCCGCGATTTGTGTGATAAAAGAGAATGAGAATCAAGTGGGAAATTATCTGTCCTAGGGTTTCACTACCGTTTGATGCATGAAATAACTTTGCACCAACAAATGTCCTTAACTGTTTTCATAAATCTTTTCTAATTGGAGGAATTTCGTCGAAGTAGAGATAACGTTAGTGAAAACTATATATCCTCATTTGAATGGAGGAGATGAAGCTAATTAAAAATTTCGACCATTAAAAGGATATTGACAAATTCGTTTATAACGATGGCATTTCGATCCCTTCCGGAATTCCTTCGGGGAATGATGCAATCGATGCTTTGCCAAACAAAGACCATGACAGTGGCAACGGCGAAAATATTGAAGACTGAATTCTTGCGAAATCCGCAGCATCTGGTTCTGAAAATGCGGGTGTCATGGAAACCTTAATTGAATATCTCGAAAAGTGACATTTCTCATGATATGCTTAATACTCAAAGGGAAACGAAACGGAGCATTGGAAGAATGTAACTTAATATCTGAAGCAGGAAACGATATTTACCTGGAACAGGAAAAGATGAACGGAACATAATTACTTTGTTTATTTTCGTCTAAAAGTATTCTGTACTTCGGAACGTTTTTGCTGTGTTCTTTTAGAAACGTGTAAAATATGCACACAACTCTCTGCTGTTGGAAAATGTCCTACTTGTTTTCATGCATGTCTGTACAGAGGGTGTCTAAAACGTTAGCCAAACTCTGGGAACTTGTTTTACAGCCGATTCTATTGACAAAAGTCATACAAACATAGCGCAGCAAACGCTCTGCTACTGACGAGTGTATAGTAAATTCACGCAGAAGCTGTTTTACAGGCGAAGTAAGGATGACAATCTTGTGTAACCAATAATATTGGCATAAGTGCTAGAGGGTCGATCCCATCAGCTCGACTTCAGCGCTCCTACCGGCCCTCGTAGCTCACCGAACTGCGATAATACGAGGTGCGATCAAAAAGTTCCGAGACTAGGTACGTAGAGCGCCAACAGGTGGCAGTATGCGGATGCGCGAGCAGCGGTCGAGGGCAGTGACCTTCAGGAGTCATTGTGCCGAGTGGCGTCGTTCTGTGAACATCGGGAGCTGTGCTACACGTTATTTGGTGATCACGTGCAGAACACAGCTGCGATTTCGGTATGGGCTACAAACTAGAGCAGCGAGCGAACATCAAATTCTGAGTCAAATTCGGCATATCGGAAACGCAGACGCATGAAATGTTGTAGCAGGCTTATGGCAATGAAGCAATGAGTCGTGAGAGGTGTTTTGAGCGGCACTGGCGCTTCAAGAGCGGCAGAACGGCACTGGAAGACGACGAGAGGTCAGGTCAGGGCGAGCGTCCACAAGCAAAACCCCCAAAACTGTGGACAAAATTGGGAACTGGTGCATGAGGATCATCGGAGAACCATTCAAGACATTGCTACCATCGTCCATGTGTCATACGGAACAGTGCAATGAATTCTGACATCGGGTTTGAACATGCACCGTATTGCTGCAAAATTTGGGCCAAAGATTCTGAACCCCGAACAAAAGGCGCTCCGTGTCGAACTCTGTCAAGATCTCTGTCAGCAGGTGGTGAATGAACCAACGTTCCTGTCACGGGTCATCATTGGGGACGAGATCTGGGTCTACGGTTACGACCCGTGGACCAAACAACAGTCGTCGCAGTGGAAGAGCCCGGCATCTCCACGACCGAAGAAGGCCCGACAGATCCGGAGCGAAACCAAAAGCATGCTCATCGTGTTCTTCGACATTCGTGGGGTTGTGCAGCGTGAATTCATCTCCTAGGGCCAAACCATCACCGCCTGTTTTTAGTGCGATGTTCTACAGCGCCTTAGGGAGGACATTCGCCGCAAACGACCTGAAATGTGGCGTAGGGGCGATTTCCTGCTCCATCACGACAATGCAGCAGCTCACAGAGCGTTAGCAACATACCAGTTTTGCAGCCGCAACAGCAAAACCACCTTTCCTGAGCCGCCTTACTCGCCGGATTTGGCCCCCCTGCGATTTCTTTCTTTTCCCGAAGATGAATCTGAAGCTCAAGGGTCGACGTTTTGAAATCGTGGACCAGATCCAGCGTGAAGTACAGACGGTGTTGACCCGATTCGCGAACAAGACTTCCAGGGAGCGTTCCAAAAGTGGCAGAAACGCTGTCATCGGTGTATCGCTGCCCAAGAAGACTACTTTGAGGGAGATCATAGCGAGACTTAAGTAACGTAAGTACTTTGTTGTATATCGGCCTAGTCTCGGAACTTTTTGATCGGACCTCGTATGGCAGATAGAGCAAAAACGTCAACAGCAAAGTTGGGGAGCATTATTCGCTTGCAACAAATCTGTCATAAAATGTCGGTCTACGGGCGAGTTTAGGCTGTACACTGGGCAAGAAAATGTATGCAAGGGCATTTATAAACGGTGCAATATAATTGGATTGCTGTCGAGAGATGGGCGGACCAGAAGAACCTAAGATGGAGGACCAGAAGAACATATATCGTGACAATCGAATCCCCATTCTTGTTCGTACGAAACCGTGTTTACGACATCTGAGCAGATAGAATTACAACCGACAAAACACGGCAGTTTTGTACGAATGGGGAGAGGAAGTTCAGTTGTCACAATGCATGCCCTTCTCCGTTTAGTGGCCCTCCCATCGCTCGACAGCATTCCAATGATATTGCCCAGCTTATAAACGTCCTTACTTTTGCCTCATCACTGTACAGTCTTAATTATCCCGTTGACCCTCCGTTTTTATGCCCGATTACTAACAAATGAGTGATGCTCTCCAACTTTACAATTGGCACTTGTGGTCTATCTATCATAATTTCGGAGTTCGGTGAGCTAAGTTCAGTAATTTGTCGCTAGGGGTGCTAAAGTCGAGTTGATAGAATCGGCCCTCTGGTATTTACGTGCATCAGTCTCGTTGGTTCACCTTTGTTATGAACCTGCGTTTGCCTGTAAAGCGGCTGGTACGCAAATTTAATAATATACACCCTGTTTATTAGTAGGATAACCTTTCAGGCCGTATGACGTTTTTCATCGGAATCGCTGTTAGACAAGTTCTCAAAGTTTGGACAAACAGTTGCAACACTCTGTGTGCCCGGGAAGAACAATATACGCAATATATACACTCACTTAATAACGTGTGGGGCCACCTTTCGCCTGCACAACAGCAGTAACACCTCATGGCATGGACTCTACCAGGTGTTAGAAACATTCGAATGGTACTGCTGCCCACGATCCCAAGACAGCCATCCATAAAGCGCATAGAATTAGTGGTGGTGTGTTTCGGTCTCAACGCTCCACTTCGTTCTACAAGGGCGGAACTGGGTTCAGATTCAGAGTGTGAGAATGTTGAAACTTCACTGGAATGCTCCACCAACCAGTCCTTCGCCAAACTGCAGGATTAGAAATGGCTTTGTTGCCTTGTTGAAAGAAAGCATCCTGCTGTAGGGAATGGATAGCCAGCAAACCGGTGTAGGTGATCGACGGATACGTTAACATAACCTTGTACGGTGATGGTGTGCTCAGGCCGTA
This sequence comes from Macrothele yani, assembly GCA_039090855.1. Taxonomy (NCBI): domain Eukaryota; kingdom Metazoa; phylum Arthropoda; class Arachnida; order Araneae; family Macrothelidae; genus Macrothele; species Macrothele yani. Next base: position 131,571,131 of record CM076996.1, on the reverse strand, counting down.
CCACAGACAACCAGGTAGTCCACGTAAACCCGTCTTAAAACATTTCACCGCAACTACCGGTATGTAATACTCCAATTGGATAGTCGGGATCCATAGCCTCGTGTGGTCTATGCCAGACACGCACCCTCATGTCGGTTTGCTGTAGTTGAAACCTCAATTCGCTAAAACAAACGACCCGTTTCTAGTGTTGTATGGCCCAATGGCGACGGCCCGTCGTCCACAGCTGTCTCATAGCTCTGTGACGTGCCATTAACGAGGGTACTCAATGTGTGCGTCAGCTACCATAGCCGAGTACTGCCATCGTACTTGGAACGGGCTTCGCCCTAACCTTTGTAAGTGTTACGTCTTTGAATAGCGTTTTAGCCACTTCACTGAGGCCCTGCGTTCCAGCGACGGTAAGAAAGAGGTGGAGCTGCCTCGAACATCAACGGCCCGTTCATGGACACGTTTTTCTCAGAGGCTGTTGGCTTTGATGTATTCATGGTACACACGTGCGACGGTCACCCGTGGAAGACCCATACGATCTACAGTCACGGAGATGAAGTACCTCATCTTCTTCGTCGCATGTACCTCACACAGCAAGTAGATATCTGACCTATACATGGTGGTTATAAAGTAAGTATCCTTATACTCAGGTGTCTGGAAAAGCGAGAAATGATGGTACGGTGACGAAACTTGATATGTAGCTTACTGAGGGCATGGCAAAACGATTTAATGAAAAAAAAAACCATTCAGTTCAAAATTGCACCGCTAGAAGAACAATGGTGCTTCAGATGCAAGAAAAGAACACACACGTGCGTGAATTCACTGTTCATTGACAGCACAGGCATTTCAGGACAAAATCTGCTTAATATGCTGGCCACTACAACTGATAACATCCTGCAAACGAAGAACGGCGTGTGACGCGGCTGCTCCCAGTATGTCGCACTCGATCTTGCTACCTCACATCTGATACTCATTTTCAGATCTGAGAGAGAGCGTATGCCGTCGCGATAACCTCTGTCTTTCAGGCACCCCCAAAACCAAAAATCACAGGACGCAAGCTCCGCTGAGCCGTCTGGCTAGGACTGCGGAAACCCTCGAGAAATTATGCGGTCATTGCCGAATGTTCGACACAGCAATTCTTTTGCTATCCGACAGACATGTGGAGGTGCACCGTCTCGCATGAACACGATAATGTCTAAACCTTGCTGTTTCCTTTTCTTGGATTTCAGCAGTGGTGTTTCAGCTGTGCATCACAGGTAATCCCAAACCCATAAACAAGATGGATTTTTACGGATCAAAAGACTACGTCGAAGACATAAGCTCCTGGGGAATTTATCAGATACCTTGTGAGTTTGTACTTTCATATATAGGACAGACACGCAAGGCTTTAAATTTCCGTGTGAAGGAACACAAGACTTGCGTACGGAACTATGAACTGAAGAAGTCGGCTATAGCACAACATTGTCACGAAAATAACCACAACTTTTTGTTTGCAAACGCTGCGCTTATTGATAAACCGGACTCGACTAACAAACGTAATATATTAGAAGCTTTCCACATATACCGGAACTCGTCGCGGCTTGTCAACCACATGACGTCGACTCCAATTCTTTCAAGCGCGTGGAAACAGCTATCCGAAATCCGTGACTGTCAGAATTCTGATGATGTCACAATAATTTGAATGTTTGCGCCGCTCCATTCGTCGTGAGGAAGCCGAGCCAAACTATATAATAAACATTGTTATTTTTATTTTATTATTCTATTTATTCTAATCCTTTGTATCGATCAGATTTCCTGAAACGTTTGTACTGTCAATAAACAGTAAATTCACGCATGTGTCTGCTCCTTACTTGCGTCTGCAACGACATTATTTCTCTAGCGGCGCACTTTTGCCCTTTTTCTCCTGCAAATCGTTTTCACATGTCCTCAATAAGCTACCTACCAAGTTTTATGGCGCTATCTCTATTTCTCGCTTTTCTAGAAACCCGCAAATAGTGTTACTCATTTTATAAATACGCGGTACATAAACCGCAGGGGCTCGGCACATCGCATTATTGTGGCTAGATAGTCCAGGTTTGTGGATAAGTGCAATGTGTATAATAAATTGTGCCTATTATTTATTCTGCTACATATGATTAATAAACATCCCAATAAGTAAAACTGCTCAATACCTTAAGTTTGTTATGAACAGGTTACGCGGAATTTCACTCAGTAATTTCAAGCCAATAAATACCATCTGTAACATCAAAACATTATAGATTTACAACGAGTCTCCCTCAGCTTGCTACCCTGAGCTACGATCCCGACGCTCCTCACCTCGATGAGGTTATTCCAGCAAGAAAAAATGAGATACTAGAAAATCAAGTAACTCGTCATTTCCCTTTATATTTTAAAATATGATGTTTAATATACACTATATTGACAAAAGTCACCGAACACCTAGAAAAGCAACACAACATAGCATTTATTGACATACGTTAGTACGGTGTCGGTCCACCTTTGGCCTTAATGCATGCACTGACCCTTCGAGACATGCTTTCGACAAGGTTTTGGAACACAGTGATATAGGTATGCGCCGCCGCTAAATGTTACTTAAAAGTACGCCTAGGTTCCAAACTTCTTATGCGGTGCTCTAATTTATCCCATAGGTGCTTTATGGGATTAAGATCAGGGCTCTGTGTTGGCCAGTCCACACACGGTACGGAATCATCGTTAAACCACGCCGTAACAGTCCGTGCTATATGGCTCGGTGCATTATCCTGCTGGTACTAACAAGGCTCGGTTCCACAGTATTGCCACAGAGTTGGTAGGGTATATTTGTCCAGAATATCGAGGTAGACGTGCTGGTTAACAGGCTTGTCCACGATAACCAATGGGCCTGGACCATACCACGGAAAACACCCCCACACGAGTACACTGCCAGCTCCAAACGTGACCGTAAAAACAGTACACTGTGATAAATAACGTTTCGCTGGCTGCCGCCATACCCACACACGGCAATCAGACTGATGGATTGTGTATCTGGATTCATCAGTCCATAGGACCTGTTTCCATTGATCTACGGTCCACGATAAATGTTTTTTGCACCATGCTAAACGACGAGTAGCATTCCGAGTGGAGATGAAAGGCTTATGAGCAGCCGCACGACCACGGTAACCCATGGAATGAAGTTCTCTGCAAATTGTACGTGTACATATCGAGGTTTCAGCATTTTTACTCACCTGTACACTGAAGTCTTGTGCAGTACTCCGTCAATTAGCTTTAACGACTCTCCTGAGGCTTCGACGTCCTTTATCACTGATTTTCTTTGGTCTGCCTGTTCGTTTTGCTGCTTCAGGCACGCCATGTGTCTTCCACTTATTCAGTACATCCAAAACAGTTGCCTTGCGCATGTTTAAACGCCTCTCGGTTTCTCTTATGAACAACCCACTAATATAACACCCAACAATCTTTCCTTCCTCAAAGTCAGTTTGTTCCCGCCGTGATATTTTCACTCAACCTCACAGTGCGATATGATTGTGGTCAGCTGCAGGCTTGTTTTCAAACCGTTTGCAGATGTACCGCGCATCGTAACAACGCAGCGGATCCGTTCATTTTCTTTTGAAGGGGTGTCCGGTGATTTTTTTCAATATAATGTATCTTTCCTCATCACTTGTTCGAGTTCAAGAGCTATTTCGGATTGTGTTTAAAACAATATTCTTTTCAAACGATCGCTAGGAAAACCTTATGATTACTATGGTGAAAAAGAAATTATTAGAAACACCTATCTGGCAACGGGTTTGTCTGCCCTTGGGCTTCAGGACAGCCTCAGTTCAATGAGGCATAGATTCAACGAGATATTGATATCGTTCTACAGGTATGTTCATGTGATGACGTCCGTCAATTGCAGAATGCTCACTTGAGGGGGTCTTTTTTATTACGAATGGCTCTCTCGATCTCATTCCACAGGCAGGTGTTCAATTGGGTTATGTTCTGGGGACCGTGAGGGTCAATTTAGAAGCTTGACGTCTCTGTCATTCTCCTGGTCCCTCTGTGTACAGATCTGAGCCCTGTGGCAAGGCACATTATTCTGTTCGAAGTAGCCCTTTTCGTGAGAAATACGTACACCGATGAGCTGTTACATTTTGACCACCTACCTAATAAACTGTAGGACCCTCTTTTGCCCGCAAAACAGCAGCCACTCGGCGAGGCATCGATTCGATGATGTGGCGATATGTATTCTGGGGTATCTGGTACCATAAGGTCAACAGCAGGTCCTTCATTTCCCGTACATTTCGGGTGGTGGTGATTTAGCGCGAACACGTTTTTCCAAGTCGAACCACAAATGTTCTTTTGGGTTGATGTCAGGTGAATTTGGAAGCCACAGAAAATCACCAACATGTTCCTCGAATCACTCCTTGACGGTTCTGGCAGTGAGGCATGGCGCGTTATCCTGTTGGTAACGGCCATCACCAGCAGGGAACACAGTTGCTATGAATGGGTGAACTTTGTCGACAACGATGTTCAGATACCTGACAGCTGTTAGAGACTGTGCTATTGGGATAATGGGGCCTAAAGTGTTCCAAGAAAACATCGTCCACAGCATAACACGCCCGCCGCCGGCCTGTTTCCGCCCAACAGTGCATCCAGGCTCCATATCCTCTATTGGTAATTGGCACATTCGCGTTCGGCCGCCTTCGTGATGCATCAGGAATCTTGATTCTTCAGATCAGGCCACTTTTTCCAATCATCCACGGTCCAATCTCGATTATCTTAGGCCCATTTGATGCGTTGTTGGCCATGACGTGCATTGAGCATGGGGACCCGGCTGGGTCTACGGCTACGCAGGCCCATGCGCAGAAGGCTGCGATGAACTGTGCGCTGTGACACATTGCCCTGCACCACTGTTGTAGCTGCGGGTAATTCGTCACACTGCGGCCCCGCGGTCGCTGTAAACAATGCGCGGCAGTCTCCGCTTTCCTCTGGCATAGCTGAGCTGCGGACGACACACAGCTGGACAACAGTTCGTCGTTTGGCCATCTGTGCACCACTTTTGATACATACTCACTACAGCGGCATGTGAACAACCCACAAGCCGCGTCGTTTCCGCTATGTTGTTCCGAGGCGCCATGCCATCACAATTTGTCCTTTATCAAGCTCCTATAAATCGGCAGCTTTTCCCATTTTGACTCTGCACACTCTACTAACCGAAAGCCGGTTCTCGGGTTGTAAATACACTCATTATCACAAAAAAATCCGTGCACTACGAAGAAGGCGTCGGATTGAAATGAGAATTTAGTAGTGAGATGGTACATACCATGGACAGAAGTGATTACAATATCACAGCAGCAGGACGATTTCCCGCGGACATACGGTACACATTCCGGTCAGTGCTAGTACCCCGTCGGACCGCCTCGTGCTCGGGTACATGCGGTGATACGGTCCGGCATGGAGTCAAAGAGACGCCGTATGTTATCCTGGGACAGATTGGCCCACACTTCTTCTGTACGTAACTCTGGGCTGCAACTGACTCTCTAAATCACGAACACTAGGACATGGAGAAAGCTGGCGGCCTTTCTTGTCACACGCGTGCTCGATGTGCGAGAGATCAAGCGATCTGGGAGGCCACGGAAGCGTCGAAGCATGACGTAGACATTCCTGGGAAACCCAAGCGGTGTGAGGACGGGCGTTATCTTGTTGGGAAGGGGCTACGGGCAGCCCTGCCAGAAAAGGCAGTGCATGGGGCCGCAGGATTTCCTGTACGTAGCGCTGGGCTGTCAACGTCCCTCGGATCACTGTGAGGGAAGTCCGGCTGTTATACGCGATGGCTCCCGAGACCATTGCGCGTGCAGTTCGGGACGTTTGCAGCAGCACACGGCTGTACAGTGAAGTTGGGGTTATAGCGTTCACATGTCGTCCTCCACACTCTGACACGGTGTTCGTCCGTTCCCATACAGAAGCAGGAATCGTCGCTGAACGCTATACGTCGCCAGTTAGTAGCATTCCACGTTGCTCCCTGCTGACACCACTGCAATCGACGCCAACGATGGTTAGGTGTTAATGGCGGAAAACGTAAGTTCCATCGAGAGTGTAGATTTGCCTCTGCCATGCGTCTGGAAATGCTTTTGGCGGGCACAGAAATCTTTTGTACAGCCGCCACAAGTCTCTGGATATTGGACAAAGACGTCGTGTGCGTGCTGCTCTCACGATCTCACGGTCGTCTCTGCTGGTGGTGAGTCTGGGTCTTCCAGATGCAGTCCGCAGTGTTCGGGTACCTTCCCGTGTCCATTGCTCCCAAGACGATCGCACCGTGCTGTCCGACCGGTCCAAATGGCGGCCGATTCGGCGCGCTGGCCACTCTGCCTCTCTCATCCTGACGATACGGCCTCGTTAAAATTGCGTCAGTTACCGGTACGCACATCTACGGCGGCTCCTCGGCATGTCTATCACTCAGGGATCTCACCTAACACATACCGTGCACTTCGGCACTGATATGGATTGTCCTACACATCGCCTTATAGTCCCCAAGGCTTGCGATTTCGGCGCCGGTCTTGGATGCGCGGGCATGCAGAATCGCACGAAACTTTAATCAGTTGCATTTCTGCCCTCCCCGTAGCTATTCCCCGAGTTTCGCGTTCACCGTACGGTTTTTTCTTGATGCGCGGATTTTTATTACAATGAGTGTATGAACTTCACCTGAACCACCGTTTGGTCTTCAGGCGCGCTCATTTCTATAGGCTGGGAGCGGTAATAATGTAATGGTCCAATTTCATTAGCTCATCTACCTTACAGTGAGTAGTGCCTCTATTGTACCGCTCAGAAAAGCCCGTCGAGCCGTGGAGTGAGTGAAATGCAAAACAAGTATCACAGAAAAACTGTTCCTTTGCAATTGCACTGATGTCCATAGCTGTTGCTAATTGACTTGTATGAATTACTACTAGGATTAGCCTGCTCCATTTCATTCCGCCGGTTCGTGGTTGTTTTGAGATCTGGTGGTAGCAAAGGTCACGGTAGTAAGTTGAAGTCACTGTCATAGTCTTGGAGACTTGCGACATGGAGCACTATGCATCTGAAAGAACTCGTTCTCAGATTGATCCACCGCTGTTATTAAAGGGTTCATCTGATCGGCAGCAATAATCAGATATATTCTACTACTTAAGCGTTGCCTCATTGTTATCAAAGGACGTAATGTATTCCATGAAAAAGAAATCATACCACATCATGGCACCACCATCTCAGGAAGCACAGCATTTCAATTTAACGTAGGCCCAACACTGAGCCACAATCTTCTATTCCTAAAATACTGTGCCTCAGTGTTTGACCTACATTAAATTGCAAGGCTGTGCTACCTGGGATGTGAGCGTACATGGTTTCCTAAGATGAATTTGTGGACTCATGCTGTTTTTACCATTTTCTAGTTTTCTCATTAGCGTGACATGGCACAAACAGGGATTCATCAAACCAGGCAAACCCTTATTTTAATCTTCCATTGCCCGGTTTTTATCTTTAGCTCGTTGCTGTATTGTTTTCTTGTTCTTTTGCTTACTGAAGGGAACTGCCATACTCTGTCCACGAAAACAGATCGAGAGAGTACCCTGGTACTCTTTCTAGATAATTTTATGCTATATCTTTCGCATACCAAAACCTTTCTAGATAATTTTGTGCTATGTAACTTTCGCATACCAAAACCTTTCTAGATGATTTCATGTTATGCATCTTTCGCATACCAAAACCTTTCCAGATAATTTTATGCTATGCATCTTTCGCATACCAAAACCTTTCTAGATAATTTTAGGCTGTGCATCTTTCGCATACCAAAACCTTTCTAGATAATTTTATGCTGTGCATCTTTCGCATACCAAAACCTTTCCAGATAATTTTATGCTATGTATCTTTCGCATACCAAAACCTTTGTAGCTGTGAAATGAGCCAGTGAGTCGAGAGTACATATTTATTTACGAACAACACATTGCATCTACGTGTATTAGCCTCACTCACGACCCCACCGAGCAACAGTCCGGTACATACTAAGTGGAATTAAATCACACTAACTAACAATAAACTTAACAATTCCCGACATTAAGCGGTACTTAGGTGGGTGAATTAATGAATGTTTTTGTCGTAAAACCAATTAAAGAAGATATGTGAGTCATAAAAGTAAACGCACATTTACTAAACAATGGCAGCGGCAATAGTAAGTATTTCGACTGTTTAGTTTTTCAAAAACAATATTTATTATTATTGTTATATATTATTCAGATTTATACGATTGTAAGAAATGACCCTAACACCGATGAAATGTGACTTACCAATGAAAGTCCATCTGCGCATGAGCAGGCTAAAAGTTAACCTCAAGGCAGAAAGAAAAGCTGAATCGCAAGTTTGTTAGTGAGGGGATTGGTAACTTTTGCGGTGGGATACCTACAGTTTGCATCCCATCGTGTTATACATCATTTTAGCGCTCTCGTCAATAGCAAGTGACCTCCACCCTCCTCACTGGGGGTGTCGAGAGGAAGGCCAATTTTGCTACGAGGCACGGTTCCTGTAGCATCAAAAATGCATTTTTTTAATGGCTTTTATCACATTTAGCACGAAGTTCTCGTAATTTACGCAGATTGCAATGAGATATCGTTACGGTTGTGTATAAGGTGATGAAATAATGTTCGGCGATAGTTTTGTAAAATATAGTGTTGAGTAACAATGTAATTAACTATTGTTGCGTCACTTCATGAGACAGTATTCAAAAATTAGATTTCTACAACAGTTTTGTTTACTTAATTAATAAACAGGAACAGTACACCAACTATACTCAAAATAGTGTAAATGTACTAGTAATCCGAATTTCTTGGCGTAGAATAGAAAATCAGTTTCCAAGCTTTCGCATGTCAACCAGATTGCTTTCTCAAGGAAGTTAGACAGCAAACTACAAACTGGTTAATGTTATACACTGACGGAAAAAAAAATCCCATCACCACGAAAAAATAGTTGTAGAGGAATGAAATGGCGGCAATACATTTGTATAGGTAACATATTTAATCGATTAAGGCTTCAAGATCACAGCTTAATGTAAGCGCGAGAAGAGCCATTTTAAATGTGAAATGCTGGTACAATAATAACCGGTGTAACCGCCAGAATGTTGAATGCAAGCATGCAAACGTTCATTCATTGTGTCGTACAGGTGCTGGATGTCAGTTTGTGGGATGGAGTTCCATGCCTGTTGCACTTGGTCGGTCAATACAGGGACGGTTAATGCTGGTTGGGGGTGACGCTGGAGTTGTCGTCCAATGATCTCCCATACGTGCTCGATTGGAGAAAGATCTGGTGATCTAGCAGGCCACGGCAACATGTCGACACTCTGTAGAGCATGTTGGGTTACAACAGCAATATGCGGGCGAGCGTTATCCTGTTGGAAAACACCCCCTGGAATGCTGTTCATGAATGGCAGCACAACAGGTTGAATCACCAGAACGACGTACAACTGTGCCGTCAGGGTGCGTGGGATAACCACGAGAGTGCTCCTGCTGTCATAGGAAATTGCTCCCCAGACCATAACTCCAGGTGTAGGTCCAGTGTGTTTCGGCCGCAGACAGGTTGGTTGCAGGCGCTCACCTGGCCTCCTTCTAACCAACACACGGACATCACTGGCACCCAGGCAGAACCGGCTTTCATCAGAAAGCACAACAGATCTCCACTCCGTCCTCCAATGAGCTCTAGTTTGACACAACTGACGCCGCAAACGGCAGTGGTTTGAAGTAAGTGGTATGCACGCTACAGTGCGTCTGGCTCGGAGCTGTCCTTCAAGTAACCGATTTGTAACAGTTCGTTGTGTCCCTGTGGTGGCAACTGCAGGTTGGTTGTTGGTTGTTGGATTTTATTGGCGCAAGGGCCAGGTTTGGCCAAAGAGCGCCAGACAAAGAACTATCAGCCACAGATTTTGAAAAGCGTGGAAAATGAGTAAGAACAGACAGGCTTGGGAAAAGTTGAAAAAGAGTATGATGAAAGCAGGGAAGACAAGGTAGTTAATCAGATTTATAAAAAAAATTACTAACGGAGAAGGACGAACAGTCACTCACCTCCCCCCACACTCCTCTGCAATGCTGGCAGAGGGCGGGCACGAACTGTCACTTTCCTCCCCCCATGTTCCTCTGCAATACTGGTTGAGGCTGGGGACGAACTGTCACTCTCCTCCCCCCATGGTCCTCTATAATGTCGGTTGAGGGTGGGGACCTCGCAGAGGTTGGTTGGTTGGTTGGTTAGTGGATTTTAGTGGCGCAAGGGCCAGGTTTGGCCAAAGAGCGCCAGACAAAGAACTATCAGCCACAGAATTTTAAAAGCGTGGAAAATGAGTAAAAGCAGACAGGCTTGGTAAAAGTTGAAAAAGTATGAAGAAAGCAGTGAAGAAAAGGTAGTTAATGAAGTTTATTACAAGTCATAAATTTACTAATGGAAAAGGAGGAACCGTCACTCTCCTCCCCCCACACTCCTCTGCAATGCTGGCAGAGGGCAGGGGACGAACTGTCACTCTCCTCCCCCCCATGTTCCTCTGCAATGCTGGTTGAGGCTGGGGACGAACTGTCACTCTCCTCCCCCCCCGTGTTCTTCTATAATGTCGGGTGAGGGTGGGGACCTCGCTGAGGCCGAGACAGTTTGATGGACACTGCACACCTTTGCGGATTGAGGGCCGGGTCTTCCGCACGTGCAGGCTGTCTGCTGGAAACCGGAAGAGGCGGGCGTCGTCAAAAAGAAGGCGCAGACTCAGCTGGTCGAATAAGCTGGAGCTCGGTGAAATCCACCTGTGTCGCCTGTTCAACTGTAGATCGCTTGGCAAGTGCGGCGAGAGCTACAGGGCGCGGAACAAAGGGCTGCACGGGTTGCGGCAGAGACTGAACTACTGCGGCAAAAGTACGCTGTCGGGTGGTTGGTATACCCAACTTGGCCTTGGCAGTAGGGTACGAGAGGCCTTCCAGGGTCTTGAGGCGCTGGATCGCCATCTCGTCCTTCCATTTCATACAAGTGCGGGAGTAAGCTGCATGGGCCTCACCACAGTTAACACAGGAGGCCGCAGAAGTGCAGCCTTCCCCGTCATGTTCACTGGAGCCACAATTTGCGCAACGAGCGGAACTCTTACAAAAACGTTGGGAATGCCCGTACCTCTGGCACCTGAAACAGCGCAGAGGACTGGGAATGTACGGGCGAACGCCACAGACCAAGTAGCCAGCCTTGATTTCGGTCGGAACTTTCGGGGAGTTAAAAGTCAAGATCACATTTTTAGACTTAATGAAAGAACCATCACGCCGGAACATCATACGACGTGCAGCAATAACACCTTGGTCTGCAAGTTCAGTCACTAATTCTTCTTCACTGCATGGCAAGAGATCAAACTCCGAAATAACACCCCGAGAGGTGTTAAGAAACGGGTGAGGTGTCACTTTGACAGGAATGCCTTGAAGACTAGAGAGGCGCAGAAAAGCGTTACTCTGAGAAACACTGCAAGTTTGAACAAGCAGGTCCCCAGAGCGAAGCTTCCTCACAGACTTCAAGGGGCCAACCGCAGCGTCCAAAGCTTTAGAAATGAAAAAGGGAGATCTGGTGGACAGTCTCTCATTCGGATCGATGGATTCTACAAGTAAGTGTGTAGCATGCGTAGTCACAGCAATCGAGGGGAGACGACGCTTCGGAGCGACTGGTACAGCTGCCGAAGAAGAGGTTCCACATTCTTGGTCCAGGTCAAGGTCTAAAGACCGTTTAAGGGTATGAGACTTGGTAGGTTGAGAAGACGAAGGAGAGTCGTTTGCAACTATCATTTTCTCAGGTGACTTAAAGTTGGAGTTTTTCTTTTTTGTTTTTGCCCATGGAAAAAAGGAGGAAGATTCGTCTGCAAACTACTCCACCCACCACCGAGCCCTACAAGGGAGAACTGGAGGTCCACCAAGCCAAGAAAATGACGCTAGACACAGTTCTGGAGCTTATACGTTGCAGATATAGTCCATTGGCTGTGATCACACGCACTCGGCGGACACTTCGGCCTCCTGGTACCGTCATGCCAACGCCTTTGGCATGATCCCACAACCCGGGCTCACCCTGCCGTGCCATACGACAAAAAAGCCGCTAAAGCCCTGTACACAACTTGGTACAAGACTTCTGACTAGAGGTGGGTTAGTCTCTAGCCTCCCGTTTACAGCGAAGCCGGGGTCGAAGAGGAGTGTTGGTACACAGGAGGCACTTAACCGGTCTCCTGCGACCTCAGCCGCCAGACATCCCATTTCCGCCTCACGGGTCTCCGCACGCGGCAAACATGCAGGTAGGTCTAGCACCTAAACCAGCTAAAAGGAAAAAAAAAATAAATCCAAAAAAGACAAATCCTGGCAGGGAACCTAAACGGAATCTCAGCAACCTACGAACTGAGCGGTTAATAGAAATCAGTTAGTGGTGGAGGGTAAGAAAACCACAAGACCGGGGTGTTAGTACATAACGTGGTAGCGATTAGGTAGAGAATACAACACGGGCAACTAGCCAGTGGAGAAAATAAATAAAAACGAAAATGCGAGACACAAGACCAGCTCGGGAACGTGGGGACGCGACTCCCCAACAGCTGGATGAACAGCCGTCCCTGCAAACACCAACAGCACCAAAATAAGAAAAAAACAAGCTGTGGCATGACATCAGATGTTGACCAGTCACAAGGTCAGCTCGGGCCGTGGGGGCGCCGCTCCCCAAATAACTGGAAAACCAGTTATCCCCGTGCGGGGAGTGGCAACTGCAGATCGAATTGCTGCCGCAGACGCGGTACGATGCGCCACGGCCATACGCCGTACACGGCGGTCTTCCCTCTCAGTAGTGCCACGTGGCCGGCCGGAACCCGGTCTTCTTGAGGCAGTACCTTCCCTTGACCACCGCTGCCAACAATCATGCACAGTGGCTACATTCCTGCCCAGTCGTTCTGCAATATTGCGGAAAGAAAATCCACCTTCTCGTAGCCCTATCACACGACCTCGTTCAAACTCCGTGAGCTGTTGATAATGGCTTCTTCGTCTTCTTAAAGGCATTCTTGACTAACATCAACACCCCACGTCGAATCTCAACGATAACTAACGCTCACGAACGTTACAGCGCGTATTTACAGCAAACCTGCTTTGCATGTTCCGAGGGCGCTACTAGCGCCGCACGTATGCGCCGAGCGCGAAATTTGCATAGACGTCATCTTACAGATGTACTCTCACCGCCTAACAACTGTCGTTTATCTAACACAACCTCTTCTTGGTGTTGGGATTTTTTCCGTCAGTGTATGTCACCGGTAGTCACTTTTTTAAAGAATGCTCATAACCGTTGTAAACGAATAAGGGTTTTTTGAAAGCTATATATACTGGTGTGCAAAAATTAAGGACGAAGAGGAGAAATTAGCATAACAGCGGAACGAGCAGGCAGAACGGACCGAAAGACCACTCAGGAAATAGACTAAGGTTCGGTACGGTAGGGCATGCGCATATATGCAGCATGACGTACGGTGAGGTAGGGGGGGGGGGTCGGAAGGGTATAAAGTACACAGGCGGTGTACGCTCAGCAATTCGGTGAAAGCTATTGCACCGCCGTTTTTCTTAAGAGCATTTTCATCTACTTCTTCCCGCAGAAGTTTTGTAAAACGCCATCTGAATACTACAGCAGGATACAAAACTTAACAAAAAAACCCCCAAAAAACTTTTCTTTCACTCTTACTGATCGTCTCAGCTGTTCTATCGTTATTACAACTTTCACTATCCCATCAGTAGGCAGGTACAGAGCCCGAGGTAAGTGCCACGTGACTGCGCCACATCTCTTACATTAGCCTTCCGATTTCCGAAATCTACATCAATTGAAGTGTTCGGGTACTTTCCTAACGACCCAATATTTGAAGATCAGTATAATATGTTTGAAAGTGGTTCAGGTATATTTTCTTTATGGCACCATAAAGGCATGCAAAATATACACTCATCGTCAAAAAATAGTTGCACCAAGAAGGACGCCTCGGATTGCAATGTTATTCGAGAAGTAGGTAAAGGTTACCAGGATCAATAATTGATTAAACATTGATACTGATATGGGCAATACGTATTGAGCTACACGCCGATAAGCAGTGTCTCTCAGCGTGGCGTCTGGCAGCCATGCTTGCTCACACAGCATGCCAGACGTCTCGGCATGGAGTTGTACAGGTTTCTAATGGTGTCCTGCGATCAGTCATAACATGCAGCTTGAATCTTTTCACGCAGTTTCTGCAGATTGTGCGGCAGGGATGAAGTGTGGATAGCGCATCCAATAGCATCCCACATATTTTCAGTAGGCGGTAGGTCTGGCGATGCGGCTAGCCATGGCAGAGTGTCAGTGCCTTGAAGGCAAGCTCTCGAGACAGCAGCAGTGTGCGGGCGAGCGTTGTCCTGTTGGAAAATCGCACCGGAGTGAGCGTTCAGAAAAGGTAGGGCCACTGTTTGCAGGATCTCATTGACGTAACGGTAGGCTGTCAAAGTGCTTGTAATGAACGCCAAAGGTGATCTGGCATCGTAGGCAACACCATGACACCAGGCCTTCTGGAAGTGTGACCCTCGACAGCAACAGTTCTTCATGGCGCTGACCACGGTGCCTCCACACACGGATTCGGTGGACATCTCCTCCAAGACAAAAGCGGGACACGTCCCTGATGATCACCCGCAGCCATTCTACATGGCTGCATGACAGTCTGGCACGACACCATTGCAGTCTTTATCGACGATGCACTGTTGTTAAAGGCAATCGTCGTAACGGTCTCCGTGCGTGTAGTCCTAGGTCGTTCACCCGTCTGCCAATGGTGCTGACACTAATCGGACGATGCACGGGGGGGGGGGGGGCAGCACTGGTCTCTGAATATCCGCAATCATGTCTGTTGGGTCACTCGGTGCATGTCGGACAATCTGTCGGTCCCCTATCTCCATGGTTCGTCTAGGTCTCCCAGACCCTTCTTGTCGCTGCTGCACGCCTTGTTCTATTAACTGCCGCCAATAGCGTGCTATGGTGATTTCCGCACAACTTGTACGGCGCGCAATTTGGCGATAGGTCCATCCCGCTTCCCGGATCCCAACGATGCGGCCCCTCTCGAACTCCTCCAACTGCTCGAATTGCTTTCGAACTTTTCTCCGAGGCATACTTCACTTGCAAAAGATGCAACCAACGCAACAGCATGAGTCAGAATGGCAAGCACGCGCAGTGGGACGACCTTATATAGTCGTTCATGCACAGCGCTACGACTCTTCCTTGCTTGCGTCACATGCGCGGCCGAGCGTGATACTTGAATCATTTGCATGATTCACGATGTCAAACCAACCCACCACGTTTCATTCCTGTCGGTTGCTTCCTTCCGGGTTCAACTATGTTTTTGACGATGAGTGTATTTCAGATCACAACCGCTGTTCCACAGGCCTGATTCATTTATTAAGGTATAAAAATGTTCAAACATTTTTCAGACATAGTAACAGTGATTTCCTTTTCACGGACATATTTTTATCACATTATGGGAAGGGGAGTCTAATTTGTAAAAGAAGTGAGAAACCAGTTGAAGAATTTTTTTACGCTTTCCAACCGTAGGTTGAAAAAGCGTATATGCTCCAACTTCGTCCGTCTGTCCGCACGATAACTCGCTTAAAAATGGTTCGATTTCGATGAAATTTTAGTATGTGGTAGGGGACAATCAGGGAACGAACCCTATTGAAAATGGACGAAATGGGGTCAAAGGTAAGGACACAGAAGCGGGATTCATTCCATTGCCTTATGCGTCATAACTTACGTAAAAATGCTTCGATTGCTACAAAACGTTATCATGTTGTTCCGGAGGTATACTGAACCGGTTCTGTTGAATATCATCGAAATGGAGTCAAAGGTCAGGGCACAGGTGCGAGATTTATTCCGCAGTCATTATCCTCATAACTTGAGTAACGATTTCTGGTATGTTGAAAAGCGTATCATAATCAATGCATTGCATGATTTTACTAACTTGTTTTCATTTACGTCTGTTAGTAAAAAAACTTTGATATCGATTGTGACGTGTGACTCTAATTTAACCTTCATTTTGTGTTTCTGTGTTCACATTTAAATTTGGTTTCACCTCGTTAAATATTTTCTGACTTAACGCCACAAAGTTTCTCCTGACAAGCTTGTAAAAGTTGGCAGCCTGACAGTGGATCAAAGCGCAATCAAACGTGGACAAAAAGTGTTGAGTGTTCTGATTGTGCGCAGTGTTCAGGTAGGCAGATATATTGTATGAGCAGATGTTGAACAGAGATGTATTATAAGAGCAGAACGACTTTGTATGAGCAGATAGTATTCATAGTTGAAAGCGATATTATATAAGCTGTCTACTAAGCGAAGTTACGCAAAATCATGTTCTCGGCACGTTGTACGATGTGAAGTGTATTCGTCTTGGTGAGAACGACGTGTTTGTGAAAAGATTGTTAGATGTTTGGACTGATACAATGAAGAGTGGAATTGGGTTTCTGTAAGCACTGTGTAATAGGTTACCCTGGCCGTTATTCTACAAAGTAAATATTCATACTTAATTAAGATTTGAGCTCTGACGAATGAAACGAATAGCTTGGGATAATCTGGGAAAATAAAAGTTAAGTCATCAAGCGACATGTGACGTACTACAGAGATAAGGCACGCGTCAAGACGGCAAATCTGCAGCGGTACATTCCGTCCGTGTAGCTTAGTTGGGAGAGCAACTTACTCCGGAGTGAAGAGGCGCGTATTCAATCTCCGTCAGGGACAAATTTGTGTTTTCACAGACAAGCTGAATCTATACACAAGCTTTACGTGAAATTGAACGCAAATATTCCTACAACTATTATAGGCCGCTCAATCTGTACGATACGATTACGTTTTTTTTTTTTTCATATTTCATGCCATTTGCTTTTGCTCGTGAGCTTCAACTCCGTGTTTGATAGCAAACTTTCCTATTAATTTTAATAGTTGTCGTACTATTAATTTGCAGGTCGAGCGGTTAGGAAACCAAATGTCTTTACGTGGTTTTGAATTCACACGTAAAGATGCGGTGGAGGTATTGTATTCGGTCTTGGACTATATTTTTCTCTCTTCCCTGGAGACAGTAATTGAAAATAAGCTGCTTCGTAACTCATGAAGTTCCTTAAACTTTAAAAAAGTAAAATATCAGCAATAGAGATTTTTTGTTTGTATTTCTTCCAGGCAAGCGAATTTTAAGAAATATAAAAGGAGTTGATTTGCTTTTGTTTCCTGCATATGAAATTTCATTCATTTGAAGGGAAAAAACGAAAGTTAACATCTTCAGGTTTTTGAAAAATATTTGTTTTTATGTCAGCTGATTTAAATAGAATTATTACAAGGTACCTAAATATATTTTTAAGAAAATGCAATTATGACAAGAAATATGAGTGAGTCTTTTTCAGGCGGAATATGCTTCTTGTTGCAAAGTAAGTTAGGTCTCACAGGATATGATATACAATACCTTTTCCAAAGGAATGAGATCTCATTTTGCTTATAAAAATGTCCATTGATTTATTTTATCTACCTTTGTTACCTTTATATTAAAGGTAGGGGCTAAAAATAGATGAAAGAAATTTAGCTTTCACTTACAGGAAACAAACTGAAAATGATGCGTTTGTTTTAGAGAATGGCTATTTTTGGATCAAGGGATTGTAACGGAATTTAATTTTTACAGATAATTAAACGATATGTAATTTTCAAAAGAAACAGATTTCTAATTGTAATAAAATATAAATTCATAAGAAAATTATGTAGTGTAATTTTCAAAAGGAATATAATTTATTCTGAAATGGAACACAACAAATATAATTACTGTTCTGAATAACTAATGTTCTTGTAAGGAATACAATCCGTTTTGTAATGGATTGCAGTTCTGAAGTAAAATATAATTGGTATTTTAAAGGAAAATAGTTTTCAGAAAAATGTGTTTTGTTTCCTAATGGAATATAATTTTCCACAGGAAATTAGACTGAAACGCTATTCATATCATGCTGAAATAAAATTCATACAAGTACATGATTCTTATTCTAACTGACTATGATATTTATACGAATTATATGTGACACTCACTTGCATGGAATGTATTTTCACAACGATTATACTTTATATCCTATTGCAATGTAATCATCTTTTGGAATTTAATCTTCAAGCGAATATAATTCTAATAAAGAATACA
Source organism: Macrothele yani (assembly GCA_039090855.1). Classification (NCBI taxonomy): domain Eukaryota; kingdom Metazoa; phylum Arthropoda; class Arachnida; order Araneae; family Macrothelidae; genus Macrothele; species Macrothele yani. The sequence goes on along the minus strand of CM076996.1, from coordinate 131,552,971 downwards.
CTTCTTATTCTAACTGAACTTAATTATCAAAATCAATACAATTCTTACGTAGTTATTTATTCTAAGTTAATTAGGGCGGCCAACAACCATAGTACGATGTATAATAATTATTTATCTGCAAGGCAATGAATGCTATTTAAGTGAACGGAAATCAATCTTAACTAAAATAGTTTGTTACCAACAAATGTGTTAAGGTATGTTTCTTTATGTATCTTACTAAAGACATGTTGATGATTTGATGTTCAAAAAGGCTTATTTGCGTAACCTGTATTAGTCAACTTTGATGCTGTGTCAATATCGATATACACTATATTGACAAAAGTCACCGGACACCTAGAAAAGAAACACAACATAATTCTTATTGACATGCATTAGTACGGTGTTGGTCCACCTTTGGCCTTAATGCATGCACTGACCCTTCGAGACATGCTTTCGACAAAGTTTTGGAACACAGCGATAGGTATGTGCTTCCATTCAGCACATAATGCTGCCGCTAATTGTTGCTTAGTAGTAGGCCTTGGTTCCAAACTTCTTATGCGGCACTCTAATTCATCCCATAGGTGCTCTATGGGATTAAGATCAGGGCTCTGTGCTGGCCAGTCCACACACAATACGGAATTAATTACCGTCAAACCACGCCGTAACAGTCCTTGCTTTATGACTCGGTGCATTATCCTGCTGGTACCAACAAGGCTCGGTTCCATAGTATTGCCACAGAGTTGGTAGGGCATAATTGTCCAAAATATCGAGATAGACGTGCTGGTTAATAAGTTTGTCCACGATAACCAATGGGCCGGGACAATACCACGAAAAACGCCCCCACACGGGTACACTGCCAGCTCCAAACTTGACCGTACGAACAGTACACCGTGGTAAATAGGGTTCTCCCGGCTGCCGCCATATCCACACACGGCCATCAGACTGATAAATCGTGCATCTGGATTCATCAGTCCATAGGACCCGTTTTCATTGGTCTACGGTCCACGATAAATGTTCTTTACACCATGCCAAACGACGAGTAGCATTCCGAGTGGAGATGAAATTCTTATGAGCAGCCGCACAATCACGGTAACCTATGTAATGAAGTTCTCTGCAACTGGTTCGTGTACATACCGAGGTTCCAGCATGTTTACTCACGTGTACACTGAAGTCTTGTGCAGTACTCCGTCGATTAGCTGTAACGACTCTCCTGAGGCTTCGACATCACTGATTTTGTTTAATCTGCCGGTACGTTATGCTGCTTCAGGCACGTTATGTGTCTTTCACTTATTCAGTACATCCAAAACAGTTGACTTTGGTATGTTTAAGCGTCTCTCGGTTTCTCTTATGGACAACCCACCAATATAACACCCAACAATCTTTCCTTTCTCAAAGTCAGTTCAGCGACATTTTTAGTCGACCTCACAGTGCGATATGATCGCGGTCAGCTGCAGGCTTGTTTTTGTACCGTTTGCAGCTGTACTGCGCATCTTAACAACGCAGCAGATCCGTTCCTTTGCTTTTGAATGGGTGTCCGGTGATTTTTGTCCATATAGTGTATGATCAATCAAACGAGAGACGTTCCTATGCTTAAGAATCAGAGGATTTAGTTTGAATTACTAGGGGGCGTCTGCGCAAGTGTCTCGCACGTGACCTGTTGCCTACCAACCAGTCAGACGACAAAGAATTCCTTATGCCATTAGCTTCATTTTACTGCGTAAGAGAATTCCGTACATCTATCTGTTCGTATTTAATTGTGTTTAAAACGTGTGATACTTTTTCAGCTGTGTCGACGGGTGTCAAAAAACGGTCAGTTATAGAGTTTTCAACTCATGCAAATGTAACTCCCAAAGAAATTCGCGCTAGATTATTGGCGGTTTGTGGCTTTGGACATAAGTACCGTTCATCGTTGGGTAAGAAAATCAAAGGACAGTGGAGGAATGTGGGTCGTAAAGGATCAGCCGTGGAGTGGGAGGCCCGTAATCGCAACTTGTGATTTGAACAGCAACAAGAACGATGTCACCGAATTTTCGGGTGCAATGAGCGTGTCTTTTGAATCCGTTCTGACGCGAAATAAATTGCCCCAAGCCATTCAAAATCAATGGAACTGGAATGGAAAACAGTAGTACCTGACCGAAGAAAGAAGGTTTTCAGTCGGGCTTCTAATCCCGCAAACATTGCTGCAAAACGGAATCGTGAACTCACTCCCTATGGTTGCAGACTTGTGCGTTAAGAAAAATTTGAAATTATATGAGAAAGATTTCTCAGCAGAAACACTCTCCAACAAAGAAATAATTTTTCAAATCGGATTCTTAGAAGCAGAGATATCGACGAATATAAGATATGCATCTACGCCCTCTGGCGGCAAAAACATGCATTATTTTAAGAAGAAAGTATTCTCAAAAGGATTTTCGATGTGAGCGGTATCGGGCCTGGGAAGAATGTTTTCAGTCGAGTTTCCAGGAGGTCAGGATTTTGCTGCAAGTACATCAGAAGCAGAAATTAACACTTATGCACCATGGTGGCCAAACCGTTCTTGACCAAATATTAGTAAATATGTGAAAAACATTTCCCATCAGGAACTGTATGCGGTAGAGGAAGAAGTTTTCAAATCGAAGTTTTAGAAGCAGAAATACGGGGAAAATGCAGTTTACCTTAACGCCCCCAGCGGAAAGTCTGCGAGTTACCTGAAAATTTTGAAATCATATGAAAAACATTTCGCACCGGAAACGCTATCCAACAAAGAAGAAATTTTCCAAATCGGACTCTTAAAAATGGAGATATTGGCAAAAATAAGATATACATCTACGCCCCCATGCGGAGAAACTATACATTACTTTAAGAAGAAAATATTCCGAAAAGGTTTATCGACGGTCCAGAAACAAATTTTTTCAATCCAGATTTTAGGATTTCAGATTTTGCTGGAAATACAACAGAAGCGGAAGTTAAGACCTACTCCTCCTGGTGGCCAAACCAAAAATTAGAAATATATGCAAAAGATTTCTCATCAGGAGATGTTTCCGTTGCAGAAAGAATGTTTCAAATCGAAATTTTAGAAGCAGAGATATCGGGGGAAACGCAATTTACTTTTACGCCCCTAGCGGAAAATCTATGCGTAATTTGAAAAAGTGGCTATAGCTAAAATACTCTTCGATATAAATGGAATCGAAAGGTAAAAGGATTTTTTCAATTGGATGGTTAGTAACTAATATATGGAATAAAATGTATTTTGAATTCGATATCATGTGAATTTACGCCCTCTGGCGGCAAAATTGTGCATCATAAAAAACCGAAATAAAGGATCATCATTTGCATATTTCAAGCTTCCTAATGCAAAAAGAATTTTTCAAATCGGAGTAATAGTTGCGGAGATATGGTGGCTGTATTCGAACGGACAAACCGATAACATAAGCCCTATCTTTTTTTACAAAAGACGTGCTATAAATTCGATGAACTCATCAGAAAAAATCAAAGAACAACCTAGGGAACAATAAAAGGTAAGCTGAACGTTAGTTTAGATAGTGTCAATGACATTGTTAACGTTTTAGAATACAACAAAAGTGTCTGCTCGTTGGGAACCGCGTCAACCTAACGACTGAAATAAAGAAATCAACACTTGAAACATGCCAAAGTTGGCTTGTTCGCTATGTAAAATGTTGAAGGGATTTTCTCCAAAGCATTATGACTGGAGATGAAACTTAAGTTCACCATTGTGACCCAGAAATGAAAAATCAATCACAGGAATATCGACTTCCATCTTCTCCTGCAGCGAAAAACTTCAAAACTCAGTGCATGCTGACCGTGTTCTGGGACTACAGAGGCTTTCATCTGGAGTACATGGTCAAAGGTAGGACTATCAACTCTGAGAGCTACGTGCATACATTAAAAAAATTTAAAGCAGATAATAAACCGCGTGCGTAGGGCAAACAAACCAATGATTCTGCAACACGATGAAGGCAAACCCCACGCCAGTGCTTTCACTTCAGACGCCATACAGAAAATCGGGTATAAAGTTCTTGAACGCCCTGTGCCGTATACTCTAAATTAACTTTTATTTGTAGTTCCTTTCTCTATGTACATTCATCGTCAAAAAAATAGTTGCACCCAACAGGAAGCAACCGGCAGAAATGAAACTTTGTGGGTAGGTTTGACATCGTGAGACATGCAAATGATTCAAGTATCACGCTTGGCCGCGCATGTGATGCAAGCAAAGAGGGGTCACGCATGTGGCCGGCCATATAAGGTCGTCTCGTTGCGCGTCTTTGCCATTCTGACTCATGCTGTTGTGATGGTTGCATCCTTTGTAAGTGAAGTATATCTCGGAGAAACGTTCGGAAGCAATTCGAGTAGTTGGAGGAGTTCGATAGGGGTCGCATCGTCGGGCTTCGGGAAGCGGTATGGTCTTATCACCGTTCTGCGTGCCGTACTGGTCGTGCGGATGTCACCATAACACGCTGTTGGTGGCAGTGGATAGAACAAGGCACGCAGCAGCGACAGGACGGGTCTGGGAGACCTAGACTAATCACGGAGAGAGAGAGATGACAGACGGGTTGTCCGACATGCGCGGAATGACTCAGTAGCCATTATTGCGTATATTCATCGAGCAGTGGTACCTTCCATGCGTTGTCCGATTAGTACCAGCACCATTGGCAGACGGCTGCACGACGTAGGACTACACGAACGCAGACTGTTACGACGACTGCCCTTAACACCATTGCATCGTCGCCAAAGACTGCAATGGTGTCGTGCAAGACTGTCATGGAGCCACTCAGAATGGCAGCTGGTGATCTTCAGTGACGAGTCCCGCTTTTGTCTTGGAGGAGATGTCCACCGAATCTGTGTGTAGAGACAACGTGGCCAACGCCAAGATGAACGGTTTGTTGTCCAGCGTCCCATGTCCAGAAGGCTTGATGTCATGGTTCGGGCTGCAATTGCCTACGATGCCAGATCACTTTTGGTGTTCATTACAAGCACTTTGACAGTCCAACGTTACGTTAATGAGGTCCTGCAACCAGTGGCCCTACCTTTTCTGAATGCTCACTCCGGTACGATTTTCCAACAGGGCAATGTTCGTCGTAACACTGCTGTTTGGAGATCTTGCTTTCAAGGCATTGACACTTTGTCATGCCCAGCCGCATCTCCAGACCCATCGCCGATTGAGAATGTGTGGGATGCTATTGGACTTGCTATCCACACTCCACCCCTACCGCACAATCTGCAGGAACTGCGTGAGAAGATTCAAGCTGCATGGGATGGCTTATCGCAGGACACCATTAGGAACCTGTACAACTCCATGCCGAGATCTGGCATGCTGTGTGAGCAAACATGGCGGCCCGACGCCATGCTGATAGACACTACTTATTGGCGTGCAGCTCAATAAATATTGGCCATATTAGTCTCAATGTTTAATCACTCATTGGGTAACCTTTACTTTCCTGTCGAATAGCATTGCAATCTGACACGTCCTTCTGGGTTCAACTATTTTTTGGCGATGAGTGTAAATCTGAGTTCATTCTCTTTTATCGTTTTCAACTTTAAGGATATATTTTTTTCTCGCGGAATGAGGTTGGCAATTATTCTGAGGTCACAGAGCCTGACGTATGCATGTTGACGGACAAAAATTAGAGATATATAATGTTGAAGCAGCAGCCAAAAATTGTGTGCTGGTGTGATGTTATAATCGTGGAAGCTACGTTACCTGAAACTGTGTCTATTTGAAGTTTGCGTATTAGAATGGTGCTGTTATACAAAGGCCGTTCTATAAAATCTGAGAATATTGTTTTTGAGTCAGAAACAGTGCGAAGGGGAACATAACCACGCAGACGACTAACTGAATTAAGGAAGTATCTATGGCAACAGTTATTAGCCGTGGCTGACGATTCTCGATTTACTATTGCGCAGTTGTTTAACGTACGTTTCCATTTTGCCACACAGCTATGGAGGTGAGTGATTTAGAGTTAAGAAGTAAAATGCGTTGTGCGATAAAATTTTGCTAACGTTTGGGGAAACGGCTCCAGAAACAGTTGATATAATGAAAAAAGCTGACAAAGATAAATGTTTGGGTGAGTCATCGAATTTTTAAATGGCACCATGATTTCAAAAAAGGGTGTTAGTCCGCATAACTCGCTCCTCGGCCTTGTCGACCTGAAAGTGTTGTTACGGAGCGTACTGTTAACACAATCCTGCAAGACGATTGACGAATAAGGACAAAGCGGCGTCAACTAAAATTTCAGAAACGTCGGCATTCTGCATTCTACGTGACAAATTACTGCTGCATCGTGTATGTTCCAAATGGGTACCTCATCACCTGACGAGAGAACAATTGTTAGCCAGAGTTCGGGTGTGTCATGAGTGGAAACAAATGATTGCAAGGGATCCAAGCTTTCTAAACACAGTAATAACTGTCGATGAAACATGGGGCCACTATTTCGACCCCCTCACGAAGCGTGCAACGAGTGTCTGGAAACGCACAGGCTCGCCTCATTCGAAAAAAGTCCGCCAAACCAAATCAGCTGGAAAGGTTATGATGATAATTTTCTTTGATCATAAAGGTGTAGACTACCAGCATGCCGTTCCTCCACAAATTACTGTCAATGCCGAGTATTACATTTCTGTCTTGAAGCGTCTGCGATGACACATATCGATTAAGTGACCGGAACTGGTGGGCAAGTGGACCCTACAGCATGATAACGCCCGCCCACATGTGGCTGCTTGTGTTCAACAGTTTCGAACGAAATACAGTATTGAAATCATGCCACAGCCTGCCTACAGTTCTGACCTCGCCCCGTGAGATTTCTGGTTGTTTCCAACATTGAAGGAAAAGTTTCGCTGACGTTATTCAAGCTGTACAGGGGTCGCTAATGCAGCTTCCACAAAATGCCTTCGCGATATATTTTGAAAAGTGGACTGAACGATGAGACCGTTGCATATTATCCGAGAGGAGATATTTTGTGAACAAATAACATATTTTGCTGTACCTATATTTCTTCATTTTGTGTGACCTTACTCTCAGTTTTTATGGAACGGCTGTTGTATATTTACTTTTTTCTGCTCTTACTAACTTTAGTTAATTAGATTTGAAATATTGCTTCTACAGTGATTAGTTCCTCAAGTATTTTGGAATATGTAAGTATAGTAGAGCCCATATACGATACTGATGGAATAAAAGAGTTAACAGTAAGTAAGACTTTATTAAACTTTATTTGAGTGACTTTTTGTTTCACTTCGAGAGAGAGTAAATAAGAAGAGGAAATCTTAAGTAGCGTTATCGAGAATACATACGTTTCAAATAGGTAAGAACGCTACAACCCTACTTACAGCCCAGATTTGTCGCCGTCCGATTTCTGGTTGTTTTCTGCTCTCAAGAGACATCTGAAAAGAATTCAGTTCACCTGTGAGGAAGATGTTCAAGCCGCTACGAGGAAATGGTTCCGAGAACAAACTGAAGATTTCTACAGAGACGGGTGTTAAAAGCTTGTTAAACGTTAGCGTGTCGTATCGAGCGTGATGGTGACTACGTAGAGAAACAAAATATGTGAATTAAAGTAGAAATTCTGAGCTTTGTCCTTGTTTTGTGTGAATTTGATACCTTGCCGCTGGGATTGTATATAAATATGGAGGCATCACTTTCTGAACAGCCTTTGTACAAAGGGCATCCTGAAAGTAATGCGATGTCCCTCATAATATTTTTATTTGTAGCAGCAAACATGTGAAACTTTATGGCAACATACGTGGGCATATTGTGAATAATGCTATCCTATTCAAAGCATTGTCCATCACTTTCTATACATTTCCGCCATCTTTGAACCAATTGGTAAAATCCATTTTAGAAAAATTCCTGAGGCTGTCGTTTCACCCATGAGTTCACAACCAGTTTAACGCGTGTCACATCGTTTTAACGTTCCCCACGAAGGGTGTTTTTCAAAAGGGCGAACAGAAGCCAAATCAGGACTGTAGGGGGATCGGGGTATCACCGTCCACCCCATTTTGGTAATAGCCTGTGAAGACTCCATTGAGGTGTGGAGACGTGCGTTATCATGGTGTAAAACAACGGTATAAAGCAAAGACATCGCTCTTCCCACGTTTAGCAACACACAGCAACCGAAAAATTGTTGTGGTGTAAAGATAACGCGCTCGGCTAGCTATCGAGAGATCTGGAGTTCAATTCCCGAGAGGTTACCGAATAACAATTTTTCGGTTGCTGTGCGTTGCTAAACGTGGAAAGAGCGATGTCTTTGTTTATTCACTGACGCCACGTATTTGGAGGATTTTCATTTTGGATCTCGCCCTTTGGATTTAACTGCTATAATAATATATAGCTAGTGCCGTTAATATCCACCAGATGGAGACGTCTCAGTAGCTGAGCCCATCTTACGGATTTATGATGTCAGAAGCTGACAGAAAAACACACATAGCGCCGTGGATTGTTGGCCACCGTGGTGTAAGGTTAACGCGCTTGGCTAGATATCGAGAGATCTGGGATTCAATTCCACAGCGGTGACCAATTTTTGGGTTGCTGTGTGTTGCTAAACGTGGAAAGAGCGATGGATTTGTTTGTTCACTGACGCCAGGAGGATTTTCACGCGGAATGTCCCGTCTTTTCCTTCTGATTGCTCTCTTTACTTCTTCAACGTCTGCACATAGTGAGCCCTGTTTATTGTTGCAACTCCTGGATGGTGACACGATGATGATCAGCTGTGATGAGGTCTTTCACTCGTTGCTTGTTGGCCACTCCGTTGTTTGTCCGACACTGAACTTTCTCCCTCTCGAACCCTCTTCATCCATCTTTGGACAATACTGATATCGATTGTGGAAGCTCCATATTTGCGGAGTCTTCTGTAGATTTCTGGAGCCTCACATCCCTCTTTTTCCAGGAATTCAATTACGGCTCGCTGCTTTCCTCTGTCGTTCATGACCTTTATTTCTGATTCTGAAAACAAAATGTTCCCACATTGGTAATATATCATAGTACATGTCCGTGCAATTTCATTAAAATCACTTCAAAATTTCAAAAGCTGTTAAGGAGGAGGCATTACTTTCAGGACGCCTCTGGTACATTCTGTTGCGAAGTTGTGGTGTGTCATACGACTCCGTCTTGACGAACATGAAATAAAAGGCTGAAAACTCTAAGCAAGATTTCTCTGACGTTACTCTGGTAGTTGTGGTTTCTGATGTTTGATTGGTTGATTCTTGTTAATTAGCAACAACAGTGACGAATTGAAGCTCTCCGAGATTCAACTAAAACGATTCAGCCAAGATGATTCAGTATGCTTAAGCAATTTACTTCAGTAGGTTTAAGCTTTAGTCTGTAATCAGAATAATGCTTTACAGTGAAGTTCGTGTTGGAGTATTAGTCTGAACCATAAGCAATTATCAAATAGAACGAAAAAAAAAACACTCCACAAACAACTCCCACATCTGAAGGAATCTGATTCGTATGAAGCTATAACGGAATGTAATTCTCACATGGAATGCATGGTAGCTCTTGTTGGACGGAATGTAATATCATTGTTTGACAAAGTATAGCAAACCCAGCTGCTCGCGACACCCTTAAGATATCTGCAAATACATGTCTTCTGTGATCAGAAAGAAATCCTCCTCTATCAACAGCAGTTGGTTAAGATCCATCAGTGATGCATTATTATGCCGATTAATTGGATCGTTAGGAAGATGGAATCGGTTGAATCCAGGAGGAGGGAGATTCGGACGATAGCACTGCCGGGTGTGTTGCCGGCATCCTTGCAAGCAGAGAAGGAGAGAGAGGAAGACAGAGTCAGGAGCATCACACCTAGATCGATATGAAGTGCAGTTTAGCAGCTGCATACCGACGCTGCGGCTTAGTTGGACGCTCTCCAGCCATTGTTAGTCACGTATGGCACGGAGCCTAGGTACACTGCCTGTTCTCCTCGCCTCCGACCCTCCCTTCTTCTTACTTACGTCGTCCATGAAACCGGAACTTGGCGCGCGACTGACTGCTGCACTCTCCTTTCATAAGCGAGAGTGACTTCTCTTGCGTAAAGATTACCTTTTTATTATTCCTAAGATATCTGCCTGGCATTAAAATCTGGTATGCATGCATTTCGTTGTTGCCAAATGATATTTTTGTAACGACCCGACCAGTATTAATGACAATTCACCATACTTTCATTTCGGAATGATATATTTCCCTTAATTTGAGTGCCGCGAACATCTTTAGGAGTAATCAGGATAATGCAGCTTTTTTTGGAAACCTTAACAATTTCAGGAATGCTGTATGGGTTGATGACGAGTACAGCTCGAAATGTGCATTTGCCGCTAAAGCCTCGATAAAATGGCGTGCTTGCATTGCTGGGGTTAAGATTTGTTTTGAACATCAAAGGGAAATAATGAACATGCCCTTCATCTTGTCCGTCATGCCAGAAATATGAGCTTTTAAACTGCAAAAGAAAAGTAAAGAGGACCAGTGATTCATGAATGAAATACGGGATTACACCATATAATACAAATTTTGAAGATAACAATCCGTCTTTAGGTGTAATTGTGACAACATCATACAGAAGTCCGCTCTTTCTACGTTTTTAAGTGAGTCACGGAAAAATTATCATCGACCGCCACAGGGAATTGAACCCAGGATCTTCCAGTTACGCGCCGGACGGACATGCTAGTACTGCACCATAGCGGTCTCGAATTCCTCCAGATTCACAACCCTCCAGCATGTCCGGCGCGTTACTGGAAACCCTGGGTTCGATTCCCGATGGCGGCCGATGAGAATTTTTCCGCGACTCACTTAAAAACGTGGAAAGAGCGATGACTTCTGTTTGATGTTCCTAATCCACGTTAATTGTGTGTATTAATTATTCATTCGCCTCCTAGTTATTTGTTCGGTTGCTGCTTACCGTCTTTGGTGAATCCCCAGTATTGTGCGGGGCTCCAAGGAGCAACCTGTCATGTGGCTTGGCAGTTAGTCGATTGTGAGTCTGGAGGAATTCGAGGCCACTGTGGTGCAGTCCAGCGCGTAACTGGATGACCCTGGGTTAGATTCCCGGTGGCGGCCGATGAGAATTTTTCCGTGACTCACTTAAAAACGTGGAAAGAGCGATGACTTCTGTTTGATGTTCCTAATCCACGTTGATTGTGTGTATTAATAATTGTGACAAGGATGGTAAGTTAGATAATATCCGTACACTTCGTCGTCCTGGAGCGGGAATCGAACTCGCGTCTCCCAGATAGTGCCCGCGTATGCTAACCACTACACCACCCAGAACGACCAAGTCTCAAGTTTCCGATTAATTTGAATATAGCCATTACAGGATTCGCTAGTCGAAGCAACCGGCATTCATGTTTAGCGAATCTGGAGGTTAAGAATCCTATCCCGTGATTGCCCGGAGGAGCAAATAATAAATTCATGAATGAAATACAGAATTGCGCCACATAATACAAATTTTGAACTGCCAAATACAAATCTAACTTACAAGTTTTGAACTACCAAATACAAATCTAACTTACAAATTTTGAACTACCAAATACAAATCTAACTTACAAATTTTGAACTATTAAATACAAATCTAACTTACAAATTTTGAACTACTAAACACAAATCTAACTTACAAATTTTGAACTACCAAATACAAATACAAGTCTAACTTACCATCCCTGTCACAATTACACCAAAAAACGGATAGTCATCTTCAAAATTTGTATTATATGGTGTAATCCCGTATTTCATTCATGAATTATCTGCTTCTCCAGGCAATCACGGGATATGATTCTTAACCTGCAGATTCGCTAAACAATGAATGCCGGGGTTGCTTCGACTAGCGAATCCTGTGATGGTTATATTCAAATTAATCGGAGACTTAGTCGTTCTGGGTGGTATCTGGGAGACGTGGATTCGGTTCCCGCTCCAAGACAATAAAATTTTCAAATTTTCGGATATTATCTAACTTACCATCCTTGTCACAATTGCACCAAAAAACGGATTGTCATCTTCAAAATTTGTAGGACCAATGATATTTAATCATCTGAAATGAGTATGATTTTCTTCCCTTGGAAGTTTAAAGATTTTACTCTTACAATGAATATGACATTCTACGAATCTGCTCAGCAAATGTTTGTGGCTCACTATCTGATTTAATTTGGTGTATCCTGGAGCAATTTAGTGGTCATTTACATGTATCATATACAGGCAAATTTTATTTCTCAAGAGAAGGTGTTGGCAAGATCACTTACCTTTTAAACAATTTCTTAGTTGTCTTTAAATTAAATTCTTCTGGTTGCGATGAGAAAAAGTATAGCATATCTTCCTGGAGGTCCTTCACTTGTGTAAGATTTGGACCATTTAAATTTGTTTGGGGGTTTAACGACCACCGTGAGCAACTCGGTATGCTTGGGAATAAAAAACTCTTTCTTGCCGGTGGTGAGCATTTATTTACAAGCCTACCGAGTTGATAAATTTTTGTGGTTCACTCTGTGATTTTATTTGGTGGTTCACTCTGTGATTCTATTTCGTTCGGGCATCAAACTTGTGGTTCGATGCCCGTCGCGGACAAACTTGTGGTTCGATGCCCGTCGCGGACAAACTTGTGTTTTCACATTGGCCCCCGATTGTGGAAAATGGATCCACTGGCCGTTGGGTTCTTCCAAAAATTTGTGATGTTTGTTCCATTCATTGTTTGCAATTAATGAAAAATTCCTACTTTGCTTTAACGACTAAAAAAAAAGTGGGAGATGATATGACGTATTACAGAGGTGAAAACATGTGTCAAGACGACAAATCTGAAGCGAGACATTCTGTCCGCGGAGCTCAGTTGGGAGAGCGACTTTCCCCGGAGTGAGGGGGACCCGGATTCGATGCCCGGCGCGGACAGACTTGTGTGTTCACAGGTGTCAAACAACGATAACGCATAGAGATTTTAACTCATGGAAACATACCTCTCGAAAACATTCACGCTAGATTAGGGGCAGTTTATGATTCTGTAACTTTGGACATAAGCACTATTCGTTGTTGGGTAAAAAAGTCAAAGGACAGTGTAGGAAAGTTGACCGTAAAGGATCAACCGCGGAGAAAAAGGTCCGTAATCGCAACTTGCGATTTGAACAAGCAAAAAGTGGATGAGCTCATCAAAAAAAAAAAAAAAAAAAAAAAAACGAAGAAAGTGAACAGCAGGTAGGCTGAATATTAGTTTCGGTAGGGTCGGTTATTGTTAACGTTTTATGATAAAACGAAATGTGTACTGGTTGGGAACAGCGGCACCTAGCGACTCAAATGAAGAAATCAAGACTTGAAACATGTTGCTTGCTCGCTATGAAATGTGGTGAAGTGATTTTCTCCAAAGCACTATGATTGGTGGTGAGAATTGAGTTCACCGTTATGACCCAGAAACGAAACATCAGTTCCTGGAATACCGACACCCATCTCTCCTCGAGTGAAAAAATTCAAACTCAAATCTCTGCCGGTAAGTGTTCTAGGACAACAGAAGCATTACTCACTGTGTTCTAGGACTACAGAGGCATTATTCATGAGCAGTACATGGTCAAAGGTACGACTGTCAAATCTGAGAGCTACGTGCATACATTAAAAAAGTTAAAGCAAAGAATAAACCCCGTGCGTGGGGATAGCAGCCATTGTTCTGCAACACGGCAACGCCAAACCCTACGCCAGTGCTTTCACTTCAGAGGCCATACAGAAAATCGAGTGTGAAGTTCTTGAATATCCTGCCTACAGCCCGGATTTGGCGCCGTCCGATTTCTGGCTGTTTTTGGCTCTCAAGAGACATCTGAAAAGAATTCAGTTCACCTGTGACAAAGATGTTCAAGCCGCTACGAGAAAATGGTTTCGAGGACAACCTGAAGATTTTTACAGAGACGGGTTTAAAAAACATGTTAAACGTTATCGTATTTGTACCGAGCGTGACAGAGACTATATGGAAAAATAAAACATGTGAATTAAAGCAGGAACTCTGAGCTTTGTTGTTGTTTTATTTCAATTTGATACTTTGCCACTGGGATTGTATTGGGTTGATCCACAAGTTCATGCCGTTTTTTTCACCGCACTACAGGAATGTATTACATCAGAAGGGAAAACGGAATCAATCAACTATGTATTTTCCCCCTCCATTGTTTACGATGGTGTCCCAACGTCTACATAAGTCTGAAATGCCATTCTTGAAAAAAGTGCAGGTTTTGCTGTGAAGAAATCATCGAGGAAATTCTAGAAATGAACATCATTGTTGAACGTTCTGCCACGGAGTGCATTCGACAGAGATCGGAACAGGTGATGGTCGGAAGGGGGCGACATCTGGGGAATAGGCCGGATGTGGAAGGATCTCCCATTTCATGTCCTGAATGGCTACTTTGGTCATGTTTGCACTGTGAGGGCATGTGTTATCATGTTGGGGAAGGACACCATGGCGCCGATGTGGCCGTTTCTGCAGAATTGCTCCCTCCATACCGCAGAGTTGCTCACGTTAGAGTGCAGCGTTGATAGTCCGATTCCTCGTCAGCATTTCCCAGTGAATAATACCTTCCATGTCCCGTTAGACACACAACATGATCTTCGCAGGATGAAGGTCATGCTTTGGACGTGGTGTGGGCGTCTTGTCTGGGCTTAACCATTCCTTCCGATGCCTAAAGTTTACGTACAGGCACCACTTTTCATCTCCAGTAACAATAGGGGACAGAAAGGGTTTGTGTTGCTGAGAACGTTCGCGATAACGGGCGAGCAAGGAACCACATATGGCAACATGCTGATTCTTGTTGTCCTCGGTGAGAGTGTGAGGCACCCAAGACCCCAATTTGTGGACCTTTCCCATATGTTCCAGGTGTCGCATCACTGTGGCCTGATCACAGTCCATCTCAGTGGCCAATTTGCGTGTGGTTTGACGTGGATCCAAGTGGATGAGATGGTTCCAACGATCTTCATCAAAATGAGATGGACGACCTGAGCGTGGAGAGTCGTTGTGGTCAAACTTTCCACCTCGGAACAGCTCAAACTATTTGCAGGCTGTCCTCAAAGCAATAGCATCCTCCCCTTACACAGCACAAATTTTTCGAGTAGCCTCGACGACTGTGGATCCCTTGCTAAACTCGTAGATCAGCTGATGTCGGAAATGTTGATTCTTCTCTACTTGACACTCCATACTTCCGCACCTGAAAACCATAAAGCCATTACCCAGAATCACACAACGCAATATGATTTAGATACACGATATTACTGGCTACATTTTGATATACAACTGACCATCTGCACAGTCACTACTGAAATGGGAAACTCTCGTGCAATAAAATGGCATGAACTGATGCATCAACCCAATATATAAATTTGGGGGCATAACTTTCACGACACCCTCTGTTATTCTTTTGCATTGTGAAGCACCCTTTTCTGTTGCATGTGAATTTATCATGTGACAAACGATCACACGAATAGCGCTTGTGTTTACATCTAACAACATTTCCGCTGAAGGGAAAAACCTTTCTTCATTTGTATAAACGATTCTATTTTTCAACCATTCAGATAATTTTCATATACAAAAAGTAAGAACAAATATGATTGAGCAAAATTTCATTGATAATCAAAGTCATAAACATGTTTATCAAAACGTTAACTTGGAACGCAAATTTTATTATTTCTTTGAGAAATTTGGGTGTTTGCGACGCAAATCTTTAATTTTCCTTTGTTTCTGATTTTCTGTTCTTACGTAGATTTTGTTACTTTTCCGTATGATTTTCTTTTCTTAACTGCTCATCACTTCCCCGAATTTCCTTGTACAATTTGCCAGCTCTCACAGGGAGTCAGAGAGTAAAGGAAACGTCGTCGAGAGCAAAACGTACTGAGAGATTAGAGATTGTAATGTGCGTGTTGGTATTGTCGTGGAAAGATTTATTGATTGCCACTGTTAAACTGCATACTACGAAAGTGTGAAACGTATATGCGATTGCGCTGCATACTATAGATATTATAGCAAGTTCCACAGTCTCGTGACTTCTACATTTGGACGTGTGAAAGCACAAATTTTCTGGTGACAGGAATCGAATCTGCGTGTCCTCCCTCCGCAGTGAGTTGTTCTAACCTACTGAACTACGTGAAAATCTTCCAAATGCGTGGAGAAAATGTGAATAGACAAAGTCATCGCTCTTTTCACGTTTTTCTTTAATTAACACACAGCAACCAAAATTTTTTTATTCGGACACCGCTGGGACCGAACCCAGATCTCTCGAAATACGCTACGGTGCCAACAATCCTCGGCGATATGTGTGTTTATCTGTCAGCATCTGACTTCACAACTCTGTAGGCAGGGGCTCAGCAACTGAGACGTCTCCATCTGGTGGGGCTTAACGGTATAACTATTTAATTATAGCTAATAAATCCAAAGAGCGAGAGTGATAGTGAAAATATTCCAGGTACGAGGAGACAATGTGAATAGACAGTCGTCGCTCTTTCCAGGTTTTCTTTAATTAACGCACAGCAACCGAAAAATTTGTATCCGGACACCGCTGGGATCGTTCCCCCAGATCCCTCGCTAACTAGCCGAGTGCGGTCGCCTTACGCTACGGTGGCCAGCAATCCATGGCGCTTTGTATGTTTATCTGTCCGCATCTGACTTCACAAATCCGTAGGGATGGGTTCAGCAGCTGAGATGTTTCCATCTGGTAGGGCTTAGCGTCACAAGCTATTTAATTATACCCAGCAAAAAGAGTCTCGCTGGCCCAGCACTATGTTGCCGCTGCCGAACCGCCAATAAAATGTCCGGCCGGCCAACAGAAGGGCCAGCAGTTCAGGCCAACAGTTGGCACCCCCATCAGTTGTCATATGCCAGAACAGGGCCATCAGTTATCCATCACAGGCAGTAGCTGCCACAAGTGGCCCTTCAGCGGCCCTTCAAGCACGTGCCATAAATGATGGCTAGCCTAATGTGGTCCGCTAGTTTCCCGGTAGCGGCAGCTGACAACCACGTGACGTAACTGATGGCTTGCCGAATCTTGTCCGCCAATTTGTCAGTAGTAGCCATAAAAACAAAATCAAGGATAATGGCAATTTTCCAGAGCTACAACGTTTTTTTCCCCCTTACGAAACTTGTGAATTACAGCACTCCACTGGGAAATTTTCTCAACAGACCGGAAAAACACCCGTTTGGATCTGAGTGGAAAAGACCGATGGGAGTAATTTGCCACGCGCAAGCGTGTGCTTGAAGCTGTCTCTTTCTTGCGGAATGTGTAATCAAATGGTTCTCTCATTTTTCAATATTGCGAGGTAATTTTCATAAAAGTCAGTTCCATATAATTCATAAATTTATTTTTTGAACGTAACGATAGTTATTTTTTACCTTAAGGGAACTCCACTCATTTTCAAGCAGTGTACCAACTTAAAGTCGCTTTCCAAAGTTCTGTACTGTCCTGGTCGTCTTGTCTTGAAAGGCGATTGTTGAATTAATACGTATTTACCCGGGTTCATGTCACATTATGTTACATTTTTGACGTTGTATCTTTCCTTTCCGTTGTCCGAAGCTATATTTGTTTTAAAGAGGAAAGATATTTTATTTTACTTCTCGTTATCTTTAGAAGCGAATTCCTTCCATTCTTATGTATTCAACCCATCATAGCTGAGTACATTATATCCACGTAGCGTTGCTTTTTTTCTCTTTCAAATAATTTATAAATTTTGTACGCTTATAATTCTTTTTTTTTACCAACAAACGTTTTTTTAATGTTTTTCCAGGACATTTGTTTCAAGCGGTTTCAAATTATTTCTTGTTATTCACCCACTCCATTCCATGAATTGTTATTCATGGGAATGGAGTGGGTGTATTTCATGGCTGTAATCTTATATTTCATGGCTTAATCTGATATCTTCGTCGACGTGGAATTTCATTAGGAAATTCATTCGCCTCTCTACACATGGCTTTTTTTCTTAACATCCACTAAAATAACACGATGGCAATAGCGTCGTCTTCAACTAACTGGTACCATGAGATGCACAGCAAGTGTTGCTTCTGCGCATGCGTAGTCCCGTTGTTTCCACCTACTGTTGGGGTTGCATCGGTTGCCAGCAACGGACCACTAGTGGCACTTGCTTGGAGGCCCACAATTCCCGGCGATGCTGCAAGGCCATGAACGGCTCGCCAACTGATAGCGCTGCCATCAACGGACCGCTACCGTGCCGTGAGCGGCAGATTTCAGCCAGCAGTGATCCATCACTACCAGCTGGTGGCCAGCAGTTTCCCAGCACTTGTGTTTTTGCTGGGTGGCTAATAAATTCAAAGGACGAGAGAAATGGTGAAAATCTTCCAAATACGTGGAGATAATGTAAATCAACAAAATCGTCGCTCAAAGATAAACACACATAGCGTCTTGGATTGTTGGCCACCGTAGCGTAAGACGAACGCACTCGGCTAGTTATCGAGATATCTAGGATTCGATCCCAGTGGTGTCGAAATACAATTTTTCGGTTGCTGTGTGTTAATTAAAGAAAAACGTGGAAAGACCGATGACTTTATCTATCTACTGAACTACACCGACGGAATGTATGGCTGCAGATTTGTCGTCTTGACACGTGCTTCACCTCTGTAGTACGTCACATCTCCATCTTAATTTTTTGGTAATTCTTCAGTTTACCTCGGACCTAGGTTTTGTTGACTTTTTCTACGCTGAATGGAATATTAGGCCCTGTAGAACATGAAAGTGAAGTCCTTATGTGGGGCTGATGCATACTTTTTTTTTTTACGGATTTTTAAAGTTTGGGCTTCTTTTTGCTCCGCGTAGTGCTTTCCATCACAAGTGATTCGGCATTTCCGAGCAAGAGGTTTTAGAGCTACCGAGTTGTTCTCGGCGCTTTAATGTAACGTTGGAGTAGTGCTTTGATTGACGCTGTGTATTCCAATTGTAAAAGAGTTTGTCTTTATTTTTTTGCATAGAACAAAGACATCTGCATATGAGAAAAAAATCAATTGCTTTTGCCCAGCGGTATTGTCTACAAAACCTACGTTGGAGGTAAACCTCTAGTACGAAAATGCCGAATCACTTGCGATGGAAAGCACTACGCGGAGCAAAAAGTAGTCTAAACTTTAAAAATCCGTAAAAAAAAAAATATGCCTCAGCCCCACGTAAGGACTTCACTTTCATGTTCTACAGGGCCTAATATTCAATATAGCGTGGAAAAAGTGTACAAAACTTAGGTCCGAGGTAAACTGAAGAATTACCAATTTCTTTTATGAAGCAAAGAACGAACCTTTCATTAATTCCAGACGATATGTGGAACAAATATCACACATTTTTCGAAGAACCCAACAGTCAGTTGATCAATTTTTACGTTCGGGCGCCAAAGTGAATACAAAAATTTGCCGGTGACAAGGATGGAATCCGCGTTTCCTCTCTCCGAAGTGAGTTGTTCTAACCGGATGTGACGTACTACAGAGGTGAAGCACGCGTCAAGATGACAAATCTGCAGCCATACGTTCCGTCGGTGTAATTTAGTCAGTTAAAACAACTCACTCCGGAGCGAGGAGACGTGACTTCGATCTTCGTCACCGGGAAAATTGTGTTTTAACAGACGAAATGAACCGCTTGAATACTAAAGGTGGTTATCCTTATTTATGCGAACCTTGGCTTTTCGGTATGATATTAGACTTAAGATACGTGGTGACTAAGTAATTTGATAAAGATGAAGATCAGCCTTCAAAACACAAAAACATTACATGCTTATGAAGTGATTTCGCTTTGCAAAAGACGTCACAAAATGCATTGTGATACTCGCTCAATTTGTACGGCAGCTTTGTGTTAGATTGGACTTTTAAACTCATCTTAAAAATCGGGTTCATACATCAAAGCACTTCCTGCAAACATAAAAACAAGAAAGATGACACCGAATTATCGGGTGTAATGAGTACAATTTTTGAATCCGTTCTGACGCGAATTAAATTTATCAAAGCTATTCAAAGTCAATGGAACCAGAATGGAAAACAATAGCATATGACCGGAGAAATAATTTTTTCTATCGGGCTTTTAGTCCCGCAGATATTGATGTAAACGGAATCCTAAGCTTACGCCCTCTGGTTGTAGACTTGTGCATTAAGAAAACTTTGAAATTGTATGAAAAGCATTTCGCACCGGAAACGCTTCCAACAAAGGAGTTTTTCAAATCGGACCCTTAAAAGTAGAGATATTGGTAGAAATAAGATATACATCTACGCCCCCCATGGTGGAGAAACTATACATTATTTTAAGAAGAAAATATTCCGAAAAGGTTTATTGACGTAAGTAGTATTGGCCCACAAAGGAATTTTTTTCAATCGAGAGTTTAGAAGCTCAGATTTTGCTGAAAATACATCAAAAGCAGAAATTAAGACTTACGCCCCTGATGGCAAAACCATTTTTTACCAAAAATTAGAAATCGTATGCAAAAGTTTTCCCATCAGGAGCTTTATCCGCTACAGGAAGAATTTTTCGAATCGGAGATTTAGAAGCAGAGATATCGGGGGAAACGCAATTTGACTTTTCGCCCTCTAGGGAAAAGTCTATGAATTACTTGAAAAATTTTTAAAATTATATGAAAAACATGTCGCACCGGAAACTCTATCCAATAAAGAAGGAATTTTTCAAATCGGACCATTAGAAGCAGAGATATTGATAAAAATAAGATATATGTTTACGCCCTCTGGCGGAAAAACCATGCAATATTTTAAGAAGAAAATATTCCGGAAAGGTTTATCGACATGAGTGGCATCGGTCCACGAAAGAATTTTTTTAATCGAGTTTTTAGAAGCTCAGATTTTGTGGCAAATACATCATAAGCAGAAATTAACACTTACGCCCCCTGGTGGCCAAATCATTCTTTACCAAAAATTAGGAGTTATATGCAAAAGATTTTCCGTGAGGAGCTGTATCCGCTGAAGCAAAAGTTTTTGAAATCGTAGTTTTAGAAGTAGAGATATCGGGGAAAACGCACTTTATTTTACGCCCTCTAGCGGAAAATCTATGCGTAACGTAAAACAGTGACTATACCTAAAATACTCTTCAACACAAATGAAATCGAAAGGTAAAAGAAATTTTTCAGTCGGATGCTTAGAAGCAAATATATGGAATAAAATGTATTTTGAATTCGATATCATCTGTATTTACGCCCTTTAGCGGCGAAATTGCACATCGTAAAAAAAAAAAAATAAACGAAATGAATGGTCATCATTCGCATATTTCAAGCTTCCCAATGCAAAAAGAATTTTTCAAATCGAACTAATAGTTGCAGAGATATGGTGTCCACAAGCGGACAGACAGACGGACGGACTGGTGGACGGACAGACGGGCGGACTGGTGGACGGACAAACAGATAACACTATCACGATCTTTTTTTACAAAAAACGCGCTAAAAAACAACTCATGTTTGTTATGCAGGAAATAAGAATGTTGAACATTTAGGCTTGTTCAATGAGTTTAACATTTTTCATTTAATTCAGCTAGTTTCAGTTATGAACCCGAACAATTATCCCATCATGATAACGGTGAAAACAAAAATAAGGCACATTCCTTTTTAACTACTTAAAGTACCATGAAAAAGTGTCTGGTTTCTATAAAAAAAATCATTGCTTGTTATCACAGTTATAAGCAAGAGCTAAAAATATTCTAAGCCGATTTTAATTGGGATTTTTTATTTTTGCACTTGTTTCGAAATTCTCTCCGGCATTGTCTGCGAAACATTATTGATTTCTCTGTTATTTCCCAGACTTTAGCTTCCGTCTGCAGTTCAAAATAATCGTATTCATTTCACTATTTATTTTGATGGCAAGGTACACCGATGAGCCATTACATTATGACCACCCCCAGCCTAGAAAAATGAGCCCGCCTGGAGACCGAACGGTGGCGCGGGTGAAATTCACAGAGCAGTATGTGTATATATGTTACCGCTAAAGCTCGAAAGCCGTTAATGTGCACATTACCTAGCTAATATGCAGATTAACTGATTTGCTCCGTTAACGTGCGGAATCAAGAGTTTTCCGCATTTTACGTAGGTAATGTGCACATTAACAGCTTCCGTATCGTTAAAGTTCAAAAGTTTGTTTCTCTCATTTCCTTTCCCTACTCCTTCCCCCTCTCCCTCCACTTTTAGTTTGGTTTCGTGTGATAAGTTTGCTCACGTAATTTGTGGTGCAATAGATCCTAAAGAGAAAGGGTATGGTAAGAATGTATTGTGCAACATCTGTAAAAAGAATATGGATCAGAAAATAGAGCGTGATGAAGCCAAGAAAGGTTTAGAAAAGCAAGCAAAGAAAATGTTAGCAGTTTCTAATGCAAAGCACCCAAATGCCGATGAATATGTCACTGTGAGAATTAAAGTACCCGAAGTAGACAGGGCAAAAACTGATGCTCGCTCGATTTTAGCTGTGGTTCTTAGTAAAACAGAGGATGGCTTTTATAAACTTGGTACTAAAACGGGTATTTTAAAACAATTGTATGCAAAATCTGAATTCAGTGTTTGCAAAGAGAGATTTTTAACGAAAGAAGATGTCCCTGCTGTAGAAATATCTTTACGTCAGACAGCAATAAAATAATCCCTTGGTACTGGGCAGGGTTTCAGAAAATGTGACTGCAAATCTAAATGTACCACAAAAAGGTGTGCTTGTCGCAAAAACCAATTGCTATGTAATTCAAAGTGTCACCAATCTTTAGATTGCACTAATAAGTAAGCATAATTTTATCATATGTTTTGCAAATTCATTTCCTTAATTATAATAAAATTTTAAACCGTTTGATTCTTTCTATTATAGTTTTTTAATTGATTGATGTTTGATTCTATCAACTAATTTGTCGAGTGTTTGATTGTATTAACTTGATTCTTTATATATCAAAAAATAAATAAATAACGTTATGCTAATTTAAGCGTACAGAAACGTTGCTGTTGTTCCAGCAAAGATCTTATTTTCCTTTTAACGAGTGCCTAGTAGGTAATGTGCAGATTATCTAGGTAATTTGCAGGTTACCTAGGTAATTTGAGCAATGAAACAATTTTCGGCACTTTAGCGGATCACCCTAGTTAATCTGCACATTACCTAGATAATCTGTAGAATAACTGATTTCTGCACTTTAGCGGTAACATATACAACCCGAGGACCGGCTTTTGGCTGGTAAAGGGTTCGGAGTCAGAATGGGAAAAGCTGCCGGTTTATCGGAGTTTGATAAAGGACAAATTGTGATGGCGCGGCGCCTCCTCGGAACTATGATCTCGGAAACGGCGCGCCTTGTGGGTTGTTCACGTGCCGCTAAAGTGAGAAAGTATCAAAAGTGGTGCACAGATGGTCAAACAACGAGTAAATTTCGTCGTTTTGAAAGTTTTATGCCCGCACGAGATTATCTCATTCCATATTAAGGCATTTTTAGGTTACATTCTTACATCTCATCTTGGTGACATTTGCGGATGTTACCCTGTGTACCCAAAATACGTACATACCAGGTCATTCGGAAAATAATTGCCGATTTTGAGGAGAAAAATGTTTTATTCGAAAAAGGCGCCTTTAGCAGCTACACACCTTCGCCAGCGAGTGACAAGTATTTCAATACCAGTCCGAAAGAAATATGGCTCCCTGGATGCAAGAAAGTCCCGGAATGCAATTTCGGCTTCCTCTCGGTTTCTGAAGGTCTTATTCTTGAGGTAATTGTTAAAATGCATGATCAGGTGGAAATCGGTAGGTGCCAAAGAAGGTCGAGTAGGCTGGATGTGGGAGAGTTTCGAACCTCAATTCGTTTAGTTTCTGTTTCGTCATTTGTGGCACGAGTGGTCTCCCTTTATCATGAAAGAGGATAGCCCTTCCTGTTCAACAAAGATGGCTGCTTGGAAGACAACTTCTGGTGCATTCGGTCAACTTCTTCACAGTATGTGACTGAGGTAATGCTTTCACCAGCATTCAGGAAGCTGTAGTGTAGTGACACCATCAACAGTCCACTTCACTCTCAAGAGAACCTTCTCTGGCGTCAACCTTGGTTTAGGATGTTGTTTAGACGGTTCACCATGGTTCAAAGCCACTGTCCAGATAGCATATGGTTGTCGTATAGCACCCACGTTTCATCACAGGTTACAATGCGATCAGTGGCGTAACCTGGGTCCATGACCTGGGCTATCTCACCCGCCCCTAGTGCTGTTTGTTTTTTAATTGCGAAGTTTAATAAACAAATACATCGCTCTTTCCACGTTGCAGAAACACATAGCAACCGAAAAATTGTTATTAGGTCACCGCCGGGGAAATGAAACCACGGATCTCTCGATATCTAGCCGAGCGGTGACCAAATAACATTCTAGCCGAACGGTGACCGAATAATAATATTCGATCACCGCCGGGGAAATCAACCACGGATCTCTCGATATCTTCCCAGGCGGTGACCGAATAACAATTTTTCGGTTGCTATGTGTTTCTGGAACATGGAAAGAGCGATGTATTTGTTTATTTACTGACGTCACGTATTAAGAGGATTTTCACTTTGGATCTCGCCCTTTGGTTTTAACTGCTATAATTAATATATAGCCAGTGCCGTTAATGCCCACTAGATGGAGACGTCTCAGTAGCTGAGCCCATCTTACGGATTTATGATGTCAGAAGCTGACTTAAAAACACACATAGCACCGTGAATTGTTGGCCCCCGTGGTGTAAGGCCAACGCGCTCTGCTAGATATCGAGAGATCCGTGCATCAATTCCCCGGCGGTGACCGAATAACAATTTTTCGGTTGCTATGTGTTTCTGGAACGTGGAAAGAGCGATGTATTTGTTTATTTACTGACGCCACGTATTTGGAGGATTTTCACTTGCGAAGTTTATTTTTCAGTCGTTAACTAATAGAAGTAACTTTTTTTCTTAATTTTAGGTACATGCTATTGCTATGATAATACCAAATTATTATGAGGATTAGGATTTTAACATTTATTTGTACATGAACTCCATTGTTCTTCTGTATACTTTATTTCTACATGCACTCTATTTTTCTTTGCTTTTGGTGAAGTTGAGCGTTACTTTTCCATAAAAAGTTTCTTCCGAGTACTTTATCACATTTAAAAAGAATGTTGTTCTCTATTGACAAAACAGCAAATTTGCTCAAGTGTACATGCCCTTGTGTTTCCCTAAAGTATAGTATGTCTTGATTCTTTTTAATTTAGAAAAAACTTCTTTCGGCAGTTGCAGCTGTTGATGGAAATTTTAACATTAGATCTGCTAATTTTTTCACCTCAATAAGCACAATGTCCAATTTATTTAGTTTCATGTAATTAGTAATGTCTCTTAATAATTTCTTTTTGTATTCATCAAGGGAATAATAAACACCTTCACACCCACACGCACACACAGTTCATTTTTGAGTCGAACTGTGTCTAAACTTGAACCATGGGGTTCTTTAAGTCCTGAGTGTAGATAATCAGGATAGCTTTCACAAAATTTTTCAAAACAATTCGAATCCTACGAAAGCCACGAATTTAAGATATAATATCACTAGTTTTAATTCATTGACACTTCATACAGCAGAAAAAACTATCACAAAACACGGGCATTTACGGGAGAAAGCATGCAAGTGACGAAGGTAGTCAAAGTCTTCTCTTTTCTGAGCGAACCGTTGCCTAAAGCAACGGCCCATTCACACTTCATCTGCTCCTCTATGTTGCCATGGAAACCCTAGCCGGCGAACGTATCCAAGGTCATCGAGTCACACAGCGAAGACCTCAGGCGAAGACTGGTAGAGCGACTGGTTGCGTCACGATGATATCATCCCTCCACTAGGAGGCCCGTTGGTCTTTGATCGCCAGACTCATTCTCTTAGTCAAAAGAAGTGAATCAGCACATGTGTTATTTTTTTGCAGCGGAACATCAACATAGCAATACCGTTGATAATAATTGACTTGAGTATATCTAATTGACTTTTATTTGTGCATTCTCCGGGCTTCGCAGCTAACCTCGAATATACGCCACTGAATGCGATCAAGTAGAGGCGCCTTTTCGTTGCGAAGCAGAAGGTTACGGCGCATCTCAAACTGTTGTTGCTTCTGATACTCCGTCAGTTCGTGTGGGACCCACGTATCCAGCTTCTTCACCTTACCAATTTGGTGGAGATGTTCGGAAATGGTTCAAACCGACACATTGTACTGTTTGACGAGTACTCTGACTGTGACGCGAGGATGTGCCTCCGCATTTGCATTCAGAACGTCGTTATAAGTGACTGAATGTCGTCCTCGGCCCTCGCAACTTATAGGCTCGTGTCACCGGAACAATACTTTTCAAACTCTCGAGGAACAGGACGTTCATGTGTTACCTCTTTGCACTATGTCTCGACTACATTACGGAAGGTTTGTGCCGCATTACTAAACCAATTTCAACTCATGAAGTAGAATCATCCGCCACTCACTCCTTCCTATAACATGTAGTACAGACCACTTTCGCACGAGTAGCAACTACTGCAGCTCAAACGATTATGGCGTGCATGTGGCGTCTGAGTCACCCTTCAACTCGTACGAATGGCGCTGCGAAGGAGTTGGTCTGCAAGCATTGTGGGCAAGTTGAATATGGCACATCACAAAATCGGCCAATATCTTCCTAACGACCTGATATTTGTCTGTTCTTGTAAAATATTTTTACCTTATGATTGTGTCTCATTATATGCCAAACGTCACTATAGCTGTTACACGTTTTTCTTTATATGCACGCGAATGTCTTCCGGGCCGCCCCGGTGGCGCAGTGGTCTAAGCGATGGCCTCTGGTCATTTGTCCGAACGGGGTCCGGGTTCGAATCCCGGTGAGGCATGGATGTTGTGTTTGTCTTACGGCACTGGCTCTCTCCCTTCCCTGGAACCAGTGACCCTAAATTAGGGACGGGCGACTGCTTATAGCCCATTGAGTTGCTCACGGTGGTCGTTAAAAATCCAATGAAAAAAAAAAATGTCTTCCGGACTTTAATTTTAGACACTATAGTGCATGCATTACACGGTCGTATCAAAAAAATATGACCACCCCGGAATCACAGTGTACCTTCCCAAGCGCGTCACACAGTGCACGTGACAAACTCGACCACACGGAGACATCCTCGTAGTAAAAACACAGTTGCACCCAGAAAGACGTGTCAGATTGCAATGTTATTCGGGAGGAAAGTAATGGTTACCAGGAACAATAAATGATTAAATATTGAGACTGATATGGGCAATATTTGTTGAGCTACACGCCAATATGTAGTGTCTCTCAGCGTCGCGTCGGGCCGCCATGTTTGCTCACACAGCGTGACAGACATCTCGGCATTGAGTTACACAGGCTCCTAATGTTGTCCTACGACAAGCCATCCCATGCAGCTTGAATCTCTTCACGCAGTTCCTGCAGATTGTGCGGTAGGGGTGGAGTGTGGATAGCACGTCCAATAGCATCCCACACATTTTCAATCGCGATAGGTCTGGCGCTGCGGTTGGCCATGGCATAGTGTCAGTGCACTGAAGGAAAGCTCTCGAGACAGCGTTGTCATGCGGCGAGCGTTGTCTTGTTGGAAAATCTCACCGGAGTGATCTTTCAGAAAAGGTAGAGCAGCTGGTTGCAGGACATCATTAACGTGCCGTTGGGCTGTCAAAGTGTCTGTAATGTACACCAAAAGTGATCTGCCATGGTAGGCACCTGCAGCCCACACCATGACACCGGACCTTCTGGACGTGTTACGCTCGACAATAAACCGTTAATCTTGGCGCTGACTACGGTGGGTGCCTCCACACACGTATTCGTTGGTCGTCTCCTCCAAGGCAAAAGCGCGACTCGTCACTGAAGATCCCCCACTGCCATTCTGAGTGGCTCCATGACAGTCTGGCAAGACACCATTGCAGTCTTTGGCGACGATGACCTGGTGATGAGAGCAGTCGTCGTAACGGTCTGCGTGCGTGTAGTTCTACGTCGTGCAGCCGTCTGCCAATGGTGCTGGCACTAATCGGACGATGCATGGAGGGCACCACTGCTCGCTGAATATCCGCAATCGTGGCTGTTGTGTCACTCCGCGCATGTCGGACAACCCGTCGGTCCTCTCTCTACGTGGTTTGTCTAGGTCCCCGAGACCCTTCCTACCGCTGATGCGTGCCTTGTTCTATCCACTTCCGCCAACAGCGTGCTGTGGGGATATCCGCCAGGCCGGTATCCCGCTTCCCGGAGCCCGACGATGCGCCCTCTTTCGAACTCCTCCAATTGCTCGAATTGCTTCCGAACTTTTCTCCGAGGCATACTTCTCTTGCAAAGGATGCAACCAACACAGCAGCACGAGACAGTATGGCAAGCACGCGAAACGGGACGACCTTACATAGCCGGTCAAGTACAGAGCTACGACCCCTCTTTGCTTGCGTCACATGCGCGGCCGAGCGTGGTACTTGAATCATTTGCATGTCTCACGATGTCAAACCTACCCACCAAGCTTCATTCATTTCGGTTGCTTCCTTCTGGGTGCAACTATTTTTTTTGAAGATTAGTGTATATTTACAATGTGAGAAATTTTGTTCCAAGCTCTTGATGCTGTTTTTCAAATAATATTGATAAGGCTTACGCAATTTCTGGGCTGATATCTGGAACTATAACTTGAAAGAATGACCCTAAAAATGTTATCAGGAGCACAAAACTCGAAGAATAAAGCGGAAAGGGAAGCACAAGAACAGAAAACTGCGAAAAGCCTTCTTTTTATTTTTTATTTTTTTATTTTTACAAATTGCTGGATCATCTAAAAAAAGATGCGATAAAAGTGAGCGGTCTCAGGATTCTACAAATTTTGAATTATTAATAGAATAATTTTTGCCTTCAACTGACAAAAGAAATTGAGGATCATTCGGCTGGTGTAGGCCTACTAAATAATCAAAAGCTGCCTACTGCAGAGTCTGCGTATTGCGTTACCACGCCATACTTCCTGTTCCAGACATCTGATCCAGCATTATTGCAAAAAAAATTAAATTCGACATTTATAAATAATGTTGTAATTTCTGATCCACCTGAAACTGAGGATATGAAAGAGAAAAGAATCCATTAAATTGGTCATTGGAGAGGTTTTATATCAATAATTTTATTTTCATCGGAGCACAAATTGACCTTTAGGGAGTTATCTGATAAGATGCTTACGGCAAATAGTGCATATTTCTTGGGATTAATGCAAATATTTGGCAAGCTCGCTGATGTAATTCGAGAAAATTTGAGATGTCTTGGTGCCAAGGTGAATACTGATCACTATCGCAGAAAATGCACAATGGATGAAATTATCAATCTCTTAGCAAACCAAATGGTTTTAGAGCTTAGTGAACATTCAATTAATACTTCGGTCGGATCGAGACGTGGGGAAAAGAAGTACATTTATGGTAAAAAAATGAGGGCCAGCCACGCAACAATAATTGCCTAGACATAATATGTACACCGATTAGCCATTACATTATGACCACCTACCTAATAAGCTGTAAGACCCCCTTGTGCCCACAAAACTGCAGCCACTCGGCGAGGCATCGATTCTAAGAGGTGGCGATAGGTATCTTGGGGTATCTGGTACTGTAATGTCAACAGCGGGTGCTCCAGTTCCCGTACATTTCGGGGTGGCGGTAATTTAGCGCGAACCAGCTTTTCCAAGTCGAACCACAAATGTTCTCTTAGGTTCATGTCAGGTCAATTTGGAGGCCACGAAAAATCACCAGCATGTTCTTCGAACCACTCCTTGACGATTCTGGCAGTGTGGCTGGGCGCATTATCCTGTTGGTAATGGCCATCACCAGCAGAGAACACAGTCGCCCCATGAATGGGTGAACTTGGTCCGCAATGATGTTGAGATACCTGACAGCCGTCAGGGATTGTGCTATTGGGATAATGAGGCCTGAAGTGTCACAAGAAAACATCGCCGACAACACAACACCGCCGCCGCCGGCCTGTTTCCACCCAACAGTGTATCCAGGTGCCATAGCCACTGTTGGTAACCGGCATATCCACGCTCGGCCGTCTACGTGATGTACCAGGAATCTTGATTCGTCAGACCAGGCCACTTTCATCCAACAATTCACTCTCCAATCTCGATGATCTTGAGCCCGTTTCATGCGCTGTTGGCGATGACGTGCAGTGAGTATGGGGACCCGGCTGGGTCTTCGGCTATGCAGGCCCATGCGCAGAAGGCTTCGATGAACTGTGTGCTGTGTCACATTGCCCTGATCACCACTGTGGCAGCTGCGGGTGATTTGTCACACAGTGGCCCTACAGTTGCTGTGAACAATGCGCAACAGTCTCTGCGCACGACACTCGGCTCTACGACGGTTCGCCATTTGGCCATCTGTGCACCACTTTTGATACGTACTCACTACAACGGCTTGTGAACAACCCACAAGCCGCGCCGTTTCCGAGATCGTAGCTACGAGGCGCCGTGCCATCACAATATATCCTTTATCAAACTCCGATAGATCGACAGCTTTTCTCATTCGGATTCCGAACACTCTACTAACCGAAAGTTGTATAAATACTGCTCTGTAAGCTTCACCTGCTCATTTCTCTTGGCTGGGGGTGGTCATAATGTAATGGCTCATCGGTGTATATGATTTTGGGCTATAAAATAGCTTAGCTATATTTCACTGATAGTGTTTTAATCTCCATTCTCCATATAAATTCCTCATTCCATTTATACAGTATTTCAGAATACCTTTCATACTGTATATCTTTTAGTGCTGCTGAAATACCATACAGTCCAACATAAGAAAAAAAACATATTGTGGGGGCACTAACCTATTTCACCGTACGGGGCGCCACGAATACTGAAACCTGCTCTTAGTGCAGGCTATAACTGAAGTTAGCGAATAGCGGCATTAATCACGCTTTCGAAAATTCTAACATGCACTCTTAATGACTTATCTGTTTTTTTAGGTTATCCAGAGACTACAGTCTTGCGACGATTATATACACTATATTGAAAAAAGTCAGCGGACACCCCTTCAAAAGCAAATGAACGGATTCGCTGCGTTGTTAAGTTGAGAGGTACAGCTGCAAACGGTATAAAAACAAGGCTGCAGCTGTGAGGTCGAGTGAAAATGTCGCTGAACTGGCTTTCAGAAAGGGAAGATTGTTGGGTGCTATATTAGCGGGTTGTCCATAAGGAAACCGAGAGGCGTTTAAACATACCCAAGTCAACTGTTGTGGATGTACTGAATAAGTAAAGACACCACAGAAAATCAGTGATAGAGAACCTCAAAGCCTCAGGAGAGTCGTTACAGCTAATCGACCGTGTATTGCACAAGACCTCAGTGTACAGGTGAGTAAAAATGCTGGAACCTCGGTATGTACACGTATCATTCGCAGGGAGCTTCATTCCATGGGTTACCGTGGTCGTGCGCTGCTCATAAGCCTCTCATCTCCACTCGGAAGGCTACTCGTCGTTCTGGATGGTGTAAAGAACATTTATCGTGGACCGTAGATAAATGGAAACAGGTCTTATTGACTGATGAATCCAGATACACGATCCATCAGCCTGATGGCCGTGTGTGGGTATGGCGGCAGCCGAGAGAACGCTATTTACTACAGTTTACTGTTCCTGCGGTCACGTTTGGAGCTGGCAGTGTACTTTTGTCGGGGTGTTTTTCGTGATATGCTCACGGCCCATTGGTTATCGAGGACAAACCTGTTAACTAGCACGTCTACCTCGATATTCTGGACAATTATGCCCTACCAACTCTGCAGCTATACTTTGTATCCGAGCCTTGTTGGTACCAGCAGGATAATACACTGAGCCATAAAGCAAGGACTGTTACTGCGTGGTTTGAGGATAATTCCGTATCGTGTGTGGACTGGCCAGCACAGAGCCCTCATCTTAATCCCACAGAGTACCTATGGGATGAATTAGAGCGCCACATAAGAAGTTTGGAACCAAGACCTACTAGTAAGCAACAGTTAGCGGCAGCATTATGTACTGAATGGAAGCGCATATCTATCGCTGTGTTCCTAAACCTTGTCGAAAGTATGTCTCGAAGGGCCAGCGCATGCATTAAATCTAAAGGTGGTTTCAAAATATCTTTATTCAAGGTAGAAAAAGGTGGACTGACACCGTACAAATGTATGTCAATAAATGCTATGTTGTACTTAAATATAGTGTATATTATAATACAACGTTTATCACAACTATTTTATTTTTTCAAGTTGAAGAAGGTCTCGCTGTGTATTGATCTAGCTTCATCAGGACGAATGAAGCTAGATCAATACCCAGCGAAAATTTTGGTCGACTTGAAAAAAGAAAATACAGGTAAGCTCAGTTCTGATTCAGCAGTCAGTTTGGAACGTAGGACTACGACTTGCAGATCGGAGTGTTGGAATGAGCTAGTCGAGTATAGTTTCAAAGCGTTTATTTAAATTGTTAGAGCCAACACAGGTCTATGATATGAAAAGTAGCTTACATAATTTTTACAAATAATGCTGGATACATTGCGAACATAAAGCAGAGTTCGAAATGGGCCGGGTACGGGTTCGATCGATGTGTTGGATTTTTATTTGGCGGTGGCGGCTGTTTTCAGGCGCTCTCAATGCTCTCTAGTTCGTTGAGCTGCTTTCTTCTTCGGCTTCTTACATTCCTCATCACTTTCTCTTGCCTCTCGTTTTAATTTTCTCTACTGCGATATTTTTAAAACGATAGCAGCTGGATGCTGTCGTTTTCAATGATCCCTAAGATTTGACGTATTGCCTAACGTTGTGTAGTTCTTCCCACAAAGGCTACATTTTGCGTAGACCTTATCCTTTCCAAAAGAAAAATAATGCTGCACAAATGACATCTTACGTTTACCTATTAGTACTGATAACTTACTTTCAACAAACAACTGTTTCAGCACCTGACGTACGTTTAAACTTTCAGTACAAACAAGAACAACGCTTTTGACTTTATCTGACTGAAACGTACACTTTCTCTTTGAGCTTGACTTAACCTGCACAATAACAGACTGCAAAAACCTCATACCTTCACCGTTTACTCTTTTGGTTACAGTTAACTTTACTGCTAACTTTAGTTTCTTATTGTCATCATGCATGTATCAATATGGCTGGACTCAATCTTTTCGACACCAGTATAAATGAGAAGAAAGTGAGCGTTCCAATCATTAATGCCATCGGTGGAAGCTGAATAGTTTACACTTACAGAACTATCGATAGTTAAGAAAAACTATCGATGCACTGAATTGTATCATCGATAGTGCCTCCACCTCTAGTTTTGGCTCCTCGATGTATAAATTCATCCTAACGCTTTTGAATAATTACGTATTACACAGTTATTCGAATTTATTCAACTAACTTTAATACCATGGATTCTGCCGTGGATAGAAGTGCTTATGTAACCCAAAACGACATCCTAACAGAAAAATGAATAAATCAGCTCGAGAGTTTCTGTCTTGCTTTGATAATGAACAGCTGTGCACGATGATTCCCTGTGGACATTGATGCAGCATGTGCCCTAATCAAGTAATACAGGAAATCGATCGTAACTTTCTTTCCTTAAAATGCGAAAAAACGTTAGTCCTAAAATTTGTTGCGCGCATATTTTGAGGTCCCACACAGTACTTTTTGACAAAATGTTTTCCAATATTTAGCTTAACATTGCCACTTTCCTAGGTTTCATGACAAAATGATTTTCAATTTTTCGTTTTTCTGTTCTTACCCAAAGGATTGGCATAACAAGTCATGCTTTGAAACAATGATTTTTTTTATGCAGTTTGCTAAAAATAATGAAAGAACACTTTCCTTTTTATAAATTTAAAACTTTCCCCATTTTTAAAATAACTAATCGCGTAATAAACTCTCCTTTTTCTTATGCATCATTTTGCGATGAAAAACGTCGTTCTCGGTTATTGAATGGTCGAAAAAATCATGGTGAGACGTTTTGAATGCTCGTAGAAGTTGGGTGCCGCTCCGGTGGAGCAGTGGTCTAAGCGCTGGCTTATGATCATTCGTCCGCGATGGGTCCGGGTTCGAATCCCGGGTAAGGCATGGATGTTGTGTTTGTCTTTCGGCACTTAGTCTATCCCTTCCCTGGAGCCAGTTGCCCTAAGTTAGGAACGGGCGACTGCTTATAGCCCACTGAGTTGTTCACGGTGGTCGACAAACCCACAAATAAACAATAATGTACAGAGGCGTAACTAGACAT
This sequence comes from Macrothele yani, assembly GCA_039090855.1. Taxonomy (NCBI): domain Eukaryota; kingdom Metazoa; phylum Arthropoda; class Arachnida; order Araneae; family Macrothelidae; genus Macrothele; species Macrothele yani. The sequence goes on along the minus strand of CM076996.1, from coordinate 131,518,914 downwards.
TTCTGAGCCGGGGCAAACCGTAAAATATTGCGCTCCCCATCTGTCTATATTATTACTAATTTAACAGTTATGTACATACTCGTACATAATTTGTATACTACTGAACTACAATGCTCTATATATCTGTCATAGCTATTTAACGTGAGAAAAAAATCATTAACGTAAAATGGTTGAAAAAAGTTTAGATTGATATTTACTGTGAATTTTAGGTGTGAGAAAAGAAAAACATACTTGTTGCGTAAAGGAGAAAGGAGGTCTAAAATTTTCCTCCTCAATTCATCGCATTTATGGCCATTGGAATAAACTTTTTACAAAACTGATTTTGCGAATAAAATATAATATTGCTCAATTAATACTTAATACACATTTCATAATTGCACTTATAATAATAATAAAATTTATTGTAACTTCGGTATCACAACGCACACAGCTTTTTTCTCCCTTTCTGCCTAGTAAAAGAAATTTCATAAAAGTAGAAAATTTCGGCGGTATCCCATCCATTCTGAGGACGAAATAAATGTGGACAAAGTGACTAGTGGACGAAATGAACAGTGGACAAAGGGAATGGTTGACGAAATGAATAGTGGACAAAGTGAGTGGTGGACAAAGTGAACGGTGGACAAAATGAACAGTGGAAAAAGTGAGTGGTGGACAAAGTGAACTATGGACAAAGTGAACGGTGGACGAAATTAACAGTGGACAAAGTGAATGGTTGACGAAATGAACAGTGGACAAAGTGAGTGGTGGACAAAGTGAACGGTGGACGAAATGAACAGTGGAAAAAGTGAGTGGTGGACAAAGTGAACTATGGACAAAGTGAACGGTGGACGAAATTAACAGTGGACAAAGTGAACTGTGGGCGAAATGGATTGGACCAAATGAACGTGGACCAAATTAGCGTGGACCAAATGAACTGGACCAAGTGAACGTGGACCAAATGAACTGGACCAAGTGAACGTGGACGAAATGAACTTGACCAAGGGATCGTGGACGAAATGAACTGAACCAAGTTAACGCGTGGACGAAATGAACACGGACAAAGTGATCCGCCACCCTCGAAATGGTTTCTATAGCGTAAATGCTCGACTGACTGGAAATAGTCTCCATAGTATAGTTTTTCTATTTCCTCTAAAATTCATTGAAGTAACAAATTATTATAAACACCTACATGTAGTAGCAATCAGACACGTGCAATACATGCATAAGTATGACGTTGAGGTGGTTTTGAAAAGCTCACTGCGAAGGGTTCAGACGTGTATGATGCACACATAGCAGCAATACGGACAAGATTCGCCATCTAAGCGACTTTCAAAGAGGCACGATTGCAGGCGCTATGCGGGGAGGTGCAAGCATCTATCAAAAGGCAAACCTTCTCGGCTCTGCAAGAACAACTATATCGCGGGTGTACAATGTGTATTGCACAAACGACAAATCAGGTAATCAGTGGTCTTCCTGTGGGCGGAAACGACTGGTCGATGGTCGAGAGCAACAGCTCCTGCAGAGGGTTGCACGAGGTAACAGCACTACATTGCTCCATGCTAATCTCCATTGTACTCCATTGGTTCGGGAAACTGCGCAGTACAACAGCGGTACCGCGAGGAGAATTTTAACATACACAGACCACCGCACATTGTCGCGAATAGACTATAACAGCAAACGTCCTTTTTGTGTACAATTAGTCTCTTCTAAAAACCGGCAAATTCGTCTGCAGTGGGCACGGGACAACCGAAACTGTACCTTTGATGACTGGCAAAAGGTATCCTGGTCCGATAAATCTCGTTTTTTTTTTTTTGATTGGAGGTTTAACGACCACCGTGAGCAACTCAATGGGCTATAAGCAGTCGCTCGTCCCTAATTTAGGGTCACTGGTTCCAGGGAAGGGAGAGAGCCAGTGCCGTAAGACAAACACAACATCCATGCCTGACCGGGATTCGAACCCGGACCCCTTACGGACGAATGATCAGAAGCCAGCGCCTTAGACCACTGCGCCACCGGGGCGGCAAATTTCGTTTTTAGTTAATACACTCCGATGTGGGGCCCAAAATATAGCGTCATAGCCCGAAGCTATGGGTCCCACCTGCCTAGCGTTAACTGTACAAGATGGTAGATATGGAGTTTGTTTTGATGGCAAGCATTGGGTTCCTTAATACCTCTGGAACAGCATTTGGATGTTAAAGTATTTTAACATCACTGCGGACTAGGCACATCCGTACATGTGCATGGTATTTCCTGATGGGGAAGGCTACAAGGTAATGCACTGCACCACAATGCTGGTATTATCATTCGGTGGTTTCAGGAGCACGACAGTAATTTCAAAATGCCAAAATGGTTTCCAAAGTCCCCAGATCTTAAAGAAATTAAACACATATGGAGTGAGATTGAGAGAGGCATCCGTAACAGAGATTCTCCTCCAGAGAACTTTCTGCAATTGACTGACACCATTACATCAGCTTGGCTAAACGCACCTGTCGAATGATGTGAGCATCTCGTTGAATTCATGCCACATCGAATCAAGGCTGTTTGCTGCTTTGAAGACCAAGAGAGTTCAAACGCGTTATAAGGTAGATGTTCCTAATAATTTTTTGCGTCAAAGTAGAAGCTTAGTGTTAATCCCACCTGAGCCGGCCCGGTGGAGCAGTGGTCTAAGCTATGGCTTGCGATCATTCGTCTGAGATGGGCTCGGGTTCGAATCCCAGTGAGGCAGGGATGTTGTGTTTGTCTTACGGCGCTGGTTCTCTCTCTCACCTGGAACCAGTGGCCCTAATTTAGGTACGGGTGACTGCTTATAGCCCATTGAGTTACTCACGGTGGTCCTTAAACCTCCCATCAGAAAAAAATTCCACCTGAAACTCTTTTCAGTCCTGAACGAAACCACTACAGCCATTTCAGTGCCGACACATCTTGGATTAATTGAGAATTACTTTGCCTGCTTCCAGTCCGTAGAACTATAATATTCATACAACATTTTTCCAGAAGCTGGTTGAGTATCACTGTTTATTGCATGAATTAGTGACCTAAATGTTTTTGAGGCACTGCTCAGTCGTCTAGAGTCAATGATACCAATCTCTAGAGTCGAGGAAACAGTTTCGAGTCACGAATAATCATACACAGCTCTAGATCTTCACTTTTCCTGGAATCAATGCGTAATTGGTAATAAGAAAATTCTACCACGCATGAAAGAAATTATACTCTTACTCTCACAAAGGATTTTATTGCCATTTGTAAGTACCGGCTATTCTCTATCTGTATCAAACTTGCCTGCGGACACTTTCTGGATATAGAAGTTAATCTCATAGAAGAGTTTTTTATATTGTATATATCATTCTTGCTCGGCCGTTTTCTCCCCTCCTATGGCTTTGGTTTTGCTGCGCCACCGGAACCACGCTTAGAGTCAGTATAGTGCCAGAAACTATCGTATTTGCCAGCAAAAAGACGCACTTTTTCCCACGAAAAATACTGTCTGAAAAGGGGATGCGCCTTAAATGCCAGCTAATATACACTATATTGAAAAATGTCACCGGACACCTAGAAGAGAAACCCAACATAGCACTTATTGACATACATTAGTACGGTGTGTCGGTCCACCTTTGGCCTTAATGCATGCACTGACCATCGAGACAAGATTTCGACTAGGTTTTGGAACACAGCTATAGGTATGCGCTTCCATTCAGTACATAATGCTGCCGCTAACTGTTGCTTAGTAGCAGGCCTTGGTTCAAAACTTCTAATGTGGGGCTCTAATTCATCGCATAGGTACTCTATGGGATTAAGATCAGGGTTCTGTGCTGGCCAGTACACACAAGATACGGAATTATTGTCAAACCACGCCGCAACAGTCCTTGCTTTATGGCTCAGTGCATTATCCTGCTGGTACCAACAACGCTTGGTTCCATAGTATTGCCACAGGATTGGCAGGGCATAATTGTCCAGAATATCGAGGCAGACGTGCTAGTTAACAGGTTTGCCCAGATAACCAATGGGTCAGGACAATACCACGAAAAACACCACCACACGAGTACACTGCCAGCTCCAAACTTGACTGTAGGAACAGTACACTGTGGTAAATAGTGTTCCCCCGGCTGCCGCCATGCCCACACACTGCCACCAGACTGATAGATCGTGTATCTGGATTCATCAGTCCATAGGAGCCGTTTCCATGGATCTACGGTCCACGATCAATGTTTTTTACACCATGCTAAACGACGAGTAATATTCCGAGTGGAGATGAAAGTCTTATGAGCTGCCGCACGAGCACGGTAACCCATGGAAGGAAGTTGTTCTTTGCGAGTAGTACGTGTACATACCGAGGTTCCAGCATTTTTACTCACCTGTACACTGAGGTTTTGTGCAGTAGTCCGTCGATTAGCCGTAACGACTCTCCTCAGGCTTCGACCTCCTCTATCACTGATTTTCTTTGTTTGCCGGTACGTTTTGCTTCTTCAGGCACGCCATGTGTCTTCCACTTATTCAGCACGTTTAAACGCCTCTCGGTTTCTCTTATGGACAACCCACTAATATAACACCCAACAATCTTTCCTTTCTCAAAGTCAGTTCTCTCCCTCCGCGACATTTTCACTCAACCTCACAGTGCGATATGATCGCGGTCAGCTGCAGGCTTGTTTTTATGCATTTTACAGCCGTACCGCGCACCTTAACAACGCAGCGATCCGTTCATTTGCCTTTGAAGAGGTGTCCGGTGACTTTTGTCAATATAGTGTATATATTATATTTTTATTTAGGAAATTCATAGTAAGTACTAAAGTTACGCAACCCTTGGGAACTGTTGCCTACGCCAACAGTGGAAAGACTTGGAAATTTCAAAATTTCGCAGATAGAAAATGTATATGAGGTCCCCCTTACATCTGATATTCCTTCAAAACAAATGGTGGATTTTAAAGGTGCAAAAACTGTTACTGTCAAAACGTCTGGTCACCGATAAACATATTATACTGTTGTTTTATCATGCCGTGCTGATGGAACAAGATTGCCACCTTTCTTGATATTTAAGGGGAGAACATTACTCAAGGAAAGGATACCGACAGTTTTTGTTCATCCCCAAAGGTTGAATGGATGAAGAAGGAATGAAATTGTGGATAAAAAAAGTGTTGTCTAGGCGTTCTGGTGGGCTGCTAAAAAAACCTTCCTTGATGGTGTGGGATCAATTTCGATGTCACAAAACTGAAGATGTTGAGAAGAAACTTAAGGGGGGACTCTGATTTTTTGTGTGAAAAAAATCGATATTTTTTTTACGTTATTTTATTATATCAGGTCTTAAAAATACGTGTACCAAATTTCAAGTCGAAATTCCCAAAATTGGCCAAGTTATAATCTGTTATTGTCCAATGGGTCACAGAGTTGGTGCACCTGGTGCAAAGCCGAAGCTGAGAAAACTGGACGAATTCAATCACGACCACCACTTCATAAAGATGCCGAAAATGCTATAAAGCCGATTTACAACGATTTATCACAGAGAGAATTGCTAGAAAGGTGTTTGGGTGGTGGCACTCAAAACAACAACGAAAGTTTCAATGCTACTGTTCGGCGGTTCGCGCCCAAACATCTTCACTGTGGCTCAAAAACCATCGAAATGGCAGCTTATGTAGCAGCAAGCATTTTTAATTAAGGCTTTCCCTACCGTTCTAAAAATGATGACAACAATAGGAATCGTTATTGGCGAGCAAACGAAGATATTTGCCAACGCTCTGGACCAACAGTATCTGCAGAGATCTTCGAGACGCAGCCTCGAGGCTACAAAAGAGACTCTTACAAAGCGTAGAAGCAAGCAAATGTTTCTAAACGAGTTCTACGAAGCAGAGGAACTCGTTTAGAGACATTTACTGGCACTGTATGGCCCTGGTATAGCAGATTAGCAGAAAAATGTAGTAAGTACTCGATATGCCTCCGTAAACTGCGCTTGAAACTTTAAACGCGTTTTTCTCGAAACAACTTTTTCGCGAATGGTTGGCATGATATTTCAAAAACTATTGGACCGATCGACTTCAAATGTAAAGCTGCATGTTCAGCAAACATCCATTTATCGTTTGATGAACCAGAAACGCGATACGTTATGTATAGTTTTTTAATAGCAAAAACATTGTCAAATTTTGAGCTAAATTGATAATTTGAGTTTGACAAGTCACAATTTCCTCAAATATATATATATATTTTTTCTGGATCATCAAACGATAACTACTTGTGTATAGAGTAAAACGCCGTTCGAGTTTTTGTTTCAGATCCCCTGTAGTGGAGAAATCATGCCAACCAGCGACCGCGGATCTTCGCGCAGTGTCATGGTCGAGGAGGATTTGCGGGCGTAATTCTTCATGAAACTTGTTAAAAATTGTTTTGTAAATACTATAACGAAGTAAATTTCTCCGTCATTTTGGTCCACGCCGGGGATCGAACCCGAGTCCTCTTATTCCGGAACAAGTCGCTCTACCAACTGAGCTACGTAGACGTTCGTTCTCGCTGCTATCTGCCTTTATGTCGTGTGCGTCCTGTGGGGCAGGCACGTCACAATACACAATAGTAAGTAGGTGTACCTACTTTGGAATCAATTGATTGCATACTTTTGTCAACAAATACTCCAAAAAAACCCGGTAATTTTAGCGTAAAAAATGAGAATCCCCTTAATGAGATGAAAACTAAGTTAGCTGTAATTTCAGGAGGTTTAACAAGTCAGCTTCAACCTTTAGATGTTAGTATTAAGAAACCATTCAAAGGATTCATGAGGGAGAAGTGGAATAGCTGAATGCAGTCTCCAGATTTTGATGTGACTCCTACAGGTAGAAGCCTAGTATTTCAATAATAATCGAAGAATCCTCATTAAGGTTTAGAGTCCTGACCCCACAGGGCGCTGCGCCTTTTGGCAGGTGAAAAATGGAAAAATAAAGGTGCGGAAACAGAATGCCCTGATAGGAAAGTAAGAAAGAAAAAGTACGGAAAAATTAGAGTGTAAGGTGTATACGGTTTCCCGTTAAGTAGTGAAGTTATAAGCTACCCTAAATACTTACCTGCACATACTAAGCAATCTCCTCCGCGGCCAACATCCGGCCACAGAGAACGCAGGAAAGGACAGGGGAAAGGGCAGCCCGGAAAAAAAAAAGACAGCACACACGAAAGAAAAGATCTACCAGAGCAACAGCTATCTTTCTCATAATCCAGTACTATTTTTTTTAATGCTTGGCACCTGTTAAAGCAAAATTGCCGCTTGCTCAGTGTTCTGTTAGGAATCTGTTATTTGCCTTGCTACTCAGGAGCCAATCAGAGAAAAGAGTTTTTTCCATTGGCTGGGGAGAGGTTTGTAAATTTTGTTTTATCAACTAAATTTCTTCACACATGTGAAGAATGCTCTAAATTCTCTAGTCCCAATTATTATTATTTTTTCATAAGAGTAGCTATGAATTGGGTTCTTATCAGGAACTTTATTTAAGATGGTTTTCGGCCTCTTATATAATATGTCAGTCAGTATCTCGAACAGTATAAGTAAGGGCCTCCCTGACAAGAGGATTGGGATGTCCCTTAGCTTTATCATAGTACCGCTTTGCTAAATCATACATAGTATAATGTATGGAATTAATATTTAACATGCTGCGGATAGCATGATTTGATGTTCTTCCATCAAGGACAACCATCATTCGTAGGGTTTTATTTTGATACGAGGTAATATTTTTTTGCTGCTTATTGCAGTTACCCCAGATAGGACAGCCATAAGTAATAACAGGACTGAAGCAGGCTTTCCAAAGCAAAGTTTAATTTTTCCTGCTGAGTCTTATTTTTTATAATTGGCTGGAGACATCCTCCTAGATTAAGAGCTTTGGCCACGGTTTCTTTGATATGTTTGTTCCATTTCAGATTATGATCCATAATGAGGCCTAAGTATTTAACATCTTTTACCCAAGGTATTTTTTTCCATACAATTCAATTTCAAAGTCAGGATTATACCTCCTTGTTCTACGTGAGAACAAAATTGCTTGGGTTTTATCAGTGTTAATTTTAGATTTCCAATCAAGAAAATACTTCTCTAATCTTTCAACATAATATTGTAGCATAACTGTTGCTTGATTTTTATTTTTGGAAGCAAACGCAAGTGCAGTGTCATCTGCATAAAGAGCTGTAGTCAGATTCCTGTTATTAAAGTTGGGAAAGTCTGACGCAAAAATAGAATACAGCGTCGGCGCGAGTACACTGCCTTGTGGAACACCAGCTTCAATGTTTTTTTGATGATTTCTTCCCATTAATTTTTACACAGAATGTTCTGTTATCAAGGTATGACTTGATTATATGAATAATCCAAGGTGGGAAATCATGCGCAATGAGTTTGTAAATAATTGCCTCATGTGGACATTTATCAGACGCTTTAGCCACATCCAAAAATAAGGCTGCTGTGTGTTCTTTTTTATTATTCCTTCTACGCATCTTTCTGTTACTCTTGATATATCATGCACCGTGGAGTATTTATCTCGTAAACCTCCTCGTATAAATGGAATAACCGGGTATTCTTCACAGAATTGTTGCATTCTAATAAGGATAATCTTTTTAAAAAAATTCCCATAGTTGGGAGCAACGAAATAGGTCTGTGATTTTCAGGGATAGCCGGATTTTTATTAGACTTTGGTAGTAAAATTACCTCTGCAGACTTCCACTCATCTGTGAAGTAATTATTTTTAATAGCTTTGTTATAGAATTCAGTAAGCGCATGTACATAATCGTTAGGTAATTTTTTCATGATTTTGTTATTAATACCATCTTTGCCAGGTGACTTTTTATTCCTGTGTTTGTTTACATGATACCTTACTTCCCTGTTACTAATAGGAAGTGGGTTTTCAAAGTCAGGAGAGACACAATTTTTTCGGCTCTTAAAAGGGACATTTTTTTTTTTACAGTTTAGGTGCTGTCCGACTTCTGCAGCTTGTGACGGGTTTCGGACCTAAGAGAGGTCGTAGCACTTGTCACTTTAGATTGCTGTTTTTTATGCCTGTTTCTCTTTTTTTTTATTCGCACCTTTCTGGTTACTTTTTGACGGGGATGTCATCACAGGTTTTTTTTTGTTTTTTTTTCTGTGTGAATGTGTTAAAACATCATAGGATGCAGTGAAACAAAAAAACTGTCATAAAATCATTTAAGAAATGTGGCATTAGTAATCCTCTTGACGGTTCTGAGGTTGATGAGTTGTTTGAAGACTGTCGTAGCTCGGTTTCTGAGATTTCAAGTGACAGATTGCCTAGTTCTGAAGAAAACGTCTCGCGTTCTTAGAGTTAAGACGATGATGATTAAAACTTTCAAAGGTAACCATATTGTCCTTTGTGTTTTATTTTTGTTGTTGATGTTGTTGTGGCTTGCACTTGAATATTCTTTGTTTTTGTACCTAAATACGTTTTACACACCAATTGTATGAAAATTACAGTACTTTATTTTTCAAGTAGATTAGAAATGTACTAAGACTTTTTTTTTTCAAAAAATGCCTTTGGAAAATGGGGTGTGTCTTAAAATAAAGTCATTCAAGCTTATATTTTGGACCACAATGCACTTAAAATGAACTTCCAGGGAAGATATATATTTGGAGTAATTATTCTTCATAAAAGTGACATATTGCCATTTTGAACGTTATTACATATCCCTGAATGATGAACTTCACGGGAATTACAAAGCTGAAGATTAGGCAATCAGTCTATGCAGTGTGACGTACTACAAAGGTGAAGCTCGTGTTAAAACGACACATCTAGAGGGATACATTCCGTCGATGTAGTTTAGTCGGTTAGAGCAACTGGCCTCGGAGCGAGGGGGTCGCGGGTTCGATCATCAAAAAATTGGTGTTTCCACATTGGAGCTCACTTGTGGAAAATTGATCTAATGACCTATGGGTTCTCCGAAAAATGTGTGATGCTTGTTCCACACATCGTCTAGAATTAATGAACATTTCTTCTTTGCTTAAAAAAAATACAGGTAGCCTCAGTTCTGATTGAACCATCAGTTTGGAACGTAGGACTACGACTTGCAGATTGAAAAGTTGAAATGAGCTAGTCGAGTATGGTTTCAAAGCGTATGACGTATAAGTCTTTTAGTACTTCTACGTTATTTTAAAAAAAAAAACATAACCATAAGATGAAATAGTTCCTAAATTAAACCTTAACGGCCAGATGAAACATGTAAACAACAGAAGTCAAACTTACGAAAAAGAAGCTTTATTCAGGATGTAGCCAACACATCGTAACATAGCATAGCATATTGCATTAAACTCTCCACACACCACACAGCTCTTAACACAACGCTCTACAACACAACGCTCGCAATAATCGCTCGCTTACAACACTCGCCAAGCAACAGTTTAGTCGTCCTTTTATCTCTCATTTCTTATCTTATATCAGGCATACGTCACGTTCATTCAACCTCAATTATGTTGCCAACAGTATTCGTTTGAGAGAAAAGGTATCACGTTAAGAGTGAAGTATAACCGAGAATAAACTCAAGATTTACATAGGGAAAGAAACTAAAAAAGAAAGTTAATTTATAATATACGTCACAAGCGTTTATTTAATTTGTTATAGTTAACACAGGTCTATGATATGAAAAGTAGCTTACATAATTTTTACAAATAATGCTGGATTCATTGCGAACACCAAGCAGATCGATACACGAATTACCCAACGTCGTGCTCTGTCTTCTTGGGCTTCTTACAATCCTCATCACTTGCTCTTGCCTCTCGTTTTGATTTTCTCCACTTTTGCCTGCGTTCATTCTGCGAATTCCGCGGCATTGTCGAAAATGTTAACCGTTCGAATGAAAACAATTTTTAAAAATTTTAGTTAAAACCACTGTGATATGATCTGTATATATTGGAATAGATCTCGTCGACAGGTTTAAAATGATACCACACACTGTCGTTTTGGACTCACGGTTTCCCAGATGAACCGAGATATTGTCAAAAGTGTTCACCGGTTCACAACAAAGCAATTTTTAAAATGTTCAGTTCAAACCCCTGCGGAATGATCTTCGTTTATTTGAATAGATCTCGTCGAGAGCTTTAAAACGATACCACGCACAGTCCTGTTGCACTCACGGTTGCCGAGATAAACTGAGTCAAACGCGGCAGCACACCCACAAATAGTGCATCATCTCCCCGCGCACAGGGAGCGAGGGTAGCGCCGCGCGCACTTTGTATTGCGCAGTAAGCTAATTGGAATCCACGCTGTTTACGAATATGCTAACACGATTAGTGTGCGGCACGTATTTTTAACGCTATAATGATTTCAATTAGGACCAATTTTTGTCACAGGCGATCAGCCTTAAGTCGCCCCATACTATCCGCGGAGTTAGACGTTGTCCTACGTAAAAAAAAAGTATAATAAGAGGAAAATGATGTGACGTACTACAAAGGTGGAGCACGCGTCAAGACGACAAATCTGCAGAGATGCATTCCGTCGGTGTAGTTTAGTCCGTTAGAACAACTGGCTCCGGAGCGAGGAATGGTTCGATTCTCGTCACCGACAAATTTGTGAATTCCACAGCAGGTGTAGTTTCGAAAGATTTTACCGCTAATGAATAACAGAGAAGAGAAAACATACGAGTCAGCCGTTCAGACAGAAATCGGGAGAAACGTTTGGCGGATTAAAAGAAGTAATTCCTGCATTTGTGACGCCAATGAACGAAAAACAGAAAGGTATGAACGATAATGATGAAATAAATCACCAGCTTTTACTTACATGTAACTGCAGTAAGAAAAAATACATGTAATTTTCGGCAGCAAAATGAAAGGAAACAGAGCCAAGAATCGACCAAGCAGTCAGCGCAAGGCGCATGTTCCTTTGGAAAACATAGAGACTTTGCGTCTGACAAAGTGATTACTACAGGAAAGGGAAAACGAACTGTGATTTTTAGAATGTACAAATAACCACGTAGGGACAAAATTCAAGTTACGTATGAAACTATGAAGATTCAGTTATAAAACAACCAATCTCTCAAGGTCTAGTTATCAAACAATTTTAGTTATTTCAAACTTTTAAAAATTGTAGTGTTTGTGTCTCTGAAAAAGTTAGTTCATTCAGCAATTTAAAAATATATATTGTCATTCGATAATGGCCCTTTTTGAACGTTATTATATATTTGTATAACCATTTGACATTTTCACATTTCTGGTGTGACGTTACTTTCTTTATTTTTATCTGGCATTTTTGCCTTGAATTCAGCAAAGAAATACGGCTTCCTCTTGCAAAACTTTAATAAATATATTAAGTGTACAAATAAGTTCTAAAACGCTTTAAGACAACGCAACATGTAATTTGAGAGAAAACAACAATACCTTTACGAATCAAAATATGCGCCGTCATTATCGATCACCTTCCGTCATCGGTCGGGCAGCTGACGGATTCGAGCCATGAGGAATACCTCGTCGCGTGACGCGATGAAATCGTCTACATATTTTTGAACTTCGTCACATGTCCGGAACCGTACAGCAGACAAACCATGTTGTATCGATCGGAACAAATAATAATCTGAAGGGGCTATGTCGGGACTATGCGCCGGGTGCTCCAAAACTTCCCAGCCAAGCGTCAATAATATTTCCTCGACCTATTTCGCAACAGCGTTGTCATGCAGTAATTTCACAGGAGGCAATCCTTTGCCTGTGAATGGACGTTTCCGACAGATTTCCTGGTTAAATCGCAGCAATTGTTGCTTGTAGAGATCAGCAGGGCAGATTTGACCTTGTTCCAATAGTTCAAAATAGAGCACACCCTTCATATCCCACCAGATGCACAGCAGAACTTCCTTGGAGTGAATATTGCGTTTCGGTGTCGAAGTCGTTTCTTCCCCGGGGTCTACCCACTGTTTTTTGCGTTTGGGATTGTCGTACCATATCCACTTTTCATCACCCTTAACGATTTTCCGCAGGAAAGACTTTCTGTGTTGTTTATTCAACAGATTCAAACACTTCATGACACGCTCATCCTTGTTCCTCTGGCTCAGGTCATGTGGCACTATATTATTTTCCTTCCTTCTAAATTTTTCCAAACTATTGGAAATGGGTTGTTGAGTTACCCCCAGTTGTTCAACTGGTTCTTTTTGAGTTTGAGGCGAATCTTCATCCAGCAATGCTTGCAGTTCCTCATGTGCAAACTTCTGCTGGGCACCGCTACGTTCTCGATCGCTAACATCAAAATCACCTGCTTTAAACCGTCTAAACGAAAACCCACACGTGCTTTTCGATAAAATATTCTCCCCATCAGAACTGATCGATGCACATGCTTTTGCAGCACTTTTTGGTTGATGAAATTCGTAACGAATGCAGTGTCGAATAAATGCAGTATCGCTTGCCATCTTTCACCTACCGATGTGCAAGTGCGGTTGACTGTTGGGCAAACTGCTGTGTCACATTTTATGCTCTTGATCAGTTACGGTCCCATGACAACAATGCGAGAGAATGTCGGATATTTAAATTAGCGGTATACGTCACAAAAAAAACCGCTTTAAAACTTATTTGTACACATAATAATTATATTATATTACATAATCATTATGCTTATACTTTTATATAATACCTTCCTAAGACGATTTTTTTACAGTTCAAGATTTCCATTTATACAGAGGGTGTGTCGAAAGTTTTGCAATATTTGGATCACTTTATGTCTTCATACGTACCTTTATGACGAAAACTGACTAGCATTCAAAGTATAGGCCATTGTGTTTCACTGTCTTTAGCCGTCTGTCTGCCAGTTCTTCGATTCCAAAAGAAAAACGTTACTGTCTTAAGGATAATTTTTAAAGTAACATTATAATCTCCAAATATTAAGAATTGCATTTAGTGAACTTTTTTAACTTATACAAACAGAAATACATGAAGACGAAAACAGAGGATCGGTTATTATCTTATCTTACAAAGGACCAAATAAAATGAAATAAAAATGATATGGGCAAACAAGGAGATGGAGCTAATTCTTTTAAGATGCAGAACATTTACATGATAATTGAATTATATTAATATTTTGAAAATCCAATTATCGTATGATTATTTTGTTTCGGGACAGTTGGCAATAGCGGCGTTAATTATTTTTACAGAAAAACTGGTTGTTTTGTCAAAGGTATTGAAGCGTTTCATCCAAATTCTTATGAATAGAATTTCTTGAAATTCTGTTAAGGTTCTCTCCGTTTCATTCTTTTATGACACTTAAGATCAAAACAATAAAAATAAAATGCAAAACAATCAAAAGTTTTGTGAAATACTTCATTCTTAGCAAGTCTTTTCTGAAAAAGATCGTGCTTATGTTATCAGTTTGTCCATCCGTCCGTCTGTGGGCACCATGTCTCTGAAACTACTAGTCCGATTTGAAAAATTCGTTTCGCATTGGGAAGCTTGAAATGTGAGAATGGTGATCCTTTCCTTCTGTTTTTTTTTATTTCGATGTACAGCTTCGCCGCTAGAGGGTGCCAATGCAGATGATATCGAATTCAAAATACATTTTATTCCATATATTTGCTTCTGCCGCCCTAGTGGCGCAGCGGCCTCTGATCATTCGTCCGAAAGGGGTCCGGGTTCGAATCCAGATGAGGCATGGATGTTGTGTTTGCCTTACGGCACTGGCTCTCTCCCTTCCCTGGAACCAGTGACCCCAAATTAGGAACGGGCGACTTATAGCCCATTGAGTTGTTCACGGTGGTCGCCAAACTTCCAATAAAAAAATATATATATATATACTGCCGGAAGGACAGACCATCGATGGACAGACGAAATTTTAGATTGGATTCCAAGGGACAGGAAAAGACCCAGAAAAAGATCACATGGGAGATGGGTGGATGAAATTCGAAAGTATGCGGGAGTGACATGGAGGAGACTGGCACAAGACAGACCGTTGTGAAGGAAACTTGGGAGAGACCTTCGTCCAGCAGTGAATTGATAATGGTTGACAATGATGATGATGATGATATATATTTGTTTCTACATATCCGATTGAAAAAATTATTTTTCCTTTCGATGTCATTAAATCGAAGACAATTTTAAGCACAGTATCTTTTTCAAATAATGCATACATTTTCCTCTAGAGAGCGTGAAGGTAAATTACTTTTTCCGCGATATCTCTGCGTCTAAAACTCCAATTTCAAAAATTCATGCTGCATAGGATTTCCTGATGAGAAATGTCTTGCATATAATTTCTAATTTTTGGTAAAGAATGGTTTGGCCACTAGGGGTGTAAGTGTTTATTTCTGCTTCTGGTACATTTGCAGTAAAACATAACGGTTTTGAAAAACTCGATTGAAAAAATTATTTCATGGACCGATACCACTCACCTCGGAAAAACTTTTCAGAGTATTTTCTAATTAAAATATTATATAGTTTTCCCGCCAGGGGGCGTAGATAGATATCATAATTTTGTCTATATATTTGCTCCTAAGTGTCGGATTTGAAAAATGATTTCTTTGTTGGAGAACGTTTCTAGTGCGAAATGTTTCTCATATAATTTAAAATTTTTCTTAGTGCACAAGAGTGCCACTAGAGGGCGTGAGTACACGTTTCCGCTTTCAGCAATATCTGCGGGACTGAAACCCTATTGAAAAAATCCTTTTTCGGTCAGATACTACTAGCTATCAAAACTATTTTGTGTGTATTTTCTAAACAAAGAAATGCACAATTCCGCCGCAGGGGGCGCCAATGTTTTATCTGTTTTTCTCAATATCTCTGCTTGCAGATGCGCGATTTAAGAAATGTTTTCAACACCGGATGCCATTTAGCTTGCGGAACACTTTAGGATTGTATTTGAGGAGGTTTATAAGTTCATAAATCTGTCGCTAGGTGGCGTTTGTGTACTTCTGTTTGCAGCTGTATCTCCGCTTCTAAAAACATGCATCTCATTACATATCACTAAGCTGTTCTCTGAGATTCAGAGGTTAGCTCCACAAAGAATTACTGTTGCCGTATCAAACTTCTCCATTTACAGCGATCTGGACATACAACTGGGGCTTCACGCACATTCATCACACGCCGTACACAAGAACTTCTATACTTCACACTCATGATCTTTATCTCACACTCCTGAATCTGCCATGCCGCCCCGGTGGCGCAGTGGTCTAAGGTGCTGGCCTCTGATCATTCGTCCGTAAGGGGTCCGGGTTCGAATCCCGGTCAGGCATGGATGTTGTGTTTGTCTTACGGCACTGGCTCTCTCCCTTCCCTGGATCCAGTGACCCTAAATTAGGGACGGGCGACTGCTTATAGCCCATTGAGTTGCTCACGGTGGTAGTTAAACCTCCAACCCCCCCCAAAAAAAAAAATCTGCCACTTGGGCTTAACAGATGTTCTTAGTAAGCATCCCATCACTCATTCTTTCAACATGGCCAAACCACCAAAGCATATTAGTTTCCACCTTGCTAAAAACATCTTGCTCCACTTCTATAAACTCTATTGAGAAATTTCGTTTCGTTTTTTACTGTCCCTTCCTTGCTTGCGTCACATGCGCCGCCGAGCGTGGTAATTGAATCATTTGCATGTCTCACAATGTCAAACTTATCCACCAAGTTTCATTCCTGTCGGTTGCTTCCTTCTGGGTGCAATTAAGTTTTGGACGATGAGTGTATCTCTTTTCCCCAGAGTCTAGGTGGCTCAGTGCCCCAAGGAGTACAAGGTCTCAAAGCTGGATGCGCTGATAAATAAACTTCATTCTTTTCCACATTCTCCACAAATCCATAGAAATTTACACTTCCGTCCGAATTCTGAAGGCCGCCCTGGTGGCGCAGTGGTCTAAGGCGTTGGGCCTCTGATCATTCGTCCGAACGGGGCCCGGGTTCGAATCCCGGTGAGGCATGGATGTTGTGTTTGTCTTACGGCACTGGCTCTCTCCCTTCCCTGGAACCAGTGACCCTAAATTAGGGACGGGCGACTGCTTATAGCCCATTGAGTTGCTCACGGTGGTCGTTAAACCTCCAATCAAAAAAAAAAAAAAAAAAAAAAAAAAAGAATTCTGAAGCCGAAAAAGTATATCCTCTTTTTCCACAATCAGGTCTAACAGTTTACATCCAGAAATAACCTGAAGGACGACTGTGGACATCGTTCTGAAACAACCGGTGATCTCCAGCAGCACAGGGCGTTGGGTCTGGTTTAACTTGAGTCATGATCTCACGGAAGCTAGACACCATCCTCCCGCCGCATAAACCATTATTCTTTCAAGGCTTTGCTTGTAGATAACCTTGAGCACTTTTCCCGGTAGTCTCATTCCTTGTATTCTGTTCCAAATTTTCAAGATTCGTTGTCCGTAGCGAACAAGACGGAACGTCTTCATTTCGCTTAGGAACAAAAGAATTGGACAGTAAATGAATGGAAAAGGGCAATGTGGTCCGACGAATCGCGTTTTCAACTAAACCATGCAGATGGAAGGGTGAGGATATGAAGATGGCAACACAAAAGCATGGACACATCTTACATTGTCAGTACTCTTCAAGCTGGCGTACGCAACGTTATGGTCTGGGCATGCTTTTGTGGGAGCGTTTGAGCCCGTTGATTCATGTGGAGCAACGTCTGACAGCCCAAAGTTATTTAAATATCGTTCCCAACCAAGTTCACCCAGTTGTGTTGATGGTTTATCCCAATGGAGATGTATAGTTACGGAAGGACAATGCTCATAGTGCTCACAGTGTACGTGAATGGCTTGAGGAGCATCACGGAGACTTTTCCCTGCTACATTAGCCAACTCAATCACCGTATCTCAATCCAATGGAGCGTTTGTGTGATGAAGTCGAAAGGGCATCAGACAGCTAGATACGTTGCCATTAAATCTTCCTGAGCTGGGGGGAGCAATTCATCGCATTTGGGCTAATATTCCCAAAGCCACTTACCGACATTTTTAAATGTCGGTAAGTGGCTTAATACTGCTTGAATTCGTCTTGGTATGTCGAGTCCATACCAAGACGAACTCAAGCAGTATTAAGGGCAAAATGTGACCCAACAGCGTAGTAACCAGGTGGTCATAATAATTTGGCCACTGAGTGTATGTATATTTTAATGATAATCAAAGCGCTCAAAACTTTTTATTATAAGAAAACAATCATTTATTAAATATTAGGGGTTTGCTCACGAGATACAAGTTATAAAATAATGGAAATCAACATATTTTTATTAAATAATATGTAAATTAACAATGAACCTTAATCGTTTTGTTAAATATTTCACTCGATGTTTCTGTTTCAATTGCTGGCAATCAAAATATTTAGGTACTTTAAAGGATTGAGTAATTAATATGGGTATTAATGATAAACATTTAGGTCACAGCAGTTAAAAATATTTTATTTGAAACGCATTTCATTAAATAATTGCTTATCTTTGAAGATGAATTTATTTATCTTTGTCTCATTACTTCTGATATTTTGAATAAAATTAGTTTAAAAGACACGGGAGTTCCATTCAGCTTCTAAATAATAACAAGCATTATCAAAATCATTTCATCTCCTCGGAAAATCCAACGTGGAAAGATCATTAGATCAAAAAAAGATGGCTTATTTTTACATCAGCCCGAAAGTATTTTGCTTTCTGGAAAAAACAACAAAAAGTTTTCCTTTCTGTTGACCGTAGCTGTGTTCAACGCCTCGAGTCAAGAAATTAGTTGTGTCATTACTTAAAAATGCGTGTGCGTAAGCATTTTGCTTTTTGTTTTGACTTCCTCAAAGTACGAGTCATAGCTTTGTTTAGTAGATTGTGTATCTTACATAGCACTGTTGATTTTAAAACAGAACAAAAGCTAGTTTTGATTTGTAACGGGAAAATAACTACGGTTTGCGATTTCTTATACGGTCAGGTTGTTGGGAGCAGTAATATTTCATCAGAGAACAATGTAATAGTGTTCTATGGAAGGTCAGTTTAAGGTAGAAGTAAATGCTTTGCTTTCACCCATCCGAACAACAACTACTCACCTCTGCATAAAGAACACACTGGAAACGTGCTACCATTTTATTCAGAAAGGTGATAGTTTTTTTCCCGTCAGCAAGTAAGTGATCGTTTATCTAGGTCGTGAGTTAATCTGCTTTATCCGATTACGTACATGTTATACAAACATCGAGATTATTACATTCTTGTTACTTTGGACAACAAATATCATTTTTTAATGAATGCTTTTTCTTGTATATACACTGTTACTCAAAATTAAAGTAACAACCACAAAAACGCGGTTTAACAGAAAATGACTGACAAAGTACTAAACATAATGAAAAAAACTTTATATGTGCTGTGTAACACAGTATTTCACACTTATTAACACAAAAAAACTAAGATACACTGCCTGACGGAGAAATTGCCACACCACGAAGACGTGGACGCAACGCCATGCACATTGCAGGGAGGGTGCACACGTACAAGTTATGCAAATGATTGCATTTGCAGGGCAATCGCACTAACGGCGCATATAAGCGGACAACCAGCCCGTGAGGCCGTCAGTCGAGACATCGTCACGGCCGCGAGAAGTGAGTGGCACTGCTGTAACCGTGTCTAGAGAACAAACACGGGGTGCCAATTCCGTTAAGATGCCGTCTTACGTGATTTCGTCTAACGGATGAGTTCACGAGAGGTGTCATCGTAAGCCTTCGTATCGCCGGATGGTCCTTGCGTCGTATTGCGGAAGAAACGCAACGTCATGCCACAACCGTCGGTCGCATTTGGAGACAATGGTCCCAGGAAGGATCTGTACAACGACGTCGCATCCGACGTCATGCCGTAGCGGACCCACAGGGCACAACGGGCAATATTTTGTGGAGTGTACTGAGAGGCTTGAATGCTCCGATACCGACGCGGACAGTGTCGCGCCGATTGGCTGCGTCTGGTTTGCTGTCCAGCCGTCCGTTGCGAGGACTAACCTTAACAGCGAGCCATCGTCGTCACCGCTTGGCGTAGTGTCGCTCCAGAGCTGAGTGGAGTGCCGAATGGTACAGTGTGGTGTTCAGCGACGAATCGCGGTTTTGTCTCACCACGGATTATCGCAGTGTGAGAGTATGGAAGCGACGTGGCCAACGGGCTGAATCCTCCGTCATTGTGATTTTAAGCATTATACCACGTTTTTAATACTGTTTGTTTGATTGTCTTGTGTCTGGCGCTTTTTGGCCAAACATGGCCCTTTGCGCCATTAAAATTCACCAACCAACAAACCTCCGCCATTGTGGAGCACCACAC
The DNA here is from genome assembly GCA_039090855.1 of Macrothele yani. Classification (NCBI taxonomy): domain Eukaryota; kingdom Metazoa; phylum Arthropoda; class Arachnida; order Araneae; family Macrothelidae; genus Macrothele; species Macrothele yani. Next base: position 131,498,777 of record CM076996.1, on the reverse strand, counting down.
TGCCCGGCAACGTGGAATCATGGTGTGGGGTGCTATCAGCGCCAACAGCCGCTCGCCGCTGGCACGCATTACGGGCACATTGACGGCACGCCGCTATGTTGACGCGGTGCTGCACTCCGTGGCACTACCGTATGTGCAGGGCATCCCAAACGCCGTTTTCCAACTGGATAACGCCCGGCCGCATACCTCTCGGATCAGCCTGAATGATTTACACGGTGTGCGGATGCTTCCGTGGCCAGCACGATCCCCCGACTCGACCTAGCATCTGTGGGACACGATTGGACGTCGGTTGAGTACCTTCCCAAACCCCACAAAATGAAGATAATCTGTGGACTCGCATGAACACCACATGGTCCACGACACCTCAGGACTCTATTCGGACTCTCATTGCTCGATGCCACGTCGGATTCAACGCCGTATCGCTAAAAAGGGGGGCCACACTCCTTATTGATCATCCTGTATATTCGGCCACTAGAGCCTAGTCTGTATGTGACAATTAAATCATTTGTTCAGGACCTACTTGGCTATCTGTGTGTGCAGTTTGGTCTGTTTTCGAGCATTCCTTCATGGTGTGGCATTTTCTCGGTCAGGCAGTGTATATGCAAATGCGGCCAAATTACGGGTCTGTGAAAAAATTCAGTGAAATACGTTGTGCTGTACTACAGAGGTGACGCACATGACAAGATGGAAAGTAGAAGTTATAGGCTCTTGTCGGCGTAGCTTAATTGGAAAAGCTTCCAGCTCCGGAGCAGAAGGATGTGAGTTCGAGGTCGCCGCTTACAGAGAGGGGGTTTGAATTTCACATTGGCGCCTCAACGTAAAATTGTATCTTCTGGCAGTTAGGTTCCTCGAAAAACGTGCGATGTTCCTTCCACGTATCGTCTGGAATTAGTGATAATTCCTTCTGCAGAGAGAGGGAATTATCACTAATTCCAGACGATAATCTCTTGTCGGCGTAGCTTAATTGGAAAAGCTTCCAGCTCCGGAGCAGAAGGATGTGAGTTCGAGGTCGCCGCTTACAGAGAGGGGTTTGAATTTCACATTGGCGCCTCAACGTAAAATTGTATCTTCTGGCAGTTAGGTTCCTCGAAAAACGTGCGATGTTCCTTCCACGTATCGTCTGGAATTAGTGATAATTCCTTCTGCAGAGAGTTACATCAAGCATGTTTTGCGGAGAAACTCGAACCTGCGTTTTGGTGCCCCCGCCTTTCTCAAAGGGGGCAGGGGTATATGGGGCGTACTACAGAGGTGACGCACCATGTCAAGACGGCAAGTCGAAGTGGTAAGCCCTTGCCGGCACAGCTTAATTGGGAAAGCTATCGACTTCGGGGCAGAAGGATATGGGTTCACCGGAAGAGAGAGAGAGAGAGAGAGAGAGAGAGAGAAAATTTGAATTTCACAAAGTCATGTAACGATATCACATAGATTAACAAAAATGTGGTACCACAGTCTTCATTGCTGAATTTTTATCCCCACGGACAGCAGTGCAAGCTCCACAGCGCCTAACCATGTTTTAAATGACGGTGGACAAAACAAACTATGGGATTAAGTCTCATTCTTAAACAACAGCACACCGTAAGTCCGTGTAGAGCTGTAGGAGGAGGGAAGCGAGCAACAATTCATCGACCTAAAGTGTCCCAAACATTTTCAATCTGATTAAGATCAGGTGACCGTATCGGCCAATCCATACTTGCAATAATTTCTCTTTCAAGATATTCATTGACCAGCAAAGCTCAATGAGGTCCCTTCTTGTCGTCCGTTAAGAGATAATCTGGACCCCCTGCACCTCTAAAAAGACGAACATGTAGATCGAGGATCTCGTCGCGATATACTGCTGCCGTTAGACCTCGACGAGTTTCTCTGGATATCACATGGAGAGATGAACGACCGCTTATACAGATTCCGGCCTAAACCAGTATTCCACCACTTCCAAAATGGAACCGTTCCTAAATGCGCATCGATTGATATCGTGTTCCATTGAACATTTTGAGACACCACTCCAAGCGTACTGTTTTCTGAGATACGCTCAAGAGAACACACCCAACAGGACGTTTTGCATACAGTTTGGTAGACCTTCTGTCAGGATACAGTCCGCACAGTAGGTTGAGACACATCGGTTGTACATGAACTCTTTTAGTCTTGTTAAACGATGAAAATGAGCCGTTGAATTTCTCAATACGGGTTAAATATCTACGCCTTTAACTGATATACTGGGATTACCACTGAAGGCATTACTGTAGAGCTCCAGCTGCCGATCAAGATGCTTCTCATTCTAGAGGTTAAATACACTGCTCGACATAGAAAATGGCACACCAGGAAGTATTTGTTGGAGTGTCATGGAAATTGGTAGGTACGTGTCGACAGTTGGGTTATGTAAGTGATTGCAGTTACTAACTAATCACGTGATAAGTGACTCGACAAAAGGGGGCAAAAGTGCTATGTTTGGTCGTCCTCATTTAGAAACGTTGGCCACCGTATCAGATTGATCTCAGTGGCGAAATGACGTGTAAGTAGTACCAATGTCTGAGCCACGAAATCGGGATTTCTGCCATCACACGAACACCTTTAGCAGAAGCTACATCATACGGCTACGCACTATTGGTTAGTCCCTCCGTCGCATAGCTGCGGAAACGCATAAGGATTCAAAACCTGTCTGCCCAATGTGGCAAGAGTGGTTGGAGGAAGATAACGTGTGTCGATGTTGTGGGACTGGTGCACCTAGGGGGCGGCTGAATTCTTCTGTCGCCGCATTCGACGGCAAGCCGTAGTTGTCCCACGATTCATAGCTGATTACATTTGACTAGGACAAGCCGCTAACGGTAACCGATAACTCGGGTACAGTTGGCAAATTTTGAGTGAAGCTATTGCAAAATCTAAGCTCATTAAAGCGTCTACTATAAAAAATTCTAAAAAACGAACACGTAAAATCTATGACTTCTAGAACGAAAGTACGAAACATTCTAAAAAGGAAATGCCTAAAATTTATCATGAACTACTTTCCTTCACGCTGGTTGTGATCAGGTAGCGTGTCAACAAAGCGGAAAGACACACTCAGATCCGGAACAAAGTTTTTCCTTTTGGTATTGCGAAAGACAGACATACACAAACTTCCTTTTATTATTATAGATTAAGCAAGTGTTGAGCTAACACACGGAGTCTTTCCATTTCTTCGTTTTTCAATTCAAACGATATTTTTAAATTAGTGAGCCGGCTTTCCTGAAACGGTTCAATTAAAAGGCCATCTAGTTTTAATTGAAATTCCTCAATGACACGGAATTTCGGGAATCGGAAGGCGTCAAATCCTGACCATGGACCAATCGCATGCCAAAAATCACGGTGATCGGATGTGTCATGTCGTAGCTATGCCCGAAGAATTAATTGTCCCGAGTCTCGTATAGAGAGCAGAGTTTTTCAATTATTATTAAAACTGGCCAGTGTTTTAATGGTCATTATTTTTATACAACACGACCAATCGCCATGATACCAACCCCATGTCACTCACCATGTCCTTCCCTTTCTCTGTGGCAAGTGTCACCGCGATCGGCTGAAGATCTTTAGAGAAGATAGATAACAAACAACCCCTTCTCAAAACCCGGGAAACCCCCTAAAAATGCAAGTTTTCGGACGATTATTCCTCAATGACACAAAATTTCGGAAATCGGAAGGCGTCAAAATCTGACCATGGACGATGTCCAATCGCATGCAAAAACTCACGATGCTCGGATGTGTCATCTCGTACCTGTGCCCGAAAAACTAATTGTCTCGAGTCTCGTAAAGAGAGCTCCGCTCAACAAGGTGTGTAGGAAACTACAGACATCCACGTATCGACACGGACTGTGAATCGCAAACTAGCTGAAGCACGTTTGCGCTCTCGCTAGCCAATGCAGTGACTGCCGGTCACCGCACCATAGCGTCGCGCAACGTTGTAGTGGGCAGGACGAATTCAACGACGTCGTATTAAGCGACGAGTGTCACTTCTGTCTCAATGCTGACAATCGCCGATTGAGAGTCTGAAGAAGATGTGGTTATGAAGATACCAGGCTACTCCTGCTGCTTTCCTCGGTTTGGTGTCATGGTTTCGCGTGCTATCAGTTTCAACAGCCGTTCACCACTCGTAAGCACAGTGGGTACAATAACAGCACGAAGACACGTCGATGAGGTGCTACAGCCCTATTTGTTGCCGTATTTTGGTGGTATCCCTAATGCCCAGTTTCTCCAAGATAATATCCTCCCGCACACTGCCAAAATCATTACACACTACAAGGTGTCTATCTGCAGATCTGGCCAGCGGGATCCCCAGACTTCTCGCCAACGGAGAACGTGTGGGATGTCCCTGGCTGACGACATAACGCCTTTACAGGACCCCTTGCTGTGTCAATGAATTCTTGACATATGCCAACGAGCATGGTCAGCGATACCACAGGACGCCATCCGGAGACTTTTCCGCTAGCTGCCATGCCATATTACTAAATGTATAGCCATCGTGGAGATCACACGATCTACTGACTCAGGCAATACTAGCTCCTAGCCAATCGCATTCATGTAACCCCTGAGAAATTAAATCACTTCTTTCCCACCTACTTGTATACATGTCTGGTAAGTTCCGTCTCATCTTGTAGATTCCATCATGGTGTGGCATTTTCTTTGTCGAGAAGTGTATGTCAGGCCGGATTTTTTCAATCCAGTTTCAGCGCTTTCGTTCCAATAGGCTCGTCCATTGTCATTGGTGATGCTTGTCCCGATCAAAGTGGTATTTCCCTTCCCAATGACCGTAGATTGAAACATGCTGAATCAAGGGCGGTTCTAGAGTTGCAGTATGGAAGGGGTAATGATATTTGATAAGCTTATGTAAACTATTAACAACAGCATGTAATAATAACTAATATTTAATAAAATTTTACTATTTAAATTAAAATTATTTAATATACACTAAATTGACAAATGTCTCCGGACACCCTTTCAAAACCAAATGAACGGATTCGCTGCAAACGGTATAAAAACATGCCTGCAGCTGACCGCGATCATATCGCACTGTGAGGTTCAATGAAAATGTCGCGGCGGGAGAGAACTGACTTTGAGAAAGGAAATATTGTTGGGTGTTATATTAGTGGGTTGTCCATAAGAGAAACCGAGAGGCATTTAAACATACCCAAGTCAACTGTTTTGGATGTACTGAATAAGTGAAAGACACATGGCGTGCCTGAAGCAGTAAAACGTATCGGCAGAACAAAGAAAATCAGCGATAGAGGACGTCGAAGCCTCAGAGAAGTCGTTACAGCTAATCGACGGAGTACTGCACAAGACCTCAGTGTACAGGTGAGTAAAAATTCTGGAATTTCAGTGTGTACACGTATCATTCGCAAAGTGCTTCGTTTCATAGTTACCGTGGTCGTGCGGCTGCTCATAAGCCTTTCATCTCCACTCGGAATGCTGCTCGTCATTTAACATGGTGTAAAGAACATTTATCGTGGACCGTAGATCAATGGAAACGGGTCTTATGGACTGATGAATCCAGATACACGATCCATCAGTCTGATGGCCGAGTGTGGGTATGGCGGCAGCCGGGGAAACGCTATTTACCACAGTGTACTGTTGATACGGTCAAGTTTGGAGCTGGCAGTGTACTCGTGTGGGGGTGTTTTTCGTGGTATAGTCCCGACCCATTGGTTATCGTGGACAAACCTGTTAACCAGCACGTCTACCTCGATATTCTGGACAATTATGCCCTACCAACTCTGTGGCAATACTATGGAACCGAGCTTTGTTTGTACCAGCAGGATAATGCTCCGAGCCGTAAAGTAAGGACTGTTACGGCGTGGTTTGACGATAATTCCGTATCGTGTGTGGACTGGCCAGCACAGAGCCCTGATCTTAATCCCATAGAGCACCTATGGGACGAATTCGAGCGCCACATAAGAAGTTTGGAACCAAGGCCTACTACTAAGCAACAGTTAGTGGCAGCATTATGTACTGAATAGAAGCGCATACCTATCGCTGTGTTCTAAAACCTTGTCGAAAGCATGTCACGAAGGGTTAGTGCATCCATTAAGGCCAAAGGTGGACCGACACCGTACTAATGTATGTCAATAAATGCTATGTTGTGTTTCTCTTCTAGGTGTCCAGTGAATTTTGTCAATATAGTGTATATTCTAATTGTATTCTATTAATTAAATTATTATTACTTAATTCAATTATTTATTAAAATTATTACTGTTTATTCACAGAAATAAAATCAAATGACGAATTCCGGTCTTCGGTTCTTCATATTTGCAAATCTGTTAATGACGTTGTCCCCTGACACGAAGATATCTCGAAGAACGTGAAGCAGGGCAAGGCCAACCAATCTCTCTTGCGTCATTTTTGTTCTTAGCCACGTTTTCAACCTTTAAATGATGAAAAACTCCTTTCACTCAAAGCATTGCTTACTGATAGGCTGCACAACAATTTCAATGCAGTGCTAAAGCAAGGATATAAATCTTTATCGCAACGAGAAAAAGTTGCTACGGCTTTACTTGGTGATTCTTCAGTTTTCCATTTCTTCCATTTTTAAACGCACAGGTCCATCTCCGACTTGATTTTGGACACTAGAATTTCTTCTTTTTCTGCAACAATAGGCGCCAAATACTTAGAAATGTCTTTCCCAATTGTCGATATTTCCAAACGTGACTTTTTCACGATTTTTGACGGTAATAGCGAATTAGATGCTGAAGAATTGAAAATAGTAGAGGGGAATCTGAAATCAAGGTTTTGAATCACGCATTCTGACAAAGAGATGTAAATGGTGATTCTGAAGTAATCTTCGGCACTATCAGTGATGACGTTGCACCTATTTTTTTATTTTTGACTCTTCTAGGGAGGGAAACGGATAAATTTTCATGTAGCTTTGTAATTTCCACATATATATCGCTGAACGCTTGCTTTACGTTTTCTCTTTTCCTTTAACGCTAATATTACATTTTGGATCAGTTATTTTGCTACTTCAGTGTCCAAATCTTTCTTTTGTAGTAACTTACTCTCACTCTGAGTAAAGTTCAGCGTAAAAGACAAGAAAGAGACGGCAACTATAAAATTTGTAGTAAACATAGTATTCAACAGTGTTTGCGCTGAAGATGATGACTGATTATCTTTCCAGCTGGCCACCAATTCCAATGCGCTGACAATTTCGAGAAAGTATGCTTTAAATCTCAAAACCGCTTCATACTTTTCTGCCCAGCTAGTTTAGTACAATTTCATCAACTGCTGGAGACCAGAGTTTTCATCCATAATAACTTTTTTCAGAACTTTATTCCGCTTTGGAGAAACATTAAAGATATTTATGATCTCTTTAATTATGCCAATAGCATTGCGGACGTCTTGGACGGAACTTAATTTCGAAAGTGATAAATTTAAAGCATGACTATGGCAAGGGCATTTAATAGCATTTTTAGAGACTTCTGCAATTCTAAGACAGCTCCTTTCTGATCTGAATGCATAACGATTCAAGTGTCAGTGGATATAGCAACATAATCACTAAAATCTATGCCGGATTTTTGCAAAAAAGGAAGTACAGTTTTTGCGAGTACTTTTCCACTAACAACAGGTTCTTCTTTGAAGTCTTCGAAATTTTCGTCATGAATATCAATAAATGATACAAAATCTTCCGAAACTTGATATGCTTTTTCATCAAAATATTTCGCAATTATGGACATCTGTGACCCCCGACTAATAATATCAGTAGTCTCATCAAACATAATTCCATAGTATTTGTTTGCTTTAATTTTATTAATGACAGAGTTCAAAATTTCATTTCCACAAAACTTAACTAGTTCATTTTGCGTGGTGTTGCTTGTCTACGTTGCTCGCGAACTTGTATTTTCCATAAATTCTTTTAGCTTCTCATCACCACTTGCAACACGATACCGTAACAATTCCCGAAAATTACCATCATTTAGATTTAAGTGACTTTTGTCATCATCGTCAGAAAATTGGTTATCAACTGATAGAAATGACATTTCGCCATGACCGCCCTATGGCCACGTAACGCTAAATTTTGGCTTCCCAAAAAGTAATGGACTCGATTATTGGAATCAACTTTTCCCTATTCTCCTTTTTTTGAAGCTCACTGGCTGAATCTAACTTCATTAACACTCCTTCCTGAGGATTTTCATATATTTTTATAAAATCATCTGAAACAAAAGAAACAGATTCTTTATGGTGAACAATTAAATCTCCATCTTTGCCCAGTAATTTAGAATATTTATCCAAAGGCACAGTAACGAGTTTTTTAGTGGAGCGGCTTTGTTTATTCCTCCGTATTTATTGGAAAACAAGAGACAATACTTGCAAAATAAACCTTTCAGTTTGCACGAATACGTTATACAATTAAACGAACTGAAACGCTTTTGAGAGAGAAAGCATTTAACTTCTTTATTATTTTTCTTATACCCTAAAAAAGGATAATTGAAATTTTTACCTGGAGTTCACGCGCATTTCAGAATATTGAATTTTTCACGATCTGTTATTGAAGAAATGCATTGCTTTTTAACGTAGAAACCCACATCAATTTTACCATCAAATAGAGCAGTCTGAGGTCTACCTGTCGCCAGTTGTTCTACAAAAGCGACATTATTTGGCACGTGCATATTTGACGTGAATCGAGCTTCACATGAATGTTGCTGCTGCAACTTTTCAATACTTGCTGAAACCAGAATTTCATCTTCTTCACTGCCACTCAAACAAGAAACAGATTCAGTTTCACCACAATTCTCTTGCAACTTTTTCAAGAAAAAATCTAACATATTTTTTGGAGGGTTTACTCATTTTCTTTCCTAAAAGCTACCAGTGGTCAGCAAAACTGGCATGCTCATTCACCACGTGGGGACTGGGCTGGAGAGTGAAATCAAAGTTCATATGACACACGCGATCAAGAAGGGAAGCTTCGCTCCGGCGTAAAGTGCGACATCTGTCGGTAAACTTCACTTGGCGGCCCAAATGGTAGTGCTGAGAAGCTCACAGTAAAATGACACCACAGTAAAGGACAACAACGTATTTTTTTAATTAACTCCATAATTAGCGTCCGCGAAAGCGACAACATTTATGTACTTGAAACCAAAGAAAACATTGGAAGCAGCGCGAAGGTGTTAAAGACTCATATCATAAACAGCTAAGATGTGCACTCTTTTAAAATACAGGGAAAGGGTGGGAACACCGTTGGTTTTTCATCCTGAAGTGCAGGTTTTCCAAACATACCAATTGGACCGTCAAGTATGGTGGCGCTGCTGTCGTGCGTTTTACATTAGCCCTATCCCCTATGGAGCGGATTGGAGCCTTCCCTTCTTCACCCCTTATGGGTTCTTTGCCCCTGTCACCCAACTCACCCCTAGATAAAAAGTATATCGTGCTGCCATCTTTTGGCTTAAAAAATATACAGTAAGTGGAATTAGAAAAACTCAAAAATTTTCCTTTACATCAGAGTCGTTCCGCATGGTTTATATATTTTTTCTATCCACCAAAATAAATAAATTTTTACCTTCATTTTCACAGTCGGGGGGGGGGGGGTAATTACCCCTACTACCCCCTCCCCCCACGTAAAACCGTCATTATACTGAATGGAGTTTAAAGGATGTTGAACTTTTCACTGATGAGTTTCTTCTCACACATAAAATTGGAGCATGCACAGTGAGAAGACAATACGGGGTCCTAACAAAGTTCTACACACTGTCAATTTTTGAGAAAACTGTGAAGTAACTGAGAAAACTTACCTTATTGCCGTTCAATGTACTCCCCTCAGCTGATAATGACAGCTTGCCAGCGGTGAGGTAGGTCCTGGTTGGTTGGTTGGTTGTTGGATTTTATTGGCGCAAGGGCCAGGTTTGGCCAAAGAGCGCCAGACAAAGAACGATCAGCCACAGATTTTTAAAAACGTGGAAAATGATTAAGATCAGACAGGCTTGGTAAAAGTTGAAAAAGAGTATGAAGAAAGCAGTGAAGAAAAGGTAGTTAATGAAGTTTATTAAAAGTAACATATTTACTAATGGAAAAGGACGAACCGTCACTCTCCTCCCCCCACACTCCTCTGCAATGCTGGCAGAGGGCGGGGACGAACTGTCACTCTCCTCCCCCCATGTTCCTCTGCAATGCTGGTAGAGGCTGGGGACGAACTGTCACTCTCCTCCCCCCGTGTTCTTCTATAATGTTGGGTGAGGGTGGGGACCTCGCTGAGGCCGAGACAGTTTGATGGACACCGCACACCTTTGCGGATTGAGGGCCGGGTCTTCCGCACGTGCAGGCTGTCTGCTGGGAACCGGAAGAGGCGGGCGTCTTCAAAAGAGAAGGCGAAGACGCAGCTGGTCGAATAAGCTGGAGCTCGGTGAAATCCACCTGTGTCGCTTGTTCAGCTGTAGATCGCTTGGCAAGTGCGGCGAGAGCTACAGGGCGCGGAACAAAAGGCTGCACGGGTTGTGGCTGAGACTGAACAACTGCGGCAAAAGTACGCTGTCGGTTGTTGGGAATACCCAACTTGGCCTTGGCAGCAGGGTACGAGAGGCCCTCCAGGGTCTTGAGGCGCTGGATCGCCTTCTCGTCGTTCCACTTCGAACAGGACCTGGCATAAGCAGCGTGGGAGTCACCACAGTTTACACAGCAGGGCTCTGAAGTGCATCCAGTCCCTTCGTGGTCGCGTAACCACAATTGGCGCACCTCGCAACACTGTTACAGGACCGCTGGGAATGTCCATACCTCTGGCACTTAAAACAGCGTAGAGGATTTGGTATATAAGGACGAACTGCACATAACAAGTAACCAGCCTTTATTTCAGTAGGTACCTTCGGGCTGTTAAAAGTCAAAATAACATTTCGTGATTTGATCAGCGCGCCATCGCGCCCGAAAGTCATGCGTCGGGCAGCTATGACACCCTGATCAGCAAGTTCACACACAAGTTCATCTTCATCGCAGACCAACAAGTCGGGCTCAGAAATGACTCCCTTGGAGGTGTTGAGATACGGATGTGCCGTCACTTGAACTGGAATATCCTGAAGTCTGGTCAACTGCAGAAGAGATTTGCTCTGAGAGAGAGTGCAAGTTTCCACAAGCAGGTCACCAGAGCGTAGCTTCTTCACTGACTTCAAAGAGCCAGCAACACCCGCAAGTGCCTTCGAGATGAAAAAAGGAGACTTTGAGGAAAGTTTCAACATCTGGTCAGTAGAAGAAATGACGAGAAAAGTAGCTTGAGGTATCGAATCTGCAAGTGTAATGCGACGTTTCTGAGCTGACGGCTCAACACCTGGATCTAAAGATACGTCGCGGTGATGTCGTTTTTCAACGAAAGTTCTCTTCAGTGTGTTATGTGTGGGAGGTGGTTGAGGCAAATTTGGCCCCTGATCAATCACCATATCCTGTTGTTTTTTAAATTTTGAGGAGGGTTTATGTTTCCCCCATGGGAGTAAGAAAAAATTCATCAGCAACGTACTCCGCCCACAATCGAGCCCAACAGGGGAGAACTGGAGGTCCGCAAGCCAAACACATGACGCAAGACACAGTTCTAGAGCTTAGTTGCAAATATAGTCCGTTGGCTGTGATCACACGCACTCGGCGGACACTTCGGCCTCCGGGTACCGTCATGCCAACGCCTTTGGCATGATCCCATAGCCCTCGGGCTCACCCTGCCGTGCCATACGACAAAAAAGCCGCTAAAGCCCTGTACACAACTTGGTACAAGACTTCTGACTAGAGGTGGGTTAGTCTCTAGCCTCCCGTTTACAGCGAAGCCGGGGTCGAAGAGGAGTGTTGGTACACAGGAGGCACTTAACCGGTCTCCTGCGACCTCAGCCGCCAGACATCCCATTTCCGCCTCACGGGTCTCCGCACGCGGCAAACATGCAGGTAGGTCTAGCACCCAAACCAGCTAAAAAGGAAAAAAAAAAGAAATCCAAAGAAGACAAATCCTGGCAGGGAACCTAAACGGAATCTCAGCAACCTACGAACTGAGCGGTTAATATAAATCAGTTAGTGGTGGAGGGTAACAAAACCACAAGACCGGGGTGTTAGTACATAACGTGGTAGCGATTAGGTAGAGAATACAACACGGGCAACTAGCCAGTGGAGAAAATAAAGAAAAACGAAAAAGCGAGACACAAGACCAGCTCGGGATCGTGGGGCCGCGACTCCCCAACAGCTGGATGAACAGCCGTCCCTGCAAACACCAACAGCAAAGCGGTGGCATGACATCAGATGTTGACCAGTCACAAGGTCAGCTCGGGCCGTGGGGGCGCCGCTCCCAAATAACTGGAAAACCAGTTATCCCCGTGCGGGGGAGGTAGGTCCTGGAAGCCCCGTAGTACGCCATCTTTGTTCACCATACGTATTACTCGGGTCACGCCCAAAGACAGTTCGTTCAGCGATTCGTAGCGGATGCCAGGGACCCAATTTTTAACTTTACGAAAAGATCACAGTCGGGCGGACTGAGGTCAAGGCTGTATTGGTGGGTACGATAAAATTTCCCAGTCATATTTCGACAAAAGTCCCCGTACCGACGCTGCACCATGACACGATGCGTTGTCATGCAGCAAGATCGCTTCTGCTTCCAACTAGTTGGGGCGATTTTGATGAATTTTCGGTCAAAACTTTGTCCTCAGAAAGTCACGATAATATTGTGCGTTGACATTTTGCCTTACCGGCACCCGATCAGAGACCACAACACCCTGGGCATCGTTCGCAAAAATCATCATTTGCTTTACTTTGGATTGTTGCTGACGACACTTTGAGGGATGAGGGGAACTTGGATGCCTCCATTCCGCTGGTTGTTATTTCAGTTTCGGCTCAAATTCACGGATCCAAGTCTCATTAATGGCGACAATTCTGTTCAGGAAAGTGTTGCCCTCGCTTTCGAACTTTTGGAGGGGATTCTGTACGATACTCACTCATGCTGCCTTCTGCTCGGGGATGAGTTGATGGGGCGCCCAGCTTGCGACGCTTTTTCTTTTTCCCAGGGAGTCGGTCAAAATCTGGTGAACAAACATGGTGGAAAAATTTGCCTGATGAGCAAACTCCTCGACTGTCAAACAGCGATTCTCTTTGAGAAGCATTGGAACAATGGTGACAGATGTTTTGTCTGTCGCCGTTTGAGGTAGGCCTGAGCGGTGATCATCTATGGATCTCCCGCAAGCACGATGTCCAGCGAGAAATTGAGCTTCGATCAAGAGTTCCTTCCCCGCAAACTTCTTGCTAGGCAGTGTGGATCTGTGTTGGAGTTTTTCCCAGCAGAGTTTCTATTTTTACGTACGAGCGCTGGTCTAACGCCGTGACTTGACCTCAGGAGCTGCATGCTTCCATTTCCAAACAATCCCACGTCCACACAGCAAATGATAGCGCGTCGTTCGGACACCACTGCGTTGCTGAGAATCTGACCTTGACATGACGCAGTCATTTTCCCGATTGCATCATCCGTTTTAGATTAACGTGTGCAGAACTTTTGTTATCACCCTCGTATTATTTAAATAAGATTTTCAATCAGTGATAATAGCAGGTGCTTGTGATCTAATGCTTCAACAGGCAGTTACTAACGGAATTTATGCACTCAAACAGTATGAAAAAAATGTCATTCTATTGAATTAGTCACAAGTTCTCAAATAAATTACTTTGTAGATATTAATCAGACCCAAGGACCAAATTTTTTTACACCAACAACATAATCAATGTAAGCTGAAAGGATATCTCCATTTGGGCAGGCTTTGTATAATCTAAGCAGCGAGTACACCAAGATTTTGAGTTTACACTGGGCTGGTTGCAGGGGGCATTTCGCGGTAGCCACTGCGAAGCCTACCCAAATGAAAATGATTTTCAGTTTCTCCTTGATTTAAAATATGATGCCTCCCACAGAGATACTTCCTTTATCACTTCAATAAAGGGAACTCTTTTAAACAGATTGGACTACTGCGTACCAGAGATGGAAATGGGTTACGGGTCAAACGGGTCGGGTCAAGGTGTTCCTGGCACGGTTGTATTTCCGTTTCATTTTTGAAAAGAAAAAAGATATTTCAAAGAGAAACTCGTACTGCGGAATTTTGTGCTTGACGCTGCTGCCAGCGGAGTGAAACATGATTTGTCATACAAAAATATTGCCGTCCTTCTTTTTAAGCAAAGATGATTTCCACCGATCGACGATACTATTACATAAAACGATACTTCCTTTTCTTTTTTTTTCAGTGCGATTGTCCGGAGCAAGATACAGGCAAATGCTTGTCGCCTGCTTCTCTGGTTATTCATTCTTTCACACCCCACGTGTCACGTTGTAAGACTGAGAGTTATTTTTATCATCGCATATTTTGCGTTGAGCATTCAGAGGTTTCCGTCTGACGTGCTAACATCCCATTCTCTTGCATGTCGAGTCGGAATTAATGCCTTATTTATTAATATGGATTAATTTAATATTAAGGAGATTGAAAAAGGCGTCGAGGCCAACAAATGCGTTCTTGTCGAAAACAAAAAGGCGAAGAGGGAATGCTGGAAGTTGTTTCGTCTCATTAAGACCCCAGAACATGTTTAACAGCAACACAAATTTCCAGAAGCTTGTGATGAGTTGAGAGTTTCCAAAATGTGAATGTTGATTTCATGAGTGTTTCTTCCTTCTGATAGGTAATGATGAAATTAGCATCCACATTTTAGAAACTTTCAACTCATCAGAAGCTGGTGAAAATTGGTGTTACTGGGAAACATATTCTGAAACTTGATAAACTCACGGACAATGAACTTCGCGCACTCAGAAGAAAACATGCTACAACCGCGAAACTTTGCAAACAGCTAAAGTGCGTGCTGGTATGCAAATGATCCACGTTTGGTACGAGTGCACATGACCTGACATCCTGTGGTGAAGCTGCAAGCACGAACTGGTGGCCTTATAAACCGGTGTGTAGTCGATGCCCCATGAAAGCGAAAAGCACTGGCCGACGTAAGCAAGAGTACAGAGCGACAAGAAAGCCGGGAAGACGCCAGAGACGTAGCTCCGGTGACGTAGTGGTCTAAGTGATGGCTTCTGATCATTCGTCCGAAAGGACTCCGGGTTCGAATCCTGGTGAGGTATGGATGTTGTGTTTCTCTTACGGCACTGGCTCCCTCCCTCTCCTGGAACCAGTGGCCTTAAATTAGAGACGGGTGATTGCTTATAGCCCATTGAGTTTCTCAGGGTAATCGTTAAACCTCCAATGAAAACAAAACTGCGCCAGAGACGTTGATTTACGCAACTTACGGACTTTGGGAGAGGCCTGATCATCGGGTTGAAAACCACAATGTGGTCGGCGCGCCGTATAGCTCGCCACGTAGATCGTTCTGAACATAACGTCTGACTGTGTTCGGACCATTGGACACGTGACGGCACTGCCACATGGCGGAGCGGCTCCGAACGTTCCAGGAGGACCACCGGTAGAGAGGTTCGACGGATCGTGCGCCAGGCACGAACGGAACTCACAGAGAACCGGAAGCGAATCTGCGATCCCAGCGCCCCTTACGTGTGCTGCCATTAACACCGGAACATAGCCGGCTCCGTGTGCAGTGGTGCCAGGCCAGAGCGACGTGGAACGCCACTGACTGGCGACGTGTGGTGCTTAGCGATGAGTGCAGCTTCGTTTTGGGGACAGATGATCATCGTGTCCGGATGTGGAGGTCCCCGGGTCAACGGCAGAATTCCAACCTCGCTATTGGGCGCCACACCTCCCCCACTACAGGCATTATGGCCTGGGGAGCCATTGCCTACGATAGCCGAACAGCTCTAATAGTGGAACGTGGATCATTGACGGGCCAGCGGTATGTGGATGAGATCCTACGGCCCCATGTGCTCCCATTCCTGGCCGAGATTCCACGTGCGCTATACCAGCAAGATAATGGCCACCCGCACACGACTCGGGTTGTCCAGGACTGCCTACGTCATGTCGAGACACTTCCAGGGCCTGCCCGCTCCCCGGACATGTCCCCTATCGAGCTTGTGTGGAACCAGTGTAAACGCTGGCTGCCTCCGTGCCGCACTATCCGGGATTTGGAGCACACCGTGCAAAACGTGTGGGCCAGTCTGCCGCAGGACAACATCAGGCGTCTGTTCGCCTCCATGCCGGGCCGTATTGCAGCATGTATCGCCGCACGAGGTAGTGCGACGCGCTTTTGAAGATGACCGGACTGCGTGCCACAGATCCATCTGTAATTGTCCTGCAGCTCTGTTTTTGCCGTCATATGTATCATTCATCTGCATCATTACTTACATAATATTTCAGTTCAATCCGATGCTTCCTTCTTGGTGCGCAAATTTCATTGACCGTGAGTGTATGTTATCAAGAAAACAGCAAAACCTGAAATTAAACATACAAGTTATTTAATTCAAAACTTTTGACTGTAGCACCACAAAACTTAAGTGGAACAGCCTTAACATTACTGCAGAGGGACTTTTTGACTCTCGCAGATGTGTTTGGAAACATGTGTAAAACAGTTAGGTTATGTGAAGAACGACAGTTTTAACACTTTCTGAAAGTAAGTGAGTAAATTATACGTTTCCGTAATACACTGGTGTGCTAAAATTAAGGACGAAGAGGAGAAATTAGCATAACAGCGGAATGAGCAGGTTGAACGGACCCAAAGACCACTCAGGAGATAGACTAATGTTAGGTACGGTAGGGCATGCGCAAATATGCAGCATGACGTGGGGGGGGGTCGGAAGGGTATTACGCACACGGGCGGTGTACGCTCAGCAATTCGGTGAAAGCTATTGCACGGTGTACATCGGTTTAAACGGTGTCGAGTTGCTGCCACCGTGTGATATGGCTAACAGGCAATCCAGTAGACGACATCTGGATGACTTTACCCGAGGTAGCATCATTGGGAAGTTGGAAGAAGGTCGAAGTGTGACTAGTGTGGCAGAGGAGTTCGGGATCGCTCACAGCATCGTTTCACGAGCTTGGAGAACATTTCAAACGACAGGAACAGTTGTCCGAGAGTTTAGCAGTGGTCGTTTACGAGCAACCACGGCGGCGGACGACCGGTATATTGTCCTACAGGCGAGAAGAGGCAGACGGCAGACAGCGGGAGAACTCGCAAGGCACATGCAACAGACAACTGGACGTCCGTTATCGCGTTTTACCGTGGCCAGGAGGCTGCACAAATGTGGTCTATTTGCACGACGACCAGTACGGTGTGTGCCATTAACGCCTGCTCATCGGAGACGGCGGTTTCTATGGTACCAGGAACACAAGAACTAGACACATCAGCAATGGGGTCGAGTTCTCTTTACGTATGAGAGCCGATTTAGTCTGACGAGCGATTCTGGACGTATACACATCTGGAGAGAGCAGGGAACACGCAATCACACCTCCAACATCATCGAAAGAGACCGGTTTGGAGGTGGCGGAGTTCTCGATTGGGGCGGTATCATGCTTGGTAGCCGTACTGACCTCCGCATCTTCCAAGGAGGTTCAGTCACTGGTGACCGCTATTCTACCGAGGTTCTCCTGCCTCACGTGCGTCTGCTTATAGGTGCTGTGAGTCCTGAATTCCTCTTCATGGACGACAACGCTACACCTCATCGTACAGTGGCTGTCGCAGAGCTGTTGGAGAGTGAAGATATTCAACGCATGGATTGGCCCGCAAAGTCCGCGGACCTAAATCCAATCGAACACGTGTGGGACCTTCTCGGGAGACGCTTGGCAGCACGTCACCACCCGCCAACAACGATTCCGCAGCTGCGATTGGCGCTACAAGAGCAATGGGCCGGGATGCCTCAACAGCTCCTTGACAACCTCGTCCTCAGCATGGACAGACGTTGTAAATCCTGCAACTCAGTCAGGGATGATCATATCCTCTACTAAAGACTGGATTTTTCTTGGCAGCCGCCTGTCACATGGACGTTTCTGTCCAGTTGGGATCGAAGCTACCTTTTCAATAAAGTGCCTTTGTATCCTTTGGATTCCTTGTTTGGACGGTTTTGCTCACTTGTCCCATATTCTTACATCTTGGGGATCTTATGGTATGATTTGAGTCGATGTGGAGCACTTCTGCACGACGTTACATTCGAAAAACCGTCTCGTCCTTAATTTTTGCACGCCAGTGTACATTGATCATATGAGTTCTATATAACCTATGATACCCACTGTGGAGTTTCGAATTTTAGTTCAAGCAGATTTTTCCCGGTCCGGTCCGGTCCGGTCCGGGTCGGGTCGGGTCGGGTCCAATTATGTGACGTTTAGGTCCGGTCGGGCCCGAGTCCAATGTTTTTGACCCGTTTCCAATTATGCTTCGTACTGAGCAATCATATTTATGTCAGAAACTTGAAAAAAAAATGAAATAGTTATTTAGTTCAAACTTCTACTGGATGTACACTGCTCGAAAGAAATAGTGGAAAATCATGTGCGACTGACGTTGTTAAACGTAAGATATTATTTTGTGTAAGATACAGTAGAATGTTCAGTAATTTGTGAGGGTAAGAAAAGGCACATTGGCGAAATGTTATGCAATATTTTCGTTTAATGCACATGATGCGATATGCCATACAACAATATGCATTGCATTTAAGTCAGGTAAAGCTTGCTGACCACTTCATAGGCTCGATTCCCTCCGCTTGAAGCATGTTGTCCGCAGCCGAGTTCTACGAGCTTGATCATTATTGTTCATGCAAAGGAACGAATCCCCGATGGCTGCAGTATTCGACATGGCAATAGGTCTGAGAATCTCGTCTTTATATCTCAGGGCTGTCAGACTGCCGTTTGGGATGGCATACAGGTCCGTACGCCCACTGATACCTATGCCTGCCCAGACCATCAATCCAAGCCCGCCATAATCTGATGTTTACTGCGCAGAAGCTGGGTTAATTGGTGTGCCCGGTTCCCTCCAGATAAGAACTCGCCGATGGTCCGACTTCAGACTGAATATCGACTCGTTAGAGAAGATATCTTGACTCCATTCATCGTTTCCTCAACCACGATGTTCGTCAGCCCAGTTTCTATGGGCCGCACGGTGTCGTGTGGTTAAAGAGACACACAACACTGGTCTACGTGCATAAAGCCCACCTTAGTAAAGGGGATTACGGATAGTTTGAGTTATCAACTTGCGTCCTGTGGGCAAGAGAAACTCATGTTGGAGCTGAGTAATGCTGTATTTTGCCGCCTGTTCCGACGAGCTGTTAACAGTAGATAACGGTCGTCCCTTGCTCTAGTTGCTCGTGGACATTCTTGACCTTGCCTTCTTCGAAAACTTCCCGTATCGTGGAATCGTATCTTCAGTCGGGAAATGACACTTCGTGACACTCCAATGGCTTCTGCTACTGTGTGTGAGCTCCTTCCAGTCTGCCAATATCTCTCCATGCCGTTGATTCTGGCAAAATATGCTGTTGAGACATCGTTCGAACCAAAGACTTCAAGAAATGAAATGTCATGATAAAAGCGACAGAATAACGTAGCTCCTGAAATACCTTCGTTTTTATTCTAATCTGTTGCATTATGACGTCACAGACGCTAATTTGCTTAGGAATAGGCATGATTCGGCTCTATACGTTACACACGACTTGCGTTTTCCACGTTTCGGTAAAATGCCAGACTATTGTCTTGTGCAATGTCGCAAAAGACATATTCTCCTCTAATTATTTTCAGTAGTGTACAAAAAAACGAAGCAGGTGGATAAAAGCATGTACAACATGAAACGGTTATACTTATGCGCCATTCTTATTTATAAATATCAGCGAATGACTGTAGCATATTAAGCCCGGTGGCGCAGTGGTCTAAGCGATGACTTCTAATCATGCGTCCGAGATAAGTCCGGGTTCGAATCCTGGTGAAGCGTGGATGGTAAGTTTGTCTTACGGCGCTGGCTCTCTCCCTTCCCTGGAACCAGTGGCCCTAAATTAGGGACAGGCGACTGCTTATAGACAATTGAGTTGCTCACGGTGGTCGTTAAATCTCCAATCAAAAGAAAATTGTAGCATATGGAGAAATATTTTGTTAGAAATTATTTTTATGCAAACGTCATATGTGTTTTAAAGGACAAATAAGTGGGTTTAAAATGTAATTGAATAAATACATTTTAATCTTTCCTGCGTAAACTTTGTCAGACTGCATTTACTGTAGTTTTAAGACTGCTACCACTATCCCTCTACTCAAGAGACTCATATAGCGCATTGAATCCGTTTATTTTTGTGGTGTAGTAGGCAAAAAGATTCGCCAAGCTTTCGCACTTCACTGGGAGGCTTTTCCCAGGCAATGGTAGACATCTTTGTGCTTACTATGTACAATACAAAAATAAACCGATTTTATACGTTATATGCGTCTCTCGAGTATTTTTTTAATCGGAGGTTTAATGACCACCGTGTGCAACTCAATGGGCTATAAGCAGTCGCCCGTCCCTAATTTAGGGCCACTGGTTCCAGGGAATGGAGAGAGCCAGTGCCGTAAGACAAACACAACATCCATGCCTCACCGAGATTCGAACCCGGAGTCCTTTCGGACGAATGATCAGAACCCATCGCTTAGACCACTGGCTTCGAGTATGCACAGCGTGGTGTATTTATAATTACGTTACCACTATCCTTCTTTCTCCAAAGTTATTACAGCACAATCACTACAATTAGGAAATTTGAAAACGGAAATTCATATGGAAAAGTAAAAAAAAAAAAAAAGACAGTATGCATATCTGCATATCACCACGAAAAGGTTCCCGTATCCCATGACAACTGCATAAATGCCATCGTGTTAAAACCGGTAGTAAAGACAGAAGTAACAATCACGGACTTAAAATTAATTCTTTAGTTTCTCCCGAGAATGCTTCCTATTTCTTTTGGAGAATCACAATTTCTTGCTCTGGTTTTTCTCACGCGGCTAGATTGGCAGCTGCTCAAGCTGTCGCCGGCAGGTGGCGTATTCAGTGGTTTCACCTGCGCTTTACATCACATGAATGAGAAGCAATCAATTATTTTGCATTTCTTCCTGTCGTGCTCAGTCTTTAATAAAGGCTGATTCGCCTAACGTTTAATCATTGAGGATTCCATTAAGTACATTGAAAACCAATTACCACTAAAGTTTTCAAACTTCCCCAACCAATCAATGCTAATATTCAAGTTCAGAATCTACCTGCTCGAAAACAAAAGTTTTGACGTACTGCAAAGGATGTGGTAAATTGTAGGCGGTAAGACGTGAGGGCATTTGTGTGTTAAATTATACGAATTCGATTACGGAAGATATTATTATTATTATTTGAACGCTTTGAGTTAACTAAATACAAGAACAATCTAAAAATTATTATTCAAAAACAACGAAAGTATATGTACAAAAAGATAAATGCATTTCATTGAAAGGTTTCCCACTTGAGGATGAGGAGTAGTTTTATGAAAACATCAATGATTCTGTATTTACTCTTCTACTCTTAGATACATTTATTCTTCTACTTTTAGATACATTTGCTCTTTTACTTTTAGATACATTTACTATTCTACTATTAAATACAATGTGCATTCATTCTTCTGCTATTTGTAATAAAGCTTAGAGCCTAAAATCCATTTACAAGTGGAGGAAATAGAATCCGGATCCGAATGCTTTCCCAATTAAGCTACACCGACAACGTTTTCCCCTGCAGGTTTTCTGTCTTGACATGTGCGTTCTGGAACAGAAATCGAACCCACATCTTTTGATTGATTTCCGTTTGAGAATGTTACTGTTACACCACCCAGAACAAGGAACCTCCAAGCAACTCAGGATGTGTTTTGGGACTCAGATGAACCTCTCCGCCGTGCGCGAATCGAAGCATATATGATCATACGTGCTTCGATTGATCATGTATGAAGCATATGATAATATGCTTCGATTGATCAAACAATATATGAAGCATATGATTATACATGCTTCGATTCGCGTACGGCGGAGCGTTACATCTGAATCCCAAAACACATCATCAGTTGCTTGAAGGTTCCCTGTTCTGAGTGGTGTAACGGCAGCATTCTAATATATATCAGGTGATGCGTAACATCACAGCCTCTCCTTGACAAATGTCAACCCCGCCTTCTCGTGGTGCATCCTGTTCCCACTAAAGGGGATCTGACGACCGCCAATAGCGGTATAACTATACCATCGGGATTAGAGGAAATTCTATCCCACACTCACCAACCCGCTTGGCCAGCGTGGTGAGTTATGGCCAAACCCATCCAAAATGATTCCACAACTTAAATCTTGGCCCTCAATCTCCGGCAGCTGGAATGTACCTGGCCAAGGCAGCGGCCAGTGCGACATGAAGGCAGAGGGTGCTAAGAATCCCCGGAGGACCGGACTAGGCTGCCATCTGATGCTGACCTTGGCTACATATAATGGACGCTCCCTATCTTCTGATTCAAGGCTTCTTGAATTGGAAGAGGAACTACAAAGGATCAAGTGGGACATTGTGGGGCTAAGTGAGGTAAGGAGAAAAGGAGAAGATCTCATCGAACTGAAAAGTGGACATCTCTTCTACTATCGTGGGACAGATACTGGCAGAACTAGTGGTGTTGGATTTATAATAAACAAGAAACTGAAGGATAAAGTTGTAGAAGTTGAAAGTTCCTCTGACAGAGCTGCACGACTTGTTATCCAACTCTCGAAAAGATACCAGGCTCAGATTATTCAAACTTATGCACCCACCACAAGTCATCCTGAAGAAGAAATTGAAGAATTTTATGAGGAAATTTGTCATCTAAATAATAAAGGTAAGCAGCACTTGAAAATAATTATGGGAGATTTCAATGCAAAAATAGGGCAACGGCAACAGAATGAAACTTCAGTAGGTAAATTCGGTCACGGCAACAGAAACCAGCTTGGAAATACTCTCGTTGAGTTTGCAGAGGCAGAAGGGTTTTTCATCTTGAACTCCTTCTTCAAGAAAAAGCCACACAGGAAATGGACATGGAGACATCCAAATGGGACGACAAGTGAAATTGATTTTATTATGTGTAACAAAAAATTCGTCATAGAAGACTGCAGTGTGCTAAACAAGTTCAACACAGGTAGTGACCATAGATTGGTGAGATGTAAGATGCACCTCAACACTAAACTTGAACGTGGCAAGCTCATAAGACAAACAAAATCTATTGACATAACCAACCTTAAAAAACACCATAATACCTTCAAGTTGGAACTGAAGAACAGGTTCTCTGCTTTAGAAGGCCTAACATCGGAAGAAGTGGACATCTCTGAAGTTAACAGAAAAGTAACCAAAGCTCTTATGGAAACAGCAACAAAATTAGCTGGGTCTAAGAACAAGTTGCATGTAAACAAATTATCAGGAAAAACGAAAATGTTGATGCAAAAAAGAAGAGAGATGAGGACAACTAAAGAAGATGTGACTTCCAAAGTGGAATATATAGAGCTATGCAAGACAGTAAGAAAAAGTATCACTGAAGACGTAAGAAAATTCAACTGTGAACTAGTGAGGAAAGCAATTGAAAACAACCAAAGCCTAAAGATAGAAAAGGGACATCTCAGTAAGGGAAGAAAACAGATTATTTCACTGAGAAAAGAAGATGGTTCTGTAACAAGAAATAGAGGCGAAATTTTGACAAGAGTGAAAGATTTCTACTCCAAATTATATGAAAGGGATGATACATGCACTCCAGACATCATGAAAGATACCAGTACCAGAGTTCCTCCAGTCCTTCCAGAAGACGTTGCACATGCAATCAAGAACATGAAGCGGGGAAAAGCTCCAGGAGAAGATGGAATTACTGTAGACATCATACAAGAAGCAAGTGGAGAAATCGAAACAGTACTCGCCCAAATTTTCACTCGATGCCTTAATGAAGGAAAGATTCCTGAGGATTGGAACACCGCTACAATGATCCTGCTACATAAGAAAGGTGACATTGAGGATCTCGGAAACTACAAACCTATCAGCCTCCTATCAGTAGTTTATAAAATCTTCACTAAAGTTCTTTCACACCGCTTGAAGGTAACACTGGACATGGCTCAACCGAGAAAACAAGCTGGATTCAGGAGTGGCTACAGCACAATAGATCATATCCACGTACTGAGAGAACTAATTGAAAGAGCGAGGGAATATGAACTTCCATTGTGCATGGCTTTTATCGATTATGAAAAAGCCTTTGATTCGGTGAAACCATCAGTAGTTACAATGGCTCTGAAAACCTGCGGTATTGAAGATGCATACATTAATATTATTAATAACATCTATGAAAATGCAAGTGCAAAGATTCGGCTGTTTGAAAATACAACACACGTAAAAATTGGAAAGGGAGTGAGACAAGGTGACACCATATCTCCGAAGCTCTTTAATGCCACATTGGAGGTTGTTTTTCAGTCGCTGAGCTGGGAAAACAAGGGGATAAAGATTAATGGAGATTATCTAACCCACCTTCGTTTTGCTGATGACGTAGTCATTTTTGCAACTACCCCATCAGAGCTGCAGAGTATGATCCAGGAACTTGCTGACAAGAGTAAAGAAGTGGGATTAAAAATGAACTTTCAGAAGACAAAAGTGATGTTCAATGCTTTTACAAGAAATGAAGATTTATCGATTGATGGAGAAAAGCTGGTGATAACAGACACGTACGTTTATCTTGGACAGCAGATATCAAGTGAGGGTCACATTAATGAAGAAATTAATCGGCGTACAAAACTTGCCTGGAGAGCTTTTGGAAGAAACAGCATAATTTTCAAGAGCAATATGCCATTATGTCTTAAAAGAAAAGTGTTTGATCAATGCATCCTTCCAGTGCTTACGTATGGTGCAGAGACGTGGACCTTAACTAAAAGAGACATACAAAGGCTGCAGACAACTCAAAGAGCATGGAGAGGTGCATACTTGGTGTAACCAGGAGAGATAAGAAGAGGAACTCGTGGATCCGAAAAATGACAAGAGTGGAAAACATCATGATCAGAGTTAAATCCCTGAAATGGCAATGGGCTGGACATACTGCCAGAAGGACAGATCATCGATGGACAGCCGAAATTTTAGATTGGATTCCAAGGGACAGGAAAAGACCCAGAAGAAGACCACATGGGAGATGGGTGGATGAAATTCGAAAGTATGCAGGGGTGACATGGAGGAGACTGGCACAAGACAGACCGTTGTGGAGGAAACTTGGGGAGACCTTCGTCCAGCAGTGGATTGATAATGGTTGACAATGATGATGATGATGATGATGATATATATACACTGCTGGCCCCCAAAATGCAACACCAAGAAGGACACGAGATAGCAAAGCCAGATTTACTGGACACATAACAACAGATACAAAGATGAAACGATTGAGTTTACAGGCCCGTGCGACTTGCGGAACACGCAGACATCAATAGTTCGTTTGGCCCCCATGGCTGGCAATAACGGCCGCTACACGCCGCGGCATCGAACGAAAGAGGCTTTGGATGGGGGTATGTCGGTCCAGGCTGCTTCCATACGTTGACACAGTTCATCAAGCGTAGCCGCGGGTGGCGCTTGCCGTGCCACTCGGTTGCCGATCAGCGACCAGACGTGTTCGATGGGCGACATATCGGGAGAACAGCCGAGCCACAGCAGCAGTGACACCTGGTGGGGGCAGTGAAGAATTGTTGTACGATGCGTGCCACGTGCGGGCGCGCATTGTCCTGTTGAAACGTGGCCGCTGGCAGGTCCTGCAGGTAAGGAAGGACTACAGGCTCCAAAACGTCGGAGATGTAGCGGTAGCTGTTGAGTTTACCGGCGATGCGTACCAGAGGGGTGCGGGTGTCATATCCAATTGCGCCCCAAACCCTAACGCCAGGCGACAGACCGGTATGGCGATGCATAATGCAGGCGTCAAACAGTCTCCCGCCGCGGTGCCGTCACACGCGGATCCGACCATCGTGGTGTTGCAGGCAGAAGCGCGATTCGTCGGAGAAAACAATATGCCATTCCGTAGTCCAGCTGCGGAGTTCAACGGCCCACTGCCGCCGCACTCGCCGGTGGTATAACGTCGATGGTAATCGGAGCAATGGGCGCCGTGCGACAAGTCCCTGGTCCTGCAAAAGAAAGTCGAACGGCACGTGCTGACGCAGGTTGTTGCACAACACACCCTAATTCCTGCGCTAACGTTCGTGATGTGGCGGTACGAGCCGTCAATGCCTGCCGCACAACATGCCGGTCCTCTCGTTCGGTGGTGTGCCGCGGCTGCGGCAATCACTCATGTCGGTTCATCCGTCCCTCCTGCAACCACCGAATCCATGCTCGCCTCACTGTGGCTAGATGTCGTCCCACACGGGCGCCGATGTCTCGGTACGATAGACCGCTGTCGCGATAAGCCACTATTCGTCCTCTGTCGAACTCCGAAACGTGCTGGAATGACTGCCGTATTCTGCGACGAGGCATCAGGAAGCTTCCCACGCACAGGTCCGGCAGTACAACTCACTTCCACTACTTACACCCCGCCATCTGTACACCCTTCTTATAGTGCTTCTCAGTGGCGTGCCGGGCGCACATGATTTGCATATGCCCTGCAATGCTAATCGTTTGCATGTCCTCTCGCGGGCGACGCATGCTGCGAATTTCAGGCCAATCGGATGCTTCCTTCTTGGTGCTGCATTTTGGGTGGCCAGCAGTGTATATACATATGAAGCATATGATCATATGCTTTGATTGATCATACAATTAATTCATACACTCGACGTGGATCAGGGACACCAAACAGAAGTCATCGCTCTTTCCTACGTTAATAAGTGAGTCACGGAAAAATTCTTCATCGGCCGCCACCGGGAATCCAGTTACGCGCCGGACAGTTAATCACTTGCGTGTCTGGAGAATTCGAGGCAGCTGTGGTGCAGTAGTAGCATGTCCGGCGTGTAACTGGAAGACCCTGGGTTCGATTTCCGGTGGCGGCCGATGAGAATTTTTCCGTGACTCACTTATTAACGTGGAAAGAGCGATGACTTCTGTTTGGTGATCATACAATATATGAAGCATATGATCATATGCTTCATATATGATCAATCGAAGCATGTATGATCATATACAGTCAACCCCCTATTAAACGGACTGCGATTTAACGAATTTCGCGATTTTACGTACATTTTTTATGGTACGGATGGGACCACATTCAAATTAATGCTTGGTGTTTCCCGATTTAACGAACACGTTTCCTCAATTTAGCGAACATATTTTTTAAACCACCAAACTACCCAGGTAGCACAGCCTTGCAATCAAATGTAGGCCCAACATTGAGCCACCGACTTTTAGGAATAGAAGGCGGCGGTGGCTAGGTAATATTGTGCTACCTGGGTATGTTAACCAGCATTTTCACGTTGAACGTTAGCTAGAAAGAGAGCCTCGAGTAACAGGAAAATTTTACGCATGCAGTTAACCAGCGTTTCAAAGAACACCATCTGCGACACAGCTTGACGGAATCGCAAATCAGTTCGCCTTTTCTGCGACTATCAAGCGTAAGCTTCTTACAGGGGGGGGAGGAAATAACCAGCAAGTTCCAAAGGACCTACAACGTTTTCTTGCATGGATGGGAAGCAGGAAAAAAAGGCAGTATGGGGGAAGGAAATCTAGGGTACCCTGGGAGATTTCTGTTTACAAATACAGACAGAACAACAGCTTTCTGTGAACTTAGGGGACACACACTGTACGTCTTTCCCAAATTACGCTTCTTCTTTTCTTCTCAGTGTTAAATCTACAGGTCAAATTAAACAACACATCTCGTTATGCAGCTTAGAATACTGAAATCGCTATTTAAGAAGCTAAATGCTCGGAAAAAATCAACCATCCTATTTTTCTCGTAGTTTTAAAGTACGCTTAAATTTTGATGCTACATATTGAAATCTAATATCTACGAATTATGTATTTAATATGCAAAGTAAATGTGTACGTATTATAACATTTTTGATAATAAATTTCGTAATTAAAAATACTAAATAATATAAATAATTCAAATTTTACTGAAAGAAAGAGAACTTAGCTATTTACATACCTTTTTAAGAACACTAGCTTATTGCATTCGAAAGGCTTCCTCGATTTGGCGAATTCCACGATTTTAGGTACGGTCCCTCGAAGTTCGTAAAATCGAGGTTTGACTGCATATTTGTTTGTTTTTTATTGGAGGTTTAACGACCACCGCGAGCAACTCAATGGGCTATAAGCAATCGCCCGTCCCTAATTTAGGGTCAATGGTTCCCGGGAAGGGAGAAAGCCAGTGCCGCAAGACAAACACAACATCCATTTCTCAAAGGGGATTTGAACCCGGACCCCTTTTTGACGAATGATCAGAGGCCATTGCGCTTAGACCACTACGCCACAGGGGCGGCGATCATATATGCTTCGATTCGCGCAAGGCGGAGCGTTACATATGGGCCCCAAAACACATCCTCAGTTACTTCGAGGTACCTTGTTCTGGGTGGTGTAAAGGTAACATTCTCAAACGGAAATTGGGAGATGCAGTTTCGATTCCCCGTCAAGGACGATGTAATTTTCAAGTTTTCTGAGAAATGTCTACTTATATGATTAATTTGGCGTCCATCTGCTATTAACATTTATTTGATTCTTTAATGGTTACAGAATGAGAGCAGAAAATATTTCTTGTATCTGCTCTAGTTGTAAATTTTGACTAAAAACTTGAAATGATGTTTACTTTTGAAGCCAATGTATAAGATTTTATTTACAAAACACATCTACGGGGTTATTAGCAGTAGCTTAACGCGAGTTTCTCTTATCGAAATGGCTATGTGAACGCGACTGTAGGTATGTGGGTGTTCAAAACTTCATAAAATTTGTAAAACATTAACTGCCGCAATCCGAATTATTCAGTAAGGATGCTGTGTCTGTTAGTGGCCTTCAGAAACTGTCTC
The DNA here is from genome assembly GCA_039090855.1 of Macrothele yani. NCBI lineage: Eukaryota > Metazoa > Arthropoda > Arachnida > Araneae > Macrothelidae > Macrothele > Macrothele yani. The sequence goes on along the minus strand of CM076996.1, from coordinate 131,470,002 downwards.
GCGATTTTTCTTCTCCTTCGGTGCTGTCACAGGGGATTTGCAGTACAAACATCACCTAATGCAGAGGTGGGAAAGGGGTTGCCGTCCCCGGAGACATGGGATCTCTTTTATCTAATTATGAATGCTGCATAGAAACCCAAGGGACAGCAGACAGTTTCACCAGCTAACGTTTCCTCGTACGCCTATTGATTTATGTCTGGGTTCGCTGGCTGTTTTCAGGGGTACTGAAGAATAATTTCTCCGACATTGCTAATTTCTCTGTCGTTCTTTTGTGAAAAATGTGTTATCACCTTTCCCGTACAAAATCTTGGAAAAGTCATCAATCAATCCATGTTTGCTACTATGGTTGAAAAAAAAAGTGATTTCGTTGCTAAGTCCTATACAGGGTTACAAAGAAAGTCCGTGCTCAGGCCAGTATCTCACAAACTATGGCAGTTAGTGATTTTCTTCTCGTGCAGTTGTATAGGAAACCCCCTAAGGCGCACACAATAACACCACGAAGGATCCCCTCGCCCCCCTTTGGTGGAGTGGGGGTGAGAGGGCTATCGCTCCCCGCTTTGCAGATAGGGCCAAAAAAAAGTTAATTACAAACTTGTTCAGCAAGGCAAAAACAGTACATAAATGTTTTTGTCCCATAACAAAAGATAGAAGGGGACTCTCCAAAAACGGAAAGCTACCTGAGTCGCTGTGTCCGAAGCATATCTGCATGGATTTCAAATGTGCTTTCTGCTCCGTCGTCAGAATACAAAAATGTATGCCAACACTTCGTGAACCAGTGACGGTAAGTCGTAAGCTTTGTCACGTACGCAAGTCAATTAGATGTGCATACAGTTTTCCTATTGGATGAGTGTTTTTCCACTTTATGCTATTTCTCCTCGTTTCAGTGTACTTTTTACTGTATTGGATATCAAATTCTGATATTGAATATGGCAAGGAACTGCGTTTCATTTCAGAACAGGAACTGTTGATAAGGTTTGTAGGAAACATTTTCCTTTGTGCTTTCATTTACTTAGAACTTACCAGTTTAGATAAGTAATAAATTCTTGTCTAAATACTCTATTGTTGCTTCGGGATGTTGTGATTTTCTTGGGGCCACATTCCCTGTCCCCTTCCATCTTTTGTTATGGGACAAAAACATTTATGTACTATTTTTGCCTCGCTGAACAAGTTTGCAGTTGACGTTTTTGCTCTATCTGCAAAGGGAGGCGCGATAGCCCCCTCAACCCCACCAAACAGGGGGCGAGGAGATGCCTCATGATATTATTGTGTGGGCCATAGGGGGTTTCCTTTACAACTGCACCAGAAATAAATCGCTAACTGCCATAGTTCGTGAGATATTGGCCTGATCAAGGACTTTCCTGGTAACTGTATATTGCAATGCTTAATATTGGTTAAAAATAGCGTAAGGCCCATATATTGTAATTGCTCTAAAACATGACGTATTCACACTGCAAAATTTTGATGTCGGATGTGTTGCGCACTTTTTAAATTTTGGGTTGTCAGATAAGTTCGTTCGGTTTTTTTTTTCAATAATTGGAATCCTTATTTTTCATAAACAAGTTTTCACAAATCAGTCAACAATATATTCTTCATTGTTCACGATCTCTTGCCAACGTTCCACTAGGTTGTTAATGCCTTGACGGTAGAAATCCCCGGGTTTTGATTCGAAGAAAACATCCTCGACGTCGTTGTTAAACGATACGCCTCACTGTCTGTTGGAGAGCGACCGGAAAAGGTGATAATTTGAGGGAGCTAGATTGGGAGAATACGGTGGGTGCGGTAGAACTTCCCAACCGAGAACTTGAATAATAGTTTTGGTCAGATTAGCGACGTTGGGGCAAGCGTTGTCGTGTTGAAGAAACACACCGTGCCGCCGGTTGGGTCGTTTCAGCTGAACTGCCTCGTTCAGCCGGTGCATTTGCTGAACGTAAGGCTGTGCATTGATAGTGGTGTTCTTTCCGAGTAATTTGTAGTGGATTACACCTTCCCAATCCCACCAAACGTTGGGTCATGGTCTTGCGTGGATGCAGTGCGGCCTTGGCTCCATGTGTTGCTTGCTTGTGAGGACTCAGCTATTCTTTACTCTGCTTCATATTGACATAGAGACAACATTTTTCATCGCCGGTGACGATGCGGCAAAGAAATCTCTGTTGGTGTCCACGAGTAGCCTGGTGTCGAGCGATCAAACTGGCGGCGATAGTGGAGCGCTGGCATTAGTTTTTCGACCTTACCCATCGATTGAAGGTGACGGGCGACGGTATCATGAGAGCACCCCATTTGCTGGGCCAATTCCCTAATGAATTGACATGAATCCTCGTGGATGAGCTCATTCAATCCATCCTCATTGAACTTAACAGGTCTGCCGCAACGCGGAGAGTCTGTAAGGTCGAATTTCCCCTTCTTGAAGCGTGAATACCATTTCTGTGCATGTCTAACAGTACATATCGAATTAAAATGAAAATTAGTGACGAAACATGTCAGAAACTCGGATTTTTTAGACGGAGAGAGAGAGAGAGAGAGAGAGAGAGAGAGAGAGAGAGAGAGAGAGAGAGAGAGCAGGATAATGGTTCTTTTTTCGCTGGCAGTCATCTCGGTGTGTTTTATTCGATCGCGAAACTGTTTTTAATACTCATTGACGACAAATGCTATTCACACGGATGAGCTGATTTGCATATTATTTTTAAAGCATTATTATGCTTGGAAAGAATTCTCAATCCACTCGACACCCATAATACTTTATTTGTCCGTGGCGAAGGGATGTGTATGGAAGTGTAATTGTTCCTACTCTGATGTGCGGCAGTGAAACCTGGGTACTACAGAAGAGACAGTAGTTTATGAGAGTTCCTAATGTCTGTATGAAAGTGTAATTGTTCCTACTCTGATGTACGGCAGTGAAACCTGGGTACTACAGAAGAGACAGGAGCAGTTTATGAGAGTTCCTAATGTCTGTATGAAAGTGTAATTGTTCCTACTCTGATGTACGGCAGTGAAACCTGGATACTACAGAAGAGGCAGGAGTAGTTTATGAGAGTTCCTAAAGAACTCTCATAAACTACTTCTGTCTCTTCTGTAGCAGATTGGAAGAGGAGTGCAAGTTATTGTCTGCACAGTGGGCCAGGAACAAAAGGAAACTTAATAATGACCTTTAGAACCTCATCATATAAGAGAGGATTGACAGGGCCAGAACGAAGATGCAAACTGTTCGAAGGGTCATCAGGCTGAGATACATCTGAACTGGTAACATCGGGAACACTAGAAGAGTAAGAAGTAACAGAAAGATGTTTCACCTTTTTCTGTTTCACAGAGCCTTTGGAAGTATAAGTCCGTTTCGCAGACGAAGTTGAGGTGGAGGAATCCATTGGTGGATCTAGATGAGCACCCGAATCAGGAGACGAGAACTCAAGTTGCGCAGAGGAATCAGTATGCTCCCGATCAGCATCGGTGAACGCTGGAACATCAGCCGAGGCAGCAGGAAGGTGCGGCAACAGAGGAACATCAGACACGATCATAGTTGAAGTTCCGATATGCGAGAGACACAGAGGAGAGCCAGTCGGTCGGAGTGCCGAAGCACCACTCGACACATCTGAGTCGGCAGACGCCGCCGGAGACACATCAGTAGTGGATGACTTCGCTACTGACCCAGAAGGAGGATTCACGTCCGCACGGGGAGGAAGAGGAGGAAAGGGATCGTTGCCCTTGACTGGAAGGTGCGTCTGACGGAGATAAGGAGAGGTCGCGTCTGGCAAAACACTAGAAGAGAGGATGGTGGAAGAACCAATATGATCGGTACTGGGAGGCAAGCTAGAAGAAAGACCACGGCGTATGCGCACACAGGAGGCAGTGGTATGATCCTATGTAAGACAGTGCGTACAATAGTGAGTGGTGAAAACCTTGAAACTGTACGTGCGGGAGCCAATTTCTACAGTAGCGTCTGTAGGACAATCCGCCAAGGCATTCTCAGAGGGGAAAACGACCAACAACTGACGGCGAGGTCCCGTAGCATGTGCAAATCGGGTTCCGCGTGAAGCGTCAGAAAGGCGACGGACCTTGCCAATGATTTTACAAACATGATTGACAAGGAGAGGAAGCGCAATATCAGGCACTTCCTGTGGAACAGGATAGAACGTGATGTTCACCGGACGCTTGGAAAGAGGCGAAGGGATGAGATGATTTGTTCCAATCGAAAGCCGGTGTGCAAGAAAAAAATCAGCATTCTCCTTGTGCTTGAACTGCACTGAGATACCCCGAGGGGTACGAAAAATTCCGGCAATAGACGCAGACGACACATGTCCAGAGAGAGCCTCCATGTAGCGTGGCATAGTAGTATTTCATTTTTCATTTCATTTATTTCGTTATGGGGTTACATTTGACTATATTACATTTCAAAATTAATTTTATAACATATAGTGTTAAGAAAAACAACATATATAATGTGAATACTTATGTACAGGGTAACCATAGAACAGGAAATTGAGTAAAAGGCTATGTATGTATAGCCTGAGTGAATCCCAATTCCCCTAAATTACTCATATGTGGTCTGATTAATAAATTTTACCATATAATTTTATATTTCAATTTGCTAGCAAATAATTTTTAGTTGCTTTCGAAAATAATTATAATTATTAATATATGTTAATTGAAAAGGTAGGTTATTCCATAACATCAATCCCTGGCAACCAATAAATCTTTTTTGGGTTAAAGTGTTAGGCATTGGTAACAAAAATGCATTTCTATCTCTTGTTTAATAGTCGTGGCCTACAGTGTTCAGTTGAATTAAATGTTGATACCTATTCTCTTTTATCCTTTTATACAAGAATCCTAATAATCTAAATTGCTATAATTTCTCAATATCTAAAAATCCATAAGAATTTATCCGTGCCCCATATTCAAGTTAATTCCCCTAAAGTTATTTAAAATTCTGACCATCTTATTTTGTAATGATTGTAATTTCTATAAATTTGTCGTAGTAGTTTGTCCCCATACTAATAAACAATAAGTCAAACATGGATAAATCAGACTGTAGTACAACATTTTTAATGTTTTAATTGTTAAATTATTTGAAATTCTCGTAATTAAATACAATACCCCCGAAATTGTGTTTACAATATTTTGAATATTTATATTCCATTTTAGATTATCCTCGATTGTTATTCCCAAATATTTAATATTATTTACTATTTCAAGGGTACACTTCTCCCCACAAAAAGATGGTGGCTCAACAATCTGTCTATCTCCCTGTTTAAAAATCTAATTTTAGTTTCTTCAATATTGAAACACAGGCAGAAGGCAAGGCAGTAGTATCAGTAGTACCCAGGGAGGGCAACGAGGCAGAGGCAGAAGCTGAAGAAGGCAGCGCAGTCAAGTCCAGTGAAGGCTCCGGAGCAGGAGTACTAGGAAGCTGGGAAGGCATCTGAGCAGACACATCTGAGAACGAGAGTATATCAACTACCATGGACGTGGGATGTGTGACGTCACGTGCCCAGAGATGATAAGGAAAGACCGGAAGCCGCCATGTTGGCAGCTTCCAAACGTGAGCAAACGATATGAAAACGGATGAATATGAACTAATACAAGGACGAGAACGCCAGAAAAGTAGCTCAAAACGTACACAGTACCTTTAGACAGGCGTGCCTCGCAACAGGTGAGTGAGGGACGAGGTATTCCACACTAAAATGCATAAAATACTGGAGCCACGAACACTACGTCTGTCAAGAACGAGCAATGGGCTGGACATATTACCAGGAGAATGGACAATAGATGAACAACCGAAATTTTAGACTGGATTCCAAGGTACAGGAAAAGACTCAGGTTAAGACCACATGGAAGATGAGGAGACTGTACCAAGACAGTCCATTGTAAAAAACTTGGGGAGACCTTCATCCAGCAGTGGATTGATAATGATATATTCGAGTTTATAGCTCAAAGCAGATTTGGCAGGGTCGGGTCCAATCATGTGACTGCCAGGTCCAAAATTTTTGATCCGTTTCCAACTCTGATTTGTGGCAAACTCGCTCTGATCATATGAGGAATGAAGATGGGTTGCAGTTGTGTAATGTGGAGCAAAATTTTGTTAGTAAGGTAGAGACAAATACTCTTAGGTGTTTTCGCCATGTTGAAAGAATGGGTGGTGGGATGCTTACTAAGAGAATTTATTCAGCACAGGTGGCAGGAGAGGAAGACCAAGGAATTCATGGGAGGACCAGATACGGGAACGTCGGATTGAGAAAATGATAATGAATACGAAGTGAAAAAATGGCTTTTGTGAGACGTGTGATGGTTGCCAGTGTAGCCGAGCTGTGTGCCGAGACGGGCTGCTGGGACTCCTCCTCCTCTCTATGTTTACGGGCCTGGCCACCGGATTAAGAACTTGCTTGTGACATCACGCTAAGCGACGGGCATGTCCATGGGTAGCTGAAGACATCAATGTGAAAAAATTCATTATTTGCTTCAAATTATTTAAATTCATCAAACACAGGTCATCGCTCTTTCCACGTTTATAAGTGAGTCACGGAAAAATTCTCATTGGCCGCCACCGGGAATCGAACCCAGGGTCTTCCAGTTACGCGCCGGATATGCTTCCACTGCACCCTCTAAATTCTCTAGACTCGCACACATTAACTGCCAAGCCAGTGGTGTGTATGAGTCTGTCATTAATTATTTAAATTTCCTTTGACTGATGATTGTAAGAAGTTACTATATGCGCAAAATGTAAAATTTGTGTTAAAAAAATTACTGGCAAAGAAGGTTGAAGAGTTGAATGCAGTAAACGGAAAATTTTCAAAATGCAATCAAACTAAATTTGAACTGGGACTAAAGTGCGCTTCTGTGTTTTAAATATATTTTTAAATAACTACTCTAAGTTGAAAAATGACTGCTTAAATAACAGGTAAGGGAAAACAAAATATTCAATGTTTGCAGCAGCTATTTAATGATTCTGGCCCTCCTGTGTGCCTCACTAACAACGGGAATATCTCCAAATTTTGGCAAAGACATTTGATAATCATCATTACAGGGAAACTAAATCCTAACCCCAGTCTAGCTACACTAAACCCCATACAAGTAAATATATTTGTATCTTGATTTTTATATACCACTTGTATTTTCAATTTCCATTACATGTGTGGGAAGAAATTACCACGCATGCATGCATGTTCTAACACATGTTCGTAACCACGGGGAGCGATATCAGTACAAGATAAGTTTATTTTTCATTTATTTATTTCTGCGTGTATTGTGCTGAGAGTTGCACATTCTCAGTATTAATTTAGTTTAATTGGCAGCCTCAAAACTTTTTTCATTTAAAGCAAGAACCTCCTCTCCGTCATGGATGAAAGCTCTGACTGTCGTGGTCTGTATGTCCTGGAACATTATGCAGATAAATAGTGAGAAAAGGTTATATTTCTAATTCCTCCAATTTCAAAATAGACTAGGGGACGGGGGAGGCTAAGTTGTTAAAACCACACATAAATATAGACTTTTTTAGTGACTTTAGCATATTTTTAGTGAATTTCTTTTCCAAATACCTTTTCAGTATTAATTTAGTATATAGTTCGCCTCCCCTAGTCTTTTTATTTATTTCTGTGTATGCTGCAACATTAACCTGGTGCATCATTATTATAATTTTTCTTTTTGTGAATTACCTTTTCAAACATATTCTCAGTATATTAATTTTGGAACAGTCTGCCTCTTCAAATATATTATTTTTTGGATGAGAACAATGTAATTTGAACAGATTGAAGAAAGAACTCAATTTTAGAGGCTATTTTAGTAATTATTCACCGGTTTTTCTTTTACAGATGTAAATTTTAATCTAACTGTACGTCAACATACTAACAGATTGGATTTCAGTTATTTTCTGCTTCTGTTTAAAACTGTATTAACACAGCTTTTTGGTATAACCGTTTATATTCGTGCAGGGCAGAAACAGTGAGAAAGCGTAATTCCTGAGAAAGGTAAAACAAACGCAGTTTTCTTTCTGTTTTTTTTTCTTTAAATTTCGGTTGAACTGCTATGAGATGAAATAATTTACAGAAAACTAAAATATGGACTTTATTAAGCTTTTCCTTCAAGCATTAAGTACGACTGAATGCCCAGAAACGTATAGTGGTATAGCATTCTCGGTGCACAACTCCGTCCCTTAGCGTGACGTCACAAAAACGATGGCCAAGCCCGTAAAGAGAGGAGGAGTGAGTCCCGGGAGCCCTGGCCGAGATCGCTGTAAATGGTGACGTTTGATACATCAACAGTAAGTAAAATCTAGTTCTATCAGCTTTAAACTGTAATCTGGCAGATTCTCTTTCTTTGAGGAGCTACCTTCTGAATATAAAAAAAGCTTAATGTGCAAAATAACATATTAAAAATCCTGAAAGAAATACGGGATTACGCCATATACTACAAATTTTGAAGATGACAATTCGATTTTTGGCGTAAATGTGACAAGGATGGTAAGTCAGATAATATCCGAAAACCTGAAAATTTTCATCGTTCTGGAGCGTGACTCGAATCCGCGTCTCCCAGATAGCGCTCGGGTATGCTAACCACTACACCACCCAGAACGACCATGTTTCAAATTTCCGATTAATTTGAATATAACCATATTCTTAACATCCAGATTCGCTAAACATGAATGCCGGTTGCTTCGACTAGCGAATCCTGTGATGGTTATATTAAAATTAATCGGAAACTTGAAACTTGGTCGTTCTGGGTGGTGTAGCGGTTCGCATACCCGGGCGGTATCTGGGAGACGCGGATTCGAGTCCCGCTCCAGGACGATGAAAATTTTCAAGTTTTCGGATATTATCTGACTTACCATCCTTGTCACATTCACGCCCAAAATCGGATTGTCATCTTCAAAATTTGTATCATATTATAAATTCGCTACATTCAGTATGACGCCTCCGGATAATCTGGAACAAATCTAGTAACCATGGTCAAATGAGGAAAATATTTTGTCAATTTAAATCATTAGATTCAGTTTGGGCAAACTAGGGAATCTTTGTGTTCAACTGGCTTTTAAGAATTTCTGGTTAGTGAATAAAATGAAAAACTAACGTTAATCAGTTTTTGACCAGTTTCTCCGAAACAGAAAAAACTGAAGGCTTTAGGTATCATATAATATATGAGATTTCTTAGAGTTGGATGTATGACCCTACAATTAGCTCTAGCAATTAATTTGAGTTGTTCTGTATCTGCAGTCAGAGTTTGGAAAGTAAAAGACATAGAAACCGATTTGCTAACTTGTGACATACTACAGGGGTGAAAACATGTGTCAAGACGACAAATCTGCAGCGAGACATTCTGTCCGCGTAGCTAAGTTGGGAGAGCGACTTACTCCGTAGTGAGGGGACACGACTTCCAATCCCATCGCGGACAAGCTTGTGTTTTCACATCGGCGCCCGATTGAGGAAAATGGATCCACTGGCCGTAGGGTTCTTCGAAAAATGTGTGATGTTTGTTCCACACATTGTTTGGAATTAATGAAAAATTCCTACTTCGCTTCAAATACAAAAACCAAATGAAGAGGGGGATGATGTGACGTACTACAGAGGTGAAAACATGTGTCAAGACGACAAATCTGCAGCGAGACATTCTGTCAGCGTAGCTCGGTTGGGAGAGCGACTCACTCCGGAGTGAGGGGACACAGTTTTGATATCCGTCGCGGACAAACTGCTATTTTCACAAACTGTTTATGTGTTGATATTGCTCTGGTTGTAATGTTTATTTTAGTAGTTAGCTTTGTTTGTTAGGGATTAAATAAAGTTTCCAACTCCTACACCAATAAACAAAATTAACTCCGGAATTAAAAAAAATCAGTTGAACATGAATGACTATCAACACCATACACAGGAAGAAATATGATCACCAAGAAATGCCTTTGCACTCTCTGCGCTGAAAGCGCCCGGCTTATTGGATATTCAGACGACAACAGTGTGGGGATTTTCTCTGTACTCCATGATTTTCAGTGGAAACCTGAAGCCAATGAGCTTTATCTTCCTAGCAGCTAGGATGCCAGAAACGACCCAAAGCCTCAAGTATGTCTTCTTTTCATTCTTTCTAAACATTCGCTTATTTGGCTTCATACTACTGAAGAGCAAGTTGAAAAAAATATCATTTTGTAGACTGAAATAAATCGCTAAGCTTACAAGAGCCATGCGTTGAGTAAAAACGAACTAATCTGGAACTAAGCGTTGACGTGGACCTTGACTTCAATATAACTGAAGGTGACGGTGAAATGTAGGGAGTAAAAGCTTTTCTTCGGTTGCCTAATGCGGAAATAATGCTTCTGTTAATGGGAGGCATTATTGTAATTGCTTCCTTTTCTGCGATTTCTTTTTCTACTTTCCTTCCTCATCTTGTTTTAGTCTGTAGTTTCACTCACTCACGATTTCACTTCGTAATGAACTTTTACTGAAACAAACAACCAAATGAGGACTTTTTTTCACCTGGATTTATGTAATTTCTTCTGCGTGAAAAAGCAAAATGCCACCAGTGCAGTTAAATAGGTATGTGATTTCCCGTAAGAACTCTTGATGTATTTTTCAAAGAAAATCATGATTCTTTTTTTTAAATTAGCAGCATGTTTTGTGTAAAATATATATGTTGCATAAGTAATAAATGTAAAATTGGTGAAAGAAATACGGGATTACACTATATAATACAAATTTTGAAGACGACAGTCCGATTTTTCATTATAATGTGACAAGGATGGTAAGTCAGATGATATCCAAAAGCTTGAAAATTTTATCGTCCTGGAGCGGCACTCGGACCCGCGTCTGCCAGATACAGGGGCGCTATCTGGGAGACGCTGGTTCGAGTGCCGCTCCAGGACGATGAAATTTTCAAGCTTTTGGATATCATCGGACTTACCATCCTTGTCACATTAACACGAAAAATCAAATTGTCATCTTCAAAATTTTTATAAAATTGGTGTTCCCAAAACTAGCTGCGGGGTCTTAATCTTGGCGTTTTACGTTATACTGTTTAAAACTTTTTGTTACAGGGAGATAAGGAATTGGGTGTTTTTTCGTTTCTGTCCGTTTCGTTCTTTAGGGACACTAACCATATACACCGATGAGCCATTGCATTGTGAACACCCCCAGCCTAGAGAGATGAGCACGCCTGGAGACCGAACGGTGGTGCAGGTGAAGTTCACAGAGCAGTATATATACAACCCGAGGATTGGCTTTAGCTGCCGATTATCGGAGTTTGATAAGGGACAAATTGTGATGCCGCGGCGCCTCGGAACTACGATCTCGGAAACGGCGTGGCTTGTTCACGTGCCGCTGTAGTGAGTACATATCAAAAGTGGTGCACAGATGGCCAAACGGCGAAGAGTCGTCCAGCCGAGTGTCGTCCGCAGCTCATTGATGCCAGAGGGGAGCGGAGACTATCGCGCATTGTTCACAGCGACTGCTGGGCCACAGTGCGACAAATCACCAGCAGCTACAAAAGTGGTAATCAGAGCATTGTGTCACAGCACACAGTTCATTGCAGCCTTCTGCGCATGGGCCTGCATAGCCGAAGACACAGCCGGGTCCCCATGCTCACTGCATGTCGTCGCCTACAACACATTAAATGGGCCCAAGATCATCAAGATTGGACCGTGAATGATTGGAAGAAAGTGGCCTTGTCTGACGAATCAAGATTCCTGGTGCCTTACGTAGACGGCCGAGCGCGGATACGCCGATTACCAACGGCGGCTATGCCACTTGCATGCACTGTTGGGCGGAAACAGGCCGGCAGCGCCGGTGTTATGCTATGGGTGATGTTTTCTTGGGACACTTTAGGCCCCATTACCCCAATAACACAATCTCTGAGCGCTGTCAGGTATCTGAACATCGTTGCAGACCAAGTTCACCCATTTATGGCAACTGTGTTCCCTACTGGTGTTGGCCATTACCAACAGAATAATGCGCCCTGCCACACTGCCAGAATCGTCAAGGAGTGGTTCGAGGAACATGCTGGTGACTTTCTGTTAAAGCCCTAACCTCCAAATTCACCTGACATGAACCCAATCGAACATTTGTGGTTTGACTTGGAAAAGCGAGTTCGCGCTAAATCACCACCACCCCGAAACGTACGGGAACTGTAGGACCTTCTGTTGACATTATTCAACCAGATACCCCACGGTACCTATCGCCATCTCATTGAATCGATGCTTCGCTGATTGGCCGCTGTTTTGCGGGCTAAAAGGGGTCCTACAGCTTATTAGGTAGGTGGTCATAATGTAATGGCTCATCGGTGTATATGCATACAGATAGATAGATACTGATATATAGAAAAATATATGTAGTTTGACTAAAAAGTAAGCTTACACCAGGGTGTGTTAAAAGTTCGTCCCAATTCGAGCTACACATAATGTTGGAAATCCATTCCACTGCGAAACGCGCGTGTTGGTAGCGTGATGACGTGCATTCGGCACGTAGCCACATTGAGTCATCAAGGGAGCAGAGGACGGAAGTCGATAAACGTGATGTTCGGGTGATTCGAGCCACCCCGGTGGCGCAATGGTCTAGACGCTGGCTTCTGACCATTCGTAGGAGATGGGTCCGGGTTCGAATCCTGGTGAGGCATGGATGTTGTATTTGTCTTACGGCGCTGGCTCTCTCCCTTCCCTGGAAGAAGTGACCCTAAATTTGGGACGGGTGACTGCTTATAGTCCATCGAGTTGCTCATGGTGGTCGTTAAACCTTCAATAACAACAACTACAGCTACAACGGCTGATTCTACTCCATTATTGGGCAAAGGGGTTAAACGCGGCATCAGCAGTGAGAGAAATTTATGCAGTTGAAGGCGAGTAAACGGTAGACAGCTGTACTGCGCGAAAATGGTTTCGGCGCTTTGCTGCTGGATATACCAGTCTCGAAGACAAGCCAAGGTCAGGACGTCCAACGACTACCAACATTGACGCCCTGGTCGAAGCTGTTACAGCAAAATCCGGTATTAGTGCACGACTATTGGCAGATGAGGTAGTGTCTTCCCAATCCATCATTGTTTGTCACCGGCTCCAGCTAAGTTTCTCTTCTAGATTAATGGGTCCATCCACATTTAACCATCTGGCCACTTCAGTTTGAGACTGTGCTACTTCTAATCTCCCCCTATAGCTCTCAGCTGCTATGAATCATATGAACGAACTCTCTGGGACATAATGACGTCTGCACCTGAAAGAGCAAACCCCAAGATTTCCCAGGTATTAGAACCCAATCGCTTATACAGAGATTCCACTTGTATGTGGCGTATGCAACTTTTGCTATCTGGTGGCTTTCTATAGCGCCGATGTTCATTTATTGGCCAGAGATTTGCTGCTTTACATAATCGGCTTCTCGTGTTTCAGTTACGTGTGATTTGGGCGAGGTTGGCAGCACATTTGAGGTCAGAGTGAAAGTGACGTATGACTGTAATAAGAACGATGGATAAAAAGGACGATACAACAGTTGCTAGGGTGGATGTTTGTGTGTAGACGTTGAATTAGATAAATGTAATCTGATATCGCCTGTCTTATATTGTGGAGTTCTACTGAAAATCGTGCTGGACCAATAAAAGGTTATCGTAAGTCTGACTTCTGTTTATGTTTCGTCTGGCCGTAAAATCTTAATTAGGAACTATTGCATCGTATTCTTATTTAGTTCAACATTCCTTAGTTATGGTTTTAGACATAGAGTAACACCAATCTTGCTCACGAAAAAGACATTGCCTTATAGGTGTTTCATAACAACTAGGTGAAGAATCTGGTTTTCAGCTTGCGCATACGTTGGAGTAATGTGAGACTGGCATTACTCCACCTTATACTTTGCTGTACTGTAAGACTTCATAGATAATATAATGGATGCCACCGAATAACATGCCAAGATAAAATGCAATACGACACAAAGTTATACACCTGTCGTCCTGAATAATTTCTTCAGTTTGTCTGCGTTAATTTCCTTTTAGGAGCTTTTGGGTTGTCGGAAGAGTTATGACGTATTTAAGCCATGTTTTGCAAAGGTAATTTATTGATAGAAAGAATAACGATCAATCAATGATATAATGCCCGATTTGATTGATAACATTTTACCATCTTTCAGGGAGCTGCAGAATGCCTCGTTCATAGAAGGACCTGTCTTTCGTGGCGAAAAACTCTACAAGGTGCTAATTTACAGCCTCATCTGAATTGAACGTTATACCACGCAAGGACTGTTGAAGAGAGTGAAACAACTGGAAGTCTGACGGTGCAAAGTCAGGCGAGTATGCTGGGTGTGGTAACATATCTCACCCAAGCTCCAATGATTTTTGGCGGGTGATCAAACATGTGTGTGGTATCGTGTTGTCGTGATGGAACACAACACCTTTACGATGAACGAGCTCTGGACGTTTCTGGATGATGGATTCGTTCAAATTGTCCATTTGCCGACAGGCAAGTGGACAGTTTGAACGAATCCATCATCCAGAATTGATTGTTTCGTTCCGTGGTAGGAGCTCGAAAAACACGACACCTTTAAAATCCCACCACATTGATACCAGAACCTTCCGCTGATGAATATCTGCTTTGGATGTCGTTTGAGGCGAAGCAGCACGTCGGAACCAAGACCATTTGCGCAGCACATTGTTGTACACCATCCACTTTTCGTCACCAGTTATCAGTCGCTTCAAAAAAGGATCGTTTTCCTCACATTTAATGAGCATATCGCAGATGTTTATACGCCCCGTCAATTGAGCCTCTTTGAGTTCACGAGGAACCCACACATCGAGCTTGCTTACGCATCCCAGCTTCTTCAGGTGGTCGTGAACGCTTGAATGATGGATGTGCAATGAGTCTGCAATCTCTCGTGTCGTGTAACGTGGGTTTGACTCGATCAATGCCTTGATTTGGTCGTCATCAACATCGGTAGGCCTCCCGGACCGAGGAGCATCGTTGAGGTCAAAATCCCCAGCACGGAATTTTGCGAACCACCGCTGGCACTGACGTTCTTGTAGAGCATTATCACCGTACACTTTACGCAACTGTTCACAAGCTTGACGCGCGTTCTTCCTTTTATGGAAGTTAAACAGTAAAATATGGTGGAAATGCACAGTTTGGTCTTCCATCTTCAACTTGATGTCAAATCTCCGCAAATCAACCAAATCGCTCACTATTAATTTCAGACTGCAGCTAGAACTAGCACCTGGTTAATGCCATAGCGATAACAGAGCATGCCTCTAGTACTTCCAAAACCGTCCAAACGCCATCTGGTGCCAAAATACGTCATGACTTTTCCGACAACCCAATACTTCGACAGCCACTGAGATTGCCGTCAGTCTATTATCCCTACGGACAGCAAACTTTCAGCCCCATTCAGCAACATGTTGACGCGACATTACACATTCCTCATGCACTTCATGGATTTCAGACAGTAAAGCATTTTTGCCCTACCTTCAAAAAAGGGGGAATTGCTCCTCGAACCTCTTTGCGAAACGAACGTTCTACCCTAATGGCCATTTGAACTGCCACAACGCAGTGCAATGTGTGCATGCGTCATCAGACTGCGCACTACTGCTATTCAGATACATTACTATGTATACTCTTTATTGATTCACTTCCTGCATATGGGCTCATTTTATGATCTACCTCGAAACATTCTTTTTCTTTCTTTCCAATATTTTGTTTATTTATTTATACTGTTACATAACATAAGAATATTACAGTAAATTGTTGATTCCAAGGCTATTAAACAGCAAAGAGAACAAGAGAAAAGGCCTCTTCCCTTATTTCCCTCAAAAGTATGAGGAAAGTGAGTTTGGTTTTATCGGGAATTATTTTTAGTAAATAATTTGTATTATGATTTGGATTGAATTAAAGGAGATATCATTTATTTTTAAGTGTTTTTTAAAAAGATTTTGGTTATTGATATTTGTTAAATCCAAAGGCAACGAATGCCAATAATCTGGGCGAGCATAATTTAAATTTTGTTTTAATAGCTGAGTTTTAGACTGTATTGGGCGGCGGTAATCTATTTTTTGTTTGGTAGTTGTGTCTATTGCAATTAATTTCAATTAAATCTATATACAAATTGTTCTTAAGTCTCTGAAACATTATTTTGTCAAAGTCATAATAGAAAAGTTGATGTATTGTTAGTGTTCGGAAATCATTCGGGTGAACTGGAGGATGCAGATATGGATGTATGTGTGTAGTCATAGTAGTACTTCGTTTTGAAAGTAGGTCTATTAATCTAATATTCACTCACTGACAATGAAATTTGCGCACCGAGAAGGAAGCATCAGACTAAACTGCAATTGTATGGACTTGATGATACAGATGAATTATACACACGATGGCAAAAACAGAGCTGCAGGACATTTACAAAAGGTTCTGTGGCACGCAGTCCCGTCATCTTCAACAGCGCGTCGCACCGCCACATGCGGCGATACATGCTGCAATACGGTCTGGCATGGAGGCGAACTGAAGCCTGATGTTGCCCTGCGGCAGACTGGCCACCCGTGTTGGATGGTGTGCTCCAAGTTACGGACAGTGCAGCACGGCCGCAGCTGAAGTTTGAACTGGTCTCACACATGCTTGATAGGGGACATGTAAGGGGAGCGTGCAGGCCATGGAAGTGTCTGGACAAGGCGTAGGCAGTCCTGGGCAACCAGAGCCGTGTGCGGGTGGGCATTGTCCTGCTGGTATAGCGCACCTGGGATCCCGGCCAGGAATGGGAGCACATGGAGCCGTAGGATCTCATCCACATACCGCTGGCCCGTTAATGATCCACGTACCACTACTAGAGCAGATCGGTTATCGTAGGCAAAGGCTCCCCAGACCATAATGCTTGCAGTGGGGTAGGTGGTGTGGCGCTCGATAGTGAGATTCTGCCGTTGACCCGGGGACCTCCATACCCGGACACGATGATCATCTGTCCCCAAAACGAAGCGGCACTCATCGCTAAAAACCGCACGTTGCCAGTCTCCGGCGTTCCACATTGCTCTGGCCTGGCACCACTGCACACGGAGCCGGCGATGTTCTGGTGTTAATGGCTGCACACGTAATGGGGCGATCGGATCGCAGATTCGCTTTCGTGAGGCGTCGGGAAATGGTTCGTGGGCACACAGGAGTCGTTACATCTGCCTGTATAGTAGACGGGTCCCCGTGGGATCTGTTCGTGCCTGACGCACGATCCGTCGATTCTCTCTGCCGGTGGTCCTCCTGGTCCGTCCATAGCCGCTCCGCCGTGTGGCAGTGCCGTCACGTGTCCACTGTTCCTAACACAGTCGGAAGGTATGGTCGGAACGATCCACGTGGCGGGCTATACGGCGTGTCGACCACCCTGCGGTTTCCAGCCCGATAATCAGGCCTCTCTCAAAGTCCGTAAGTTGGGTGAATCGACGTCTTTGGCGTCTACCCGGCATCCTTGTCACTCTGTGCCCTTGCTTGCGTCGGCCGGTGCGTTTCGCTTTCATGGGGCATCGACTACACGCCGGTTTATAAATCTGCCAGCTCGTGCTTGCAGCGCCACCACAGAATGTACGGTCATGTGCACTCACACCAAACGTGAATCACTTGCATACTAGCACGCACTCTAGCTATTTGCAAAGTTTCGCGGTTGTAGCATATTTTTTAGGTGCGCAAATTTCATTGTCCGTGACTGTATTTATTTTGTAATAGCTGTAATTTATTTTAATTTGTTTTAGCTGTTTGACCCGAAGATAAAAAGCAGTAGTTAATGTGAGTCTGAATTTTTGAGTAATACAAGAGAATTAGTGTTTTAACTGAAATTGTTGGTAATGTTGTACTAATGAGACCAATATTTCTAGATAATTTATTCGAAAGTATTTCTATATGTTTAGTCCATCGTAAGTCAGGGGTGAAATTTACTCCCAAACAATTAAAATGTAGTATTATTTCAATTATTTTATTTTCTAATAATAGATTTATAGTATGGCCTTATTTAGATCTCTGTCTGGAAAAGGCCATAGCTTTAGTTTTAGAAGTGTTAATTATCAGTTCATTAGTAGTTAGCCAATTTGAGTATAGCTGTAAGTGAGTAATAATTTCATTTATATTGTTTCCCCTAAAAAGTAATGTTTTGTCATCTGCATACAGTATGACATCGTTTTCTGATGTTATGCTAAATATATCACCAATATACATATAAATCGAATAACATGGGTCCCAAAATCGATCCCTGAGGGACTCCATAATGCGATTGCTATAAAGTGGATTGGAATTTATTACATACATACATAAATACATACATATCATTAAGCTGTACTCTGAGATTCAGAGGTTAGCTCCTCAAAGAAAGAACATATGCCAAGTACACATTTAACTGATAGAACTAGAATGTACTTATTTTTGGTGTATCAATTGTCTCCATTTGCAACGATCTCTGCACACCGCTCGAGCTTCATTAACATCCATCACACGCCGCACATAAGATCTTTTGTACTTCATACTCATAATCTTTTTCTTAAGAAGACATTCCTGAATCTGGTCCTCCCATGACTTCCTTGGCCTTCCTCTACCTTTCTTTCCTGCCACTTGGGCTGAAAAAATTCTCTTAGTCGGCACCTCATCACTCATTCTTTCAACATGGCCAAACCACCTAAGAATATTAGTCTCCACCTTACAAACAACATTTTGCCTCACATTACACATCCGTAACACATCTTCATTCCTCACATGAGCAGCGCGTGTCTTACCACAACCTCCCCACCCCCGTAAGTAATGCATCTCCCCAGCACACGAACGACTACTGTCTGTTCTGCAGTACCCATGTTTGACTGCCGTACATCGGAGTAGGAACAATTACACTTTCATACACAGCCATTCGGGAATACTATAAGAACCCATCATTTCTGTGAAATCCTAGTAAGTCAGCTACGACTTTCGATGAAGAATTCACTCACCTATTAATTTCGCCATCTAATTTGTTCTCTCTGTCAAACATACTTCCTAAATATACAAACTCGTTCATCTGGCCAATCTCTGTGCCAATAAGGCTTATCTTGCTTTCAGTACGAACAGTTCCTCGCTCAGAAACCATAACTTTGGTTTTTCCCTTATTTATACTCAGTTTGTATTAAATAAGACTGTGGGCGGTCTAGTGAGAGATGGGTTTGCCTCCTCGGGGCGATCCATGGGCAACAATGGCACACAGAACAACAACAAGGATCTCTGTGAATCTTGGAGAGGTACCAGCTTGTTTTGTGTGACATTGTTGGCGAAAAGACCCCAACTCACTGGGTTATGTTCCAGAATCCTTAGGTAGAATAACCGCTGGAACCTTCAGCTATGGGCTAATCCGCCGCACTGATGTACTTTCCTGATTACAAAGACTCAAAGAATTAGAATTGATTAATCTGTGTATTTTGTTATCTTTTTTACGCTTTCCAACCGTAGGTTGAAGAAGCGTATATGCTCCAGCTTTGTCCAACCGTCTGTCTGTCTGTCTGTCCGTTCGCACGATAACTCCCGTAAACATGGTTCGATTTCGATGAAATTTTAGTATGTGGTAAGGAACCATCTGGGGACGAACCCTATTGAAAATAAACGAAATGGGTTCAAAGGTCAGGACATAGGAGCAGTATCCATTCCACTGCCCTTATGCGTCATACCTTGCGTACAAATGGTTCGATTTCGATGAAATTTTAGTATGTGGTAGGGAACAACCAGGGAAGGAACCCTACGGAAAATGGGTGAAATGGGGTCAAATGTCAGGACATAAAAGGTGATCCATTCCATCGCCCTTATGCGTCATACCTTACGTAAAAATGCTTCGGTTGCAACAAACCTTTATCATGTTGTTCCGGAGGCAAACTGAACCAATTCTGTTTAATATAATCAAAATGGGATGAAAGGTCAGTAAATAGGATTAAGATTTATTCCACAGCCATTATCGTCAAAACTTGAGTAATAAGTTGAGTAATGATTTCTGGTATATTGGAAAGCGTATCATAATCAATGCATTGCATGATTTTACTAACTTGTTTACGCTTTCCAACCGTAGGTTGAAGAAGGGTATATGCTCCAGCTTTGTCCGTCTGTCTGTCCGTTCGTCCGCACGATAGCTCGCGTAAAAATGATTCGATTTCGATTAATTTTAGTATGTGGTAGGGGACCACCTGGGGACGAACCCTATTGAAAATGGGCGAAATGGGGTCAAAGGTCAGGACTTAGAAGTGGGATCCATTCCATTACCGTTATGCTTCATCACTTACGTAAAAATGCTTCGATTGAGACAAAACTTCATGTTGTTCCGGAGGTATACTGAACCGGTTCTGCTGAATATCATCGCAATGGGGTCAAAGGTCAGGACACAGCATCGAGATTTATTCCACAGCCATTATCCTCATAACTTCACTATAAATGCTTCTATTGCGACAAAACGTTAGTATGTTGTCCCGGAGATATACTGAACTGGTTATGCTGAATATCATTGAAATGGGGTCAAAGGTCAGGGCACAGGAGCGATATTTATTCCACAGCCGTTATTCTCATAACTTGAGTAATAAGTTGAGTAATGATTTCTAGTATGTTGGAAAGCGTATCATAATCAATGCATTGCATGATTTTACTAACTTGTTGTTAAAATTTTTTAAAGTAAAGTATGAAGCAACCCCCTTTTTCCAGAGTATATATAATTTATGCAATCCCCTTTTCGCCAGAGTATGTAATTTATGAAAAATTCATGTGTAAGACATTCATTTAAGTATAGTTACGAAAAAGCTGTTATCATGCGAAATCTTTAGCTATGTAAGTTTTTCAAATGGCAAGGGTGTAGGAATATTCAGATCCAGATAATATGACTGCTATCGTATTGCAAGCCAAATTGGAGTGATGCTGCTATCGATCTCAATGTGCAGAAGTATTTGTGACGTATATTCTAAATTAACTTTCCTTTTTAGCTTCTTTCCCTATGTAAATCTTGAGTTTGTTCTCAGTTATACTTCACACTTAACGTGATATCTTTTCTCTCAAACGAATACTGTTGGCAACATAATTGAGGTTGAATGAACGTTACGTATGCCTGTTATTAGATAAGAACCAGATATATAAACTACGATAAAACAGTTGCTTGTGGAGCGTTGTGGAGCGATTAATGTAGAGCGTTGTGGAACGTAGCGTTGTTGGTGTGTGGTGTGTTTAATGTGGAGTGTTGATACCGATATGTTATGTTACGATGTGTTGGAGAAAACATCTTGAATAAAGCATCATTTCCGTAAGTTTGACTTTTGTTTTTAAATGTTTCGTCTGGCCGTTAAGGTTTAATTTAGGAACTTTTTCATCGTATGGTGATGTTTTAAAATAACGTAGCAGTACGAAAAGACGTTTACGTTATATATTAGGAAATTGCTCGTAAATTTCTCCCTTTGTACATTCCACGTGCAGCAGAAATTTAAATCCTTAAATATGTTTACAAGCCTGCAACTGCCCGGTGGTCTAGTTTCTGACACTGCTGGCCCATAGGTTGGAAATCCCGTAAAATAAGGTGCTGTTTTTGTCCAAGTGCTCTGGATTAGTCCTTTACCTAAAGTCAGCAACCATAAATCAGAAATGGGTGATATCTAATTGGCTTCAGTGCTGATACGATTCATTAGAACACCCTAAAAGTAGCATCAAGTTGGCTTCAGCGTATCACACACTCATCCGGGATTTGCGTAAGGTGAGTTTTCACACGCTATGATAACAAGAAAAAAATTGCCTTTGCAGTTAGGTATGCATAAAGGATAAGCTTCATGCAACCGTTAATTCACTGGGGCATTTTAGAGCGGTTTGAAATCAATATCCACTTCAACGAGTTTTCCTTATCGTAAAACTTTCCGCATTCAACCTGTGTTTCGGAGCAAACTGCCATTTGTGAGCGTAGGCACTTCACAATTTCTCTTTTTACTTGTGAGACTCCTCGTTTTCAGTAGTAAGCCAACTGTTCATTTCACTCCGTTAGACACAATTTCATATTAGGTTTTGGCAAATTGCACATCACCGTAAATATTCGGACATTAATGCTTACAAACCATGTCAAACGAGCTCGTTATTTTCAAGCTTGAGCTGGCATGAATTACATACTTTTCACAAGGAAGCAAAACAGAAAAATCAAGAATATTTACAGAGTGAGCAACTGTTTCTACATCAGTAATTAAAGTAAATAAATAATGGTATTCAACTCAACTGCATATGGAGAAATACCTTGAAAATCTATTAAAATTTTTCAGCGTGTTACAAAACCATGAATGTGTCTGACTAACTCATTTTTAGCACGTCTTTTGCAATAGATCATGCCGTATGTTTGTCCGTCAGTCCGTCTGTGGACACAATATCTCTGCAACTAATAGTACGATTTGAAAAAAAAAACTTTTTGAATTAGGAAGCTTGAAATGAGCAAATAATGATCCTTCATTTCGTATTTTTTTTTTCACGATGTACAATTTTGCCGCTAGAGGACGTAAATGCAGATGATATCGAATTCAAAATACGATTTATTCCATATATTTGCTTCTAAACGTCTGACTGAAAAAATTATTTTACTTTCGACTCCACGTATGCGGAAGAATATTTTAGATATAGTCACTTTTTCAAGTTGCTCATAGATTTTCCGCTAGGGGGCGTAAATTAAACTACGTTTCCTTCGATTTCCCTGCTTCTAAAACTCCGATTTGAAATATTCTTTCTGCGGCGGATACATCTCCAGGTGGGAAATATTTTGCATATAATTTCTAATTTTTGGTAAAAAATTGTGCGGCCGCCAGGAGGCGTAAGTGTTAATTTCTGCTTCTGTTGCATTTGCAGCAAAACTTGAGCTTCTAAAATCTCGATCGAAAAATTCGTTCGCGAACCGTTACCACTCACGTCGATAAACATTTTCGGAATATTTTGTTCTTAAAATAATGCATGGTTTCCCCGGCAAGGGGGCGTAGGTGTATTAAGTATCCCATGCTATAACTTAAAGTTAGTTTTATCGATGTACTAATGATCATCCTTGGGAATACATTAATTGCGAAGAAAATATGCTAATAATTTTTACCATTGGAAACATAAGGCAGAAATTTTAGGTGGAACAACTTTAAGCTTCCCCTTTATTTCAGAAGGAGAACGGAGATACTGCAGTTTTAAATTCCCCATCTAGTATGTTTTAAAATTTGCTGTCCCATGCACTTTTGAAAGTCACAGAAAATACTTTCATCTGAAACAGTTACGTCAGCAGTTCTTTCGGTATGGCATTCTGTATACAATAATATCATGTACAGCATTTTGCTTCTACCATTCCTATTTTTTCTCCCGTTTTACCGACACTTGGTCTTTTTGATCAGGCCTGGAAGACACGCATGTCAGCATTATCACTTTCATCCTTTGCAAATGTTAAAAAACCTTCTCCGACGGATATTAGACAGAGTGATGTGGAAGTCACGCAACCCGCACGATATTATTATTATATTTTTTTTATCTGTAGTAATTTCCTCTTCAGCCAAAATGAGCAGCTTAACAATAGGACTTTCAAACTCTTGATTCTGAATAGCTCACCCAATCATCATAGAAAGCATAACCTTGAAAAGCTAACGCTTTCTTTCCATGGCGTGCTGAAAATGCAACAATAGAACGCTTTTCTCATAGAAATAAAAGACCCAGGAAAACAACTACCACACCTTGAACGAACTGTGCAATACAGGGAACACAGTATTTGGTAATAAGCATTACGAACATGTTCATTGCGTTAAAACATTCGTAGCAAATGTAGTGGCTTGTTCTGTTAATAAACTAAAGTATTATGAAATCATAACATCGGACTTCAACGAAGAAAACACACATTTACAATGTTACCTGTCGTTTTAAATTCACATGGAATCTTCTAAACGATTTCAAGGCAATGAATTATTGTTTTCAGCAACAAACAATTGTCCATAACTTACTTTAGGGAAAATTGAGAAATGTATGTGAGAGCATTCAGACTTCCTTTTTTTTTAAGATAAACAATACTCAAGGATCACGAATAGACTCATTGTCATAAAACTCCGTGCACCAAGGAGGCGTGGGATTGAAATTAGATTTTAGTAGTGAGATGGTACCTACCAAGGACAGAAGTGATTACAATATCACAGCAGCGATTTCCTGCGGACATACGGTATACATTCCGGTCAGCGTTAGTACCGCGTCGGACCGCCTCGTGCTCGGATACATGCGGTGATATGGCCCGGCATGGAGTCAAAGAGACGCCGTATGTTATCCTGAGACATATTGGCCCACACTTCTTGCAACTGACGCTCTAAATCGCGAACATTGGGACATGAAGAAAGCTGGGGTCCCATCTGGTCCCAGACGTGCTAGATGGGCGAGAGATCAGGCAATATGGAAGACCAAGGAAGCGCCGAAGCATGACGTAAGCAGTCGTGGGAAACCCGGGACGTGTGCGGACGCGCGTTATCTTGTTGCAAAATGGCTCTGGGCCTTCCCACCAGGAAAGGCAGCACATGGGGCCGCAGGATCTCCTGTACGTGGCGCTGGGCTGCTAACGGCCCTCAGATCACTGCGAGGGAATTCCGGCTGTCATACGCGATGGCTCCCTAGATCACCACGCCTCCAGTTCGGGACGTGAGCCGCTGTACACTGAGGTTGGGATTGAAGAGCTCACCTGCGGTCCTCCACACTCTGACACGGTGGTCGTCCGTTCCATTACAGAAGCGGGATTCGTCGCTGAACACTATACGACGCTAATCCGTACACACCACTGCAATCGACGCCGTCGATGGTCAGGTGTTATTGGCAGAAAACCTAAGTGCCGTCGAGAGTGCAGATTCCTCTGCCATGCGTCTGGAAATGGTTCTGGCGGACACAGGAGTCTCTTGCACAGCCGCCACATGTCTCTGGATATTAGACAAGGACGTCATTGCATCTGTGCGTGCCGCTCTCACGATCCCACGGTCCTCTCTATTGGTGAGGTGTCTGGGTCGTCCACAGCCAGTCCGCTGTGTCTGGGTACCTTCCCGTGTCCACTTCACTCAACACGATCGCACCGTACTGTCCGACCGACCCCAAATGGCGGCCGATTAGGCGCGCCGGCCACTTTGCCTCTCTCATGCCACCGATACGGCCTCGTTCAAATTCCGTCAGTTGCCCGTATGTACATCTACGGCGGCTCTTTGGCATGTCTATCGCTCAGGAATCTGACCTGACTCTTACCCTGAACATCTGCACTAATGTGGAGTCCCCTGCGCGGGGCCTTATAAGCCCCAAGTATTGCGATTGTAGCGCTGGTCTTGAGCGCGCGGGCATGCGGAAACGCACGAAACTATAATCATTTGCATGTCTGCCCTTCTCGTAGCTATTTGCCAAGTTTTGCGTTAATCGCAGGGTTTTTTCTTGGAGCTCGGATTTTCATGACAATGAGTGTACAACAAATTAATGAATTTTGGTACAACATCTGTTGGTTTTTATTGGTGTAAAGCCAACTCCTTCTCTATGAAATAGGTTGTCGACTCTTTTTATCCAACAATAGGCCTTATAGGGTATCCAGGTTTATGGTGCTTCAAATCAGTGGTTCCCAATATTTTTGCATTCACGAACCAGGAAAACGTTGGAGAAACGTTCGCGGACCGGAAAAACGTTGGAAAAACTTTCGCGGACCAGCAAAACGTTGGAAAAACTTTCGCGGACCGGCAAAATGTTGGAGCCACTTTCGCGGACCGGCAAAATGTTGGAGAAACTTTCGCGGACCGGTGATGCCGAAAAAAACCTTTTGGCTATTTTCGAGCATTTAATTTCGTAATATTCTATATTATAATGATCACTGCGTACAGTCCATAATTTATATACCAGATTATTCCATGCCACCTACTTACAGCTAATATTTTAATCTGTTAATATTGTTGCTGCTGATTTTTGGGTACTAAAAGTGAGGCAGAGCGCTTCTTCTGGAATGCAGATAGGAGGCCCTCTTAAAGGAAGCGCATTTTTTCAGTTTGTGTGGCATAGGACGGGCCGAGATGAATGTTTACAAGACTAGTAAACACGCCGGCACTTAAGACAACAAGTTAGTAAAATCATGCAGTGCTCAGATTATGATACGCTTTCCAACATACCAGAAACCATTACTCAAGTTATTACTCAAGTTATGAGAATAATGGCAGCAGAATAAATCTCGCTCCTATGCCCTGACCTTTGACCCCATTTCGATGATATTCTACATAACCGGTGAAATATACTTCCCGAACAACATGATAAAGTTTTGTCTCAATCAAAGCATTTTACGTAAGTTGTGAGGTATGGAGGCGATGGAATAGATCCCACTCCTGTGTCCTGACCTTTGACCCCATTTCATCCATTTTCAATAGGGTTCGTCCCCAGATGGTACCTTACCACATACTAAACTTTCATCGAAATCGAACCATTTTTACGCAAGTTATGACGCATAAGGGCAATGGAATGTATCCTGCTCCTATGTCCTGACCTTGGATCCCATTTTGCCCATTTTCAATAGGGTTCGTCCCCAGGTTGTCCCCTACCAGGCTGGCGGACAGACGGACAGACGACAGACAAAGCTGGATATACGCTTCTTCAACCTAAGGTTGGGAAGCGTAAAAAATGGAAGTGCAAAAAAGTTCAAGGTGAAAAAACTGAAGCAGTTGACGAAAATCTTGCAAAGGATTCGGAACTCCTCCTGTTGTGGAAACGGCTCCCTGGGCGTTTCCACGAGTTCCAAATCCTTTGCAAGATTTTCATCATCGTCCGAGGAGTTCCAAATCCTTTGCAAGATTTTCATCATCGTCGGTGTTTGTGCGGACAGCATAAGAGCCTGCCATTCTGCCTGCCGAGAAAGATAATCTCACTACATATAATCATGAAATATCTGGATTATTACGTACTTCATTTTCCCTTCATTTCAATGCAATTCCCTCCCATGACGACTGAATGTAAGTAAGACTTTCACTTATTCTTATTCCTGGGCAGGAGAAACTTTGATAACTGATGGGAGCATATAAGGCCCTCCATCCGTATGTAAATAGCCATTCATGTACGGAAATCGCTTCCTATTAGCTCTGTAAATAAACGCTGTAAATAGAATTTGCATCCTTTGGCCGCTGTGAAAAATGCGCTGCGGGATTGCCTGAAATAAGAAGCGATGCTCTAATCCAGAAATACGTTCCCAGCCCGGATATTTCATCAGATAAAATACATGTCAGAAATTTGTTTGGTTCAGGACGCTTAAGTAGCTCGGCCATGCCGGTAATAATATTCTTTAATTATTAATAAGTGCAATCCGTAATGGATATATCTCAATAGTCTCCTTACCGTTAATATTTTTTATGGGGTCGACGTCTGTTGCTGCTGCTTCGCGATAATCTTCTCGAGCCGTGGTTCCAGCATCGTTTCTTTAAGGCGTAGGCAACATTAATTTTCGCTATATTCCTGTACTTTATTTTGATTGCCGAAACGGCTGAAAATATTTTCTCGGAATAAATACATGGTCGAAAAATTTACCAATAAATTTGGAGCTTTGTCGCTGAGACTTGGATATTCTTTCTCCATAATACCACAAAACTGAGTCAGAGATTTGTATCCGAATATCGATACCACACTGGCATCAGATGGAAGTTTAGCAAAGCTTTCCTTTTCCTGGTGAGTTAGCCTGCAGGAGTTCAGATCTCCTATGAAGAGATTAGCGATCCAAGCTTCCTTTAATCTTCCACGACAGGTGTTCAAAAAATTTAGATCTAGATTTCCTCCTACTTTCACTCCATTTCGCTTCAAAATAAAAACAAATTCACTCGTTTCTCGCGGACCAGCAGAAAAAAATTCGCGGACCGGTACCGGCCCATGGACCAGCGGTTGGAAAACACTGCTTTAAACGGCCGAAAGGACAAAGGATGTGGGTACCTGGGGGTACTCTAGCAGATTCCTTCAGCGCTGACGGTAGGGATTTTATTTTTGCTGCTTGTTTTACTTTAACGACCATAGAGTTTAGAGGGCTTTTTCTTTAAAGGGACGATTACGAAGTCTTAAAAAACTCCATCAGTTTGTCATTGTAGTCACTAGAGTTCGTGATGCTAATTTGGCCGGGTTTATCTGTAAGCGTGAAGGTTCTGCTTGGGTCCTTCTTGAGGTTTTTTCAGTGCTACAAGCTGCTTGGTTGTGCGTGGATCTGTTCTGGAGGACCTTCGCTGGTAAAGCTTTGAAACTGAAAATACTATCAACTCATTCCTATAAATATGCGGGTTGTTAGCCAAGATACCTTTAAAGGCTGGAATTAAATCCTTTACGGCTGCTTCTTACAGAAGCAAAACTTCGGTCCCTTTCTAAGACTGTTTTTTCATCTCTTGTAAGTGCCTTTTTTTACTGAACTTTATTCCTAGCTTCTTGTGTTTTAAAGTTGTTGCCTCCGCAACTCAGAAACCTGAAACATTAAGACTTTGTTTTGTTTTGCTTTGTTTGTTGATTCGCACTTTTCCCATTTTTTTGTAGAATTTGAAGTTAACTCAAAGCAAGTGTATACACTGAAGAGCAATTGAATTAGAGATACTTGTCTAGTAACGTGTAGCACCACCTTTCGCCCTGATGACGGCTGCGGTTCGTCTCGGTATGGACTCGACAAGACACCGGAAGCGTTGGGAAGCCATACTGATCCACGACCACTGAACAAGCTCCCACGGTTCACGAAGATTTGATGGAGGGGGGTCAGAGACCCGAACATCTCTCTCGATGGCATCCCAGATGTGCCCGATGGGATTGAGGTCAGGTGACCTAGCTGGCCAAGGAAGCGAGGTCACGTTGGTGGAGTGTTCATCCAACCGTTCGGATACAATTCGGGAGCGATGGCACGGTGCATTGTCTTGTTGCAGGATGAGGTCCCCTAGTGGGATGTTGAAGACGCACAAATGGGAGCAAATGGTCGTCCAGGATATCCTGGTAAGGTTTGACCTGTGAGGAACGAGGTCACACGTACCAGGGGGTCCTATTTCAGTCCACGTAAACAGTCCCCAGACCAGAATGCCACCCCCACCAGCTTGAAGAGTACCCTGCTGGCAAGAAGGATCCATCGCTTCATGTGGTTTGCGCCGTACTCGTATCCTGCCATCCGCATGTACCAACGTGAATCTCTACTCATCAGTCCAGGCAACATTTTCCCACTTGTCTAGGGTCCAGTGGCGATGTTCCTGCGCCCATGCTAATCTTTGCACCCTGTGATGTGCGGTCAGCAGCGGTACCCTTGTGGGACGATGGCTTCTGTAACCCATAGTGAGGAGATGGTTCTGGATGGTGTGGCTGCTTACACGTTTTTGTGCACCAGCGTTAAATTGCCGAGTGATTTCTTGCACTGTAGCCCGTCTATCCGCTGTTACAATGCTAGCTAGCCGACGATGACCCCGCTCATCCACACGCTGTTCTCCACGGCAGTTGGCCCTTGCAGGGATGGTTTTACCGGATTCGATGTACTCACGGTGCACCCGTGACCCACTGGCTCGTGAAAATTCCAGTGCCTGCACGACTTCCGAGAAGGAGTGACCCATTCATCGGGCCCCGACAATTTGCCCACGATCAAATGCACTTAGATCCTTCGTGTTACCCATACTGCGTCCGACTCTTACTGATTCCCGCCGCATCACTCCTTATATTGTCGGATCGCTGCATACGTGATGTCGTTTCCGTTTACAGGGCCGCCCGCAGCGCCACATTTGCATAACGCCAGCTGTTTCTAATTCAATTTCTCTTCAGTGTACATTAATGAGCCATTACATTATGACCACCTACCTAATAAGCTGTATTACCACTTTTATCACGTAACACAGCGTCCACTCGGCGAGCCATAGATTCGATGAAGGGGCGATAGGTATCCTGGAGTATCTGGTACCATAATATCAATATCAGGTTCTCCAGTTCCCGTACATTTCGGGGTGGTGGTGATTTAGCGCGAACCGGCTTTTCCAGGTCGAACCACAAATGTTCCATTGGGTTCATATCAGGTGAAGTCGGAGGCCGAAGGCATTAACAGAAAGTCACCAGTATGTTCCTCGAACCACTCCTTGACGATTCTGGCAGTGTGGCATAGAGCATTTTCCTGTTGGTAATGGCCATCATCAACAGAGAACAGAGTTGCCATGAATGGGTGAAATTGGTCTGCAACGATTGGTCTGTCAGGGACTCTACTATTGGGATAATGGGGCCTAAAGTGTCCCAACAAAACATCGCACACAACATAACACCGATGGCCTGTTTCCGCCCTACAGTGCATCCAGGTGCCATAGCATCCGTTGGAAATCGGCGTGATCGCGGTCGGCCATCTACGTGATGTACCAGGAATCTTGATTCGTCGGACCAGGCCACTTTCTTCCAATCATCCACGGTTCAATCTGGATGATCTTGGGCCCTTTCCATGCGTTGTTGCTGATGTCGTGCAGTGAGAATGGGGACCCGGCTGGGTCTTCAGTTACGCAGGCCCATCCATGCACAGAAAGCTGCGATGAACTGTGTGCTGTGACACAGTGCTCTGATAACCACTCTTGTAATGTGGGACCTGCGGCCGCTGTAAAAAATGCGCGACAGTCTCCGCTCCCCTCTGGTACCAACGGACTAAGGAACGACACACGACTGGACGAAGGCTCGTTTTTTGGCCATCTGTGCACCACTTTTGATATGTACGCACTACAGAGGCACGTGAACAAGCCACTCCGTTTCCGAGATCGTAGTTCCCAGGCGCCGTGCCAGCACAATTTGTCCTTTATCAAACTCCGATAAATCGGCAGCTTTTCCAATTCTGACTTGGAACACTCTACTAATCGAAAGCCGGTCCTCGGGTTGTATATGTATTACTCTGTGAAATTCACCTGCGCCACCGTTCAGTCTCCAGGCGCGCTCATTTCTCTAGGCTGGGGGTGGTCATAATGTATTGGCTCATCGGTGTATTTTCAAATGTTAACGTTTACTGTAAGTTCTCTCCATATAGGTTAGCATCAGTCAGCCTTGAAAAAACCACCCGTTGGTGAGCTACGTCAGTTTGTTCTACACTTATAAAAATCAACGTATGTTGTACCAAAATTCCTTTTTTTGTTGTTTAGGAATTACACCGCAAAAAACAAGCAGTCGCCCGTCTTTAATTTAGGGCCACTGGTTCCAGGGAAGGGAAAGGGCCAGCGCCGTAAAACAAACACAACATCCATGCTTCACTGGGATTCGAATCCATCTATAATGAATGGTCAGAAGTGAGCTGTTAGACAACTGCGCGGCGCATTGCCACCTTCATCAAACTCAGTAATTTTTCTGATCCGTATTCTAGAAGAAGAGATGGCGTGATAAACACAAATGCTTTTCTGTGGCACAATGAAACTTTCCCCATCCAGAAAATCTTGAAAATAGGTGGAAAGTCGTGATCGTGTTTTCCTTATCCTGATAAGCAAAGTGACTCGTGTACACTTACAGTGACACCGAAATTGCGACACTAGAGAGGTGGCTGGATGTTTCGCATATAAGCAAGCAGGTGGGAGCGTCATGTCTAGATGTGCAGAAAATTCCTTTATTAGACCATTCTGGAAGGCCGGAAAACGTCTACCTTTCCGTTAAAAGTATCGCTAGGTTGTTGTCTGTAACAATCCCCTTGCTTCCAGTGCCAGATTCCCAGAAGCACAGCCTCTTGTAAATAATCGTCGGACGACACTTTCGCCAGGCACATGAACAAACGAAAAACTTCATAGAAAGACAGATTATTGTCTTCCATAAGCGGAGGAAACCCGTACAGAGGGTAACTTGTAGGAACCGAAAATACCACAGATAATCAGTGATGTTAGCAACAGTGTTTGCGAGAAACCTCACCTGTTGGGCTGAAATAGGAAAACTCTGGCTGGCTACACCCGGGAAGGGGCATCTGATTTTCTAATAGGACTATATATTGCACCTACAACCACGCTAGCTTTCATCAGCAAAGAGATGACGCCAACCAGCCATCATCACATGGGGAACAATAATACACCGGAGGCGGGGCTGCATACGTTATCCACTGCATCGCTTCCCACTAACCGATGTCCACCCACACAGCACAGAATATTTCGTATATGTTACAAGTACGTAGCACTGAAACAATGAGATTTTTCAAATACGTTGCGCAATGTAACATTAATGTTTCAGATACCTTACGGTTACGTCAAAATGTCCTGAAACGTTACTTAACTTTGAAACATAACCGATACGTTACAGTGAAAGGTCTTTGGAACTTCAACATAACAACTTCATGTTACTGTTACGTATTCCAAAGATATTTGTAACTTCGTTACATTACTGTTACGTATTTCAAAGTTATTGGTGACATCATCATATTACTGTTACGTATTTACTACGTTGAACATTATAGTTTTAATAAATTTTGTAAAATCACAGTAAAAAAATATTACACTCGACAGCTGTTTCAAAAGCAACAACAATCTATTTCGAGTTGTTTACGTTTTCACAAGTTCAACGCAATCCGCTGTCCTTTGGGAACAGTGGCGGCGTTCATACACTATATTGACAAAAGTCACCGGACACCTAGAAGAGAAACACAACATAGCATTTATTGACATACGGTGTCGATCCACCTTTGGCCTTAATGCATGCAATGACCCTTCGAGACATGCTTTCGACAAGGTTTTAGAACACAGCGATAGGTATGCGTTTCCATTCAGTACACAATGCTGTCGATAACTGTTGCTTAGTAGTAGGCCTTGGTTCCAAACTTCTTATGCGGCGTTCTAATTCATCCCATAGGTGCTCTATGGGATTAAGATAAGAGCTCTGTACAAGCCAGTCCACACACGATACGGAATTATCGTCAAACCCCGCTGTAACAGTCCTTGCTTTATGGCTCGGTGCATTATCCTGCTAGTACCAAAAAGGCTCGGTTCCATAGTATTGCCACAGTGTTGGTAAAACGTAATTGCCCAGAATATCGAGGTAGACTTGCTGATTAACAGGTTTGTCCACAATTACCAATGGGCCGGGACCATACCACGAAAAACACCCCCACACGTGTACATTGCCAGCTCCAAACTTGAC
Organism: Macrothele yani; assembly: GCA_039090855.1. Taxonomy (NCBI): domain Eukaryota; kingdom Metazoa; phylum Arthropoda; class Arachnida; order Araneae; family Macrothelidae; genus Macrothele; species Macrothele yani. Next base: position 131,437,043 of record CM076996.1, on the reverse strand, counting down.
CTAAGGAAAAGTACACTGTGCTAAATAGCGTTCCCCCGGCTGCCACCATACCCACACACGGCCATCAGACTGATGGATCGTGTATCTGGATTCATCAGTCCATAAGACCAGTTTCCATTTATCTACGGTCCACGATAAATGTTTTATACACCATGCTGAAGGACGAATAGCATTGTGAGTGGAAACGAAAGGGTTTTGAGCAGCCGCAGGACCACGGTAATCCACGGAATGAAGTTCTATGCGAATGGTACATGCACATACCGAGGTTGCAGCATTTTTACTCACCTGCACTCTGAGGTCTTGTGCAGTACTCCGTCGATTAGCTGTAACGACTCTCCTGAGGCTACGCCGTCCTCTATCACTGATTTTCTTTGGTCTTCCGGCACGTTTTGCTGCTTCAGGAACGTCATGTGTCTTCCACTTATTCAGTACTTCCAAAACAGTTGACTTGGGTATGTTTAAACGCCTCTCGGTTTCTCTTATGGACAACTCACTAATATAACACCCAACAATCTTTCCTTTCTCAAAGTCAGTTCTCTACCGCAGCGACATTTTCTCTCAACTTCACATACGATATGATCGCGGTCAGCTGCAGGCTTGTTTTCATACTGTTTGCATCTGTAGCGCGCATCTTAACAACGCAGCGGATCCGTCAATTTGCTTCTGAAGGGGTGTCCGGTGACTTTTGTCAATATAGTGTATACGAATTACAAAAGAAATGAAAATCGGTCCCAAATGAGCATGTCGAGTTTCTATATTATGTGTGGAGTAGACTATATTTCAGGAAAAACAGTCAAATTCGTCTTTTCTCTAAATACCTACCAATATGAAATTTCTCAGCTTCAAGTAAAAAAAGCATGCTGGTAGAGTATACTAATACAACAACACAGCCATCTGCTTAGATTTTATAAAATGCTTTTTAGAATTTAAAAATTAATATAATCAAAACAATTACTTACTTTCAGATGATCTTGAATCACACACACACACAAAAAGGAGGAAATATTAAATTAACTAACTAGCTAACTCGAGTGCGACAGTATCACCAAAAAATATCCCAGTAGAACGTGGAAATACGACTACGAGAGTGCTCTAGTGGAACGGCATAAATGCGCATGCGCATCCACGCCGTTACCAAATCAAAAATCTTAAATATCGCCGGAATGTAACAACAAAGTAGCAATTATTTACAATGGAAACTATAAAACAGTAGTATCGGCGAATGGTATTTTTAACGTAACAGTAATGTACAAAGAGTTATATTCCAAAACAGATGTTGCTGAAACGTAATTGTAAGATATCTCTGAAAGTGTAACATTATTGATACGTATCTGAAACGTTTTGTGCTGTATGGGCATCGTCACCAGCTTTTGGAGTAGTGCCACTTGCGAGCTATCCGGGACACAAAATGTCGTCGAAAATTATTTTTATTTACCTATCCAGGACGCAAACTGATGTAGAATATACACTCATCGTCAAAAAAATAGTTGCAACCAGAAGGACGTGTCGGATTGCAATGCTATTCGGGAGGAAGGTAAAGGTCACCAGGAACAATAAATAATTAAACATTGAGACTGATATGGGCAATCGTTATCGAGCTACACGCCAATAAGTAGCGTCTCTCAGTATGGCGTCGGGCCGCCATGTTTGCTCACACAGCATGCCAGACGTCTTGGCGTGGAGTTGTATAGGTTCCTAATGGTGTCCTGCGATAAGCCACGCCATGCAGCTTGAATCTTCTCACGCAGTTCCTGCAGATTGTGCGGTAGGGGTGGTTTGATTGATTGATTGATTGATTGGAGGTTTAACAACCACCGTGAGCAACTCAATGGGCTATAAGCAGTCGCCCGTCCCTAATTTAGGGTCACTGGTTCCAGGGAAGGGAGAGACCCAGTGCCGTAAGACAAACACAACATCCATGCCTCACGGGGATTCGAACCCGGACCCCGTTCGGACGAATGATCAGAGGCCATCGCTTAGACCACTGCGCCACCGGGGCGGCCGGTAGGGGTGGAGTGTGGATAGCAAGTCCAATAGTATCCCACACATTTTCAATCGGCGATAGCTCTGGCGATGCGGCTGGCCATGGCAGTGTATCAGTGCCTTGAAGGCAAGCTCTCGAGGCAGCAGCAGTATGTGGACGAGCGTTGTCCTGTTGGAAAATCGCACCGGAGGGAGAGTTCAGAAAAGGTAGGGCCACTGGTTGCAGGGCCTCATTAACGTAACGTTGGGCTGTCAAAATGCCTGTAATGAACGCCAAAGGTGATCTGGCATCGTTGGCAATTGCACACCGCACCATGACACCAGGTCTTCTGGACGTGTGACGCTCGACAACAAACCGTTCATCTTGGAGCTCACCACGGGGCCTCCACCCACGGATTCGTTGGTCTCCTCCAAGACAAAAGCGGGACTCGTCACTGAAGATTACCCGCTGCCATTTTGAGTGGCCCCTTAACAAACTGGCAAGACACCATTGCAGTCTTTGGCGACAATGCAATGGTGTTTAGGGCAGTCGCCGTAACGGTCTACGCGCGTGTAGTCCTACAGTCTGCCAATGGTGCTGGCACAAATCGGATGATGCAGCGTGCCTTGTTCTATCCACTGCCGCCGACAGCGTGCTATGGTGATATCCGCACCGCCGGTGTGGTGCTCAATACGGCAATAAGACTACCCCGCTTCCCGGAGCCCGACGATGGGGCCCCTCTCGAACTCCTCTTACTGCTCGAATTGCTTCCTAACTTTTCTCCGAGGCATACGTTACTTGCAAAAGATGCAACTAACTGAACAGTACGAATCAGAATGGCAAGCACGCGCAAATGTACGACCTTATATAACCGGTCAGGCACAGCGCTACGACCCCGCCTTGCTTGTATCACATGCGCGGCAGAGCGTGATACTTGAATCATTTATATGTCACACGATGTCAAGCTTACCCACAAAGTTTCATCTCTGTCGGTTGCTTCTTTCTGTGTGCAGCAATTTTTTTGGCGATGAGTGTAATTTGTTTGAAAAAATGCATGGTGCCTACGGTAATACCGATGAATGTGCGCAAAGCAAAAACCCATTGTTGTAAAAAAAAAAAGTTAAAGCTCTTTTATATCTGAATTATTTTGTTTATATGAAATAATCACTGAATTCATCTCTCCCATGGCTCATAAAGTGCTTGCGTTTTGATTTTTACCAAATGTTTTGCATTTATCGAAATTTATAACTTTCTTCCTTCGATATTGTGAAGTTAGGAAAAATTAGAATCCTGATATGCCCTCGCTGTAATCACGCTGCTAGCTAAGATGGCAATCTCGGCCAAAAGTCACGGCAGTGTTTGTTATGGCACTGATGGTGACGTCACGAATCGATGACTAAGGCCTGCTAGTACTCGAGACAGCTTTCGCATCTTAGTGAGTTTGATAAATTTCACTAAATTTCTCACTTTTACCGGCGATTATGATAATCAAGATACAGTGTAGCTAAGAATACCAGTTGTGATGTGTTTTGTATGCTGTCATTTTTTACGTTTTCCAGCCGTAGGTTGAAGAAGCGTATATGCTCCAGCTTTGTCCGCCTGTCTGTCTGTCCGCATGATAACTCGCGTAAAAATGGTTCGATTTCGATGAAATTTTAGTATGTGGTAGGGAACAACATGGGAACGAACCCTATTAAAGATGGACGAAATGGGCTCAAAGGTCAGGATATAGGAGCTGGATCTATTCCATCGCCCTTATGCGTCATAACGTACGTACAAATGCTTCGATTGCGACAAACCTTTACTATGTTTCTCCGGAGGTATGCTGAACCGGTTCTGTTTAATATCATCGAAATGGGATCAAAGGTCAGGGCACAAGAGCGAGATTTATTCCACAGCCATTATCTTCATAACTTGACTAAAAATGCTTCTATTGCGACAAAACTTTAGGATATTGTTCCGGAGGTATAGTGAACCAGTTCTTTTGAATAGAATCGAAATGGGGTCAAAGGTCAGCGTAAAGGAGCGATATTTATTCCACAGCCATTATCCTCATAACTTGAGTAATGATTTCTGGTATGTTGGAAAGCGTATCATAATCAAGGCATTGCATGATTTTACTAACTTGTTTCGTTACACGGGTGTTTTTCGTTTTGTATAGTTTCTGTTTCATCGTCCATTTACACCTTTTATACTCATCTGTTTTATACCATCATTGTTACATCTTTTATACTGATATGTTTTAATCCCATCCTAATTTTGTTACCTTTTATACTGTTTTTGTTACGCTATATATGATTCCTTGTTTCGGTGTTGTTGCGTTTTAGTACGTTGTTGTTTTATTGGCTTTTTACACCGCTTTTTCTGTTTTATTTCCTTACCTTTTAATTTTGTTTTATAAAATTCTGACACCATTGGACTTGGCGATCTTTGGCCGTTTGCGCCATAAAACACCAACTAACCTTAGAATACTAGATGTGGGCAGCGCAAAGGCGATTCGCGGAATATATTGCCAGTAATATTAAGTAGTTACTGATAATGGTGAGTACTATCATTTGGGAACAAAGGAGGGACGTCTTTCAAAATTGTTTACCATAAACCAATTTGTGCTATATGACGAAACATTTCTTACAGTAGAGAATGTACCAAATATCATTCTGTCTCTAGGGAGTGCGCAAGAAAAACCTCAATTTTAGGAGGTCAGGGGTACCAAAGGTGCTCATCTAAAGGAAAATATAATTAAACCAAATGTAAATGCAAGAAAAATTAAAAACTCAAAATATCATAATACATGTAGTTTGCCATGTTTGAATAAGCAGTAAGAATTATTGGAGTTCTACATTTTTCCCAACAATTCTGTTGAAATGTCTGTGCATTCTTAGTTTCCTTATATTCATTAAATCGCTCTGATATGAATAAAACAAAAAATGTATTTTTCATTTATTTTATTAAAATTAGTTTAAAGTACCTCTCAATTTCATTTCGGAAATACACATAATCGCCGGTCAAAGTGAGAAATTCTGTCATATTTATCAAATTTACCATCTTCCTTTGGGAATTATGTAAACTCGCCGGTAAAAGTGAGAAATTTAGTGAAATTATTCAAACTCACCAAGATGATCCGTGATTATGCATAATAGCCGGCGATTATGCACAATCACCGGATAATCACTTTTACCGTAACATACACTATATTGACAAAAGTCACCGGACACCTAGAAGAGAAACACAACATAATTCTTATTGACATGCATTAGTACGGTGTTGGTCCACCTTTGGCCATAATGCATGCACTGACCCTTCGAGACATCCTTTCGACAAGGTTTTAGAACACAGCGAAAGGTATGCGCTTCCATTCAGTACATAATGCTGCCGCTAACTGTTGCTTAGTAGTAGGCCTTGGTTCGTTACACTGATGCGGCGCTCTAATTCATTCCATAGCTCTATGGGATTAAGATCAGGGCTCTGTGCTGGCCAGTCCACACACGATACAGAAATACACGCCGTAACAGTCCTTGCTTTATGGCTCGGTGCATTATCTTGCTGGTACCAACAAGGCTCGGTTCCATAGTATTCCCACAGAGTTGGTAGGGCATAATTGTCCAGAATATCGAGGTAGACTTGCTGATTACCAGGTTTGTCCACGATAACCAATGGGCCGGGGCTATACCACGAAAAACACCCCCACACGACAACACTGCCAGCTCCAAACTTGACCGTAGGAACTGTACATTTTCTTAAATAGCGTTACCCCGACTGCCGCCATACCCACACACGGCTGATGTATCGTGTATCTGGATTCATCAGTCAATAAGACCCGTTTCCATTGATCTACGGTCCACGATAAATGTTCTTTACACCATGCTAAACGACGAGTTGCATTCCGAGTGGAGATGAAAGGCTTATGGGCAGCCGCACGACCACGGTAACCCATGAAATGAAGTTCTCTGCGACTGGTACGTGTACATACCGAGGTTCCAGCATTTGTACTCACCTGTACACTGAGATCTTGTGCAGCACTTTGTCGATTAGCTGTAACGATTCTCCTGAGGCTTCGACGTCCTCTATCACTGATTTTCTTTGGTCTGCCCGTACGTTTTGCTGCTTCAGGCACGCCATGTGTCTTTCACTTATTCAGTGCATCCAAAACAGTTGACTTGGGTATGTTTAAACGTCTCTCGGTTTCTCTTATGGACAAGCCACTAATATAACACCCAACAATCTTTCCTTTCTCAAAGTCAGTTCTCTCCCACCGCGTCATTTTCACTCAACCTCACAGTACGATATGATCGTGGTCAGCTGCAGGCTTGTTTGTACACCGTTTGCATCTGCACCTCGCATCTTAACAACGCAACGGATCCGTTCATTTGCTTTAGAAGGGGTGTCCGGTGACTTTTGCCAATATAGTGTATATACGGTAATTAGCCCTTTTTGGTTGCCCTGCATTTGCAGACATTTGCTACAGGGTTGACTTTCTTTCCAACCCACTAAATTAAGCAAAAAAAGATACAACTATCAAAAGCTAAAATTACAGTACAAACGAGCTTAATCACTGTACACCTTTCCCCTCTTGTACGATTTAGGGTGTTTAAATTACCGTAGCATGGTATAGATATTATTGAAGGCTAAAGTTTCAGAGACGGGGTGGGGGGATTATGAGGCGTGAGTACAATTTCCCTCCCCAGGACGGCGCAATTTTCAAGTTTCCTGAGAAGATAACTACGTGGTAAAGGTTGAATATGGTATTTGTATGATAAAATACGATAATACTTGCTCGCTTACAACCCTTAACTTTATCTGCTACATAAGACGTAAATCTAGTCAAATATCTGCATTGCGGGTTGTGCCACTAAATTCGTCAGTTTTTCCCTCTAATAGTCCCGGAAAACTATATTTAAATTTTTATTGGTTGCTTTTCCAGAAAAACCAAGATAGCCATTTCTCTTTATGGCAAGGGAGACACTTTTGGGCATAGAATCGGGGGTGTCTGGTGACCCAGTAGGAGGCGGGGATGGAAGTTACCCGAAATTTTAAAATGGAAAGCAGAGTCATGTGACATGTCGTTGGAATGATTTCTGAAAATGTAGTAAGTTGGATTTTAAAGTTTTGTTTCATTTTTATTAGGTACAAAGTTATAGCCCACAATAGCGACATTAAAGTGCACTATGAGTGGTAGGAAAAATTGTGTTACTTCTGACACATGTGTGTTCTTTCTTTGGTATGTGGGAATGTACCGTACTTATTGTGTTTTATGGCAAGGAACCACACATTTCCGATCACGAATCAAGGTGTCCGGTGATCCTATTGGGGGCGGGGAACAGGGTCATTTAGGCAAACGCAGTATTCCACATTTTTTATAAACACATTCTGAGTTGTTTTGGGACAAGCTATGTATATTCTTACCTAAACATAAAGTACAAACATGCCGTCTACATTTTTGGTCAGAATAAGAAACCACGCTCAATAGGGTGAGCGCATCTTAAAAACCGCAATTTACCGTCAATATAGGAATTGCGGAAAGGTTTCGGATAATTCAGAATTTTCCTGGGTTACGAAAAATTCGTGAAATTCAGGTTACTTTCTAAATTTCATGGAAAAGGTTGCATCAGAAATATTCTTCGTTAATTCACGAAGTGAATCAAAGAAAATGGCTCATGAATTCAGGAACATTTTTACAGTTTACTCAGTTTCTTCACCTTATATCAGGACCCAGTAACTATAAATCAAGAATAGGGAATGCTTCTTAGCCATCGCTCTTCACCAGTTGCTTCAAAGAAAAATTAAAATAAAGGCACGGTATATATTTCCTGGTCCCGGACAATTCGTCCAATGACGATTGGTCCAATGCCGATTAGTCCAAAGGAACAATTGGTCTAATGCCGGTTGGTCCAATGACGTTTGGTCCAATGCCGATTAGTCCAAAGGAACAATTGGTCCAATGCCGTTTGGACCAATAGACTAGTCGCTAGTCGTCCAAAGTACGATTAGTCCAATGCCGATTCGTCCAATGGGACTGTTGGTCTAATGCCGATTCGTCCAATGGTACGATTGGTCCAATGACGGTTCGTTCAATATTATAATCCTACCAACGGCCTTTTTTTCTTTTTTAAGAAGGGAATAACAATTTAAGTTTTTCTCCTCTTTATATCCTTTAGAAAAATGATTTCCATATATTTGATATTTGAAAACATATATTATAAAACTGGTAAAAGACACTGAACGGGTCGTTTCTCTGCTGTTTACAAAGCACGTAGCCCGGGGGCCTTTCTAGAAAATTTTAAGTTACATCCTAGATATTTGGTATTTATAAACATTTTATAAAACCACATAAAAGGCTCTCATCGGATGATTTCTGAACTCTTTACAAGGCACCTCGGTCACGGGACTTTTTAGAAGATTTTAAGTTGCAACTTAGATATTTGGTATTTGTAACCATTTTATAAAATCCAATAAAAGGCACTCAACGGATCATTTCTGAGCTCTTTGCAAGGCACCTAGGTCTAGGGCCTATGAATTAATATTTAGTGCCTGAGTAAAGACGCAATATTATTAACTTGACTTGATGTGTAAACGTTGGGGATATGACATTGGTAGAATAAAACATGTTAAGAAGGCCTAGGGCCTATGAATTAATATTTAGTGCCTACGTAAAAGCGCAATATTATTAACTTGATTTGATATGTAAACGCTATGAATATGACATCGGTAGAATAAAAACTGTTAATAAGGCTTAGGCATAGGGCCTATGAATTAATATTTTGGGCCTAAGTAAAAACGCAATATTATTAACTTGATTTGGTATGTAAACGTTATGAATATGACATCGATAGAATAAAATCTGTTAAAAAGGCCCATGTCCGAACCCCGTCCAACTTTCCAGTGGCCACTTAGCCGAACCCCCTCTGCATGCTACAAACAGAAATGGGAAACTAGTCTTTTAATGCAAGAGAGAAACATTGAAGTTCATTGAACCGCTCGTACATCAGTAACTTCATAAGGCAGCAAGCACAGTATAACAAGAAAAAAGTGGTTTCTTTTTTTTTTTTTTGATTCGAGGTTTTTTTTGTTGTTTTTTTATTCGAGGTTTAGCGACCACCGTGAGCAACTCAGTGGGCTATAAGCAGTCGCCCGTCCCTAATTTAGTAATTTAGGGTTACTGGTTCCATGGAAGGGAGAGAGTCAGCGCCGAAAGACAAACCCAACATCCATGCCTCACCGGGATTCGAACCTGGATCCATCTCGGACGAATGATCAGAAGCCATTGCTTAGACCACTGCGCCACCGGGCGGCAAAAAAGAAAAAAGTGGTTTCGGACAAAAAAAAAATATATATATATAACCACAATATTACGCATGAAATGTAATATTATTTTACATTCTTTGAACTACTGGTACTTACATACAACATCGAAGACAATCAGAACGGATGAGATTTGTTTCATAAGAATAGCACTTCGGATAGATAAGACGGAATTGGACTAACCGTACCATTGTACCAATTGGCATTGGACCAGTAGTCCCGTTGAACGAATCGTACCTTTGGACCAATTGTCCCTTTAGACCAATCTTCCTTGGACGAACAGTACCAGACCCATATTTCTCATCTTTCTCGATATACAAAAGTGAAAGTTTGTATGTTTGTTCCGCATAACGTTCCTAAACGGTTTGATGGATATGCACCAGAATTGTCATATATACTCTTCATCAACCAGATTAAAATACAGGCGGGAGGATTTTTAGAAACTCCATCCCTAAGTGGGTCAAATGTGTTTTTACGGGGCCCTCTATAGACTGGGTGCAAGTCGACTGCTGCGGTATTACTCCGCGTGTCAGAGCAACTGTCGTCAGGTGACTCCTCACTCCTCGCAAGCTTCCGCGGTTCAGGCATACGGGGAAGAGTCCGATTTTTGAGCGGAACATATTGTCATAAGTATTTTTTTGTTTATGTTACCATCGCATTTTCTTTGTAAGGATTAGGTTTCATTAGACTCCCAACAATTGGCGCAGGAGTCTCAAATATGGGTGTAGCTACAGATTCCCACCAATAGGCCTTATCCTCTCAAACAGTATCAAGGTTAAGTTGAAGTTAAAACAGACGATCTTCTTCATACATAAAATTTAAATACAAGATTAGTATTGGTATTAGTATAGATACAAGAAATAGCCTATGTCCACCGGGAAGAAGTGAACTTCCCAACGGTGAAAGAATTATCCGAATGGGTTTACTTTTCGAGATTAGTAAAAAAATTCCGTATATTATCGTGAGCTACTTTCTTTCACGTTGGGTGGGATCAGGTTGTATGTAAACAAAGCGGAACGATATATGGGAAATTGGAAACTACTTGAAAGCGATGTTATTCGGTAGTACAGCCAAAAATAATAAAAAAAAATAATAAATAAACGAAAGAGCCTATGTCCCCCGGAAAGCTTTCCAACTGTGAAAGAATTTTCTGGCTTTCAAGAACAATGAAAAATTACAGGCTGTAAAGTGTAAAAAACGTTTTAAAAATAATAAATATTATTACAAAATTGGCCATATTTTCCTTCTCCTCTCTATTTGGAAAATCCTTCATTACAATAATATATTCTTGGGAGACAATGAAAAAGGCCAATGCCCACAGAGAAAGAGGGATAAAAATGCTAACAATCTCATATCTCATAAAAACTGAGCGTTGTTTATCATGGAAGGATTTGTTTTAATAGTGCGATTTACATTGTTACTTGAAAACAAACTTTATGTCTATCCCGAGCAACGCCGGGTATCTCCGCTAGTAATATAATATAATTCGGTTAATGAAAATTAACCTTTGTCTACGTGGCTATATTACCAGTCAATAGTGGTATAACTATTATCACTACTGTTACACACGTTATAAAGTATCTTCAAGTCAAGTGCTCTATGCTTCATTACTTTTGCTATTATATAAATTTTCAAGGAGATAAAATATAAAACATTCGAACAGTTATTAAATTGTCCTGAGAATGTTGCACTTACCTAATATTGTAGCACAATTTGGAAGGTTGTATTCCAAATAACATTCAAAATTCTTCCACAATATTGGGTAAGAAAAAAATAGCCTTCCAAATTGTGCTACAACAATGGGTAAGTACAACATTATCAGGGCAATTTAATATCTGCTGAAATATTTTTTCTCCTTGAAAATTTATATAATATCAAAAGTAATGAAGCACAGAGCACTCGACTTGAAGATCTTTATAACGTGTGTAACAGTAGAGATAATAGTTATACAACTATTGACTGGCCATATTTCCCATAGTTTAGAATTTTCTACTGCACTGCATACGTAGCGCAAAGAGAGTCAACCAACATCCATATTCTCATCAAACAGAAGTTATCGCTCTTTCCTCGTTCATAAGTGAGTCTCACATACACTAACTGCCAAGCCAATTGGCTTGGCAGTTAGTGTATGTGAGTCTGGAGGAATTCGAGGCCGCTGTGGTCCAGTGGAAGCATATCCGGCGAGTAAGTGGAAGACCCTGGGTTCGATTCCCGGTGGCGGCCAATGAGAATTTTTCCGTGACTCACTTATAAACGTGGAAAGAGAGATCACTTCTGTTTGATGTTCCTAGTCCACGTCAAATGTCTGTATTAATTATTCATTCGCCTTCTAATTATTTGTTCAGTTGCTGCTTACCATCTTTGGTGAATCCCCAGCATTGTGCGGGGCTCCTAGAAGCAATCTGCCAATTGGCTTGGCAGTTAGTGTATGTGAGTCTGGAGGAATTCGAGGCCGCTGTGGTGCAATGAAAGCATATTCGGAGCGTAACTGGAAGACCCTGGGTTCGATTCCCGGTGGCGGCCAATGATAATTTTTTCGTGACTCACTTATAAACGTGGAAAGAGCGATTACTTCTGTTTGATGTTCCTAGTCCACGTCAAATGTCTGTATTAATTATCCATAATCTCTTCAGATGAGTGAATATCATCCTGATATGTTTGCCATTGCACTTATTTCTACCATATTTTGAAATTCTGAGCCTTCTTACGATTCCCTACTACAAGGGATTTTTTTTTTTAATTTGAGGTTTAACAACGGCCACCGTGAGCAACTCAATGGGTTATAAGCAATCCCCCGTTCCTAATTTAAGGTCACTGGTTCCAGGGAAGGGAGAGCGCCAGTGCCGTAAGACAAACACAACGTCCATGCCTCACGGGATTCGAACCCGGACCCCGTTCGGACGAATGATCAGAGGCCATCGCTTAGACCACTGCTCCACCGGAGCGTCTAAGGGATTCTAATACCCTGACTCCTTCCAAAAATCAAAACCTAGCATACGCCGGACTCATTGCATTATGGGATGCTAAACCACTGCCATGAGACGACACTAATTGTAAAATCAAATATTTTAGGCCGCCCCGGTGGCGCAGTGGTCTAAGGCGCTGGCCTCTGATCATTCGTCCGTAAGGGGTCCGGGTTCGAATCCCGGTCAGACATGGATATTGTGTTTGTCTTACGGCACTGGCTCTCTCCCTTCCCTGGAACCAGTGACCCTAAATTAGGGACAGGTGACTGCTTATAGCCCATTGAGTTGCTCACGGTGGTCGTTAAACCTCCAATCAAAAAAAATATATATATTTTAGTCAAGGACGAAACAAATTAAGTCAGCCCAAACAATGCAAATTCACCTTAATTGTATATTTTAATTTTATGCTTCGTGGCACTCAATTCTTAATCGGACCCTATTTCTCCTAACATATTTCCACTTTTGGCACCCCACTGTGTTTTGCATGAGTGCTTTCATATCAAAGCACTTAAATTCTCCCCAGGACAGTCTATGGTTGTCAGCGACAGATAGGAAAGAAGAAGAAGTGCTCGGCTGTTATTTTGGAAGCGCATTTGACGGGAGGGAATAATCGAAGCGCCGCCGTCACACGAGGTTGCTTGTCTGCCACTATTAACGCTGCGCGAGAAACGTGGACCTAATTCCATTATCTCACTCTATTAATACTCCATCACAGACATGAAGCGAAAAACGTTTGGCTCAACTTAGTAAGGGCTTTGGCAATTCTATCAAAAGCCGGCGAAAGAAAAAAGGAATTATTTGACACAAATCACCAAGACTGAATCCGAAATTCCCCTGCGGATGCAGAGGTGAATGAATAAAATGAAATTCTGTGGGGACAGATTTGCCCTAATCACGACATAAACTGCTATACATCAATAACTTGCACTGCATGTTTAATCAAACGAGACTTATAATACAGCGTCTAATTAACCATTTGAAATACACCGACAAGCCATTCCATTATGACCACCCACAGTCTAGAGAAATGGACACGCCTGGAAACCGAACGGTGAAGCAGGTGAAGTTCACAGAGCAGTACATATATGTACAACCCAAGGAGCGGCTTTCGGTTAGTAGAGTGCTCGGAGTCTGAATGGGAAAAGCAGCCGATTTATCGAAGTTTGATAAAAGACAAATTGTGATGGCACGGCGCCTCGGAACTACAATCTCGGAAACGACGCGGCTTGTGTGTTGTTCACGTGCCGCTGTAGTGAGTACGTATCAAAAGTGGTGCACACATCGCCAAACGACGAACCGTCGTCTAGCCGTGTGTCGTCCGGAGCTCATTGATGCCAAACGGGAGCGGAGACTGTCGCGGGGCCACAGTGCGACAAATCACCCGCAGCTACAACAGTGGTGGGGCAATGTGTCACAGCACACAGTTCCTCGCAGCCTTTTGCACATGGGCCTGCGTAGCCGAAGACCCAGCCGGGTCCCCATGCTCGCTGCACGTCATTGCCAACGACGCATGAAATGGGACCAAGATCATCGAGATTGGATCGTGGATGATTGGAAAAAAGTGACCTGGTCTGACGAATCAAAATTCCTGGTACATCACGTAGACGGATACGCCTATTACTACCGGAGGCTATGGCACCTGGATGCACTGTTGGGCGAAAGCAGGCCGGCGGCGGCTGTGTTATGCTGTGGGCGATGTTTTCTTGGGACACTCTAGGCCCCATTCTCTCAATAGCACAATTCCCGACAGCTGTCAGGTATCTGAACATCAGTGAAAATCCTTTAATTCTCTCCTTCAGTGAAAAACTATCGTTGCGGACCAAGTTCACCCATTCACGGAAACTGTGTTCCCTGCTGATGATGACCATTACAGACAGGATAATGAGCAAATAAATAAATACATCGCTCTTAACCACGTTCTAGAAACACACAGCAACCGAAAAATTGTTTTTCAGCCGCCGCTGTGGAATTGAAGCAACAGAACTCTCGATATCTAGCCGAGTGTGTTACATATACGCGTATAAGTAACGCACTCGGCTAGATATCGAGAGTTCTGTTGCTTCAATTCCACAGCGGCGGCTAAAAAACAATTTTTCGGTTGCTGTGTGTTTCTAGAACGTGGTTAAGAGCGATGTATTTATTTATTTACTTGTCGCTACGTATTTGGAGTATTTTCAAGATAATGAGCCATGACACACTGCCAGAATCGTCAAGGAGTGGTTCGAGGAACATGCCGGGGACTTTCTGTCGCCTCCAAATTCACCTAACATGAACCCAGTCGAACATTTGTGGTTCGACTTGGAAAAGCGGGTTCGCGCTAAATCACCACCACCCCGAAATGTACGGGAACTGGAGGACCTGCTGTTGACAGTAGGTCGCTACGCCATATGTAAATTAGCATCATGACAACACAGCACGTGTCTTAAGATCTCTCATAAAAGTACCCTGCGAAAAGTGAAAAACGGGTCGTTTCACCCCTCGATCTAAAAGTTTGCTGAATGTATTGCCTTCAGTGTGGGATTAAATTGAAATGATGTCCAGACAGCGCTGAAGCATTGACAAGAGAAATATGTCTGTTGGCATATTACAGGGAGTTGTACAGCAGATCGATGTGGCTGGTGCTTTAGAAGTTTTGCAAAGTATAGTATGTTGTCTACATACAGGATTTCTACGATATGGAAATGTTGCAGGTCGAGGTCGTCCGAGAATAGCCACCAGGAGACAAGATCACTATCTGACAGTAAGTGCACGAAGAAGGCCTAGTATTACCAGTAGCCAAATCCGGAAATCACTTCGAACTGTTTTTGGTGTCACAGTATGTACTTAAACGGTACGAAACTGTCTTGACGAGTATGGACTCAAAGCAATGAAGCCTCTGAGATGTACAGCATTTACATCAGCTCATCGCCGTCGAAAATCTACTTGGGACCAACAGTACATGTCACGTAATACAGACTGGCACCTTGTAATTTTCACAGACTAGTCCCGTTTCGCTCTTTATCCTGATACACTTTTTTATTTTGGTTGGAGGTTTAACGACCACCGTGAGCAACTCAGTGGGCTATACGCAGTCGCCCGTTCCTAATTTAGGGCCACTGGTTCCGGGGATGGGAGAGAGCCAGTGCCGTAAGTCAGACACAACATCCATGCCTCACCGGGATTCGAACCCATCTCGGACGAATGATCAGAGGCCATCGCTTAGACCACTGGGCCACAGAGGTGGCATCCTGATACCCCACGAGGATACGTGTAGAGGCGATCTGTCACACGAATGCAACCACGATATTCGTAGTTAGTGCACCCTTACCAACGGTAATCAGTTCTGGTCTGGGCAAGAGTATGTTTTAATCGTCATACTTCCTAGCATGTTTGTCAAGGCAACACTAATACCTCAGTGTACCGAAGCGAGATCATTGTGCCCATGGGGACACTGTTTTGCGCTGCTATCGAATATGCATTTCGTTTTCTCGATGACAATGCAATCAGCTACCATGCCTGGATCTTGCTTCAGGAGCTAGACAATCATGGGATTGAATCGTTACAGCTGCCTTCGAGGTCTCCCGATCTTAAGCCTATTAAGAACATTTGGGACGCTGTACAGCAACGTCTGGATAACCACGTTCCATACCCAAGTACACTGGTAGACCTCTGCAATGTGTTGCCTGTAATATGGGACGAGCTGCCCTAGACACTCATCAACAATGTCATTGCAAGTATGCCTTGTAGGTGTCAAGACCATCTTCAACAAAGAGGTGGTGCTATCGGACACTCAAATCCAGAGGTATGGATATTCTCCGAATTCGCCATTTTGTTTGTATTGCAGTGCTACTTTGTTTACGCTTTCCAACCGTAGGTTGAAGAAGGGTATATGCTACAGCTTTGTCCGTCTGTCTGTATGTCCGCACGATAACTCGCGTGAAAATGGTTCGATTGAGATGAAATTTTAGTATGTTGTAGGGGACAACCTGGAGACACACCCTATTGAAAATGGACGAAATGGGGTCAAAGGTCAGGACATAGGAGCGGGATCCATTCTTTCACCCTTATACGTCCTAACTTACGTAAAAATGCTTCGATTGCGACAAAACTTTATCATGTTGTTTCGGAGGTATACTGAACCGGTTCTGTTGAATATCATCGAAATGGTATCAAAGGTCAGGGCACAGGAGCGAGATTTATTCCACAGCCATTATCCTCATAACTTGAGTAATGATGTCTGGTATGTTGGAAAGCGCATCATAATGAATGCATTGCATGATTTTACTAACTTGTTGTGTGCAAAAACTGCCCAATACATTGGTTTTTGTAAACGCACTCTTTATCGTTTGTATTACGTAGCCTCACCGATGTTGTTTCAATGCGTGTAACTTGAGTCAGGTACATACATCCTTCATTTCATGCAGTATCCCTAATTTTTAGGGGACATTGTATAAGTAAAAGAAACTCAGAAAACTTATGGAATTTGTAATTCATTGGTTGAGTCAACATCTTTCGAAATACAATAAATTATTTAGGTGGTTCTTATATCTTGAATGAAGATATATCTAAAAAACAAATAAACGTATCTAGAAAACGAATATATTTTTTCAGGGCTGTTTAAGATTTGAGACCAAATAAATGTGAACTTAAAGCGGAGAAAATGAGAAGAGAGTCGGTTTTATGCTTCTCAAAGCTCCTTCTATCGCCATTTGGATGGCAATAGGAGGAGCTTTGAGAGATCGATACATTTCTTCTCCTCCAAATATTTGTGACTTGGCCGATCTTGTTTGTGAAACTACCAAAGTGACATTCCGAAGTTAGTAGCGTTTCTTTCAACAAAACCTATTTCTGACGGTTAAAAAGAACTTTTCCGGTTTCCTTTATCGATTTTCTTCCATTTTTCGGACTAAATTGTTAGCAATCTTTCTTTTTTGTTTTCTATTGATTAAAGTTTTAACGACCACCGTGAGCAACTCAGTAGCCTTAAAGCAGTTATCACGAAGTAAACTTCCCCGTCATTTTTGTCCACGCCGGGCATCGAACCAGGGTCCCCTTATTCCGGAATAAGTCGCTCTCCCAACTGAGCTACGCGAACGTATGCTATTGCTGCTATCTGCTTTTATCTCATGTGTGTCCTGCTGTGCAGGCACGTTGCAGAGTCGTTCGTCCCTAATTTAAGGCCACACTGATAAAAACGGTTTGTTGATTCAACAAAAAATTTGTTGAATCAACAAAAAGTTTTGTTGATATACACTCAACAAACATTTTTGTTGAATTTGCAAAATTATTTTGTTGAAAACTATTGTTGATTTAACAAAATTTATTGCTATCACGACAAAACGCTTTGTTCATTTAACAAAATTATTTGGTCGATTTTTGGGAGTTTGTTTGATCCAACAAAACATTTTGTTATCATGACAAAATGTTTTGTTGCTGCAGCAAAACTTATTGTTATCGTGACACAATAAGTTTTGTTGCTATAACAATATGTTTTGTTGGATAAAACAAATTCTCAAAAATCGACCTAATCATTTTGTTAAATGAAGAAAACGTTTTGTCGTGATAACAATAAATTTTGTTAAATCAACAATAATTTTCAACAAAATTATTATGCAAATTCAACAAAATGTTTTATTGACTGTATATCGACAAATTTTTTTGTTGAATTAACAAAACGTTTCGCTCAGTGCACTGGTTTCAGGGAAGAGAGAGAACCAGCGCCGTAAGACAAACACAACATCCATGCATCACGGGATTTGAACCCGGCCCCAACTCGGGCGAACGGTCATAAGCCATCGCTTAGACCACTGTGCCACCGGGAGTCGGCTAGCAATCTTTGAGCATCATTATTAGTGTAGATATACAAGACGTCTTTCACACGATGAGCAGAAAGATTGAACACATATCTGTACTCAGTTATAACAAAAACACAATTTAATACTTTAATACTAAGTGCAGATATATAATCATACAAGATCTTTCGAAATTACAGAGCAATTCATCATCAAGTACATCCTACATCAAGGAGAAAATTACTGGAACAGGAATTTTCTAATTGATAATTAATAATAATTACAGGAACAGTTCCTGTTCCAGTAATTTTCTCCTTTTGTAGGATGTACCTGATGATAAAATGCTCTGCAATTTCGAAAGATCTTGTACGATTACATATCTGCACTTAGTTATTAAAGTATTAAATTGTGTTTTTTGTTATAATTGAGTACAGGTATGTGTTCAATCTTTCTGATCATCGTGTAAACGACGGCTTTTTTATCTGCACTAATTGTACTATTCACGATAATTTCATCCAGATATCTTCGAGCATATATGAAACACACCTGCATTTCTGTAGAGAGAAGTTAAGTTTAATATAAAGGAAATCACTAAGTTGATGCAAGAAGATAATGCTTCTGTACTATAATTGAAGAATCGAGAAAACACAAAACAAGAAAGAATTTTCACTGTCGTTTGGAAGCGTCATTTTGTAATACCTGTAAAAACTGAAGAATATTTAAAAGTACAGTTCTTCCATTTGTATCTAAGGAACGCAAGCTTCCTAACATTGCTTATGCAAAATTTTTAAACAGCGCGACTATATGTCCTATCTATTGTTCACATCCTTTTCTCGAATAGAAGGCAACTTCAAGTACTTTCGCACTTAATGAGAACCAAGACATGTAGCGTTTGTGTGTAGCTGACTTTCTGAACACTTGTGAAAACACAAGTTTGCCAGCGACGGCCATCGAATCCGTGTCCCCCTCACTCCGGAGTAAGTTGCTCTCCCAACTGAGCTAGGCTGACAGAATGTCTCGCTGCAGATTTGTCGTCTTGACACATGTTTTCACCTCTGTAGTACGTCACATCATCTCCCTCTTAATTTCTTTTTTTTTTTTTGTCTTTGAAGTGAAGTAGGAATTTTTCATTCATTCCAAACAATGTGTGGAGCAAACATCACACATTTTTCGAAGAACCCAACGGCCAGTAAATCCATTTTCCACAATCTATGTGAAAACACAAATTTGTCAAATGTGAAAACATGTCCTATGTGAAAACACAAATTTGTCCGTGTACTCTCACTTCTGAGAAAGTCGCTCTTCCAACTGAGCTACGCGGACAGAAGGTCTCGCGGCAGATTTGTCGTCTTGACACATGTTTTCACCTCTGTAGTACGTCACACACTACATAAATCAATTCTGAAAAACTTCACATATCGTAAATCAGGCGTCACTTAAGAGTCCTCCATACCCCGTATTGTATCATTTCCGCGAAATTGAAACAAATAAAGCGTCATGCAGATGGAAAAATCAATATATGATATCACTCGTATGTGTTCCCAAATTTTTTTTATTTCGAGAGAAAATATCAAACAACTTTTCTACTTTTTAAACTAGCAGATATCAAAATTAGAACTTTTTAAAAATAATTATCAATCTGTCCATTATTTCACACTTTTGGGCTAATAATCAAAATACTACTCCGCAAAGTGACGCTAGTATAGAAACGCAGAAAGATGGTTCAATGTTTATTCTACATGTGAAAAAAAAACGATTTCTAAAATGTTTTTTGTTTATGTAATTTCGTTCTGCAAATGTGTGTTTTGAGCTATTTTTCACGAGGTATGGAGGACCCTTAAATAACTTTAAAAAGATTACTTACTAAAACATATCTTATTTCAGCCAACACTTCTTATATAGCATGGTATAACATCCGGACAACGTTAGTCGTAACTTGTACTTATAAATAACACAACATGCAACCTTTAAATAACTCAAACAGTAATTAAACAATATCGTATCCACAATTAGCTTTAACGTTCACCGTTAAAATCCCAGTTACAGCTGCTGCGTAGATTATATATCTCGTCTTGTTCTAATCGCAACAAGCATACGTCACTATCACAGACCTCAAGTGTTGCTAACCGTATTCGTGTGAGAGAGAAAATATCACGTTAAGATTGAAAGATGCTAAAGAGAACAAACTCAAATTTACATAGAAAAAGGAACTAAAAATGGAAGTTAAATTAGACTATACGTCACATCATCTTGCTCTTAATTTTTCTTCTTTTTAAATGCGCAGTAAGACTTTTTGCTTATTTATTATTATTATTATTATTTATATCCAAGAACCTAACAATTTTGTAGAGGTCTCTCCTCTGAAATATAATCTGGTCATTCATCATCAATCATTCAGATAAGAACTTACAAAATGAGGCACCCAACATCTAGACATTCGTCGAACAATTGCTAGCAAGTCGCCCCGGTGGCGAAGTGGTCTAAGCGATGGCTTCTGATCATTCTTCCGAAAAGGGGTCCGGGTTTGAATCCCGGTGAGGCATGGATGTTGTGTTTGTCTTACGGCCCTGGCTCTCTCCCTTCCCTGGAACCAGTGGCCCTAAATTAAGGACGGGCGACTGCTTATAGCCCACTGAGTTGTTCACAGTGGTCGTTAAACCTCCAACCAAAAAAAAAAAAAAATGCTAGCAGCTGATTCCATATACTTACACAAATCCTCTAAACATCGAAAATATCGCACAGACATACCAACACAGCATTATGATATACGCTTACGTAACTTCAATATCCTAAAAGTGAATTGTCATTCTTTGCAGAGAACATTTCTAAAAAACAATTCAATACGTAATCAAGATTCGTAGAAAAGACATGAAACAGTCTGATCAACATCTTGAAAGTACGATACAGGACTTTAGCATAAAATAATCATGAGAATTACTACAATATCAGGTCAAAGTAGATCAATATATTTATAAGTGAGAGTTGTGCGAACTCTTTTTGTGACACAACGAACAGCGTATTACGTGCGATCAATGTTATTTTAAACACATCAAGACAACCGTTACGTAAGAAACAATCTATAGGTCATAATGTAATGGCTCTTCGGTGTATGCTATTCAACACTGTACATATCTGTTCAACAGGGAAAAATTACTAATTGAAGTTGGTAACTGACATCTAGTAGGGTGAGCAGTCCCCTCTAAATTCTAAGACCGCTGCACATTATCAAGGAGTTGTTGGATGTATCTTCGCACCTCCTCAATGAGGTCATTCTTCATTTCACGGAGAGTCAACGGAGGTGCCAGCCGTACTACAATGCGTCTTCCAAGTGCGTCCCATGCATGCTCAATTCGATTTATGTCAGGGGATCATGCTCGCTACGTCATATGTTCCAATCCTTCCTCTTGAAGAATGTTGTCTACTAAACGATCTCTATGAGCTCAAGCGTTATCGGCCATGAAAAGGAAAGAATCACCGACAGCTGCAGCATGCGGCATGACAATAGGTCTGAGAATCTAGTCTCTATATCTTTTGGCCGCCAGACTGCCGTTTCAGGTGATGTACAGGTCTGTACACCCACGGATACTTATGCCTGCCCAGACCATCAGTCCTAGCCCGCCATAATCTGATGTTTTCTACACAGAATCTGGATTATTTCGTGTACCGTGCCTTCTCCTGATAAGAACTCACCGATGGTCAGACTCCAGACTGAATATCGACTCGTTAGAGAAGATATTTTGACTCCATTCGTCGTTTCCCCATCCACGATGTTCCTCAGCCCAGTTTCTACGGGCCGCATTTTGTCGTGTGGTTAAAGGGACACACGCCATTGGTCTACGTGCATAAAGGCCACCTTGCTGAAGGTAATTGCGGATAGTTTGAGTTGCCAACTTGCATCCTGTTGGCAAGAGAAGCTGTCGTTGGAGCTGAGTAATATTTTGCCGTCTCTTCTGACGGGCTGTTAACAGTAGATAACGGTTGTCCCTTGCTCTAGTTGCTCGTGAACTCTTGACCTTGCCTTTTTCCAACACTTCCCGTATCCTGGAATCCTATCTCCAGTCTGGAAATGACACTTCGTGACACTCCAATGGCTTCTGCTACTGTATGCGAGCTCCTTCCAGCCTGCCAATATCTCCCCACGCCGTTGATTCTGGCAAAATATGCTGTTGAGACATCGTTCGAACCAAAGACTTCAAGAAGCGAAATGTCATGATAAAAGCTACAGAATAAGGAAGCTCCCGAAAAGCCTTCGATTTTATTCCAATCTGTTGCATTATGACGTCACAGACGCTATTTTTTTTTTTTTTTTTTTTTTATGATTGGATGTTTAACGACCACCGTGAGCAACTCAATGGGCTATAAGCAGTCACCCGTCTCTAATTTAGGGCCACTGACTTCAGGGAAGGGAGGGAGTCAGTGCCGTAAGACAAACACAACATCCATGCATCACCGGAATTCGAACCCGAACCCATCTCGGACGAACGGTCAGAAGCCACCGTTTAGACCACTGCGTTACCGGGGCGTCGACGCTAATTTGCATAAGGATATGGAGGATTCCGCTGTCTACGTTACACTGGAATTTTCTACGCTTCGGTAAGATATCACACGATTGGCTTGCATAATATCGCCAAAGTTATATGCCATCCGAATTATTTCAAGCAGTGTAGTAATCAAGAGAACCCTAGAAAATCCTTCACACTAATTGTTCCAATGCCGACTAATTTAATGGAGCAACTTCCCATGAAGATATGTGAAAATATAAGATAAAAAAAAACTTTCTAAAAATTGATTGTTGATGAGAAATGCAATTTGTATGAGGTGTCACTGTGGTGATGTATGTTTTGTCTGGGAGCTGACTTGGAGATAGCCTGTGCGTGTTCACCTTATAAACAAGAACAATGAATGAATTTTGTGTGGATAGCTTAGTGTGGGATTTCGGGGGAATGTCAATTTGTATTCAGTACTAGAGTTTCTTATCTTCCGATGCAGAATTAGTCGGATAATTTGCTTAGAGTATGATTGTAAATTTTACATAACATATTCTTTATAATTGTTCGGTATCACTGGGTGAAAAATAATTTTGGGTACTATTATAGCCATGTAAATCACCGTAGATACTACCTGTATTGTGTTGATGCATAAGTTCCTGCCGTTTTATTTCAGGAGTGTTTCCCAGGTCAGTAGTGACGGTGCAGATGACCAGTTGTATACCAAAATGTAGCCAGTAATATCGTGTATCTGAATCCTATTGTGCTGTGTGATTGTGGCTAAGGGTTTTTTGGTTTTCATGTCCGGACGTATGGAGTGTGAAGTAAAGAAGAATGAACATTTCCGACATCTGCTCCTCTATGAGTCAAGGGATCCACAGCCGCCGGGGCTACTCGACAAATTTTTGCTGTGTATGGGAAGCATGTTATTGCTCCGAGGACATCCCGCAAATGGTTTGAGCGGTTCCGAGGTGGCAATTTTGACCTCAACGACTCTCCACGCTCAAGTCGTCCATCTCACTTTGATGAGGATCGTTTGAACAACCTCATCCACTTGGATCCGCGTCAAAACACACGCAAATTGGCCACTGAGATCGACTGTGATCAGGCCACTGTGGCGCGACACCTGGAACGTATGGGAAAGGTCCAGAAATTGGGGTCTTGGGTGCCTCACACTCTCACCGAGTACAACAAGAATCAACGTGTTGCCACATGTGGTTCCTTGCTCACCCGTTATCAAGAATGTTCTCAGCAACACAAACCCTTTCTGTTACGTATTATTACTGGAGATGAAAAGTGGTGCCTGTACGTGAATTACAGGCATCGGAGGGAATGGTTAAGCCCAAACAAGACACCCACACCACTTCCAAAACATGACATTCATCCTGCGAAGATCATGTTGTGTGTCTGGTGGGACATGCAAAGCATTATTCACTGGGAAATACTGCCGAGGAATCGAACCACTAACGCTGCACTCTATTGTGAAAAACTCCGCCGTGTGGAGGGAGCAATTCAGCAGAAACGGCCACATCGGCGCCATGGTGTCCTTCTCCAACATGATAACGCACTCCCTCACAGTGCAAACCAAAATGGCCATTCAGGACATGAAATGAGAGATCCTTCCACTTCCGACCTATTTCCCAGATGTCGCCCCTTCAGACTATTACCTGTTCCGATCACTGTCGAATGCACTCCGTGGCAGAACGTTCAACAATATTGTTGATCTCCAGAATTTCCTTGATGATTTCTTCGCAGCAAAACCTGCACGTTTTTTCAGGAATGGCATTGCAGACCTATCCAGACGTTGGGACACCATCGTAAACAATGAGGGGTGGGGGATACATAGTTTAATGATCCTGTTTTCTCTTCTGTTGTAATACATTCCTGTAGTGCGGTGAAAAAAAACGGCATGAACGTATGCATCAACCCAATATTTTTAAATTGTGAATTGTAATTATAACGCATTGTTTAAATTGTAATTTTTATCCATATGAAATTGAAACCCATTGTGAAGTAATCCCAGAGCTTGGGGTTTTAGTTGAGTAACAGATTTCAACTTTATTCGTTTAACTTCCGGTGGTTCGTTTGTTAAAACTTAAGTTGATTATTTTGTTAAGATTGTTTCTATTTTGGTCATGTAATTCTATTCTTTGCATTGTTCAGATAATAAAGGACCGAGTTGGTCCCAGTTGGTGTGGTGCGGATCTTCTGGCCCGGTGATGGATCTGGTTTAGATTCTTGCTATTTGTCCGGGCCTGCGGTTTGCTGGTTATACTGTTGTGGCGACGTTTCACATTCCTGAGTGAGTTTCACTAAACCCTGTAATGCCACTGGCGGAACAGGTGATAGTAGACAGAATTTACCTTATAAACTAAGTAAAACCCATGTATGTTTTAGTTTGATTTATTCACGTGGACATTTTCCTGCGAAGTTTAGGCTGCTTTTTTATGTTTTCCTATTATTCAGGGTAAATATGGTATAAAATCAGTCACGTAAACCGTTGTCTTGCTAATGAATGACTTCTGTTTCATTTCAGTCAATTTTAAGTACCGTTTTGCTGATACAGTCTCTTCGTGGCTTTTAGACACTGAGGCATTGGCACAAATTAAATTAGCATCATTTGCTGAGTCATAAGGTTATCTCTTCGTTAAACTCAGTTACACTAATGCTATTTCTCCTTGGGATCCGAATAACCTTGTTATTTCCTGCAAAACTGACTCTCCTGTTGTGAGTAACAAGATAATTTTTGTTCCCTTTACCATATCGAGTAAAGCTTCGACAAGAGATATTGCTCTACCTTGCAGCGGATTTACGTTTTGATGGCGTTGTATAATTAATTAACTAATGTTGTTAGCTAACTCTAAGCTTGCTGAACTTAGAGTTACTTCTGCAATTTTACTTCTGCAATAACTCCGTGAATAATCATAACAACGGCCAGGGTCAAAGAATTGTGACGTACTGCACAGGTGAATCACGTGTCAAGACGACAAATCTGAAGCTGCACATTCTGTCCGTGTTGCTTAGTTGGGAGAGCAACTTACTCCGGAGTGAGAGGGCGCGAACAAATATGTGTTTTCACGAAATCAGCCCTTACGTGTAACGACAATTTGTTCCTTTATTGGAGATTGTGGAAGATATATTCTTCACAAACACATGGAACAACTACATGATTTGTTTTATGCCACTTAACAGAATAGCCATTGCCTTGCTTATTGAAGACATAGGAGCTTTTCTGAGGTCATCAAGGGCAAGGCAAGGCGTCATCGAAATGGTAAAGGAAATCTTCGCTTCTAAGGACATCATCTTCCGCAAGACAGATGAAGACAAAAATACAAAAGAAGAGACAGATGAAGATAGAGAAGAAGAAAGGGAAACATATGAAAATGGGCACTTCATCCCTGGATCCAAGAGGAGGAAGGAAATACACTGAAGTGCCAAAAGTCATGGAATAGCAGTATGTAAAATTTTTAACTGGCGCTGCCGTCGTTTAAGGGCTTCGACGCACGCCACGATTTTTATCAGTTGCGTGGTAAAATCTCGTGAGTCAGGTTGAAGAAGCGCCAGTAGGATTATGGAAAGCCGACGTGAATCATCGGAGTTTGAACGAGGCATGATAGTGGGAGCCAGACGGATGGGACATTCAATTTCCGAAGTTTTGCGAACATTCAACATTCCTTGGTCCACGGTGTCACGTGTATACCGAGAATACCTCATGGAAGGCATTACCACCCACGGGTGCTGAATGACCGTGACCAGAGGCATCTGACCAGGATTGTCTATGCTAACAGACAAGCGACACTGGGTCAAATAACATCCACATTCAGTGCAGGAAGTACCAAAGACATATCCATTAGGTCAGTGTAGCGTAATTTAGCGTCCATGCGATATGGGAGCAGAACACATACCAGAGTGCCTTTGCTAACACCACGACATCGGACACAGTGCGTCACCTGGGCTCGTGAATACGGTAATTGGATCCTGTAATACTTGAAACATGTGGAGTGGTCCAATGAGTCACGCTACCAGTTGTTACGAGCTGGTGGTAAGGTTCGGGTGTGGCACAGACCCCATGAGGCCATGGACCCAAGCTGTCAACAACGCACTGTTCAAGCTGGTTGTGATTCCATGCATGTGTGGGATGTCTTTACGTGTCACGGTTTCGAGTCCTCGTGTCCTCGTAAACACGTCATTAACCGGTAATCGCTTTGTTTCTCTACTGGGTGAGCATTTGTAGCCCTTGATCGACTTCGTGTAGCCCAAGAATGATGGAATTTTCCAAGCGGACAATGCACCAATATCAAAGAGCCCAAGTTGTCCATAATTGGTTCGAGGAGAATTCTGGACAGTTCCGACGGATTGTGAGGCCACCACGTTCGCCCGACATGAATCCAACAGAGCACTTATGGAACGTGGTGGAAAGGTCCATTCGCACCCAACATCCTGCATTTACAAATACCAGGGAACTATGGGCGGCTGTTCAGACGGAATGGCTTAACATCTCTCCAGAAGTCTTCCGGCCACTTGTAGAATCGATGTCACGTCGAGTTGCTGCACTTCGCCGGGATACAGGAGATTCTACACGGTACTAGGTAGGTATCCCATGACTTTTGGCACTTCAATGTAGTGTGTACATATACCCATCATTGTATCATATTATAATCACATATCACCATGTAAACACTGCATAGTCACTGTTTGTAATCTCGCAAGCGAAAGCAATATTTCAATGTAAGATTTTAGATATTGTGCTTGTGTTTGTGTAATAAAGGGCCAATCGGTCCCTAAGAAAAAAATGTTCGTGGGGTAGAACAATTCTTTCAGTCATCCTCACCATTCGGCCCTCCACCCAGTAGCACGTCACAGAACGGGTGGAGTCCAGTGATGGTCTCGCTGGTGTAGCAGTATCTAGATGGTCGTCCGGCTGATCCTGGCCAGGTGCTCCGGCCTCCGGGTCGGAGTTTGGCGGGTTTGCCGTCGCAGCGCCTTCCAAGTAAAACCTCCTTGTGAGTTCCAGTTATCCTTGCGGAGCCAGTCTATTGGTGGAGCAAATCGAAATCATCAGTTCTTACTGTTCGACATGTAACATTATATCAGAAAACTTGAAAATTAAAATCGTTAAAACCTGAAGTTGTTCAGATGCTTAATCATCAGGTATTTGGAACTTCGTTGTCCCGGGTGATGTAACTGGTAACATTGCTTGAATGTAAATCGAGAGATGAGGGTTCGATTTCCGTTCCAGGGGGTTGCAATTTTCAAGTTTTTTGCTGCAGTGTGTTGTATGTTGAACTGTAAGAAAGTAATGGCTACTCTGTTTGCTGCCATAAAAATATTGCGCTTTTTTATTGTTTCCCTCGTTAGAAGTTAGAAGGTCATTAACATAATCCACTGATACAAACTATTTCTTGTATCAACATAGATCTAAAACATGTACTCGTGTTCATAAAAAACAGAACACCTAAAAGGAGTCAAGCTACGACTTTGATTTTTGGAGGATATATTCATTAGGCAATGCAGAATTAGCGTCTCGGTGTCATGCGTACCAGGTGCGTCGATGTAGCTAATAATCAGTATTGCCACCTCTGGCTTGTATCACCTGCCGTACGCGCTGAGGCATCGAATCAAATAATGTGTGAATGGTGTCCTGTGGAATAGCCATCCAGGCTGTATTGACCCACGTCCAAAGTTCATCAAGAGTTGCTGGCGGACTGTCGTACGCTCTGAGGTATTGAATCAAATAATGTGTGAATGGTGTTCTGTGAAATAGCCATCCAGGCTGTGTTAACCCGCATCCAAAGTTCAAGAGTTGCGGGAGGACGGTCGTACGCTCTGAGGTATTGAATCAATAATGTGTGAATGGTGTCCTGTGGAATAGCCATCCAGGCTGTGTTAACCCACGTTCAAAGTTCATCAAGAGTTGCTGGCGGACGGTCGTACGCTCTGAGGTATTGAATCAAATAATGTGTGAATGGTGTCCTGTGGAATAGCCATCCAGGCTGTATTGACCCGCGTCCAAATTTCATCAAGATTTGCTGGCGGACTGCCGTACGCTGTGAAGCATCGAATCAAATGTGTGAGTGGTGTCCTGTGGAATAGCGATAGCCATCAAGGCTGTATTGACCCGCGTTCAAAGTTCAAGAGTTGCGGGCGGACGGCAGAAGTGGAACGTTGTTAACCCTGAAGAAGGCACGTGTCGTCGCTGCAACATGCGGTGTGGCCTTGTTCTTCTGAAACATGACCCAGGGGACGTCTCGTAGTTACGGAAGGGCGAGCAGCCATTGAATGCCATTGACGCAACGGGCATTCGTTATGGTGGTACGGACTTTGACGAGAGGGAATCTGCTTTCGTATCCGAGAGCACCTCAGGCTATAATGCCTCGTGTTAGTGAGGTATGCCTGGTGTGAATACACTCTTCCCGACGCCTCTCCCTCTGGCGTCGGCGGGCACAAATGCGGCCATCATTTCGCCGAAACAGAAGCGCGCTTCGTCCGAAAACACGATGTTGTGCCATTCGTCACGCCACTCGATTCCGTTGCTACGGTGTCAAAGGTGGCCTGAGGAGGGGCTGGCGAGCCTGCAGTCCGAATTGTAATAACCGGGGACGTACAGTTACATCTGGCATGGGAGAATGCGTCACAGTTCGCCACTGCTGCGCCAACGCCGTTGATGATGCAGAATGGTCACTCAAAGACATCCTCATGAGACGACGGTTGTCCCTCGGCGTTGTCTGTGTACGATGTCCAGAACCTTCTCTTCGTGTCCTACGCCCTTCTTCGTACCATTCGCCGAACACTCTTGCCTCTCAATGGACAAACTGAACCCCACACGACGGGCAATGTCCCGGAGGGAAGCATTGCAGTCTCTAGTGCCTATAACGCGAGCTCCATGTGACTGAAGTGGGTAAGGATGCCTCGTCGTCTTGAACGATGACGAGGCATTCTTATCCACTGCTAACGAAGCACTGACATACCGAACGAGCCACGCGGCGCTTATAACAGAAAAACGGCCGGTTTTCGGTCTGCGATGTTGCGCGATCTGGATTTCCTAGACGCTGTACGCATGCATCCATGAAGTCGAAATGCTAATCATTTCTGCTATACTGCCTGATTAGCATATCCTGCAAAAATCAAAGTCTTAGCTCAACTCTTTCCAGGTATTGTTTTTTTTTATGAACAACAATAAGCATTCGTCGATTCACATAAATTTGGAAAACACAAATATGTCCGCGACGACATCTAAGCCGTGTCCCCTCACTCCGGAGTAAGTCGCTCTCCCAACTAAGCTACGCGGACAGAATGTCTCGCTGCAGATTTGTCGTCTGGACACATGTTTTCACCTCTGTAGTACGTCATATCATCTCCCTCGTCATTTTTTTTAAAGTCTTTGAAGCGAAGTAGGAACTTTTCATTAATTCCGAACAATGTGTGGAACAAACATCACAGCCGCCCCCGGTGACGCAGTGGTCTAAGCGATGGCTTCTGATCATTCGTCCGAGATAGGTTCGGGTTCGAATCCCTGTGAAGCATGGATGCTGTGTTTGTCTTACGGTACTGGCTCTCTCCCTTCCCTCGAACCAGTTGCCCTACATTAGGGACGGGCGACTGCGTATAGCCCACTGAGTTCCTCACGGTGGTCGTTAAACCTCCAATCAAAGAAAAAACAAAAAAAGGCATCACACATTTTTCGAAGACCTTAACGCCCAATACATCCATTTTTACGTTCGGGCGCCAATGTGAAAACACAAATTTGTCCGCGACGGTCATTGTATCCGTGTCCCCTCACTCCGGAGTAAATCGCTCTCGCAACTGAGCTACGCGGACAGAATGTCTCGCTGCAGATTTGTCGTCTTGACACATGTTTTCACCTCTGTAATACGTCAAAAAAATATCCAACTTCAATCTCTTCGCTATACTAATTCTCCATAATTTACTCGCAATCTCAATGTCCACTCACATTTAACGTCGTCATTTATTTTGCTCTGACTCTCTCTTTAGCGTTGCAAAAATGTACATGCTGTTCGAAGAAGTAATGCATCGTTCAGTGTGAAAATGTTTAACCAGGAAGTAAAAAAAAAAAAAATAATGTCCAAGGAAAACAGACGCTCAAAAGAAAGATTAAGCAGAAGTATACGTCATCACTTGTTCTTGTGAAGATATTCGTTGCAATTTGTCTTGATGCAGTTTCTTGCTTTCATTATAAAGTCTGCTTCTGAAATGCCATTATTTTATTTTCGAGGCAAAAGAGCTTTTAATTCTTGTTACATCCCACGTTTGCCAATGTAGGCATCTCACGTCACGTGGCCCCTAACATTGCCATTTCGTCATAGGTACAGAAGAAAGTACGTATTTCGCTTCACAACAATCATGCAGTTGCTAATTTCCTTCAGTTTTGGGCAGTTGCCGTATTGTGCATCACTTACAGGAATAATCTCAGTTTGATATTTTACCCTTTACCCTCTCATCCTTTGCCCCACCTCCTTAAGTTTCCATTACACCACAGAATAGAATCAAACTCGGTTATAACGACATGGGAGAAAGAGCGGAGTTTATGTCGCTATAAACAAATTTAATTCCCCATGAAAAAGATCACTAATTAATAAATGGTGATTTAATTAGTACCACTCAATATTTGACACTATAACGTAGTTCGACTCTATTTATGCATGTTTGAACGTTTCACTTTTCATGTCTTCATATTAGGATATAAGGCAAACAGTGGCAATTTCGCGATAATTTAAGAAATTTCCATTTTGACCACAAAAAAATTATCAGCCATGATTATCACACCCCAGTGCCCCATACGCAACACATTTATGTATAACACTAGTAACTTAGACAACAGTAGGGCTGTATGTTTGTGTTCCACAACATATGTTTTCACATAATGTTTATCAATCGTTATTCTATGATAACCTAGGTAACTTCGTGATAATACCATGCTAAGTTCGTGATAGTGAAAAGGTTGTCCTTGAATATAAAGAAATATAGAAATAATAGAATACATGATGTATTGCACAGTTTACTGCAGTCAAACATGGAAGAAATACATATTTTAATCTATAAAACGCTATCTTTTTTCCACTAAGTGCCATTTTTACATTTATATCTCAGTCATTATCACCAGCTTCCACAGGCGTCGCACATTAACACATCTTCATTTTCATCGTAAGATTTTTGGCACTTAATGTGGTACCATATACTGCAAAAGTTATATTGAACCCACTGAGTTCCATTTTTTTGACATTCTGTTTATAGTTGTGACCGCAAAATTTGCAATCCCAATTAGAGTCTTCTCTTTTCGTGCGCCTGTTGATAAAAACTGTGTATATGAGCTATATTTTGTTACATTTCAATTACATCAACTATTACGTATCACGAAGTTACCACCTGCAGGTTATATATTCATGACACCTTGGTTATTTCATGAAAGGCTAAAATTAGTTAGAAACCGGAACTGAAGTGTATCTTTGAATTTCAACTACCACGATTATGATTCACAAATCAGATATTGTAGTATAAATTATGGGGGAAAACTATTATTGAAATCAACATTAATGTCTGAAAAACTTAAGTCCCCAAAGCTAAGGATCATGCGTCCGTGGCTGAACCTCTGAACGCTATAGAATGCTGATAAATGACTTGCAAGTGCATTTTTAAATTAGATAGGAATCTAATCAATAACTGTGTTAAAAATTGGTCACTTTATTTCTTGAAATCAGCTCTTCTACCTTGTATACTAAACACCAGCACAAAGACCATTCGATTCCCGCCACACGTTTAATAATTCTCTCTGTGATACCAACAAAACAACTTACTGACGATCTCCTTCCGGTTTTAGAGACTGAACATTTGCTTCAATTTATGATAAAAAGTTGAAACTAATGAACACAGTGCTTACTCTACAAATAGCCGCTTACGCTCTATCACGAATTTACGTATGCCACGAAATTAACAATGTTTACCCACTAGTTTTTTGTGGAGGGTTTAACGATCATCGTGAGCAACTCGATGGGCTATAAGCAGTTGCCCATCTCTAATTTAGGGTCACTGGTTCCAGGAAAGAGAGAGAGCCAGTGCCGTAAGACAACCACAACATCCATCTCGCACCGGGATTCGAACCCGGATCCATTTCCGAAGATTGGTCAGATTCAAACGCTTAGACCACTGCGTCATTTGGGCTGCTAAGCAATTGGGTTGATGCATAAGTTCGTTCCGTTTTTTTTCATCGCACTACAGGAATGTATTACATCAGAAGGGAAAACGGAATCAATCAACTATGGATCCCCACCCCCGAATTGTTTACGATGGGGTCCCAACGTCTGGATAGATCTGCAATGCCATTCTTGGAAAAACGTGACGGTTTTGCCGCGAGGAAATCATTAAGGAAATTCTGGAGATCAACATCATTGTTGAACGTTCTGCCATGGAGTGCATTCGACAGAGATCGGAACAGGTGATAGCCTGAAGGGGCAACATCTGGGGAATAGGTCGGAAGTGGAAGGATCTCTCATTTCATGTCCTGAATGGCCATTTTGGTTTGCACTGTGAGGGAGTGCGTTATCATGTTGGAGAAGGGCACCATGGCGCCGATGTGGCCGTTTCTGCTGAATTGCTCCCTCCACACGACGTAGTTCTTCACAATAGAGTGCAGCGCTAGTGGTTCGATTCCTCGGCAGCATTTCCCAGTGAATAATGCTTTGCATGTCCCACCAGGCACACAACATGATCTTCGCAGGATGAAGGTCATGTTTTGGACGTGGTGTGGTCGTCTTGTTTGGGCTTAACCATTCCCTCCGATGCCTGAAATTCACGTACAGGCACCACTTTTCATCTCCAGTAACAATACGTGACAGAAAGGGTTTGTGTTGCTGAGAACATTCTCGATAACGGGCGAGCAAGGAACCACATATGGCAACACGTTGATTCTTGTTGTCCTCGGTGAGAGTGTGAGGCACCCAAGACCCCAATTTCTGGACCTTTCCCATACGTTCCAGGTGTCGCGCCACAGTGGCCTGATCACAGTCCATCTCAGTGGCCAATTCGCGTGTGGTTTGACGCGGATCCAAGTGGATGAGGTGGTTCAAACGATCCTCATCAAAGTGAGATGGACGACCTGAGCGTGGAGAGTAGTTTAGGTCAAAATTGCCACCTCGGCACCGCTCAAACCATTTGCGGGCTGTCCTCTGAGTAATACCATCCTCCCCATACGCAGCACAAATTTATCGAGTAGCCTCGGCAACTGTGGATCCCTTGTTAAACTCGTAGAGGAGCAGATGTCGGAAATGTTCATTCCCCTCTACTTGACACTCCATACTTCTTCCGTTCTCAATCATACAATTCGGTGCGTAAATCTTTTATCTTTACATTCTAAAGAACTCTCCTTGACGGAACCAACAATTTAATTATGAAAAAAGTGCAGCGATGATTCATTCTTCAACGGAAAAACAATTTTTGGTTATCTAAAATTTTCATCATAAATCGTTTAATGTTTATACTATAGGCTGTGCTGTCTGTCTCTAAAGCATTAAATCCAAGGTGAAACTTTTCTTTTAGAATAAAATCTCACGTTCCTATTATGCTGAACTATATTTCCTTATTATTTCGTGCATGATTAGTAGGTAGACAGTTTTATCTTGCAGAGATAAGTTGTTCCATAAATTTCTCATCAATTTTGGTACGTGGCATTCTAGTAAGGGCTGAATAATTTGGCTAGAAATTCATTAAAACTAAAATTTAGACGCAAAGGTTGCTCGGGGGTGGGGGGCATTATCATATCAAATAGATTATCTCTCTCAAGGTTTTGTTCTGCTCTACTCAGTACATGAAATGCGTTTCCAGTTGAGTACACACACGGTTTCGCAAACTGTGAATTCCGAACATTTTTTAATTTAGATTTACTATGTTTTTGGTAATGATGAAATAACGTGTAAACTACGAACGCTTTTGGACATTTTCGAATTTTGTTTTACCGCGGTTTTAGTAATGATAAAATAAAATGTATGCTGGATAGCGTTTTATTTTATTGCAACAACGCAAATAAATAAATACCCAAGCAGAAGCCTACTATCACTTGCGTGGAGGGGAGCACCACGATAGTGATAATGGGAGCACAAAAGATTCCGGGGGATGACGGTACTAATACAACTGTTACCTCTTTTTTCTTATAATGATTCCTGAAAATGTTCTTTTAGTAATTCTATCACGCATCATAAAGGGAAATTCAATAATGATGAACACATTCTAAAATCAGAAAGCATTATTTCCTGGAAACAAAGGCAGGAAAGACATACATCAAAATGTAATATTTAATGGGTAATACCGCAAATGAAATTCGAAAGAACGCAGGTTTGCCTAACGATAGAGAAAATCATTATCAGAAAATAAAACATGCAGTTTGCGATTATTCTTCTGTAGTGGAATGTTAATTTCAAGAAAACCTCTAATACGAGGACTTAGTTAAGGATTTTGTGTTTGAAGAGGGATTTAAAATACAGCGCTTGCGTTTTTCTTTATGACAATGAAACAGTCTTAAATATTTTTAGTATGTCTTTTAAAACACATATCTTTATCCCGCCATTCATCTACGAATACCTTATAACTACTTTTAGAATTCCAATTGGAAATCCTACTTTTGAATCGGATAGAGTTAAGCATGACACTATTTTCTACGTACACCGATGAGCCACTACATTATGACCATCCCCATCCTAGAGAAATGAGCGCGACTGGAGACCGAACGGTGGCGCAGGGGATGAAAATGATCAATTGATCGTATGTAGAGGATTTTAGGAAGGGACTCTCTGACCCCAGGGCTTAAACAACCCTTAGAATTAGGAAGCTAGGAGATTTGGGCTAGAGGGCCCGATAGGAAGTTCACAAGGAAGCGAGGTAGTAGACGCCCTTATTTACTACCGGGGGGGCAGTACCCGGGGTCCGACGGCTTAACGTGCCCATCCGACGCACGACGGCTATTTAGTGGATCGCGCGTTCGTACCTACCTGGGATCGAACCTGAGGTCCTTTCCGTGGCAATCACGAACGTTGGCCACTAGGCCACCTGCGGCCCATGTGGCGCAGGTGAAGTTCACAGAGCAGTATATATACAACCCGAGGACCGGCGTTTGGTTAGTAGAGGGTCCGATCACAGTTATGTCGCTGATTTTTAGTTGACTCCAATGTTTGTAGACCCGCTGGACAGTACGCTTCGACGCACCGACAAATTGGGCGACTTCATTCACTTTGTATCCGTGGGCACGGCCAAACACGATGGCTCCTTTTTGCCACTCAGTAACGTCTGTCTTTTTTTTTTTTTTTTTGATTGGAGGTTGAACGACCACCGTGAGCAACTCAATGGGCTATAAGCAGTCGCCCGTCCCTAATTTAGGGTCACTGGTTCCAGGGAAGGGAGAGAGCCAGTGCTGTAATACAAACACAACATCCATGCCTCACCGGGATTCGAACCCGGACCCCGTTCGGACGAATGATCAGAGGCCATCGCTTAGACCACTGCGCCACCGGGGCGGCAACGTCTGTCTTACGACCCATATTGCAGACTAAATTCAGCACACACGTTGCTCTTCACCACTGCACGTTACAGAAATGATCCCGTAGACCACGCCAGTGCTATTTATCTCCCAACAATGCTATCACGGCACCTTCTGTGCAACCGGTAACTTCCTACTGTCATTTCTATTAGGGGTGTCTAATTTTTTGTCCGGTGTGTTTACATGATACTGCATATCGTTGGGTACGATATTATTATTATTGTTCGGGGTTTCTAAAAATTTTCAAGTAGTTTTAGAGTACATTCTGAATTTGAGGTAATTATTTATTTACGTTCTTTGGTGATATCGGAAGTACATATTTTCAAGATGCAGAATTAAATTGAATCCGAAAACTCGTATGCTTTCTAAGCATCATGACAACAATTAATTAAAATTCGGTAGTGCTTACTATGATGAAATCTTAGTTATCAGAGGCGTAGGTTTTGTACAGTCGCCCGAGCTGGGAAAGGGTTTGAGTCCCAGATGATGCATGTGTTGTGTGGCACTTCCACGGCTTTAGCTCATCTCTTTTCTTGGAACCAGTGTCCCTAAAATAGGGACGTGCGGCTGCTTATATTCCTAACACTTGCTCATGGTGATCGTTAAATACGAAAACAAATAATGTTAGTTTAACCAAGGCCATGGAATGAGAAATACGAGTTCCCTCTTTCAGTGACGTCACGCGAAAAACAAAGGCTTTTGATTGGTTTCCATTTTTGTCGTGTACGACGTCAGACACAACACTGGTGTACAGAGGATGTTCACACATTTTTAGAACGATCTTCCAGCAATATAATTAATGTTTAAAATAAAATTATTTCTTTCTTAATCCTTTAACGGCCATAACGCTCAAAACGCCCGTACATATAAACGACCATAGTAGCCCTAAACGCCTGTCCAGAGTCAGTCAGATTTCCTACCCCTACCTGTTCTTCAAATTTGCACGACCTATGAGGGATCAGCAGGTGTCACCCTCAGTCACTATTGTTGTTACTAAATAAAGAAGTGAACCAATAGAAAGCTTCAGGCGTTATGGTATTTAGAATGATACAAGATTTTTAGGTCATGGTCGTTAAAGGGTTAAATGTTCTGTCTGATTCTCTGGAATAGATACCTACATCTAGATTTTTAAGATAACAGGGTATTTCTTAAAATTGGTTGTGTTTTATTCCACTGCTTTCCATAGTCCAATCATTGTTTTAGGTCTGCGTTTAGAAATCGCCGCTCTTTCTAGCAGTCCGAAGGCACAATAGTCCATTGGTGGCACATCAGGGGAGTTTGAAGGAATATGAGCAAAGGTTATAGACTTGATACCCGTCCCTTTTATCATTTTTTCAAGAAACTGAGTGGTAGATTTGGATGTATGACTGGTAGACTTATCTTGAGTTCTACTCTTTGAAGGGTCTATGGGCCGCGCTGGTGGCGCTGTGGTTTAGGCGATGGCTTCTGATCATTCGTCTGAGATGGGCTCGAGTTCGAATTCCATTGAGGCATGGATTCTGTATTTAACTCATAGCACTGGCTCTCTCCCTTACTTGGAACCAGTGGCCCTAAATCAGGGACAGGCGATTTATTGAGTTGCTCACGGTGGTCGTTAAACCCCTAATAAAAAAAGGCTCTGTGGATGAAGGAGTGGTATTCTCTGATTAAATCATCATTGTCAATCATTATCAATCCACTGCTGGACGAAGGTCTCCCCAAGTTTCTTCCACAACGATCTGTCTTGTGCCAGTCTCCTCCATGTTACTCCCGCATACTTTCGAATTTCATCCACCCATCTCCCATGTGGTCTTCTTCTGGGTCTTTTCCTGTCCCTTGAAATCCAATCTAAAATTTCGGCTGTCCATCGATGGTCTATCCTTCTGGCAGTATGTCCAGCCCATTGCCATTTCAGGGATTTAACTCTGATCATGATGTCTTCCACTCTTGTCATTTTTTGGATCCACGAGTTCCTCTTCTTATCTCTCCTGGTTACCCCAAGTATGCACCCCTCCATGCTCTTTGAGTTGTCTGGAGTCTTTGTACGTCTCTTTTAGTTAAGGTCCACGTCTCTGCACCATACGTAAGCACTGGAAGGATGCATTGATCAAACACTTTTCTTTTGAGACATACTGGTATACTGCTCTTAAAAATTGTACTGTTTCTTCCAAAAGCTCTCCATCCAAGTTTTATACGCTGATTAATTTCTTCATTAATGTGACCCTCACTTGACATCTGCTGTCCAAGATAAACGTACGTGTCTGTTATCTCCAGCTTTTCTCCATCAATCGATAAATCTTCATTTCTTGTAAAAGCAATGTACATCACTTTTGTCTTCTGAAAGTTCATTTTTAATCCCACTTCTTTACTCTTGTCAGCAAGTTCCTGGATCATACTCTACAGCTCTGATGGGGTAGTTGCAAAAATGACTACGTCATCAGCAAAACTTAGGTGAGTTACAAAATCTCCATTAAGCTTTATCCCTTTGTTTTCACAGTTCAATGATTGAAAGACATTTTCCAATGTGGCATTAAAGAGCTTGGGAGATATTGTGTCACCTTGTCTCACCCCTTTCCAATTTTTATGTGTGTTGTATTTCCAAACAGCCGAATCTTTGCACTTGCATTTTCATAGATGTTATTAATAATACTAATGTATGCATCTTCAATACCGCAGGATTTCAAATCCATTTAGGATTTAAAACATTATTTTGGTAATATGTAAAATTGATTTTTACATTATTTTCAACATTTCTTAACTTTAGTTTCCCATCGTAAGAGAAACCAGCAATAATCATGAATCCTTTACTGAAACTTTCTTTGGATTCTTGGAACCAAGTTTGTAAGTCTTTTTCTGCTCTTTTGTGAATCGATCTTTTTTGTTACATTCGTTTAGGCATTGTGAAAACACAAATTTGTCCGTGTCCCCTCACTTCGGAGTAAGTCGCTCTCCCAACTGAGCTACGCGGACAGAATGTCTCGCTGCAGATTGGTTGTCTTGACACATGTTTTCACGTCTGTAGTGCGTCACATCATCTCCCTATTAATTTTTTTTGTTTGAAGCGAACTAGGAATTTTTCATTCATTCCAAACAATGTGTGGAACAAACATCACACATTTTCGAAGAACCCAACGGCCAGTGGATCTATTTTCCACAATCGGGCGCCAATATGAAAACACAAGTTTGTCCCCGATGGGCATCGAAACTGTGTCCCCTCATTCCGGAGTATGTAGCTCTCCCAACTGAGCTACGCGGACAGAATGTCTCTCTGCAGATTTATCGTCTTGACACATCTTTTCATCTCTGTAGTACGTCACAACAGACCCATGCTTCATCAATATTCACAAATAAGTTTTCATCTGTCTCCGTCTAAGTGATTTTCATAAAGAAGTCTACACCGTGTTCTGCTCTCAGCCAAGTGCCTAGGCTAAAGGCGGTGAATATTATGGTTTTTTTTTTTTTTGGTTTTTTTCGGAATTAAATCTTTGTTTATTACTCTTTTTACAGTTGATACAGAGATTTTTAATGACATAGCTATGGCTTTTTGGGTCGGTGTACTTTTTTCTTAAGAACAGAGACTTTACTTTTGAAATAGTCATAAAAGTACGTATTTTCTTTGGATATTAGTTTAGTGTTCTTTTTCCTGTTAAAAGCCATGCTTGACGATTTTTCGCTCGCTCTATTATTAATAATACTGCTTATTTTATACACTATCTACCAACAAGTAATTGGACACCCCTGCAATCGACGATATCTGCGGTCCTGATACACGTCACGGCCGCCGCCGTTAAATAACTTGTGGGAAACAACAACGCAACCAATCGCATGCAAGATGCCACACAGTTCGGAGCTCTCTGATTTCGAGAAAGGTGTAATCGTCGGGTATCACAGAAATAGCCGATCCATACGTGACATATCCAGCGAGTTGAAGTACCCAAAATCGACAGTGGCCTACGTGATTTGCAAGTGGAAGATGAGAGGTGACTGTCGGAATGTGCCCCGACCCGGCAGACCCACAAAACTGGGAGTTAGAGACCGACGGGTGCTGGCCAGAGAAATTCGGAAGAACCGCACCAAATCTATGGGCCACATCCACGAGGAGTTTCAACAGACATCCGGGAGTGTTCTTTCGATGAATACCATCCGTAAGGAAGCCCATCTGCTCCGTTATCATGGACGTGCTGCTGCCCACAAGCCTTTGATCACCAAGTCCAATAGCGCTGCTCGGCTAACGTGGTGCAAAAAACGTCGACAGTGGACCGTTGAACAGTGGAAACAGGGGAGCGACGAATCAAGGTTCACCCTCTACCGTTTGGATGGCAGGGTCTTGATTTGGCGTCTGCCTGGAGAACGCCTCCTGTCGGAATGTATTGTGCCAACTGTGAAGTTCGGCGGCGGTGTAATTATGCTATGGGGGTGTTTCTCCTGGTATAGCACGAGACCCTTGGTCGCAATTTCTGGTAGACTCAACGCCGAGACCTACTGCGCCATTTTGGATGACCATGCGCTTCCTACGTTCTGGCAGTTTTACGGGGTGGACCCATGTTACTTTCAGGATGACAATGCCACCTGTCATGTTGCGAGGTCCACCATGATTTGGTATGGTGACAATGGGGCTAATCGAATGGACTGGCCTGCGCAGAGCCTGGACCTTAATCCTATCGAGCACCTCTGGGACGAGTTGGAGCGTCGACGTAAGGGGTGATTCCCACCGTCCGAAATCGGTGAAGGAACTGACCTGTCTTCTCCAAGCCGAGTGGAAGAAAATACCGCTAGCCGTCGTACAACGCCTGGTTGAGAGTATGCCCCAGAAGGTCGCAGCTGTAATCGCCGCTCGTGGAGGCACCACCAACTATTGAAGGTGAATAAAGATCATTTTCCTTTGCTATCACAGGTGTCCAATTACATGTTGGTAGATAGTGTAGATAGCTGATATCCTCCCACAAGAAAAAAGGAAGTATAGAACTTTATTGAAACCTACTGCTGTGGTGCGATGGTGACATAGGAAAGTGAGCTGCCCGTGCGCTAAAGCCAGTGGGAAGAAATGGCGACTGCAGCAGAAAAGGCGTTTTCAAAGGGTTTTTTCAAGGAGATAGGTCCCCCCAGGTCTTTTTCAAGGAGTTAGGTCCCCCCAGGTCGCCGAAGCTTACTCCTTGTGATTTCTTTTTTGGGGGTATGTCAAAGACCATGGGTATGTGCCACCTTTGCTTAGAACACTGCAAGAACTAATGATGCGCATTCAGCTTGCACTGGCCTCAGTGATTACGGACATGCTTCATAATGTATGGCGTGAAATGGATTACAGTTTAGATGTTGCCCGCATGACCCAGGGAGTCACACAGAACATTTGTAAGGCATGGAAACAAAATTCTAAACTTCGTTCTTTGTTGTGCAACAATGTGATCTCTGTATCTATGTTAATAAACCAAGTATAGTCATTTGTAATCGGAGCAATCAGTTTGAATTACCTTGTACAAATTTGAAAATACGTCCAAAACGAGATGGCCAATTGTAAATATTTTTCGGAGACATGTGCAAGGGGAAACGCCAAGTCGACGTACCCAAGCAACATTGTGCTAACTTCTATTGAAATACGCAAATGACGAAAGTACGTTATCGAGCTGGCCGATGCGCGACTTGATAAACGTTGTTCTGAGTGGGGTGCAGCAATTGAAGCTTGAGTTGGACTGTTAGCTGAAGAATGGCTCCGCACCATCGCTAAGAAGACTCTTTACGGTGGTACGGTGGAGAGCGATCGGTAGATTGAAAGCAGGACAATCGCGAGCTGAGGTTGCAAGATGGCTGAATGTGTCAAGGCAAGTGGTCTCAATCTCTGGAGACAGTTGCAGGAAACCGGAACAATAACCAGAAGGTCGGGACAAGAACGCCCACGAGCCTTTGTCTCTAACAGCTCGCTGTCATAGGGAGTCGACAGCCATGCAACTTTCGCAGGAGCATTCCTCTGCTACAGAAACCGCGATATCAAGGCAAACAGTTTACAGAAGATTCCACGAAAGAGATCTGTATGCAAGAGGACCAATGGTCTGTATCCCACTCCCTGCATCGCACAGAAAGATCTGTCTGAATTG
Organism: Macrothele yani; assembly: GCA_039090855.1. Lineage (NCBI taxonomy): Eukaryota > Metazoa > Arthropoda > Arachnida > Araneae > Macrothelidae > Macrothele > Macrothele yani. Next base: position 131,394,949 of record CM076996.1, on the reverse strand, counting down.
GACCCGACAATATCCCCCCTGGATCCCTAATAAATGGGCCTATGTTCTCTTCAGTGACGAATTGTAGTACAGCCTAAACACAGATTCTCGACGTGTGTACATCTGGAGAGACTCCCCTCCAGCATTAGGTAAATTGACCACTACGGTGGTGGAGGGCTCGTGGTTTGGAATGGTATCATCTTGAATACATGCAAGCCACTAGGCGTGTTTCCAGAAGGCACCAAAACTGCTGCATGCTACAGGTATGGCATCTTAGAGCGCTATGTGCGGCTTTAGGGGGAGCTGTTGGCTCGCAGTTCCTTTTTATGAATGATAACGCTGGTCCTTATAGAGCTCGGCTAGTCGACGAAAACTTGAAGAAAGAGGATACTCACAGGATGGAGTGGCCGGCAAAATCTCAGGACCCGAAGCCCATAGAGCATGTCTGGATGCCCTGGGTAGAGCAACTGAGTCGCCCGCTGGCGCAGTGGTCTAAGCGCCGACTTATAACCGTTCATACGAGGTGGGTTTGGGTTCGAATCCCAGTGAGACATGGATGTCGTGCTTGTCTTACGGAACTGGCTCTTTAGCTTTCCTGGAACTAGTGGTCTTAAATTAGGGACGAGCGACTGCTTATAAGCCCATTGAGTTGCTCACGGTGGTCACTAAACCCCCAGTAAAAAAAAAAAGAGCAATGGCAAGCCGGCAGCCCCGGACTCCGACGTGCTTGGTGGAGAAGTGGCACTTATGGCTCAAACTCTAACTCACAGCCTTATAAAGAGCATGAAGGCTCGTTGTGCAAGCTGTATTGCAGTTCGTGGTAACCACACTCCCTATTATGCCCTCGAAATCCGTGCCACTTGCTGCATCACTATGGAATTCCATGCTGTCATGCGCATGCTTCCTCCCCATGCGGTGATGGCATTCCCTTTCTGTCGTGTATTTCTGTGTTATCGATATATGCACGTCCGTGCCAACTGTCATTAAACTATGTCCTGGGAAACCTCTCTGTGAAATATATGTACTAGTACGTTCAAAAGTTCCGGAACTTTTTAAATATTTGCCAAATGTCAGTGAATTACGTCATTCCCCGTTGAGCATGCGAAAAGCATCAAGTGACCGACCAGCCAGAACCGGTTTGATCCAGATCCAACACGTACAGCGTATGTGCGAAGTTCGTGATTACAGGCATTCGATTCTTTCCGTCGCGAGGACAACGATGTCGAATTTTGAACAGCTTTCAAGTGTAAAATGTTGTGTTCTGCTCGGAAAATCGTTCGATTAGACTTTTCAAATGATTAAGTTAGCGTATGATCACATGATTGATATGACTGATCACTGGAGATGAGACTTGGTGCTTTCTGTACGACCCCCAATTGTACCGACAGTCAAGGGTGTGGAAATCACCGTCGTCACAACGACAAAAAATGTTCAAGGCTGACCGCTCCAAAGGCAATGTCTTGTTAACAGTTTTCTTCGATTGCAAGAGGGTCGTACACAAGGAATTCCTTCAACATGTCAACATAGTCGTACAGTCACTAAAGAAGAGTACGTCAGCATCCTGAAACGTCTCCGAGAATCAGTGAGACGCAAGCGACCCGATCTTTGGAAGACCAACTCGTGGGTGCTCCATCACGATAATGCGCCGGCTCACAGATCCCTCCTGGTGTCCGATTACCTGTCCCAGCATCACATTCCCGTTCTTCCACAACTAGCTTATTCCCCTGATCTCGCCCCCGTGTGACTTTTTCCTTTTTCCCCGGATGAAGAATTTGCTTAAATGGCGACGCTTCTCAAGTTCCGAAGAAGTGCAACGAGCTGCGACGGAGGCACTGGAGGATGTGGGAAAAGAAGGCTTGGAATCTGCATTTAAATCTTTGTATGAGTGCTGGCAAAAATGCATAGTTGCACAGGGTAACTACTTCGAAGGAAACACCGCATAAACAGTTATTATCTGTACTCATTCTGTTTTAATATAAAAAGCTCCGGAACTTTTTGAACGTACTGGTATATCAGTACAACTGTCATTAAACTCTGGCCTCAGGAAACTTGTCTTAGTTTCGGGCAACGGATTTTATCAAAAAACTATTACTATTTTATGGCACTATCTCACTAGTTCTACGTCCTTAAAGTGTTCAGCGAAGAACAGTTGACGTAGCCCTACGTCGTAGGTTGCGGCACAATTGCTACTGCTCCCTTTCATTTTTTTTAGATACAAATTTTTAAGAAATAAAACGAAAGAAATGTTTTACTTTATTTATTTAAAAGCAACTTATACTCTACACAATTCATAGTAACTTATGCTGATTATAAATTAATGTTAGTAGAAGTAGAAGCCGTATCATCATTGTCAGTAGTTACTGCTAAAGTTGTTTCAGAAGAAATCGTTCTTCAAAAACAATTTTTCAAACTCCTTAGTTGCCTTGTTATAAATTTGCCGATACGTCTCGGGCCTAATGTACTCTTCTTGTTCTTGTCTAGATTCAGAATGCATCGGCGGTGTAAAGGTTTGAGACGTCATTATCCAGCGAAGTTGTGAAGACTGGCGATGTACATTGGTATTCCATTCTCAGTGTGAAAACTTGAGAATTTGGATCGGTGGCATCAATCTCCATCTGTTCTTGCTGCTCAGGCTCAATTTGTGCAGTTGAAGTGGGAGGTTGTGGCTCTAGAGTCGAATCTGTGTGAAACGTATCCTGGCACGCGGACTTTTGACGCTCTCTACATTCCCGTGACCTTTCGGTTGATGACTTCGCGAGCCTTTTCGGATTCCGCTCGTTCTCCTCTAGCTGTTTCTTCAACTTTCGTCGGTCCTTATATTAATTTCCCCTGGATTTTTGCGGCATTTCTAAATTTTCGTAACCAAATTTGTTTATCTAAAAAATAAATAAATTTTAAATTCACTTTATTTCTGTTTATCACATACGTCCGTTAGCTCTGACGTCAGCTACGGAATGCGGGGCTGAGGTCATCGCTATCATTATCTATTCACTAGTTATCAACCTTAAAACGGCGTGGGGCGAAACAAAAACATAATGCGAAATTTAGCTTCAATTTCTAACGCTACTGTATCGAAGGGTTAAGGCGTGGAGGGTTGAAACTTGTTTTGTCATAAATGGACTCTATAAACCACCTAATGATGTATTATTTATTACTCTACGATTATTAGTTTGGAAGATATAAGAGTTCAAAATGTGACATGTTTTCGTTGCATCCGTACTCCCGATGTTCACCCCTACACAGCGCGGGGAAAGACGTAGTTCTACGTCAAAAATTTGAAAAATATAGTTGATAGCGATCTCCTCTTGGAAAACAGTGAAATAAAAGCAATTCAGTGCCAAAAATAATATGCTTATGTGTTTGCCATGTACTTTGAGTGATTATTTTTTCATAAATTTCTCTGAAAATGTACACTTAGATGACAGTTTATTAGATACACCTGCCCTCATCGCATAAATGTCTTACTCCAATGCATAAGAAGGCACGTGGCAGCTGTGTGCAGCATAAAACGGACAGACAAGAACGTCAATCGTTCAATTGAGGGTCGGAATGGGTGAAAAGAGTGGATTATAGACTTTGAATGTTGCATGATAGTTGTGCCAGGCGTGTGTTGGTTAGAGAATCCCCCAACGGCAGTCCTCCTGGGATTTCACGCACAACTTACCAAGGGTTTACCGAAAATTGAAGGGCTCGGGTGTGAACCATGGTAACCAACACTTGTGTCGTTGTGAGATACGTAGATTACATGTAGTGAAAAAATACAAACCATTGCACTTACCATAAATTGAAAGTTGTATTGTGGTGCCATCTGTTGACATAAATGTGTAATAAATACTCTAAAATGCTCAGATTACCACCACAGTTGTTTTTCGTACGCAACACATTTTTTTACAGTAAATGTTGGTTACCATGGTTTACACCCTAACCCTTCAATTGTGAGACACGCATTAACCTTTCAGCAATTAGCGATCTTGTAGACGAAAACAGCTGGTGGATGAGAGGAGTCAAAGGAAACTGGGCAAGAATAGTGTAAGCGAACACACGACCTACAACCCTGCAAATCACTGCGGAATTCAACATTAACGTGCGGGTCTGGTACGATTCATCCAACGATAACTGGTTCAATGCCGATTAGTCTAATCCCGATTGTTCCAATGCCGATTCGTCTAAAGCGACAATTCGTCCAATGGACAGTTGGTCCAAAGGTACGATTCATCCAATGGTACGATTGGTCCAATGCCGATTCTTTCATAACATTTACATATCAAATCAAATAAATAATATTGCACCTTTACTTTGCACTAAATATTAATTCATAGGCCCTAGGCCTAGGCATTTTTAACAATTTTCATTTTACCGATTTAATGTTCACAACTTTTACACATCACTTCTAAGTAGGCACTAAATATTAATTCACAGGCCCTAGGCCTCTTTAACAGTTTTTATTCTACCGACGTCATATTCCAAAAGTTTACACATCAAGTCAAATTAATATTATTGCACCTTTACTTAGGCACTAAATATTAATTCATAGGCCCTAGGCCTAAGCCTATTTAACAGTTTTCATTTTACCGATGTCATGTTCACGACGTTTACACATCAAGTCAAGTTAATAATATTGTTCCTTTACTTAAGCACGAAATATTAATTCACAGGCCCTAGGCCTTTTTAACAGTTTTTATTCTACCGATGTCATATTCACAATCTTACATATGAAGTCAAGTTAATATTACCCTTTTACTTAGGCACTGAATATTAATTGATAGGTTCTAGGCATAAGTATCTTGTAAAGACATGAAAAAGCCTTGAGAAATAATCCGTTGAGTGCATTTTATTAGGTTTTATAAAATGTTTATAAATACGAAATATCTAGGTTGTAACTTAAAATCTTCTAAAAAGACCCGCGGCCTATGTGCCTTGAAAAGAGTTGAGAAATAAACCGCTGATTGCCTTTTTATTAGGTTTTATAAAATGTTTACAAATACCAAATATCTAGGTTGTAACTTAAAATCTTCTAAAAAGACCCGCGGTCTACGAGCCTTTTAAATATTGATAACTGAAAAGGCCTTGAGAAATGATCCGCTGAGTGCCTTTTATTTGGTTTTATAAAATGTTTACAAATACCAAATACCTAGGTTGTAACTTAAAATTTTCTATAAAGGCTCACGGCCTAGGTGCCTTGCAAAGAGCTGAGAAATTATCCGTTGAGTGTCTTTCATTAGGTTTTATAAAATGTTTACAAATACCAAATATCTAGGTTGTAACTTAAAACCTTCTGTAAAGGTCCGCGGGCTAGGCGCTTTGTAAACAGCTGGGAAATGTTCCGTTGAGTGCCTATTATCAGGATTATAAAATGTTTTCAAATACCAAATATTGTATATGGAAATCCTTTTTCAAAAGGATATAAAGAGGAGAATAACTTTAATTATTATTCCTTTAAGTTAAAGAAAAATTGGCCGTTGGTATGAAGATACCATTGGACGAATCAGTATTGGACCAATCGTCCCATTGGACGATCGGCATTGGTCTAATCGTACATTGGACCAAAGGCATTGGATCAATTGTCTCTTTGGACGACTCGGCATTGGACCAGTCGTTATTGAACGAATTGTCCGGGACCGTTAACGTGCCGAGGTCATCTCCGAGCGCATCGCTTATCGAATCATGTCCCGCGTTGGCTTAAATTCATCCCGACTACATCAAAACTTTTGATTTAGTATGACAGCTTTCTTCTGGTTGCGTTTTCCATCACACTTCAGAAACCATTGTCACTAACATTCATTGAATGTTCAATCGAGAGCCACACAAATCGCATTGGCAATTATCCCTTTGGCAAACCATTCATCTCTACTGCATGAAAACTTTTGATGTCCTTATCCCTACGGTTACGTTTCCACTGAACATTCTACTATTTAAAGCAAGAACAAACCCGATATTCTTAGGGAGCTCGATATTTCCCAAAATGGAAATATTATCATGATATTAAGCACACAGAATTTGCCTTCGTAGACCAATTCCCAAACTGAGATGGAAACGGGTCACCGGGTCGACAATTCCTTGCGGGTCGAACGGATCGGGTCAAGGTGTTCCTGACCTGATTTCGACCCGGCTTTATTTTTGAATAGAAAATAAATGTATTTCGAAGAACCCTTCAGAGGTCTTTGAAGTAATACTTCAGAGCTGCAGAGTATGATCCAGGAACTGGGTTTAGAAATGGGGATTAAAAATGAACTTTCAAAAGACAAAACTGATGTACAATGCTTTTACAAGGAATGAAGATTTATCAGTTGATGGGGAAAAGCTGGAGATAACCAATTTCTACATTTACCTTGGGCAGATGATATCACGCGAGGAATTAATAAGAAATTAATTGGCGTATGAAACTTAGTTGGCCGCCCCTGTGGCGCAGTGGTCTAAGCGATGGCCTCTGATCATTCGTCTGAAAGGGGTCCGGGTTCGAATCCCGGTGAGGCATGAATGTTGTGTTTGTCTTACGGCACTGGCTCTCTCCCTTCCCTGGAACCAGTGACCCTAAATTAGGGACGGGCGACTGCTTATAGCCCATTGAGTTGCTCACGGTGGTTGTTAAACCTCCAATCAAAAAAAAAGAAAAAAAAAGAGACTTAGTTGAAGAGTTTTTGGAAGAAACAGTACAATTTTTAAGAGCAATATGCCATTATGTATTAAAAGAAAAGTATTTAGTCAACGCATACTTTCTGTGCTTACTTACTCAGCAGAGACCTGGACCTTAACTAAATAAGACATACAAATCTGGGTAAAATTCCAGAAATAGCAATAGGCTAGAAATATTGCCAGGAGAACGTACCACCGATGAACAACCGAAAGTTTAGACTGTATTCCAAGAGACAGGAAAATACCCAGAAGAAGACCACTAGGTGGATGGAGGAAACTGGCCCAAGACAGTCCGTTGTGGAAAAAACTTTGGGAGACCTTCATCCAGCAGTGGATTTATAATGATTGACAATGATGATTATGATGGTGATGATATATTCGGGTTTTTAGCTCAAAGCAGATTTGTCCGGGTCAGGCCCGGGACGGGTCTAATTATGTGACAGCCGGGTCTGGGTCGGTCCCGGGTCCAAACTTTTTGACCCGTTTCCAGCTGTGTTCCCAACATCCAAATAAACACTACTCTTTTTTTCAGAATTACAAGGTATTACTTCGTGCACATAACGGCCACTGAATTTGAAACTTCTATTCAATATCGGGTTGGACCTCCTTTTGCCCTAATTGCAGAATGTATGCGGTTTGGCACAGATTCCACAAGAAGTTGGAATACGTTTACATTTACAACATACCAGGCGTTCATCAGACAGACACTGACTCAAATATGACAGAAAAGAATTTTGCTTCCGGATCTGTTTTTCTAACAAGTCTCATGCATTTCCGATGGGGTTCAGATATAGGCTTTATGGTGAGCAGAGAAGACGGTGGAAGTCGCTGTTATGCTCGCTGAACTACTGCTGAACACATCTTGCGCGATGCACAGAGCAGCATTGTCGTCCATGAAACAGCTGCCACATGCTGAATAAGAACACAAAATTGCTGGATGTACTTGATCTGTAACAATGTTCTAATAACACTTGGAAGACATCCAAATTTTCAGCAATATCAGGGGACCCGTTCAGTACAAACAAAACATGTCCCACACCATAACATCTCCTCCAGAACCTTAAGTTGTGTTTACAAGGCAAATTGGGTTAGTGGCTTCATGGGACTCCTGCTAAACTCTCTGCCTACCGGCCGTACAGAGAAAGGTATAAGCGACTCGTCGGACCACGACTTTTTTCAGTTTTCCAATGTCCCGATACGGTGTTCCTGACACCATTGTAGACGAATTTTCCTGGTCTTCGCGGAAATCAGTGGCTTCCGTATAGGCGTGTGACTGCCAATACCGATCCTCTTCAATTCCCTGAGCATAGTTCGCTAAGATGTGGATCGAGAACATCGTTTTGTTTTATTGTTTGGAGGGTTTAACGACCACCGTGAGCAACTCGATGGGCAATGAGCAGTGGCATTTCCCTCATTTAGGGTCACTGGTTCCAGGAAAGGGAGATAGCCGGAGCCGTAAGACAAACCCAACATCCATGCCTCACAGCGATTCGAACTCTGTCCCATCTCGGACGAATGATCAGAAGCCAGCGCGACTACTACACCACCGGGGAGATGTTAACACCCTTCATTGAAGGCTTCGGTCAACTGCTGCGCACAGGAAATCCTGTTTCTCAGTACACGCCTTCTCAGACGACGGCGATCTCATCACTGACAGATTGTCCTCGCGCCACAGTTACTCCTCTTAGACAAGCAACGTGGTTATTTTTCCACTGATAAATGCCCGGGATTTTTCACCTTTTGAGAAACCAAACAGCTCTAATGTTTCCAAAATCGTCGCTTTAGCCACACAAGCACCCACAATAAGCCCTTCATCGAACTCCGAAGGACGCTTTGTTTCTCCCATTGTGATCAACACCACTAACGATTACCGACGAGCAGCAGTCTTAAACGGTTGCCTAGATCACGTGGTGACACGTGACCACGTATTTTGCGTATACCCAGCGTAAGTGATGTTTACGTTCAAGTGCATAAATATTTCTAATTCGGTGACTGGTGTGTGTATATGAAAAGCAAAGTAATGCATCGAAATAATTCAGAACCCAAAGAAATGCTTGCAATTTTTTGTAGATAGTATACCTGGAATCCGCTAAAATCATAAAAAAAACATCCTTTTTACCCCCTAGAGTTTAGCAAAAACAAAAAGAAATTAATAAAAGTAAAACAGCTAACATATAATGCGAAGCAATACGTGAAGCTGAGTTATTAGGCGTCTAGGATAAAGTACGAGATAATGGAAAGAAAATACTTTTCGATGAATTACCACATTTTCAAACTGAACAAAAACAGCGAGAAAAAACGTTCAAGAAAACAAGAATAAAATGTATTTCTTTTGGGAACTAATACAAGCACTTCATTAAAGAACACGTGAACTTTAATGAATAAAAATATTGCCGAAAGAAATTCTGTCATTTCACCGGGATTAATTTCGCAACTACTGAATATGCCTCATTTAGAATTCTTAAAAGCATGATCAAGAGCCATTGATGACATCGCATTTTTAAGAAAATATATATCACCGAGCTCGAATGTAATCAGCCAGTCCTTTCACAAAACATCTCAAATTTACTAGTTTTTAAATGTTTACTGACGCAAAAAATCTTCCAATGCTGATTAAATATAGAGTAGGACCTCGATATATCGAACTTCCGTACATCAAAATTCTCTATGTATCGAAGTTTTTTTTAAAAACAAAATTGAGATACACCGCCCCCCACACACCCTCGTAAATGATGATGTTATAAGCAAACCAGGTGAGAAAAAATAGAACGGAGATCAATATCACATCTTTTTGATAGTGTGAAACACCAAGTGATACATGTAGTTTCACCAAGAGTTCACCGTTGTAAATATAATTAAAAGGATTTTAAATATCTTTAGAAGTACATGGTGTAACTGTGAGATAGAAATAAATACAAACGTATAATCTATAACATATGAACTGAAAAAGCATGGGGTTTTTTGAGTGAAGTGGGTGGGACCTCCAAAAACTTGGTCACACTTTAATTAAAATGTGTTATTTTGCAGCGTTGAACTCTTGGTGATAGTACATGTATCACTTGGTGTTTCACACTAGCCAAAAGATGTGATATTGATCCTATGAAAAGTGTGTTTTATGAGAGATTATAACTCACAAGATTATAATTTCAAACATTTAATAAAATGGAGATGTCGCGAGAGGAAGAAGAAAAGGGTGGTCAAGATCACTGCAACGCTGACGGTTCTCTTAGAGGGAGTTATTGTCTCTACAGTCCCCTCCCTCAAGTAACCTTCCTGCTCTGTAAAACAGGTACAGTTTGTTCCAGTCTCTCTAACCGACGGTGTGTGTTCGCAATGTCCAAAAGAAAATCTCTCAGTTTTGTGGAAAAAACGGAGTTGTTAAAGAACATGGACAGTGGAATGCGCACAAAGAACATAAAGGTTAAATTTGGTGTTCCCCTAAGTACAGTGTCAACAATTATAAAAAACCGGGAGTTCGTTATGCAAATCTTTGAAGATGTCGAATCTGACAGGAAGCATTCTAAAACGTGTCGTATTGGAAAAGTGGATGACACTCTTTTAAACTGGATTAAAATTGCTCGGGACAAAGACTTGCCAATCTCAGGTCCAGTTATATTGGGGGGACCGAAAGGTAATGTCGTTTGTTTGGGGGGAGGGCTAAGATTGGAGAGCAGTTGTTAGGTGTTTATGTACGTTCAACGTAAAGTAAGTGTACAGTATGTACAAGTGAATGAACTATTCGCTTTTAACTTATGTAGATGTTTTTGTCTTCTAGATTTGTCGAACAAAATGAGTAACATAAATCCCGAGCAGAGCCATGTTCGTCATTGTATGCTGTATGAATTTCATAAGGGGAAGAATGCAACCGTGGCCACCAACAACATTTGTGCTGTTTATCCGAATGCGTTAAATGTCCGCAAGTGCCAGCGTTGGTTCGCTCAGTTCTGGTCGGGCAATTTTGACCTCTCTGATGCCTCTCGTGCAGCTGTTGAGGCAGTTCCTTCTGCGTGCAGCTGTTGAGGCAGTTCCTCACCATTGATGAATTAACCAAACATCTTAATGCATCATGGTCTACTGTTCAAGAGCACCTGCAACAGATAGGAAAGGTCTGTAGACAAAGAGTTTGGTTCCTACACCAACTTTCACCTGACAGCAAAGCCCAGCGTTCCACCATCTGCAACTCTTTGCCCAGCCGACAGGAAAAGGATCCATTTCTTCACCCAATTGTCACTGGAGATGAAAAGTGAGTTCTTTACGTGAACAACAAACACAAAATCCAGTGGCTTTCTCCAGGTCAGACATGAGTTCCTACGCCAAAACCAGGCCTACACCCCAAAAAGGTTTTGCTCTGTGTTTGGTGGACTACTGCTGGCATAGCTCACTTTGAGCTCCTCGAACCCGGACAGACCGTAACGGCAGATATCTATTGTCAACAACTGGACTGTTTGAAGCAAGCTCTTACTGTAAAACATCCAGCACTGGTCAACAGAAATGGTGCCATCCTCCAGCATGACAACGCAAGACTCACAAGGCGAGACGGACCCATCAGAGATTTTGGCTGGGACGTTCTGCCCAATCATCCTTATTCCCCTGACATTGCACGATCTGATTACTGTTTGTTAAGATATCTGCAGCACTTTCTTAATGGGAAAAGATTCCACAGTATTGGTGATGTCAAAACGGGGCTCTCAAACTTCTTTGCATCACAGCCAACGTCTTTTTATAAAGAGGGCGTTGAAAGTTTGGTTTCAAGGATGGACAAGTGTGATTGATAATGATGGCGATTATATAATTGATTAAGAAATAAATTTCTTCTGTTACAAACAGTGTTTCTCTTTTTTCTAAAAACGACATTACTTTCTGCTCTCCCCAATAAAAGAAAAGGCATTAGAGTTTGCCAATCGTTCGAGGCAAGTGTATTTTCAAGCTAGTTCCGGTTGGTTGGAAAAATTTAATCAAAGACATCGCTTAAAAGAATAGATTGTTTTGGGGGAAAGTGGAAGCCTGTGTAACACTGACTGTGACCAATGGAAAAATACGGTTTTGAAGAAGATTTTAGAAGAGTACACTCCTGGCAACATTTTTAATGTGGACGAAACAGGACTTTCTTTAAACGTTTGCCAAACAAGCCTCTTACTTTTAAAGACGACGATTGTCATGGAGGTGAAGACAGCAAAGAGATGATAACAGTTTTGGTGGGCGCTAACATGAACGGCAGAGAAAAACTGAGATTATTGTAGACAGGAAAAAGTAAACAACCTGATTACGAAATGTGTTTCTAAATACAATACACTATACAATACATATGTACAAGGCGATTGTAAACTCCTTCAACAAAACAAAAGGGGGCGAGGGATAGCACAGATCAAGACGAACAATATTTGCAATGGAACCTAGGGCCACATTCCATTCCTAGTGCCAGAAAAGAGCACGTTCGAAAAACGTCCAGCAGGTACACGGAGTTCCAACCAGTGCATCAGAAGCACAAGATGCAAATCAGGTGCGCTGAATACGCGCGTAGACGACGAGAAGCAAACATTTAAAAACGCAGCGGAACCCGTTCAGCGATATTACCGTGCGAACATCACATGAGAATAGACGTATAAGTCTGACCTTTGCAGTGTTCCTGGAAAAAGTGCTTCCCGGTCTGTTGCAGGATGTTCCGCTCACCACACGGAGGGACATGGGGTTTATGCATGATGGGGACAGCACACTTTGCCATCTAGGTCCGATACTTCCTAAATGCGACATATCCCGGGCGGTGGACCTGTGGCTTGGTCTCCACGCTCCCCGGACCTTAATCCACTGGACTTCTTCTTCTGGGGGAACATGGAAGCATTGGTGTACGAGACACCTGTGTACTCCCTGGAAGATCTCGTCTCGCGAATCGCTATTGCTACAGACAAGATCAACACCACACCGGGAGTCTACGAGAGGGTGCAACAGTCCTTCATTCGCAGGTGTGGGCTGTGTAACGACGCCCTTTCACGCCAGTTTGAGCAGCTCCTTTGAGTCTTTCTCTGATGCGATTGGAATAGTACAACTCATAAATTAGGTATGTCTCTTTGTTTTCACTGTTGAAGGCTCAACGTGGATATGTAACTTTATTCTTTTCTGGCACTAGGAGTGGATTGAGGCCCTAGGTTCCATTGCAAATATTGTTCGTCTTGATGTGTACTATCACCCCTCTTGTTTTGTTGAAGGAGTTTACAATCACCCTGTATAAAAAAATCGTTTATATCTATCGAAGTTTCTAAATATCGATTTTTTGTGGAACCATCGACTTCGATACACGGAGGTCCGACTTTATTTCAGTATATGCTGGAAAATAAAAAAAATCATCTTGCTGTTTTTAACCCTAGATTTTTGAACACTTTTACATTTGCAATTACTCTGGATCCTATGTTCTGAAGTTATGCCAATGCGTGAAATCAACAGTTTTCTGGAAATTGAAAATAATCTAGAGTTTATTTATTTACACTCGTCGTCAAAAAAATAGTTGCCCCCAAAAGAACGCGTCGCATTGCAATGCTATTCGGGAGGAAGGTAAAGGATACCAGGAACAATAAATGACTAAACATTAAAACTGATATGGGCAATATTTATTGAGCTACACGCCAATAAGTAGTATCTCTCAGTATGGCATCCGGTCGCCATGTTTGCTCACACAGAATGCCAGAAGTCTTGGCATGGAGTTGTACAGGTTCCTAATGGTGTCCTGCGATAAGCCCTCCCATACAGCTTGAATCTTCTCACGCAGTTCCTGCAGATTGTGCGGTAGGGGTGGAGTGTGGATAGTGCGTCAAATAGCATACTACACATTTTCAATCGGTGATAGGTTTAGCGATGCGGATGGCCATGGCAGAGTGTCATTGCCTTGAAGGCAAGCTCTCGGGACAGCATCAGTACGCAGACGAGCGTTGTTCTGTTGGAAAATCGCACCGGAGTGAGTGTTCAGAAAAGGTAGGGCCACTGGTTGCAGAACCTCATTAACGTAACGTTGGGCTGTCAAAGTGCCTGTGATGAACATCAAAGGGGATCTGGAATCGTAGGCAATTGCACTCCATACCATGACACCAGGCCCTCTGGACGTGTGACGCTCGACAACAAACCGTTCATCCTGGCGCTGACCGAGGTGCCTCCACACATGGATTCGGTGGTTGTCCCCTCCAAGACAAAAGCGGAACTCGTCAGTGAAGATCACCCGCTGCCCCATTCTGCGTGGCTCCATAACAGTCTGGCACGACACCATTGCAGTCTTTGGCGACGATGCGATGGTGTTAAGGGCAGTTGTCGTAACGGTCTGCGTGTGTGTAGTTCTACGTTGCGCAGCCGTCTGCCAATGGTGCTGGCACTAATCGTACGATGCATGAAGGGCACCACTGCTCGCTGAATACCCGCAGTCGTGGCTGTTGGGTCACTCCGCGCATGTCGGACAACCCCTCGGTCCTCTCACTCTCCGTGGTTTGTCTATGTCTCCCAGACTCTTCCTGTCGCTGCTGCGTGCCTTGTTCCATCCACTGCCGCCAACAACGTGCTATGGTGGTATCCGCACGACCAGTATGGAGTGCAATATGACGATAAGACCATCCCGCTTTTCGGAGCCCGACGATGCGGCCCCTCTCGAACTCCTCCAACTGCTCCAATTCCTTCTGAACTTTTTTCCGAAGCATACTTCACCTGCAAATGATACAATAAACACAACAACACGAGTCACAATGGCGAGCACGTGCACCGGGACGACCTTATATAGCCAGTCATTCACAGCGCTAAGACCCCTCCTTGCTTGCGTCACACGCGCGGCCGAGCGTGATACTTGAATCATTTGCATGTCTTACGATGTCAAACCTACCCATCGAGTTTCATTTCTGTCGGTTGCTTCCTTCTGGGTGCAACTACTTTTTTGACGATGAGTGAATTTATCTTTCAATTTTTATATCGCATCACATGTGAATCTATACTTACTTCATTTAACGGGAAAATTGTATGTTATATGATTACCTTGGTTACAGTGGCAGCTATTCAAATGAAAAGAATTCCTCATACATCAGTTATAGAAGTGAAGGTACTGTAGGCAACACAAAGATGAACTTACATCCTTTAGTCCAGTGTTTCGCAACCGGGGTTCCGCGAAATTTAAAAAGACAAATACTTACACTGGAGCAAATGTATATGTTGCTTATAAGACGTAAGAATAATGGCAATAAAATATAAATATGTTTTATTTTTTCTGTGAAGAGAGCGCCGTCATGACGGAGTAATTTTTACCTTGAGGGAAATTTTGTTGGTCATCTTGCTACTGCGTCAAGCCACGGTCAAAAGCAGGAACACACTTGCGGTGACCGGCCGCGTGCTCTCTGGTACAGTACCAGTACTTCCAAGAATCGGTAACTCGCCGGCACTTTCTGCCCACCATCAATAAAGCGCCCATCCTTCTTAGAAAAATTCCAACTCTAGAAACATCCAGGTTCATCACTTCTAAAGTTCCTCGCACATTCTAGACTTCCTTTATCGGCCCACGGTGCTTTAATCAGTGATATTACATTTACTTTCTGCGGCTTGTGTAAATACTTTTCTGCACGTTGTGAAAATACCGGCAAAACACGCCGAGTATCGAACCCGGGACCCCTCCCTCCGGAGTAAGTCGCTCTCACAACTGAGCTACGTGCTCTCATTGCTATCTGACTTTATCTTGTATACGTCCTGTGGCGCAGGCACGTCACATCTTCCTCCCCCCGTAAGAGGGCCGGGTGCATGGCCCACGGGTCAGCCGGGACCATATTTAGCTGTAGGCAGTCATCCCATGAAGAACGTGCACTTGAGAAATCCCAGACAATTTGGTGTGTGGAACGTAACATCGCACACATTTATTTTTTCGAAGCACTGAAGAAAGGATTCTCATTTTTCATGTCTCGCGTTGTGGAAAGAACATCCCACAATTGCGAGAGACTTAACGGCCAGGTCATTCTTGAAGTTTGGGCGCCAATATAACGTACAGGTTTGTCCGCGCTGAGCATCGAATCTGGGTCCCCTCACTCCGGAGTAAGTCACTCTTCCAACTGAGCTACGCGGACATGCGCTCTCATTGCTATCTGCCTTTATCTCGTGTGCGTCCTGCGTCGCAAGCACATCACAACGGGGTGCAAACAATTAAGGCTTTAAGGCTTTAATTAGGACCAAGTACAAGTAGTAAGAGCCAGGAGGTAATAGATACTAGGAAGAATCGCTTTCATTGTGAAAGCTATTTAGCAATGGGTTTTACTTGGACTGGTGATGAACATTGTCCCATTCTATTGTATATTACTTGTGGCAAAAAAAAAACTAATTAACTAACTTAGTTGATAATACACTGGCGTACAAAAATTAAGGACGAGACGGTTTTTTGAATGTAACGTCGTGCAGAAGTGCTTCACATCGACTCAAATCATACCATAAGATCCCCAAGATGTAAGAATATGGGACAAGTGAGCAAAACCGTCGAAACAAGGAATCCAAAGGATACAAAGGCACTTTATTGAAAAGGTAGCTTCGAGCACAACTGGACAGAAGACAGAAACGTTCATGTGACAGGCGGCTGCCAAGAAAAATCCAGTCTTTAGTAGGGGATATGATCACGCAGACTGCGTTGCAGGATTTACAACGTCTGTCCATGCTGAGGACGAGGTTGTCAAGGAGCTGTTGAGGCATCGCAGCCCATTCCTCTTGTAGCTCCAATCGCAGCTGCGGAATCGTTGCTGGCGGCTGGTGACGTGCTGGCAAGCGTCTCCCGAGATGGTCCCACACGTGTTCGATTAGATTTAGGTCCGGGGACCTTGCAGGCCAATCCATGCGTTGAATATCTTCACTCTCCAACAGCTCTGCGACAGCCACTGTACGATGAGGTGTAACGTTGTCGTCCATGAATAGGAACTCAGGGCCCACAGCACCTCTAAACAGACGCACGTGAGGCAGGAGAACCTCGGTACAATAGCGGACACCAGTGACTGAACCTAATTGGAAGGTGTGGACGTCAGTACGGCTACCAAACATGATACCGCCCCAAACGAGAACTCCGCCACCTCCAAACCGGTCCCTTTCGATGATGTTGGAGGTGTGATTGCGTGTTCCCTGCTCTCTCCAGATCTGTATACGTCCAGAATCGCTCGTCAGACTAAATCGGCTCTCATCCGTAAATAGAACTCAACCCCATTGCTCGTGTGTCCAGTTCTTGTGTTCCTGGTACCACAGAAACCGCCGTCTCCGATGAGCAGGCGTTAATGGCACACACCGTACTGGTCGTCGTGCAAATAGATCACCTTTGTGCAGCCTCCTGGCCACGGTAAAACGCGATAACGGACGTCCAGTTGTCTGTTGCATGTGCCTTGCGATTTCTCCCGCTGTCTGCCGTCTGTCTCTTCTCACCTGTAGGACAATATATCGGTCGTCAACCGCAGTGGTTGCTCGGGGATGACCACTGCTAAACTCTCGGACAGCTGTTCCTGTCGTTTGAAATGCTCTCCAAGCTCGTGAAACGATGCTGTGAGCGATCCGGAACTCCTCGGTCACACTAGTCACACTTCGACCTCCTTCCAACTTCCCAATGACGCGACCTCGGGTAACGTCATCCAGATGTCGTCTACTGGATTGCCTTTGGCCATATCACACGGTGGCAGCAACTCGACGTCGTTCAAACCGATGTACACCGTGCCATAGCTTTCACCGAATTGCTGAGCGAACACCGCCCGTGTGCTTCATACCCTTCCGACACCCTCCCCCCACCCCTACGTCATGCTGCATATACGCGCATGCCCTACCGTACCGGACCCTAGTCCATCTCCGGAGTGGTCTTTCGGTCCGTTCTGCTTGCTCGTTCCGCTGTTATGCTAATTTCTCCTCTTCGTCCTTAATTTTTGCACACCAGTGTATTTGCTAAAATTTAATTTAAATAGTAGTACTAATATTATTGCACATTTTTCTCACCAAAATAAGGGTTGGGCGGGATATCAGAAAACAGAAACAACAACAAAAAAAAACTGCTCTAAGCAAATAGTCATAAGATCGAAGGAAACCGTCGTGGATCGAAGAAAAGCTTTACTGCCGTAGTCCCCCTAACGTGTTTTGCTCCTGAATGTTAACTTTCCCGCAGAGTTTCTTACCTCTTAAGATGTGGTAGCGCTGTTGTCGCCTGTTTTACGTGATCTCTATGAGAGCTGGCGTTCTTTACGCGAAGCTTTATATCCTTTGATCCAATTGAGTCAGTTAGTGGCTGACTGTCGCACAGAGTGGATGTATTTTTCAAAGTTCTATACACCCTAAGACGACACTCTATTCACACTAAGATGACACTGAAGGGGAAGTTACGTGAAACCTATTACCGCGACTAAAAGTAGCTCCCAACATTTTCCGTGAAAACCAGCACATTTATTGCCCAGAATCATATTTATATTGTTCTAGCTGTTTACTTATAAGTACATACTGTATAGTTATTTTAGACAAATCTAAAAATGATCTATTTTCAGAAATTAAGTTTTAAAATTAGGCCAATACACGCATGCGTAGATATGCAGTATTTGAGGACAAGGATGCCAATGAAATTATGGTGGGAAGTGATTGACAGGTGCTAACAACAGGACACAGTGGGGAGTGACGCGGATGAACATAACTCTCGGCCGTCCCCAAAGGCTCAGTGAGTGTATAGGCTCATTTACTTTAAACTGCGGTGTCATCTTAGGGTGAATCGAATTATAGTAGGAACGTTTTTGCAATTCTAGCAATTTACAACATAGTATTAAATGGCATCAAACACAAGTAAAACTTATGAAAGTTCTATTTCTACTAGAAGAAGTACAGAAGTATGGTTAATTGGCTAATTTCGTCATCGCTTCATCCTTCGAAGCTTCTGTCCATTAGCGAGGTAATGGCACTATTTTTTCATTATAAACTTGATTTAAAACAAACTGTTAAGGAATCTCCGAAATCAACTGCATGTGATATTTTAGAAATGTGGGAAAAGTCTTGAATTCCTATTAAACGAAAAGATCATATTGTTGAGAAAGTTGAAATTTTTTTAAAGAATGGCAAGGGCTGAAAAAGAATAAAGAAAATAAAGCCAAGCATTCAGCTGCTTAGATTAAGAAGGAAACTCTTTGGAAAGAAAAGTTAGAAGATCTTTTTGATATAGAACACGCTAAAGCTTTAGAAATGATCACGATTGAAGAAGACAAATTGTTTCTTATGGCTCAACGAGACAAAGGACGACGAGGAATATTAAGAAGGTTTGACTTGTTGCTAGCAAAAAAAAAGAAGAGAATTTGAAAAAACGAGAACAACATTTCAGGAAAAGAAAACAAATGGAATATGAAGAGATAAGATCCAGGGAGGAAAGGGTTATTCTTTTTCTTCACCTGATTCGGATTCTGAAGAAAAAGAATGTCCTTGTACTGTTTCTGAAGAGCTTTCCACTTCAGGAGAGAAACCCATTAAAGGAGGAAGAAAATAAGTACTGGATAGTAATTTATCTGCTAGTCTTGATGTTGCAAAGGTAAGCAATCAACAGAAAGCTTTATACCTGATTCCTACAATATGAAATCTTGGGACTAGATCCATCTCTTTACAATGTAAATGTAATCTCAGTTATACGTGAAAGAGTGAAACATCGTCAAAGTATTGCTTGAAGATATAGTGGATCCGAAACTGTTGATATCTGGAGATGGTGTGGATCAGTTATTAGGGGTACCAAAATTGTCAGCAAAAGGAGAAATTATTGCATCGGCCGTGTATGATACATCAGGAAAGTGGGGAATTTGTGATAAAGTGAAGTATATCAGCTTTGATACAATAGCATCACACACAGGAATGAAGTCTGGGGCTTCTTGGTGTTGACTTTAAGTAATGAAGTACTACTGTTGTTTTGGGTTTGTGTTATTAATTAATGCAGTAGTTTTGTATTATAAGACAATTGTATATTATTAACCAAAATACATACTATATACGTTTTATGTCTATGTTTTTAATCCTTAACCTTTATGAAACTCCATTTCGTACTATTTCATCGCACTAACTCCATCTGTTACCCATCTCGTACTGTAAACGTGGTAGCGACCCCTAAAAAAATCTTGATATTCATAAAAAACTCAGCAAATTATATTTTTGATATATTGAACATATTTATGGCTTGGGAGGAAACAAATTAAAAAAAAAATTAAGGCCATGCAAGGTCCACCCTAATATACAGGGTGGCTAAAAAGTTACTTTGCCAATTGAACGGGCTCCAGGGATGGCTGTAACGGATGGACGGAATGAAAATTCAGAGTATAGATGTTACGCAGCATGCGCTCGCGGTGCGCAAAGGAAAAATCCGGCAAGCTGTCGCGGTTACGGTTGCCGACTTTCGGAATGTTTGAATGGCAACACCTTAAATTTTTTTTAACGTCACTGTAACAAGCGCCATGAAAAACGATAACTGGCGTTGAAATGGATCACTAGACCGAAAAGTGAATGAGATATCATCTAACGAAAGACGGCATGCAAAGCACGAATTTCGGATGAACACATGAGATGATGTCAGTATGCAGCGATAAACAAATGAGATGATTTCACTTGAAACACTTAAAATGCAGCGTGCTACCGACAACCAGAAGCACTCGAGATGCAGCTCTCAGGAAAGCTACGGGGTGAACTTGTGAAATGTTATTATCTGAATGGTTTCAATGCTGAAGTTGTGTTACGTGTCATTTACGCCGAGGTCCGTGCTCTATTCAAGCTGTTCGTGACTTGATCCGTAAGTTTGGAAGCACGTAATCCGTAAGCACGTGTGACAGATCTCGATCTGGACGACCTGCAACTCCGGTGGAAACTGCAGCTGAAATCCACCACGCCATCCATGAAGATTCAGGAACAAGCGCAAGAGGTGTTGTAGGGACATTGGATATTCCAAAGAGTACCGTGGTAAAGGTTCTGCGATCCGTCCTTCACATGTTGCCGTACCAGTTTCATCACGTGCACATGTTACAGGATGGATACCATGAACACCGTTTAAACTACGCAAATGAATTTCTAATGCGGTACGATGCTGACGACAGCTGGTCACTGCGCATTCTTTAGACAGATGACGCGCATTTTACCTTAGAAGGGAGAGTGAACTCAAAGAACTGTGTGCACTGGTCAGACACTAATCCACGCGAGGTTGTACGCGTTCTCGTACAAGAACATAAAGTGACCGTATGGTGTGGAGCAACCATCGATTTTGTTTTGAGGCCTTAGTTTTTTGAGGAAGTTACCCCTAGAGGACTACGGACATGCAGCATTGCTGACAAACTATGCCATTCCGCATCTGCAAAAACGGAATGTATTGTAGAATGTTATTTGGATACAAGATGGTGTCCCCCCACATGTAACCACTAGCGTGAAAGGCGTGTTGCAGCAGCATTTCTCTGACCGAATCATATCTCGCCACTTTCGTTTCCCACGGTCTGCACGTTTCCCTGATTTAGCTTCGATGGATTTCTGGTTCTGGGGTTATCTGAAGTCCAAAATGTACAGAGAGCAACCTCGTACCATAAGTGAACTGAAATAAGCCATACAACGCACCATTTCGGACCTGCCAATATGCTACATGCTGTTGTGATGACTGTCGTTAGCCGTATGCAATGTGTCATTGTCGCTGATGGCGGACATATTGAGCATTTGATTTTGTCAGTAAAACGTCGAAACAGTTTGTGTTATTTCTTTGCCGTTTTCTTTAGTTTGTGTCTTATTACGTAACCCTTTTTCGTGGGCGAGATTGGAGTTACGCTATGTCTAAAGCCATGACTAAGGAAATGTTGAACTAAATGAGAATACGATGCAATAGTTGCACGAGATAGTTCAAACTAAGCTAGCTTTTACGGCGAGACGAAACATATACAGAAGTCAAACTTACGATAACCTTTTATTGCTCCAGCACAGTAGATGAAATCCAAAATATAGCACTGAGAGTTTTACTCTTCACACATACCTTAATTATCTGTCGTATAATATAGCTTAACAACGATCGCCACACACCCCTCCCCCTAAGCAACTGCTGTACCGTCTTTTTATCTAACGTTCTTATCACATTCATACGTCACTATCTCTGACCTCAAAAGTGTGGCCAACCTCATTCATGAGAGAGAGAAGATATCACGTTAAGTTTGGAAAGTGCAAAAGAGAAACTCAAATTTACATACGAATAGGAACAAAAAATGAAATTTAAATTAGAATATACGTCATAGACTTCTCACATTTAAACAGGCATTCCTATGCTATCTTTAGGTAAAACTGTGCCGTATGTGGTGCCGATTTCCTACTTCGCATGCCGTCCATTTTTTTTTTTTTTGATTGGAGGTTTAACAACCACCGTGAGCATTTCAATGGGCTATAAGCAGTCGCCCGTCCCTAATTTAGGGTCACTGGTTCCAGGGAAGGGAGAGAGCCAGCGCCGTAAGACAACACACAACATCCATGCCTCACCGGGATTCGAACCCGGACCCCTTTCGGACGAATGATCAGAACTTCAAAATATCTTTATTGCCATAAAACCATATAAACAATATTTACAGTAAGTTCACCGGGAACAGTTATTGCCATTTTGACATATTTTACATACAGGGCAAAAAGACTCAACAAACATACAGTATTGCGAAATTTCAATGACAGAAAACAAAAAACGAGTTCAATTTAACAATCTCCGTCTACCACAAAAAGCCAAAAAAAAAAAAAAAAGAAAGCGATAGGCAATTCACAATAATGAACATTAAAATTTGAACAAAACACAAAATCTGTACAACTGAACATTGTCAAAGGCCGCACAAAGTTAAAAATATTTCAGCATGTCATTCGTGAAAAAAAAACCCCATCAAGCCAGGAAAAAAAAACACCTTGCTCGTAACATGTACACCACCACTAACAACATAATAAATTGATTTTTTCCTGTCTGTCTGTAAAACTATTTTTTTGACTGACAAAATAATTCATTAAGAATAATGAAACAAAATAAGCGTAAACCTTAACTCTCAAAGAAAAACCCTGCTTAACGCGGGTACGCTGCTTCCAATGCAAAAATTGGTTCTTCTGTCCGTCTGTAAGAACCACAATTTTCCATAAAAAGAAAAATATCTCTAAGTGAAACGCTGTGAGCAACATAATTCTCAAAAAAACATACATAAGAATCAGTTTCACTTCAAAACATAAATCATCTACTTCTCAATCTATAAACACAGACGTTTTTTATCGACAAGTTGCGGAAAAATTAGATGAGTAAAAATCTCGTAACATTAGATGCAACAAACAAAAAATGACTCTTCATTCAGATGTGATAAAAACAGAAATTCAACATACAGTACATATTGCAAATGTTGCTAAATTCAAAGGGAAGAATCGTAAATTAGAAGTACAGAAACCCGCATGATTTTACAAAAGATGAGCATTACATTATCTTAAAGAAACCTTCATTTTCATACAGAGAAAGTACTTATTGTTAAACAAAAACTAAATAGCTAAATTAGTCTGTCTCTCTAATACGCTTACAAAAACAAATACCACAACTGAAAATACTTCAGACGTAGTAAAATTCTTTTTAACCACAATGGGTTTGATAATGCAGAAAAAAAGACCATTATGTTATCACTAGACAGTGCAAGCAATTTTCATTCCCCAACAATAAATACAAAATTCAGTGATAAGCGCGAATGATTAGAAAAAACCTTAACACATGACGGTGCAACGTAATAACATAAGATACTCTCACGTGATACTCAATGAAGCAGAACAATTCATGAGGCACTAACTTTTTTAAATTGAACCCAGAAACTGAACTAGCTAGTCAAATAAAACGACATATTACCCATCAGTAATTTATGGGGAAAGAGGTTATGCCGAACACTTCGTCGGGCAACTAACCTGCATAAATATACATAAACACTCACAACATAGTGCAAAAAAAAAAAAAAAAAAAAAACGCTCCAGTACAATACAGAGACAGAGATCTGACCACAACAAAATGTCGTGGACGTTACGCGGTTAGTGTTACAATATCATTATTCGTATTAAACCAGATATGACTTTGGGACCATTTAGCATGAAAACTGTCAAGACTGTTACTCGTCTTTTCAGTATCATACTCGATCTGCAATATCGCAGTCACAGACTGACGGTATCTGCGACATAGAAAACGTCTTGCCACGTTATAACGTCTAAGGGTAGGACAATCGACACTCATATGATAGTACTGATAAATTGTATATTTTGCTTGCAATATGAGAAAAATACACACAGAATTGTGCGATGAAGCAGACAGGTGATGTGAGCGAAGAACATTATAATGAAACATGGTGTGTAAAGAAGCACAAACATTCTGAAGCAAAAGAAACATCAATGAAACATGGTGTGTAAAGAAGCACAAACATTCTGAAGCAAAAGAAACATCAATGAAAACAAAGGCTGTAAACACAAACACATCGAGTAAGAGTGAAATACATCTCCCTCTGTATTGCGAAAATAACACAGTGACGATGTAAGATGCCGAAAACGATGAAGGGTGCGTGGGGTTAATAAGCGACTATGTAGATGTAACCAATGGATATCCCTCGCTTTTGGAGTAGCAAAGGCTGTTAATGGATCACTCCATGTTGCTGGTACTTCTGCCTCTGGCACGGAGGGAATCTACTTTGGATCGGTAAAATATGTAATGAAATGCCTATAGATGAGTTTAGCAGATACTTGATGTGGAAAAAACGGCTGGTCGTTTAGATAAATAATGAACGGGAGACTGAGTGAGGCTGATGAGTTCTGAATAAGTCCATTCTGATTGGCAAGTTGTGGGTAGAGTCTCTGAATGCAAATCTGAATATGCCGAAGTTGAGCACGATGAAAAGGGGTATTTGCAAACAAGGGAGAAATGCCAGAAAGAGGTTTCCAACGGAGATCAATGTCAACGAGTTGAGAGACCTTCACAATTCCACTGGCAAACCATGAGGTGTAGTGAAGGTACGAAGAGGTAGAAGAGCGGATAGGAGAGGAGAAGAAGGAGTTCTGCGAGGAGGTCATTAGTAGTGGAAGAGGGAAGTCCGACAGGATTCAGGGAACGCCAAAGGGTAAGTGCAGACTTGTAAGATTCAGGAAAATGATTGCGAATGAATAGGAACAGGTCCATTCGCAGAAAAGTTTGAACTGTAAGGTGGGGACTCCGGGGGAAGAACAGAGTATCGATAATGGTTTGCGTTGAAGAAAGAGGCGTTGAAAAAATCTTAAGTTATGAAGATGGAAGGCTTGAAATTTTCGAATGATATCAGCAAGAGAGGGACCACCATAGGAAATCGGAAGGGAAAGCGTGGAGCGATGCACCCAATGAATAATATTCCAAATGAAGTCCACAAAAGTTCTCTGCAGATGATTCAGCAAGAAAGGTGGCGGCAGGTGAGCAATCCAGCTGTGAAACAATTTCGGTTGCACAAACACATTTAGTAGCATTGTCCGACTAAAAAATGAAAGAAAGGGTTTGAGCTGACGGAGAGGCGCAAGTCTTCGATTAATTTGATGAACGAGGGAAGGGGGGTCCATGTTGCAGCAGCAACCGCCTCCGTTTTCCGAAGTGCACACCAAGAAACTTTACTACGTTTGAAGACCATCGGACCAACCACGGACGGTCAGCACGGGTCGCCCACGCTCCAGTCCATAAACCTGAGCATTTTTCAGTGTTTAAGGCTGATCCAGAAATTATGGCATATTCGTTATATGTTGATAATAGGATTCCAAAAGAAGATTCTGTTCGTAAAAATAACGTCAAGTCATCGGCATATGCAGTCAAGACAGTGTGATGGTGCCGGGTGCACATAACTCCACGGGCGACAGCAGAAAAAAGTCGAAAACGGAGACAGATTAGAAGAGGTTCAAAACACAGTGCAAAAGTTAACCCGACAGGGGACAGCCCTGCCGGATACCGTTAGAGAAATGGATAGCAGAAGTGATAAAAGTCGAAGTACGAACCCGAAAAAAAGAGTATGAATACAGATTAGAAAGAGCCTGGCAGAAGAACGGAAGGAATCCAAAGCGTTGAAGGACAGTGAAGAGATAAGTATGGTTAATGGAATCAAAAGCCTGTCGTTGATCAATATTAAAAATAGCAAGGGGTTCTGCGAGCTGGGACGCGAGAGTGTTAAGATCACGGATCGTGGTAATATTAGAAGCGATAGAGCGGGTGGGAACAGTGTACGTTTGGTCAGGATGAATTAAATAGGATAGGACAGGATTCAGACGAAGTGCGAGTAGTTTAGCAAAGATTTTATAGTCAGTATTAAGTATAGAGATGGGTCGCCAGTTAGATAAAAGACCAAGATAACCAGATTTAGGAATAAGGCGAAGCAGAGCAAAGCTGAAAGCATTGGAAGAAGAACTTGAAGACGAAAAAAAGGAAATTATAGCAACTGAGGAGAAGTGGCATGAGATAAGGAAGGAATATTTTGTAGAATTTTAAGGAAAGCCCATCCTCTCCAGGTGAGGAACGATCATTTAAACTAAATCGAATTGCGGATTTCTTGAGGGGTGATCTGGGCATTTAGAGAGGACACATAGCATTCAGGAACTTGCGGAAGGTCTTGCAAAAGTGGTGCAGAAGAGGCTGGCTGTGTTAATTTAGGCTGAAAACGTTGGCTGTAATACGCATGAATCTGATTACATATAATATATGGGTCAGTAGTTACTGAGCCATTAGAGAGGATGAGTTGTACAATGGTATTATTGTTTTCCTTCGTACTTCGAGGGAACGGAGACTGCGAAACAGATCTGCTTCGAATCTGAGAAATGAGTATTTCAGACGGGTCAGTACATTTAAAACAGAGGCTTGAAGACATTCTCGTAATTTCGTTTCAAGGAGATCATAATTCGATGAGTTTCGTGGGATTCGCTGAAGCGCATGCCGGAGACTGTTCACAGTCATATTACGCAGGGTTCTGATAGTAAAGGAATATTTCTTCGCAAAAGCTACAATAGATTGTTTTGTCGAGATCCACAGAGCCGCTGGGTCAGAAACCAAAGAGAGTTGAGTAACACCTTGAGTGATAATATGAACAAACTTCAGTAGTAAAATCAGGATCTTGAAGACACGAATCATCTAAAGACCAAACACTCGGCCGTGGAATACCAATAGACTGAAAACAGAGGGAAAGAATAACAGGTTTATGGTCTGAAGAAACAGAGGGTGCGTGATTGACCGAAATAATAGACGGACGAATAAAACGGGAGACATAAAACCGATCAAGTCTGGCTGCAGCACAATTTAAATGAATAGGGGGAACCAAGAAAACTCTCGTTCAGTTGGGCGTAGATAACTGAAGGCATCTTGGAGGTCAAAGTTCAAGACAATCTGAGAGAGCTGAGAAACTAAAGAATGACGGCTTTCATGTGAATTATCTCTATCAAAGTAAGGTTGAAGTGTACAATTAAAATCACCAGCAAAAAGAATAAGGTCTGAGGAGGGAGGGAATATTCGCAAGAACGGCAGCAACATGAACCAGGAGATCAGTAGCTTCATTAATATTTTGAGGTACATGAATATTTAATAGATTAATTCGACTGGACTGAAGGCAAAACGAAATACATTGAAAAACTCCCAGGCGGCTCTGGGACTCGACAATATCCTGTAATATAGAGTGAAATCGGGAATAAAATGCTATTGCAGTTCCGGAACCAACATGTGCCCGGTAATTATGAAAAAACACATAAGGCCAGCGGCGCCAGCGAGCAAAATTTATTCCTGCAGAACAGTTGGTCTCTTGCAACATTAGAACATCCGCTTTCAAATGTCGGACATCTTCAAAAACCAATGCATTTGCTGCTGACGCCGCTAAACATCGGCAGTTAAAAGAAACAATTACCTTAGAGTTCATTTTGGTGGCTGTAAAAAACCCTCAACCTGTTTATCAAGCATTGTTAATAAATAACGAATATGTCGACAAAATAAGTTCACTTTTAGTGTGGTGGTCGAGTGCTTGTGGAGCAGTTCATGCTGTGAAACCAATTCCGGCACTGTAGACAGATTTTTCTGAATGCAAGGAATTTTCATGAAGCTAGTTCTCTTGGGAACCGCATACAGAGAAACTAGTTCGAAAAATGATAATGGCGCAACTGGCACTTCTATATCTTTAAGATATCTATCAAAGTCTTCCGCACACTCTGTATATGGTTCAATATCAGAATGTGTCGACGTGGTGTCACTCAGATTATCAGGTATTTCCATTTCAACCTCCTGATAGCTCGCACTGGTTTCAGTCTGTTTTAGGGTTGAAGTGGAAGAGTTGCTTCGTTCAAGACTCGGCGACTAAGAGGGTCCACCAGAACGTGCCCTTTCGAGCTCGACCTGGTTTGTGGTCGACCTGTCTTTTTCTTAGGAGAGGTCGGGACCAAAGGTCTCTAGGTCTCTTACACATTGTTGTGGAAACTCGTGTTCCCCCCGACGGTGGCAAGGCAGGGTAATTTTCTAATTGATAGCCACTATCAGGTACTTCCACAGAAGGGGATTGCTGATCTGCAGAGTTATTAATAATAAGATTCTGAAATGTGCTGTTCGTACTCAACATAGCATCATCTACTGATTCCAGGTTTGGTGTCTGAGCAACCGACGGCTCAGAACAGAATGATGACTCAACGGCTCCAGGATTTGAAGTAGAATTATTCTGCACATTTCTGTGAGGACACGAGGTCACCCGATGCCCTTCCCTTTTACAATAAAAGCACTGCATTCCTGCAAATAAGTCAAACGAGTATTTTCTTGAGTCTGTAATAACCTCAACGGAGGTAGGCCTGTCCTTCAGAGCCTGTTCCGTAGGGAAAATCACCCTATACTGACGACGTCCTCCTTGCACATAGGAATAGGGGATGTTTACGCCTGCAGCGGCGAGAAATTTTGTTGTACCTACTACTCTGCCGATGGAACTAAGCGCATCTACCAATAGTTCATCAGGAAGTCCCGACGGTGGAACGGGTGTCAGAGTGACGGTAACAGGGCGCTGAATAGATGGTGTCGGTTGCAGATGCACAGTACCAATGTCTACACCAAATTGAAGAATGTTTTCAACAGAAGATTTTAGGGTAAAGCGCACTTCGTTTCCCCCACCAAAACGGATGGCTGATTTGATGGATTCCCTGGCAACAACCGTAGAAATTGCATCCAGGTACCTAGGGATTGGGGTGTCATTTAGGGAAGGAACATAAACAGTGAAAGATAAATTTTCTGAAAAACGCTTACCCAGAACAGAGTCATCCGGAAATTTCAGTCGTAAAACTTTATCCACACGTGTAATCATATATTGAGTCTATTGAAGCTGCAGAAGGTACATTCGCAGAACGGACAGCAGACGCATAGATGCTGAGAGGGGAGGGGGCCACGGCTCCGACCCCTTCATTCACATTTTGTTTCACAACACTTAACACACTTTCCGAAGAATAACAAATCACAGTGGAGGTATCCATTGCCAATATATCCTTTGAAGCAGACACACTCGTCGTTGATATAGAAGATTCGAGTAGAATAGGCACAGAAGCATCAGACGTCGACTTAGACGCTGAAGTCGTAGTCATCTTGACTACTAACACAGAATTTAAACTAAAACCTAGTGTTGCAGCTTGCAACACTAAAAACAAAGGAACCCACCTTCAACAGTATGCTTGAAGGCATAGGTACTCTCCTTGAGTAACCTTGTAACACAGAAGTGAGTAAACGACCTAGTCACCCACGTCGTTGTAAAAAAACACCAAAAAAGACAAAAAAATAAAGGCTGTCCCGACGAATTTGTGGGTTCAACTTAGGCATACAACATTCACGGAACTAAATAACATAAAAAAAACTAACAGGAACTTCCAAAAACAACTAATATCACTCAAAGTGCAGGAGCACAAGTAAACGTGACCGTCCGATCAGAAGCCATCGCTTAGACCACTGCGCCACCGGGGCGGCCCGTCCCGGTGGCGCAGTGGTCTAAGCGATGGCCTCTGATCATTCGTATGAAAGGGGTCTGGGTTCGAATCCCGGTGAGGCATGGATGTTGTGTTTGTATTACGGCACTGGCTCTCTCCCTTCCCTGGAGCCAGTGACCCTAAATTAGGGACGGGCGACTGCTTATAGCCCATTGAGTTGCTCACAGTGGTCGTTAAAACCCCCAATCCAAATCCAAAATCCAAATCCACCGGGGCGGCAACCATCCATTAACAGCCATCCCTGGAGCCCGTTCAATTGGCAAAGTAACTTTTTCTGTATTAATAACAAATATAAAACATTGCCGCCCCGATAGCGCAGTGGTCTAAGCTATGGCCTCTGATCATTCGTCCGAAAGGGGTCCGGGTTCGAATCCTGGTGAGGCATGGATGTTGTGTTTGTCTTACGGCGCTGGCTCTCTCCCTTCCCTGGAATAAGTGACCCTAAATTAGGGACGGGCGACTGCTTATAGCCCATTGAGTTGCTCACGGTGGTCGTTAAACATCCAATCAAAAAAAAAAAAAAAATTCCTTCAGCGATTAATAAATACATACAGAATGCCATAGAAAAAAAGTAAACAACGCGAAAAACTCTCCAACGTATGTAAAAATAATGAAATTAATAAAATATTCGCAACTATATGTGACCAAAAACAATGGCATAAAATAGCGTTATCTATGGTCAGTAGTAATAATAATTCTTCAGAAAAAGTGAAACATCTCGCGTGTAAATTCTAGCTCAAATGTTTTGATTTTCGTATGAATATGTTATTCATTACATCTTCCGATTTTCGTATGAGTGTGCTATTCGTTATGTCACACACACCTATGCACTCGTAAGCAAGTGAAGTGTTTTTGAACAGCTCGGTCGGTAAGTTTTTTTGTTTTTTTTTTATTGGAAATTTAACGACCATCGTGAGCAACTCAATGGGCTATAAGCAGTCGCCCGTCCCTAATTTAGGGCCACTGGTTCCAATGAAGGGAGAGAGCCAGCGCCGTAAGAAAAAACAACCTCCATGCCACACCGGGATTCGAACCCGGATCTATCGCTTAGACCACTGCGCCACCGGGGCTCTCGGTAGGTTGATAAAAGTTGATAGCAGCTTTTCGGTGCCTAAATTGATGCTATGTACTATAGTTTTTTTATTTAGCACGCTTTAAGTATGAAAAAGTGTTTGTGGTAGTACACTTTTTTGTCCATTTGCAGATTCGGAATCTAAAGAAAACTAAAATATTTCTGTGGTTCCATAGCTTAGAATGTGACCTTTGTATTTCCCACCGTTCTTTTTTTATTTTACTTTTATTTTTATTGGGTGTTTAACGACCACCGTGAGCAACTCAGTGGGCTATAAACATTCGGCCGTCCCTAATTTAGGGTCACTGGTTCCAGAGAAGGGAGAGAGCCAGCGCCGTAAGACAAACACAACATCCATGCCCCACCGGGATTCGAACCCGGACCAATTTACGGACGAATGGCCTTAAACCATTGCTTCGACCACTGCGCCACCGGGGCGGC
This sequence comes from Macrothele yani, assembly GCA_039090855.1. Lineage (NCBI taxonomy): Eukaryota > Metazoa > Arthropoda > Arachnida > Araneae > Macrothelidae > Macrothele > Macrothele yani. The sequence goes on along the minus strand of CM076996.1, from coordinate 131,363,859 downwards.
CCCACAATTTCACGATGCACAGTTTTCTCCCTACGGAAGCAAAGTTATTTTTGCAGTTTTCCAGATTTATCCTTGCGGTGGGTTAGCCGCCCCGGTGGCGCAGTGGTCTAAGGCGCTGGCCTCTGATCATTCGTCCGTAAGGGGTCTGGGTTCGAATCCCGGTGAGGCATGGATGTTGTGTTTGTCTTACGGCACTGGCTCTCTCCCTTCCCTGGAACCAGTGACCCTAAATTAGGGACGGGCGACTGCTTATAGCCCATTGAGTTGCTCACGGTGGTCGTTAAATCTCCAATCAAAAAAAAAAAAGAGGTGGGTTAAACTAATATTTTGCCCAATATGTCTGCTTGTGAACGTCCGATATAAATATCGTTTTTTGCATCTTACAGCTTTAGGTACTATAACGAAGTAAATTTCTCCGTCATTTTTGTCCACGCCGGGGCTCGAACCCGGATCCCTTCATTCCGGAATAAATCGCTCTACCAATTGAGCTACGCGGACGTTCGTTATCGCTGCTATCCGCCTTTATGTCGTGTGCGTCCTGCGGGGCAGGCACGTCACATCTCCCTCCCCCGAAAGAGGGCCGGGGGTATGGCCCACGGGTCAACAGTGACCATGAATCGTCATAAGCAGCCATCCGCTGTAGAACGTGCACTTGAGAACTCCCAGTCAATCTGGTGTGGGGAATGCAACGTCACACACATTTATTTTTCGAAGCGCTGGAGAAGGGATTTTCTTATTTTTCCTATCTAGCGGCGTGGAAAGAACATCACACCATTGCGAGATCTTTAAAGGCCGGGTCATCCCGGAAGTTCGGGCGCCATTAAAACGAAGTAAATTTCTCCGTCATTTTTTCCACGCCGGGGATCGAACCCGGGTCCCCTCATTCCGGAATAAGGCGCTCTACCAATTGAGCTACGCGGACGTTCGTTGTCGCTGCTATCTGCCTTTATGTCGTGTGCGTCCTGCTGGGCAGGAACGTCACAGTGCGATCTAAAATTTCACATGCGTTTTCGGATGCAGAGGTTTTCCCTTAAATAAGGCAAAATTTGGAGTTTAGTTCTTTTCCGTTTCGTTTATTTAATTTTAAAAGGAGAGAAATTACGACCACCGTGGTTATCTGGTGCTATGTTCAATTGCCTGTCCCTAATTTGGGCTAGCTAATTCCAGAGAGAGCAGCATGTCAGGCAGGGCTGAGGGAAAAGGCGCATCACCTGCGTCGTTCGAAGTCGGGTGGTTGGATATATGCGCGCGCATCTAACAACTCGGCCACCGGGGAAAGAGTATTTAGTTCGATGATAAATATTATTTTCATAATGGTGGGACTGACTCAAATGTTCTTCTAACATCGGCTAGTTTTATTCAGGATCAATAATGCCCTCCACTTACCTTCCAGATGCAATATCTCTCGCTGTAACGCCGGCGATCACGTAGTCAGAGGCAAGAGCTTCTGATTTTTATTCTTTCAGACTGTGTCCGGCTTCGACATGGACAATAAACTTGTCCTGTTTCCTTCCTATAACTTGAGGACTGCCTCTCTTACCGTTCGTATCTGGTAATGAAATCCCAAAAACGATCGAATTATTCACCCAGAGATGAGTGCTTCATGCTCGTGGCATCACCAAAGGGCTTACAATGTATTGGGTTGATGCATAAGTTCATGCTGTTTTATTTTACGAGTGTTTCTCAGGTCAGTAGTGACGGTGCAGGTGGCCAGTTGTATATCAAAATGTAGTCAGTAATATCGTGTATCGAAATCATATTGAGTAGTGTGATTGTGGCTAATGGGTTTTTGGTTTTCAGATCCTGAAGTATAGAGTGTCAAGTAGAGAGGAATGAACATTTCCGACAACTGCTCCTCTATGAGTTTAACAAGAGATCCACAGACGCCGATGCCACTCGACAAATTTGTGCTGTGTATGGGGAGGATGCTATTGCTCAGAGGACAGCCTGCAAATGGTTTGAGTGGTTCCGAGGTGCCAATTTTGACCTCAACGCTCAGGTCGTCCATCTCACTTTGATGAGGATCGTTTGAACCACCTCATCCACTTCAATCCGCGTCAAAACACACGCGAATTGACCACTGAGATGGACTGTGATCAGGCCACAGTGGTGCGACACCTGGAAGGTATGGGAAAGGTCCAGAAATTGGGGTCTTGGGTGCCTCACACTCTCATCGAAGACAACAAGAATCAGCGTGTTGTCATATATGGTTCCTTGTTTGCCCGTTATCGCGAATATTCTCAGCAACGCAAACCCTTTTTGTCACGTATTGTTACTGAAGATGAAAAGTGTGCCTGTATGTGAATTTCAGGCATCGGAGGGAATGTTTGAGTTCAAACAAGATGCCCACACCTCGTCCAAAACATGACCTTCATCCTGCGAAGATCATGTTGTGTGTCTGGTAGGACATGGAAGGCATTATTCACTGAGAAATGCTGCCGAGGAATCGGAACATCAACGCTGCACTCTATTGTGAGCAACTCTGCCCTGTGGAGGGAGCAATTCAGCAGAAACAGCCATAACAGAGTCATGGTTTCCTTCTCCAATATCATAAACAGTGCAAACATGACCAAAAAGGCCATTCAGGACATGAAATGGAAGATCCTTACACATCTGGCCTATTCCCCAGATGTCGTCCTTTCAGACTATCACCTATTCTGGTCTCTGTCGAATGCACTATATGGCAGAACGTTCAACAATGATGTTGATCTCCAGAATTTCCTTGATGATTTCTTCGCAGCAAAACCTGCACGTTTTTTCAAGAATGGCATTGCAGACCTATCCAGACGTTGGGATACCATCGTAAACAGTGGGGGGGGGGATACATAGTTGACCGATTCCGTTTTCCCCTCTGGTGTAATACATTCCTGTAGTGCGGTAAAACAAACGGCATGAACTTATGCATCAACCCAATAATAGACCCCCAACCAAATTCTGAAGACGATTTCAAGGCATATTTGCATTCAGCTTCTGAAATCCTTATTTGAATTTTTTCCTTTCTTCTATTGCTGTAGCCACAAGAACAATTCACCATGTACACTATCTACCAACAAGTAATTGAACACCTGGGATAGCAAAGGAAAACGAAATTTATTCACCTTCAATAGTTGGTGGTGCCTCCACGAGCGGCGATTACAGCTGCGGCCCTCCGGGGAATACTTTCAACCAGGCGTTGTACGACGGCTAGCGGTATTTTCTTCCACTCGGCTTGGAGAAGACAAGTCAGTTCCTTCACCGATTTCGGACGGTGGGGGCACCCCTTAAGTCGACGCTCCAACTCGTTCCAGAGGTGCTCGATAGGGTTAAGGTCCGGGCTAAGCGAAGGCCAGTTCATTCGATTAGCCCCATTGTCACCATACAAGCCATGGTGGACCTCGCAATATGACAGGTGGCATTGTCATCCTAAAAGTAACATGGGTCCACCCCGTGAAACTGCCACAACGTAGGAAGCGCATGGTCATCCAAAATGGTGCATTAGGTCTCGGCGTTGAGTCTACCAGGAATTGCGACCAAGGGTCCCGTGCCATACCAAGAGAAACACCCACATAGCATAATTCCACCGCCGCTGAACTTCACAGTTGGCACAATACATTCCGGCAGGAGGCGTTCTCCAGGCAGACGCCAAATCCAGACCCTGCCATACGAAAGGTAGAGGGTGAACCTTGATTCGTCGCTCCAGAGAACCTGTTTCCACTGTTCAACGGTCCACTGTGGATGTTCTTTGCACCACGTTAGCCGAGCAACGCTATTGGACTTGGTGATCAAAGGCTTGTGGGCAGCAGCACGTCCATGATAACCGAGCAGATGGGCTTTCTTACAAATGGTATTCATCAAAAGAACACTCCCGGATGCCTGTTGAAACTCTTCGCGGATGTGACCCATCGATTTGGTGCGGTTCTTCCGAATTTCTCTGGCCAGCACCCGTCGGTCTTTAACTCCCAGTTTTGTGGGTCTGCCGGGTCGGGGCACATTCCGACAGTCATCTCTCACCTTCCACTTGCCAATCACGTAGGCCACTGTCGATTTTGGGCACTTCAACTCGCTGGATATGTCACGTATGGATCGGCCATTCCTGTGATACCCGACGATTACCCCTTTCTCGAAATCAGAGAGCTCCGAACTGCGTGGCATCTTGCATGCGACTGGTTGCGTTGCTGTTTCCCACGCGATATCTAACGGCAGCGGCCGTGACGTGTATCAGGACCGCAGATATCGTCGATTGCAGGGGTGTCCAATTACTTGTTGGTAGATAGTGTAATTCCCAGCTCTTTTCGTTGCAGATGTTTTTCCGTTAGGTGGCGTAAATGCAGGTTTTAAATTTGACAGTACCTCAGTTTTACATGTCGAATTAAAGAAATTATGTTGTCATATGTCTGTGCATATCTCAAGCTTCAGTAGAATATGATTTTGTACATCAGTGCAAGAGGAGTAGTGAGGGGGTCAGAAAAGGGCAGTGGTCCCCGGGGCTCTAGTTTGTGGGAAGGTGGAAAAGGTTGGAAAGGAGTTGTGGATAGCATTAAAATTCTCCACGGTGAGTAATTCAACAGTTTAGAAACATCAGGTTTAATTGCAGTTGAATGTTTACCTCCTTTTAATTTGCTAAACGTCTCAGAGAAATAAGTTCTGTAAGTTCGTTTCGATTTGAAATAACACTTGCTGATCCTTAAGTCACTTCCGAAATCTCTCTTTAATCGTCCGATGTTTGGTGGTCTAGTACGGGACCAATCGTCTTTGGACGAGTCGTGCGCTGTCTCGGACAATTCGTCCAATGGCGATTGGACCAATGCCGTTTAGTTCAATGGACTATTCGTCCAATGTACGATTGGTCCAATGCCGATTCTTCCGATGGTATCATCCATCAGACGAATCGGCATTCGACCAATGTAAAGCAAACGTGTTCGGCTAGTTATCGAGAGATTCGGGATTCAATTCCCCGACGGTGACCGAATAACAATTTTTCGGTTGCTGTGTGTTGGTAAAACGTGGAAAGAGCGATGTATTTGTTTATTTGGTATCATCCTACCAACGGCCATTTTTTTAAGAAAGGAATAATAAATAAAGTTATTCTCGTCTTTATATCCTTTTGAAAAACGAATTCGACATATTTGATATTTATAAACATTGTATAGACGGTAAAAGGCACTCATCGGAACACTTCTCAGCTCTTTACAAGACACCTAGGCCGTGGGTTTTTTCAGAAGATTTAGTTACAACTTAGATATTTGGCATTTGTAAACATTTTATAAAACCTAAAAAAGTCACTCAACGGATCGTTTCTCACATCTTTACAAGGCCCCTAGGCCGTGGGTCTATGAATTAATACATTGGTGTGCAAAAATTAAGGACGAAGAGAAGAAATTAGCATAACAGCGGAACGAGCAGGCAGAACGGACCGAAAGACCACTCAGGAGATAGACTAGGGTCCGGTACGGTAGGGTATTTGCATATATGCAGCATGACGTAAGGGGGAGAGTGTCGGAAGGGTATAAAGCACACGTGCGGCGTACGCTCAGAAATTCGGTGACAGCTATTGCACGGTGTATTATCGGTTTGAACGACGTCGAGTTGCTGCCACCGTGTGATATGGCCAACAGGCAATCCAGTAGACGACATCTGAATGACCTTACCCGAGGTCGCGTCATTGGGAAGTTGGAAGAATGTCGAAGTGCGACTAGTGTGTCCGAGGAATTCGGGATCGCTCACAGCGTCGTTTCACGAGCTTGGAGAGCATTTCAAACGACAAGAACAGCTGTCCGAGAGTTTAGCATTGGTCGTCCACGAACAACCACGGCGGAGGACAACCGCTATATTGTCCTACAGGCGAGAAGAGACAGACGGCCGACAGCGGGAGAAATCGCAAGGCGCATGCAACAGACAACTGGACGTCCGTTATCGCGTTTTACCGTGGCCAGGAGGCTGCACAAACGTGGTCCATTTGCACGACGATCAGTACGGTGTGTGTCATTAACGCCTGCTCATCGGAGACTGCTGTTTCTTTGGTGCCAGGAACACAAGAACTGGACACATCAGCAATGGGGTCGAGTTCTCTTTACGGATGAGAGCCGATTTAGTCTGACAAGCGATTCTGGACGTATACACATCTGGAGAGAGCAGGGAACACGCAATCACACCTACAACATCATCGAAAGGGACCGGTTTGGAGGTGGCGGAGTTCTCGTTTGGGGCGATATCATGCTTGGTAGCCATACTGACCTCCACATCTTCCAAGGAGGTTCAGTCACTGGTGTCCGCTGTTGTACCGAGGTTCTCCTGCCTCACGTGCGTCTGTGTAGAGGTGCTGTGGGTCCTGAGTTCCTCTTCATGGATGACAACGCTACACCTGATCGTACAGTAGCTGTTGGAGAGTGAATATATTCAACGCATGAATTGGCCCGCAAAGTCCCCCGACCTAAATCCAATAGAACACGTGTGGGACCTTCTCGGGAGACGCTTGGCAGCACGTCCCCAGCCGTCAGCAACGATTCCGCAGCTGCGATTGGCGCTACAAGAGGAATGGGCCGCGATGCCTCAACAGCTCCTTGACAACCTCGTCCTCAGCATGGACAGACGTTGTAAATCCTGCAATGCAGTCAGGGGTGATCATATCCCCTACTAAAGACTGGATTTTTCTTGGCAGCCGCCTGTCACATGGACGTTTCTGTCTTCTGTCCAGTTGTGCTGGAAGCTACCTTTTCAATAAAGTGCCTTTGTATCCTTTGGATTCCTTGTTTGGACGGTTTTGCTCACTTGTCTCATATTCTTACATCTTGGGGATCTTATGGTATGATTTAAGTCGATGTGGACATTTCTGCACGACGTTACATTCGAAAAACCGTCTCGTCCTTAATTTTTGCACGCCAGTGTATTTACGTAGTGGCCAAGTAAAAGCGTAATATTGTTAACTTTGACTTGATGTGTAAACGTCGTGAACGTGACATTGGTAAAATAAAAACTGCTAAAAACACCTAAGCCTAGAGCCTATGAATTAATATTTAAAGCCTAAGTAAAAGTGCAATATCATTAACTTGATTCGATATGAAGTTGACTGAATGGCTCACACATCAGTAATTTCATATGGCAGCGAGGACAGTATAACAAGAAAAAAGCTATTCAGAAAAAAACATCTATAAATACAATATTACGCATGAAATGTAACATTATTTTACATTCTTTGGACTACTAGTACTTCCATATAACACCGAAGGCAGAATCAGAACGGATCAGATTTGTTTCGCACGAGTAGCACTTCAGACAGATCAAACGGAATTGGACTAATCGTACCATTGGACGAATTAGCATTTTTTTATTGGAGGTTTAACGACCACCGTGAGCAACTCAATGGGCTATAAGCAGTCGCCCGTCCCTAATTTAGGGTCACTGGTTCCAGGGAAGGGAAAGAGCTAGTGCCGTAAGACAAACACAACATCCATGTCTTATGGACGAATGATCAGAGGCCATCGCTTAGACCACTGCGCCACCGGGGCGGCGAATTTTCATTGGACCAATCACCAGTGGACTAATAGGCATTGTACCAATCGTTGTTGGACGAATCGTACAAGACCCCTTGGGCCACCCCGGCGGCACAGTGGTCAAAGCGATGGCTTCTGATCATTCGTTGGAGAATTGTCCGGGTCCGAATCCTAGTGAGGCATGGATGTTATGTTTGTTTTACGGCTCTGGATCCCTCCCTCCCTCCCAGGAACCAACGGCCCTAAATTAGGGACGGACGACTGCTTATAGCCCACTGATTTGCTCACGGTGGTCGTTAAACCTCCAATCAAAAAAAAAAAAGACCCTTACTGCGTAGGGCTTGTGACGCCTCGTATCGCCGAGCATGGGTTCGAAATCAGGATGAAACGTCGATATCGTGCTTGTCTCTACGACACTGGTTCTCTCCTTTTTCTTCGAATCAGGGGCCCCAAATAAGGGAAGAGTGATACCTCCTACCCTTACATGCACATGGGGTTTTGATAAACCCCAAAACAAACGAAATCTGTTGTGTTGTTCTTACCCAAGTGGTATATACTATATCACACCCCGGACTCTGGTTACCTTCTTCGCTAGAACTCTATCAGCATGCTAAAGAAGGTGAAAAACAAATAGGCATTAAACTATAGGCAAAATGAGTTGAAAAGTTGAAAAACGCAAGTATTGGGTTGTCAAATAAGTTCTTTTTTTTCCAATTATTGGAATCCTTATTTTTCATAAAAAAATTTCAAAAATCAGTCAATAATATATTCTCCTTCATATTTTACAATCTCTTGCCAACGCTCCACTAGGCTGTCAATGCCTCAACGGTAGAAATTCCCGGGTTTTGACTCGAAGAAGTCATGGAGCCACCGTTGCAGCTGGACGTCGTTGTTAAACAACGCGCCTCGCAGACTGTTGAAGAGCGACCGGAAAATGTGATCATTTGAGGGCGCTAGATTGGGAGAATACGGTGGGTGCGGTAGAACTTCCCAACTGAGATCTTGAATAGAAGTTTTGGTCAGATTAACGACGTAGGGGCGAGCATTGTCGTGTGAAGAAACACACCGTGCCGACGGTTGGGTCGTTTTAGATGAATTGCCTTGTAGAGCCGGTGCATTTGCTGAACGTAAAGCTGTGAATTGATAGTGGTGTTCTTTTCAAGCAATTCGTAGTGGATTACACCTTTCCAATCCCACTAACGCAGATCATGGTCTTGCGTGGATGCAGCTCGGCCATGGCTCGAGGTGTTGCTTGCTTGTGAGGACTCAGCTATTCTTTCCTCTGCTTCATATTGACATAGAGACACCATTTTTCATTGCCGGTGACGATGCGGTAAAGAAATCTCTGTGTCTACGAGTAGCCTGATGTCGAGCGAGCAAACTGGCGGCGATAGTGAAGCGCTGGAGTTTGTCTCTTGCGTTCAGAGAATGTGGCACCCTTGCACCGAGTTTTTGGACCTTACCCATCGAGTGAAGGTGACGGACGACGATATCATTAGATTGACGCGGATCCTCGTGGATGAGCTCATCCAATCCATCCTCATTCAACTGAACAGGTCTGCCGCAATACGGAGAGCCTGTGAGCTCGAATTTCCCCTTCTTGAAGCGTGAATACTATTTCTGTGCAGTTCTGTCAGTAATAGCGCCTTCTCTGTATACAGCACAAAGGTCTCAAGTAGCTTTGGTCACTGATTCCAGGCAAGGGAGGGAGCCAATGCTATAGGACAACACATGGTTCGTGTTCCTTCAAATAAGCTTTGGCACCTTGATTGAAAGCGAAGAGAAGCAGCTGTCGAAAAATGCTCATTCCTGTCTACTTGGCACTCCATCTTCATATGGCTAAAAAGAGTTAAACCGAATATAATATCGAAGCCGATGAACAAAAGTTGTACAGGAAGAATAGAGCTACAAAAAAACAACATGTAACACTATGATTAAAATGTTTTTCGTGTTCCTTCAAATAACACTGGAAAAAACCGAACGAACTTATCTGACAACTTAATATTTCTCGTGGCGTCATGACCAACTTGATCTCAGATGCAGCATTTACTGATAGGTATCCTACAGTCTCCGTAAAATACGGATGTCCAATGTTAAATATTAGAAACATTATTTTGTATTTAAACTACCTGCTTGAATATCTAAGGCAGTTCCAGTCGTTAATTTAGGGCCAGGATGAAATTGGCATGCCGCCCCCGTTGGCGCAGTGCTCTAATCACTGGCTTGTGACCATTCGTCCCAGATGGGTCTGGGTTCGAATCCCGCTGAGGCATGGATTTTTTGTTGTCCTACGGCACTGGCTCTCTCCCTTGCTTAGAACCAATGATCCTGAATTAGGGATGAGCGACGGCTTATAGCCCATTGTGTTGCTCATGGTGGTCTTTTTTTTTGATTGGAGGTTTAACGACCACCGTGAGCAACTCAATGGGCTATAAGCAGTCGCCCGTCCCTAATTTAGGGTCACTGGTTCCAGGGAAGGGAGAGAGCCAGTGCCGTAAGACAAACACAACATCCATGCCTCTCCGGGATTCGAACCCGGACCCCTTACGGACGAATGATCAGAGGCAAGCGCCTTAGACCACTGCGCCACCGTTGTGGTGGTCTTTAAAACACCAAACAAACAAAAATTGGAATATTGTGGTCATATTCAGAAGGCAGTAAAGTATGCAATGCCCTAGTTAGTTCCAGAAGAGAAATTAGAAGGAAAAAGAGGAATAGGAAGAAAAACAAAACGTTCTGTGGACAACTGGAAGGAACTGACTGCACTACTGCAGGAGAAACAATACTAGAATCAAGAGGCAGATCAATACCGTATTTGTTGTTCGCCTATCTCTCAAGTGGCAAGGCACATGAAGATGAAATATTTAATATCGGACCTCCTCCCCCATCCATATGCGTTTTCCCTTTCTTATCTGGGATAATTAATTAAAAGGTAATCGGTTTAGTTTGTGTAATAAATATAACTTGATTCATATCTTTGTTTCATTTATCAAGAGATTATTCGTTTCCCTTTGTATGATCTATTTATATGAGGCACCATGTCTGTCTTTATTTTATTAATCAGAAGATAGCTGATTTAAGATCGTTAATGCATATCATTTGGGTCACTTTTTCATTTCACTGATCAAAAGACTGTTAGGGATGCAGATTTAAACAGGTGACATACACATAGGGTGCATAGACGGTGGAATTTTTGCTGTGTGCGTATTAGGAGATTCACGGAGTTCTAGATGCTTAAATGTTGAGGAAAGAGTTGTTGCCAGACAAACATACAACTGAGTTACCGCACCGCACATTAAGAAATTGTACAGAGAAAAAACCATGTGTGATACCGTAAAAAAGGATATTTAATGGTACATTACTTATCTATGATACATAGTTTTTGTTGACTTAAAGGAAACTGATTGGACAAATTTCATTTTATAAAGAATTGCTCAAATTAAGCCAAGACCATCTACAAAATACAACGCAATAACATTAGAGAGATGAGTCGCCTCTTTTACTGAGTCCATGCGGAAACCAAGGCTTCCGATTGGTTTCCAATGCTGTCGTGTGTGACGTCAAATACGCCACAGACGTAACAGTCCGTGTTACATCAGAGTAACATCACAAACGGAGGGAACTCATCTCTCTAATGGCATAGCCTTGTGTTTTCAAGAACACCTTGATTAGGATCAATACAGGACTTTACAGGATGTCCTTATCTCCTTGCACGAAGTCAGCATTGCAGTTCTCAAAGTGACAAATCTAAAATGTTTTTTGATTCCATGTAAGTCCCTAGCATGTCCTCTTTACATAAAACGTGCCTTGCTGTAGAAATCTGCACGGCCTTTAATTCGGTAAGCCTGATCCGGCCAGTTTCAGAATTCCATTCCGTCTTCTTAGCCACAGTAACGCAAGGTTTTCCCTGGAGAAACAAAACTCCTCTACTGAACTGAACTACCTCAAAAGTACACTGAAGTCCAAAAAACCTGAAATACTTCTCTAAGACCGTGTAGGTCCTACTTGAGATCGAATAACGGCAGCAATGCCACAGGTCATGACCCCACCAGCCCTCTGTAGTACTGTTAAGACAGTGCACACCATGAGTCCTGGAAAGAGTCCAACATTTCCGTAATATTCGCCGGTCGAAGATTCCTGGGATTGATGGCCCGTTGAACAGCATCCCAAATGTGCTCGATGGCGTTTAAATCCGGCAAACGAAAGGTGCCGAGTTTGGATGCCAAACACCGTGAAATGTTCCTCCAGCCATAATTGGGTGACTGTGGATATGTGCGGTGGCGCATTGTCGTGTTGAAAGAGGTCGCACCCGTCGAAGTGGTTGCATGACATGAATGGGTGCAAATGATCTCCAAGGATGGTTACGCAGTCTCCTAAGTCAGGAAGGTCTGCAGACGTATAGGGGGTCCTAATGCGTGCCAGCTGAAAACACCCCACACCATTACAGAGCCACCGCCAGCCTGCACTGTCCCTTTTAGGAATGCTGTATGCATTGGCTCGTGTTATTGTCGCAACACCAAGAGTCGGCCATCTGCCCGAAACAGTTGGTACCATGATTCTTCTAACCAGGCTAGGCGTTTCCAGTCATCTTGCGTCCAATGGCGGTGTTCCCGAGACCAGGCGAGGCGCACATCCTCACGTCTTCGTGTCAGCAATGGCAACCGGGTGGGTCGTTGGCTCTGGAACCCCATACAATACAGGGATCATTGCAGAGTCCAAATGCGGATAGTACTACTGTTCCCAGCATTGAATTGCGCTGTGATTTGCGGCAATGTTGCACGTCCGGCGGATGTTACGATGCGTGCCAGACGCCGCTGTCCACGATCATCCAGGGCTTTTCTACGGCCACACCCGTCTGGCACTCTGGATTTTCCCTCCTGAGTGTGTGTAGTCCAGGTACACCCTTCAAATTGTTGGCCGTGTAAATACAAATTTCGTGGTAATTTCCGAAATGGAATGGCACATCTCCCGTGCGACGACTATCATACATCGTTTGAAATCGCTTAAATGCTGATAAGCTGGCATCTGAACTGCGAATCCTACTACTTGAGCTTGCGGAGATACCTGCCTGTATATACACCGAAGAGCAACTGAATTAGAGATACCTGTCTAGTAACGTGTAGCACCACCTTTCGACCTGACGACGGCGGCAATTCGTCTCGGCATGGACTCGACAAGACACCGGAAGCGTTGGGAAGCCATACGGATCCACGACCCCTGAACAAGCTCTCACAGTTCACGAAGATTTGATGGAGGGTCGAACATCTCTCTCGATGGCATCCCAGATGTGCTCGATGGGATTGAGGTCAGGGGACCTAGCTGGCCAAGGAAGCAAGGTCACGTCGATGGAGTGTTCATCCAACTATTCGGATACAATTCGGGGGCGATGGCACGGTGCATTGTCTAGTTGCAGGATGAGGTCCCCAGTGGGATGTTGAAGACGCACAAACGGGAGCAAATGGTCGTCCAGGATATCCCGGGAACGTTGACCTGTGAGGGACGATGTCACACGTACCAGGAGTCCCATTTCAGTCCACGTAAACAGTTCCCAGACGAGAATGCCAACCCCACCAGCTTGAAGAGTACCTTGCTGGCAAGAAGGATCCATCGCTTCATGTGGTTTGCGCCGTACTCGTATCCTGCCATCCGCATGTACCAACGTGAATCTCGACTCATCAGTCCAGTAAACATTTTTCCACATGTCTAGGGTCCAGTGGCGATGTTCCTGCGCCCATGCTAATCTTTGCACCCTGTGATGTGCGGTCAGCAGCGGTACACCCGTGGGACGAAGGCTTCTGTACCCCATAGCGAGGAGATGGTTCTGGATGGTGTGGCTGCTTACACGTTTTTGTGCACCAGCGTTAAATTGCCGAGTGATTTCTTGCACTGTGGCCCGTCTATCCGCTGTTACAATGCGAGCTAGCCGACGATGACCCCGCTCATCCACACGCTGTTGTCCACGGCAGTTGGCCCTTGCAGGGGTGGTTTTACTGGATTCGATGTACTCACGGTGCACCCGTGACACAGTGGCTCGTGAAAATCCCAGTGCCTGCACGACTTCCGAGATGGAGGAACCCATTCGTCGGGCCCCGATAATTTGTCCACGATCAAATGCGCTTAGATCCTTCGTCTCACCCATAATGTGTCCGACTCTTACTGATTCCCGTCGCATCACTCCTTATATTGTCGGATCGCTGCATACGTCATGTAGTTTCCGTTTACAGGGCCGCCCACAGCGCTACATGCAAATGTGTAGCTGTAGGCTGAAGAGCAATTGAATTAGAGACGCCAGCTGTCTCTAATTCAATTGCTCTTCAGTGTATACGTCGTTTGCGGAAGATACCATTTACCACATGCGTGTGGTGGCATGTAATGGAAATGTAGCGCCCTTCCCAGTTTTTTTTTGTTTTTTCACCTCAGTGTAAACGGAATGTAACGCAGAGAACGTGCTATTTCTAATAGGAATGCCTTCGACAGATGACTACCTTCTATTGTTCAAAATGTAAGCGAGTTTTCTCTTCCCCACTTCAGTATAAACAAGGTAGTCTCGCTTCCCGAATATGTAAACAAATATTTCGAACTTCCTCAGCTCCGTTGTAGTAACTAATCGCACCAGAAGCACTGTCATCTAGTTTCGTAAAGCTGATAAACTGTTTCTAAAAACATTTCTCGGAAAAGGAAGAAAGTCACGTCTTTTTCTTCTTTCCGAGAAATGCTCAAAACGTTGCTGTGGAATTACAGTCATATATTGTATGACATCCAAAGATCCGGATTAATATCAAATTTCCCGTAATTATCGCATTTCACATGAAATCTTTATTGCAGACAAGAAGACTGCCACCGCAGTTCTCGGTATAAGTTTACAAAAATGATTTTCTTTTCCATATCCACCGTCGAGTCACATTATTGTGACCACCAGCTAATATGCATATTAACCGCCATGTGCAGCGCGGACAGCAGCTATACGGGCTGAGAGTGACTCAATAAGGTGCTGGAAGGTGTTCACAGGAATGTGGAGCCATGCTTACTGCAGTGCATCTGACAGCTGCTCGAGGGTGCATGCTGTAGGATCCACAGATCGAACAACACGATCGAGGTGGTCCCACAGATGCTCAATTGGATTTACGTCTGGGGATTAGAGGGCCAGGGAAGTACTTTGAAGTTTTCATCGTGCTCTTCCAACCACTCTCGGGCATTTTTAACTGTGTGACACGACGCATTATCGTTCTAGAAGATCCCATCTGCCCCAGGGAAGACAATCAGCATGTATGTATGTACGTGGTCTACAAGGATGGATTCATCACGAATTCGGTCCATAGTGCCTTCCACAGGTATGAATGGGCCCACAGAATGCAAAACATTCCCCAGACCGTAATGCTGCCCCCGCCAGCTTGTATTCTTCCAGCAATGGTTGAAGAGTGTTTGTTCTCCGATGTTTCTCGCCTTATACGCCAACGTCCATCCGTTCGATGAAGCAGAAAACGTGACTCATCGGAGAAGGCAATCCTTTGCCAATCAGCGAAGGTTCAATTCCGATACTGCCGTGCAAATATAAGCCTTTTCTTCCGACGCACCTTCGTTAGTATAGGTGCAGTGACCATTCGTCTGCATTGGAGCCCCATACGTAGCACGGTTCGCTTAACTGTGGTTTTAGACACACTTCCGGTAGCTCCTGGTTCATTCGGCCAGTGAGTTGTTCCACTGTAGCGTGTCGATCGGACCTCACGCACCTTCGAAGTCGACGTTCGCCTGTCACATCAGTGGTAAGTTGTGCTCCGCAGTTTCCACGTCGCTTATTCGCAGTGCTGCTATTTCTCCAATCACGATACACTTTAGGCACAGCAGGTCGCGAACAGTTCACAAACTGTGCTGTTTTAGAAATACTTCCACCCTTGGCCCGAAAGCCGATAATCATCCGTTTTTGCAAATCTGATAAATCGCTCCTTTTATCCATGAAAGCAACGAGTGACATGTTTTCAGAATGCCTACAGCACACCTTATATACCCTCCAAGCCAGCTCAGGACACGTGTCTTCTTTCATTGGCCACGCGCTGTTGACGTCAAAATTAGGAGGTGGTCACAATAATGTGACTCGACTGTGTATCAATTTCACAAAAAAAAAATCTTGCACTTTGAGCTGAAATTGTGCGTAGGGTAGTAACTAAAATCCCAATTGCTATCGTAGTCATAGCAATAAGCGAAATTAAAGCCAACGAAGTAAAAGAGAAATTTGATTTAAACCATTAAAAGTAAGAGACCTGACCATTTCAGACTCATCTTATAACCCCGCTTGTCGATATCACCTGCAATTAATCAACGCATCCGATGGCGAATGCACTTCCATGTCTTTCGTTTCACTCGATGATCTTCGCCATCTTATTAATTAACAAGTCAGTCTTCGTTTTGTGAGTCGAAACGTTTTTCTTTAATGAACGAGGGTATGCTGATAAGTTCTCGGCCTCACCAAGAAGGAAATGGGCTAGAGCCATGAAACTTACAGACTATTCCACATAGTCACACCGAAGTTCAATACACTTGGCACTGCGTTTCTGGAGTTTCTTTAACCCTTTCAAAAATATTCTGAAGTCTGATCACTCAAATACTGCTCTGCTGCTGGTATCACCTCCGAATCATTCGAAAAATGCTTCCCTTTCAAACTTTTTTTAAGGTTTGGGAACAGGAAATAGTCCAAATGAGCAAGGTCTGGTGAGTTGGGTAGTTGGTATTTCCACTTAAACCCCAGATTCCTCAAAACATCCATTGTCTTACCAGCCTTGTGAGCCGGCGCATTGTCCTGCAAAAAGAGAACACCTTTCCACAGTTTTCGTCGCCTTTTTTCCTTCAACGCCTCCTTTAATCGGCATAGCAAGTTGGAATAATATTCAGCATTTATTGTTTGGCCCTTCGGGAGATAGTCAATCAGTAAAACGCCTCACGAATCCCCCAAAACAGTTGCCATGACCTTTCCTGCAGACCTTTGAGTTCTGAATTTCATTGGCGGTGGAGAACCCAAGTGCCACCACCGCAGGGACTGTTGTTTCGTCTCTGGATCGTAATAATGTAACCACGTTTCATCAACAGTGACAAGTCGCTGCAAAACATTTACCACCAGATCACTCAAAATGCTGCAAACCCGATTTGGAAGTGTCCCCTGGTTTTCGTCTCTCATCAGCTTTCAAACATTTGGGCACCCACTTCGCTGACATCTTCTGCATATCCAAGTGCTCATGAATTATGAACCCAACACATTCCCCGAATAACTCCAGTGTCTCGGCTATTGTTTTGGCAGAGATTCGCCGATCTGACAAAATCAAGTCATGAACACGATCAACAATTTCGAGTGTTGTTACTGTTGAAAGCCTCCCAGATCTTGTTGCATCTTCGGTCTCAAAGTGTCCACGCTGAAAGTTGTCACACCATTTCTTCACAGTGGAATATGAAGGGCACTTGTCACTTAATGTCTGCGTCATACACTCATAGATTTCCTTTGCAGTTTTCTTCTGCAGGAACAGACATTTCATGACTGCCCGGAGTTACCCATTCGAAAATTCAACACTTTGCATTGACATGATTCAGTTCAAGACGTCAAACTTCTGCAAAACAAAAAAGCTATTAGTCTGAAAATTGGCACTTTACGATACAAAAAAAAAAAACTCTTTCGAGCTGCAGTGACAAAATAATGCTACAATTACAGGAAGTGGGTTAGGCCAAGAACTTTACAGCATACCCTCGTAGCCGCAAAATGCTATAACTTCCATTGCTGCCCCGGCCCGCAGCCTGGAATTTTTAACTTAACTGACGAAAAAAAAGCCAGGTCAGGCCCATGTAGAACTCTGCACACTGCGTTGGACACCGAATTAGAAGTGTTACAAATAAGTCACTTAGAAATCTTAATTTAATCATTGAGTTAATATTTTAGTACAGTTTGAGGTATACCGATGAGCCATTACATCATGACCACCTACCTAATAAACTGTAGGAGCCCCTTTAGCCCGCAAAACAACGGCCACTAGGCGAGGCATCGATTCGATGAGGTGGCGATATGTATCCTGGGTTATCTGGTACCATAATGTCAACAGAAGGTCCTCCAGTTCCCGTACATTTCGGGATGGTAGTGGTTTAGTGCGAACCCGCTTTTCCAAGTCGAACCACAAATGTACGATTGGGTGCATGTCAGGTGACTTTAGATGCCACAGAAAGTCACTAGCATGTTTCTCGAACCACTCCTTGACGATTCTGGCAGTGTGGCATGGCACATAATCCTGTTGGTAATAGCCATCACCAGCAGGGAACATAGTTGCCATGAATGGGTGAACTTGGGGCGCAACAATATTCTGATACCTGACAGCTGTCTGGGATTGTGCTATTGGGATAATGGGGCCTAAAGTGTCCCAAGAAATCATCGCCCACAGCATAACACTGCAGCCGCCGGCCTGTTTCCGCCCAACAGTGCATCCAGGTCCATAGCCTCCTTTGGTAATCGTCGTATCCGTGCTCAGCCGTCTGCGTGATTCTCCAGGAGTCTTTATTCGTCAGACTAGGCCACTTTCTTCCAATCATCCACGGTCCAATCTCGATTATCTTGGGCCCATTTCATGCGTTGTTGGCGATGACGTGCAGTGAGCATGGGGACCCGGCTGGGTCTTCGGCTACGCATGCCCATGCACAGAAGGCTGCGTTGAACTGTGTGCTGTGACACATTGCCCTGATCACTATTGTTGTAGCTGTGAGTGATTTGTAGCACTGTGACCCTGCGGTCGCTGTGAACATTACGCGACAGTCTCTGCTCCCTCTAACATTAATGTGCACAGATGGCCAAACAACGAACGGTCGTCCAGCCGTGTGGACGACCATTCGTCGTTTGGCCATCTGTGCACCACTTTTGATACGTACTCACTACAGCGGTACGTGAACAACCCACAAGCCGCGCCGTTTATGAGATCGTGGTTCCGAGGAGCTAGGCATCACAATTTGCCGTTTATCAAATTCTGATAAATCGGTAGCTTTTCCCATTCTGACTCCGAACACTCTACTAACCGAAAGCCGGTCCTCGGGTTGTATATATATATACCGCTTTGTAAACTTCACCAGCGCCACCGTTTGGTCTCCAGGCGCACCCATTTCTCTACGCTGGGGGTGGTCATAATGTAATGGCTCATTAGTGTAGGTACAAGGGTTGTATGTTGGGAATAAGTCTAGAATGTTTCGTAGCTTCATTTTTCAAATAAGAAAACCGCTTAACTCTCTTTTTAGTCATACTACGGAGAAGCGAGAGCAAATATTTTCGCCACTGAACTAAGCGCCAATTGATACAGTCCTTGTTCCGTCTTCATAAGGTGAAAGCTTAGCTGTATCGCAGTTTGTTTGTTCATCTTACTGGATAATTTACGAGGCACTTTTTCAAAGCGACATACCTTAATTGTCTTTCTACTGCTTTGACCTTTTGAGCTGGTATTTATCACAAAACCAGATACCAGACGACACTTCTACAAATATTGCGAAATAAGCACTAATACAAGCAGATAAGTAGTTTTGATGAATGCTGGTTTTCAATGCTCTAAAGTAGGGAACTGGAATGATGAGTCTAAATGTCATTTATACATACCCCTTGAAGTAACATTTAATTCTCCCTCTGGAAAGGTATATGAATTTAACTATTCAATAAAATGACAGCAGCATTGAAGGAAAGTTGAACTTTACTTTCTGCTATTAACCCATTTCCTGCCAGATTTTTTTTGTTGAATTGTGTTTCCGAATAAAGGTATGTTTTAGCATGTAAACAAATATGCGATATGAAATTTTACAATAGACAGAGTTATGACGAAGTAAATTTCTCCACCATTTTTACGCCAGGAGCCGGATTTGAACCTGCAACTATTAAGCCCGGAGCTCCGAGTGCTATCCACTATACTACACCGGGATGTGCTCTCACTGCTGTCTACCTTTATAGCATGTGCGTCTTGCGGGGAAGGCATGACACATCCCCCTACCCCCCAAAGAAGAGGGCCCGGGGGCATGACCCACGTGTCAGCCAGGGACCATATGTCGCGGTAGGCAGTCGTCCAATAAAGAACGTGCATTTGAGAAATCCCAGTTAATTTGGTGTGTGGAATGTAACATGACACTGATTTACTTGTTTCGTAAAAACTGAAGAAGGGATTCTTATTTTTCCTGTCTCGCGGTGTGGAAAGAACACCACACCATTGCGAGAACCTGACGATCAGGTCATCCTGGAATTTCGGGCGGCAATATGACGAAGTACATTTCTCCATCTTTATGCGAGGGGCGGGATTCGAACCCCCAACTCTCGGCTCCGAGTGTTATCCACTATACTACACTGGCATGTGCTCTCACTGCTATCTGCCTTTATCTCATGTGCGTCCTGCGGGGCAGGTACTTTACAGAGTAAATATATGATTTTTATTGATGTGAACAAAAAGCCCCATTTGGTGATCACGGTACAAGACGTGTACACTGAAGAGCAATTGAATTAGAGATACCTGTCTAGTAACGTGTAGCACCACCTTTCGACCTGATGACGGCTGCGATTCGTCTCGGCATGGACTCGACAAGACACCGGAAGCGTTGGGAAGCCATACGGATCCACGACCCCTGAACAAGCTCTCACAGTTCACGAAGATTTGATGGAGGGTCGAACATCTCTCTCGATGGCATCCCAGATGTGCTCGATGGGATTGAGGTCAGGTGACCTAGCTGGCCAAGGAAGCAAGGTCACGTCGATGGAGTCTTCATCCAACCATTCGGATACAATTCGGGAGCGATGGCACGGTGCATTGTCTAGTTACAGGATGAGGTCCCCAGTGGGATGTTGAAGACGCACAAACGGGAGCAAATGGTCGTCCAGGATATCCCGGGAACGTTGACCTGTGAGGGACGATGTCACACGTACCAGGGGTCCCATTTCATTCCACGTAAACAGTCCCTAGACGAGAATTCCACCCCCACCATCTTGAAAAGTACCCTGCTGGCAAGAAGGATCCATCGCTACATGTGGTCCTGCCATCCGCATGTACCAACGTGAATCTCGACTCATCAGTCCAGGCAACATTTTTCCACATGTCTAGGGTCCAGTGGCGATGTTCCTGCGCCCATGCTAATCTTTGCACCCTGTGATGTGCGGTCAGCAGCGGTACCCTCGTGGGACGATGGCTTCTGTACCCCATAGCGAGGAGATGGTTCTGGATGGTGTGGCTGCTTACACGTTTTTGTGCACCAGCGTTAAATTACCGAGTGATTTCTTGCACTGCGGCCCGTCTATACGCTGTTACAATGCGAGCTAGCCGACGATGACCCCGTTAATCCACACGCTGTTGTCCACGGCAGTTGGCTATTGTAGGGATGGTTTTACCGGATTCGATGTACTCACGGTGCACCCGTGACACAGTGGCTCGCGAAAATCCCAGTGCCTGCTGCACGACTTCCGTGATGGATTGACCCATTCGTCTGGCCCCGACAATTTGCCCACGATCAAATGCGCTTAGATCCTTCTTCTTACCCATACTGCGTCCGACTCTTACTGATTCCCGTCGCATCACTCCTCATGTGGTGGGTTCTCTGCATACGTCATGTACTTTCCGTTTACAGGGCCACCCACAGCGCCACATTTGGATGTGGCGCTGTGGGCTGAAGAGCAATTGAATTAGAGACGCCAGCTGTCTCTAATTCAATTGCTTTTCAGTGTAAATCATTGCATCATTATTTTAGGAGTGCCACGGAATAACACATTCTACGTGTAACCCCACATCACACTTTACACATTGTTTCCTAATGTTTTTCTTTCAAACCGCACATTTCCTCTGTTTTCCAGCTGATGTTCTCTCTAAATAAAGCCCTGCAGGATTTTTTCTCACGTCTTCAGGTACACACTTTTGTGAACTCACACTATACGATGGCCTTCCACTATTTTTCGGGTCAGATAGTGAATATACACTACATTGACAAAAGTCACCGGACACCCCTTCAAAAGCAAATGAACGTATCCGCTGCGTTGTTAAGATGCGCGGTACAGCTGCAATTGGTATAAAAACAACCATGCAGCTAACCGCGATCATATCACACTGTGAAGTTCAGTGAAAATGTCGCGGCGGGAGAGAACTGACTTTGAAAATGGAAAGATTGTTGGCTCTTATATTAGTGGGTTGTCCATAAGAGAAACCGAGAGGCGCTTAAACATACCCAAGTCAACTGTTTTAGATGTACTGAATAAATGGAAGACACATGAAACAGCAAAACGTACCGGCAGACCAAAGAAAATCAGTGATAGAGGACGTCGAAGCCTCAGGAGAATCGTTACAGCTAATCGACGGAGTAACTGCACAAGACCTCGGTGTACAGGTGAGTAAAAATGTTGGAACCTCGGTATGTACACATACTGATCGCAGAGAACTTCATTCCATGGGTTACTATGGTTGTGCGGCTGCTCATAAGCCTTTCATCTCCACTCGGAATGCTACTCGTCGTTTAGCATGGTGTAAAGAACATTTATCGTGGACCAGAGATCAATGGAAACGGGTCCTATGGACTGATGAATCCAGATACACGATCCATCAGTCTGATGGCCGTGTGTGAGTATGGCAGCAACCGGGGAACGCTATTTACCACAGTGTACTACTGTTCGTATGGTCAGGGTTGGAGCCGGCAGTGTACTCGTGTGGGGGTGTTTTTCGTTGTATGGTCCCGGATCATTGGTTATCGTGGACAAACCTGTTAACCAGCACGTCTACCTTGATATTCTGGACAATTATTCCGTACGAACTCTGAGGCAATAGTATGGAACCGAGCTCTGTTGGTACCAGCAGGATAATGCGCCGAGCCATAAAGTAAGGACTGTTACGGCGTGGTTTGGCAATAATTCCGTATCGTGTGTGGACTGGTCAGTACGGAGCGCTGATCTTAATCCCATAGAGCACCTATGGGATGAATTCGAGCCCCGCCTAAGAAGTTGGAACCAAGGCCTGCTACTAAGCAACAGTTAGCTGCAGCATTATGTACTGAATGGAAGCGCATACCTATCGTTGTGCTCCAAAGCTTTGTCGAAAGCATATCTCGAAGGGACAGTGCATACATTAAGGCCAAAGGTGGACCGACGCCGTACTAATGTTTGTCAATAAATGCTATGTTGTGTTTCTCTTTTAGGGGTCCGGTGACTTTTTTCAATATAGTGTATGTTCAAATAGGACATCGCAACCATCCTTTTGAAATCCAAGAGTGTCATTTTCCCATTAGCGCTGCAGTATAGTACATGTGCATTGACTACAGCCATATCCACTGCATTAGTGAAAAATGGACAATACCATTTCTTGCCTCTAATTGTTATTCGATATTTTTGTATATTGCAGTCAAGCTCATCAACTCTACCCATATACTTTTTGTGATATGCTATAGCATTAGGCTGCGGAAGTAGCACTTGTTTCTTCTCAGCTCTAGACCATCTTGTCACTTGTCCTAATGGTAGAATTTCCAAATGATTCGATAACATTTTAACAGTGTTGTCTTTCCAAACAATGTCAAATATTTCATTATTTTTTTGTCAAACCTATAATCAAAAGCCCGACGAAATTCTTTCTTCATTTCTCCATTCGTCTTTATTGGGCAGTTATTCAACCTATTATATCTCACCGTTCCTGTCGCGGATACATTTTCTCTTTTAGATGTTTCATCAAATCAAAACTTGTGAAAAAGTTATCGAAATAAAAGCAGTGTTCTTCTGGTTTGTCTATAGTTGCAATGTTATTCAATATTACCGACATGCCTAACCCATTTGTATCTCTTCTACTTAGCTTACCTTCATAGATTTCCGCGTTATAGCAATAGCCGGTCTCAGCGCAACAGATAGCCCATTCCTTGAAACCGAAGCGAATGGCCTCTAATAAATTGCTTCAGGTAGTGATGCCCATAACAGGGCACCATTTGTTCATCAATACTAATATGGCGCGAACATACTCCAAATTGCATGAAATTTTTATTTAGCTCATCCACAAATGGTCGAATTTTGAACAACTTGTCTCTATTTCCATTTATTGTTGATATATCTGTATTATCACTCAAATGTAGGTTTCTCTTTATTTCGATGTACCGTTTTTTCGGCATGCATTTTCATATAATTCCAATATTTATTTGTTCGTCTTCTGACAAATACATCTGCCCTTTGGGTAAAGAGTGGTATCCAGTTAAAAGTAAAATTCCCAAAAACGTTTTAAAACAGTCTGCAGAGAACGTAAATTGATGACGATTATTTTGAGCAGGCTACATAAGAGACACTATACTGTGCGATACGCTCTACTAGATTCCATGTAAATAACATTTCAAATATTTCTACTCGCGTTTTATCGTTTACTCTTCCCATCATGTTTATTTTACGTTGCTTGCATTATTCTTCTCCATGAGTAGAAATGTTGAAGGATGCTCCTTCTCTCTTCCACTCCGATATGGATTTTTCGTTTTTACGTTTCTTATTTCTTGGAACTACAATCTCTTCATTACATCTTGCGCCATGAATTTCTATTGAACCTGGAACTTCGTTTGGAACGGTATCTTCCAGCATATTGTCATCTATATCTTCTACATTTGAAATATAATCCACTCGATCCGGTGGTAGTTCCACTATATCAGTAGTATCCCCAAGGTCTTCATCATCTGTCAAATCCAGTTCATTGCCCCGACGCTCTTCAAGTTCTCTTAGCGTCAGAAATTTTTTGCGACTCGAGGTCATGCTGGAACATAAATGGAATAAATGGAACAATATCCCTGAGAAAACAAATGACCATAGTAGTAATTATAACGAAGTAAATTTCTCCGTCATTTCTGTCCACGTCAGGATTCGAACCCGGATCCCCTCATTCCGGAATAAGTCACTCTACCAATTGAGCTACGCGGACGTTTTATTCTGATTCCTATCTTCCTTTATGTCGTGTGCGTCCTTCTGGCAGGTACGTCACATCTCCTGGTACGTTACATAATCAAACTGTCAGTTTCATTATGTCATACTGTAAAAGTGCACATACTACATTATTTTAAATACTTTACAAAAGCCGTGGGCCTCAAATGGGGATCAACATTTTTTTCCGATTATCAAGTTATGAAATGAACAATTTCCTCAATTTCCGTACTATTTTATTCAAATGACATATGTATTTAATCTGTATAAGGGAAAACGATTTATTTCGATACAAAGTATAAAATATTCAATTCGAAAATATGCATATGTGACAAACCGTCACTTATCGGCTAAACTTGGAATCAATCTCATATATTTCAATGTATTTTTTAATCACACTAAAAACTTTTACCACATACGTTAGGAACAGACTCTTATGTACACATATAACCTTACAAATCAACACAAAGTTGCAAATTAGTGGCGCTAACATCATAAACTTTGCTGATCCCAAAATGGGGATCACGACAGCCCATTGGTTAAAGAGCTCCCATTTTGGCGTTCCACATCCTAAAGTGTAAACGTTGAAACATGCTTTTGTTGAATGCTCTTCGAAGATATCTGAGCGACTGTTTACAACCTTAAGAGTTGCTCCTGGTGGTAGTTAAAACGCTTAGCAAAACAAAAACAGTCCCTTATCAAGGAAAGAGTGAAAGAAATAAGGAATAGATAGGCGAGAGAGACAGAGAAGGAATCTGAGTAAGAGAGAGAGAGAGAGAGAGAGAGAGAGAGAGAGAGAGAGAGAGAGACGATAGAGATGGAAGGCGTGAGAGAGTGACTGAATTTAGCTGCGATTGACTGAAGAGTAAGTCAAAATGAGAGAGGATTGGAAGAAACAGAGAGAGCAAGAGAGACGGAATGAAGATTTAGGATGGTACAACAAAAGTGAGAGACAAAATGAAAGAGGCACAAAGAGGGTAAGTGAATGTGTGGAGAGATAGAAGAATGGATGAGAGGAGAGGAAACAGTGCGGTAATGAATAGCTGAGAGAAAATTAAGCAAAGCAAATAAAATGAGTTAAGAAAATAGTGTGTGTGTGATAAAGAAGAAGTAAGACATAGATACAGAAAATGAGTGAGTGAAAAGAATATGAATGAGAGATTTACTCAGCAGGAAAGTCAGTAAGAAAGTGGTTAATAACTCATCTGGAACGGCCAAATATGAAAGCAATTTTCTTCTGAACTTTCTTCGTATCTGAAAAAACGAAGTGTGTGTTCTTATTCTTTTAAAGCATCGACTGAATTCATCACGAAGAAGATGCATCATTAACAACAGAATCTGCAGTTCGTTGGGGGTTTAAAAATATGCATATATATTCCAGAACCAGTTTGAAACACAATTTCAGAAAAGAAGAGAAAATATCTAATGCAAATGAAGCATGCAACTCTGGCCACTCGGGAAAAAAGCAGACTGATATCATTTTGCCCAGTAACCTGTTTCCTTCGCTATCACTAAATGCGGAAGTAAGGCAAGTGGGTAAAGTGCATTTGGCGTCCACAGGATGCTAGTGGCAGGTGGGGTCTCACTTTCTTCGCTTCTCCTACTTACCTTTCAAGCACGCAACTTTCTTATATGGATCACTAAGCACGGACAAGCTTTGTCTCTTAGGCGGCTACTCTTATTTCTGCAAGCTTTCTACATATGTGACATGCATCGCATATTTTGGGCCAATGCTTTTAACGGGAGATATTTGTTATGCAACGTTTTCACTGAGTAGCACATGCCATCGGAATAATAAGATAAGAATATTAAGAGGATTCTTTGCTTAATACCGGTATTGAGCACGTAGGTTTCTTGTGGTAATTAGGACAGTACGTACTTCTAGAAGGTCAAACAAGAAGAGTAAATGGTTTCTTAAGATAAAAACTGCAATTAAATGAGATAAATGATTTTATTTTATGTTTTAATCATGCTAGGGATCTGGTATTTCAAAAGTTATATGTATGCACTGTATATTGCGACATCGATAAAGAAAATTCAGAGGAGCTGTTGGTTTCGTGATATACCGGAATATACTGGAACCTAATGCAGTAACTACAAGTCGGGAAGCTTGTCGTCTCTCCGCACTAAAGGGCACCATATGAAAATATTCAGTATAACAGATCGCATGAGCTCATAAAAATTCAGTAAACAAATCACACGAGCTTTAAACTGCTGTTGAATTTTTAACTGAATTCTATATAAAAATTCAGTTAAAAATATAACAGCATTTCAAAGCTCATGTAATTTGTTTAGTAACTTTTACATAGTGCTTGCGATTGTTTTTGTCAGCTAAATTTCATGGATATTTCATGATCTGATTTCGAGTTTTTATTTTTCCAGGTAAGGGAGCATGCAGTCTTATTCTCTGATTTGACAGAAGCTCGGGTTTCTGTTTACCCGTGCAAGGCGCACTGCTTTTGGAGTCTTAGATGATTTATGAATAGTGTGCTTTTAGGATTCAACTTCAAATTAGTTTGCTGTTGGATTTTTCAGATGATATAATCGTTTTTGCACGAAGATGTTACTGTAAGGAAAGTCGAAAATACTGAGAGATAAAGTGCTGAGTGTTCACACTAGCCACACTAGCTAGGTGGTCTCTCTCTCTCTCTCTCTCTCTCTCTCTCTCAAGGGCTGACTTACCTGGTTCTATGATAGTTGCAACCGCAGCGATCCAAACTGATTGAAGTTGTGTAGAGCCATGAATCAAGACCATCAAGAAATTATAAGGCTATGACGTTTCACAGATGAGTTCCCTTTTTTAGTGACGTCACGCAGAAACCAAGTCTTCCGATTGATTTCCAACGCTGTCGTGCATGACGTCAAACACGACACCACCGTATCACGGCGTGCAACATGCAAGTGACGTCACAGACGGAAGGAACTCATCTCTCCAATGTCATGGCCCTGTACTTTCTAGACGGTCTTGCATGAATCCGCACATTTTACTGCTTCTGAGTGCAAATTTACGGTTTGTCTTATAATATTTCGGTGAAATCTTAATTCCGTTTTAGCTGATGTGTGTAAATCTGTATGGGAGCAATAATTACTGCTGAAAGAAAATAAACTATTTGAGTTCTGGTGCATATTTAACTGAAATTGTTACAAGATTTAAGAGACGAAAATGTAGTTAATAACATGTCAATATTTTTGCTTTGCAGTACTGCAGAAATATTTTTAAATATCACAGAAAGTGACCATCTTTTGCGACTTTTTGAATTATCATGCGTGGTAGTGCATGTGATCCCTATAATGGAAGAAACTATTTATGAAAGAAAACAAAATTACGAAACGTCATTTAAAAATACCCTCAAATCATTCAACATCATTTAAAAATGTCCTCAAATCATTCAACCTCGTTTACAAATATCCTCAAATCAGTCAACATCATTTAAAAATATCCTCAAACCATTCAATATCATTTAAAAATATCCTCAAATCATTCAACATCATTTAAAAATATCCTCAAATCATTTAACATCATTTAAAAGTATCCTCAAATCATTCAATATAATTTTAAATCATTCAACATCATTTGAAAATATCATCGAATCATTCAACGTAGTTTAAAAATAACCTGAAACTGATCGCTCTATACAGGAGAAACGCTTTTCAAACTCTCAGTAAGTCCATAACACCTTGAAATTTGCCTTGAAACACTCATTAGGTTTCCAAAACAATACGAAGTGTCGTGTTATACTGTGTATGTCCTTGAAATACTTCGAAGTACCACGTCGCATACAAAGTTCTTGAAATATTCCATTGTGCGACTGGCACCCTGAAAGTCTCCGTCGTTTGCTAAAGGGAAAAAAGGAACTTGTGGATGTCATAAAACATGAACATCTATTTGCTTTTTCTGAACAAGCAAATAAAAGCTGCAAAAGCTTATCACAGACATGTCAGAAATTTGATTTTGACCTCGCTGTGAAGCGAGTGAGGTAGAAAGCCGATCAAAAAAAAAATTGGTTGAATGCATTCCTTAAGTCGGGGGTTCCAACCGAGGTCGATATCGATTCCTTGGGTTCAATAAAACAGTTTAGAGAGTTCTATATTTGTCTAGGGATCAATAGGAGGTCGATATATTCTTTTGGCTTGAATTTATAAATTAAGCAATCAAGATACAGCCCAAAATATAGACCTGAATCTTAAAATGCCACCTTTTGTTTTGCTATCTTCTTATTCAATAATTTCTCTCATACATTTAATACTAAACGTCTTTGGAAATCTAAAACACTAAATACTACTCACTTTAGGCATACACGAAAAAGTAACAAGGAACCACTACGGGTTTCAGTAAGTGGAATCGGAATTTCTATCGTGGAGTAAAGGAGAACTCTATAATGTTTCATATTCGACCGATAACAATGTGCAATAAGAATTTGTTTGGAATCGAAGATAGTTTTAAAAAAATCTTTAACAAGACTTCAAGCTCAGAAGTTTGGTAATCGTTATAACAGAGATGCTGAAAATCATCAACCGTGTTAAGGTGTGATTGATGTTCACAGTATTCAGAAACAGTTAGTGGCTACATATGACAGCTTGTTAAAAAATATGAATTTACCCACCGTATAACCAGTTGTTTATGCTAGGAATATACACAGTTGAGTCACATTTTTGTGACCACCTCCTACTTTTGACGTAAACAGCGCTTAGCAAATGATAGAAGGCAAGTGTCGTGAGCTGGCTTGGAGGATATACACTGCTGGCCACCCAAAATGCAACACCAAGAAGGAAGCATCCGATTGGCCTGAAATTCGCAGCATGCGTCGCCCGCGAGAGGTTATGCAAACGATTAGCATTGCAGGGCATATGCAAATCATGTGCGCCCGGCACGCCACCGAGAAGCACTATAAGAAGGGTGCACAGAAGGCGGGGTAAGCAGTGGAAGTGTGTTGTGCTGCCGGACCTGTGCGTGGGAAGCTTCCTGACGCCTCGTCGCAGAATACAGTAGTCATTCCAGCACGTTTCGAAGTTCGACAGAGTACGAATAGTGGCTTATCGCGACAGCGGTTGATCGTACCCAGACATCGGCGCCCGTGTGGGACGACATCCAGCCACAGTGAGGTGAGTATGGATTTGGTGGGTGCAGGAGGGACTGACGGACCGACGTGAGCGATTGCCGCAGCCGCGGCACACCACCGAACAAGAGGACTGGCATGTTGTGCGGCGGGCATTCACGGCTCGCACCGCCACATCACGAACATTAGCGCAGGAATTAAGGTGTGTTGTGCAACAACCTGTGTCAGCACGTACCGTTCGACGTTGTCTGCAGGAGCGGGGACTTGTCGCACGGCGCCCATTGCTACGATTACCACTGACGTTACACCACCGGTGAGTGCGGCGGCAGTGGGCCGTTGAACGCCGGACCTAGACTACAGAATGGTACGGCATTGTCTTCTCCGACGAATCCCGGTTCTGCCTGCAACACCACGATGGTCGGATCCGCGTGTGACGGCACTGCGGCGAGAGACTGTATGACGCCTGCATTATGCATTGCCATACCTGTCCGTCGCCTGGCGTTGTGGTTTGGGGCGCAATTGGATATGACACCCGCAGCCCTCTGGTACGCACCGCCGGTACACTCAACAGCCACCGCTACATCTCCGACATTTTGGAGCCTGTAGTCCTCCCTTACCTGCAGGACCTTCCAGCGGCCATGTTTCAACAGGACAATGCGCGCCCCTCACGTGGCATGCATCGTGCAACACTTCTTTACGGCCCACCGGGTGTCGCTGACGCCGTGGCCCGCCTGTTCTCCCAGTTCATCAGGCGTAGCCGCGGGTGGCCCGGCAAGCACCACCCGCGGCTACGCCTGATGAACTGTGGCAAAATGTGGAAGCAGCCTGGACCGACATACCCCAAACCCACATCCAAAGCCTCTTTCGTTCGTTGCCGCAGCGTGTAGCGGCCGTTATTGCCAGCCATGGGTGCCACACGAACTATTGATGTCTGCGTGTTCCGCGAGTCGCACGGGCCTGTAAGCTCAATCGTTTTGTCTTAGTATCTGTTGTTATGTGTCCAGTAAATCTGGCTTTGCTATCTCGTGTCCTTCTTGGTGTTGCATTTTGGGTGGCCAGCAATGTATATGATGAGCTGTAGGCAATCTGAAAACATATCACTCGTTGCTGTCATGGATAAAAGGAGCGATTTATCAGATTTGCAAAAAGGAATGATTATCGGCTTTTGTTCCAAGGTTGGCCGTATTTCTGAAACAGCGCAGTTTGTGAACTGTTCGTGTACTGCTGTGGTTAAAGTGCATCGTGATTAGATAAATGGCACCATTGCGAATAAGCGAGTGGAAACTGCTGAGCACCACGTGATATTAATGTGAGAAGTGAACGGTGGTTGCGAAGGTGCATGAGGGCTGGTCGGCACGCTACAGTGGAGCAACTCACTGGCCGAATGAAACAGGGAGCTACCGGAAGTATGTCTAAAACGACATTTCAGCGAATCGTGCTGCATATGGGTTTCCGATGCAGACGGATGGTCACTGTACCTATGCTAACGAAGGTGCATCGGCAGAAAATGCTTACATCTGCACGGCAGTATCGGAATTGGACCTCCGCTGATAAGCCAAGGATTGCCTTCTCCGATGAGTCACGTTTTCTGCTTCATCGAACGGATGGACGTTGGCGTATAAGGCGAGAAGCATCGGAGAACAAACACTCTTCAACCATTGCTGGAAGAACAGAAGCTGGTGGAAGCAGCGCTATGATTTGGGGAATATTTTCGTGGCATTCCCTGGGTCCACTCATGCGTATGGAAGGCACGATGGACTGAATTCGTTATGAATCCATACTCGCAGACCACGTACACCCATACATGTTGATTGTCTTCCCTGGGGAGGATGGGATCTTCCAGCAAGAAAATGCGACGCGTCACACAGCTAGAAATGTCCGAGAGTGGCTGGAAGATCACGATGAAAATTTCAAAGTACTTCCCTGGCCCCCTAATTCCCAGACTTAAGCCCAATTGAGCATCTGTGGGACCACCTCGATCGTGCTGTTCGCTCTATAGATCCTCCACAACGCACACTCCAGCAGCTGTCAGATGCACTGCTGTCAGCATGGCTCCACATACCTGTGAACATCTTCCAGCACCTTAGTGAGTCACTCCTAGCCCGTCTAGCTGATGTCCGCGCTGCATACAGCAGATACTCTGAATATTAGCTGATAGGCACAATATTGTGACTCGACCATGTATGTAACATGACGTTTCTAGAAATGACTTGTTTCCTGACATTTCAGTCACCTGGTCGTATCAAAACATGAAATCCATCGAGCTGCGGACTTAGGTACAGTGAGCCACATTTTATCCGGCACTGTTCATCTGATATTGAGGGGCAAATCGATGAAAGGAATTTATGACAACAGCCATGAGGTACAAGGTTTGGACAGAATAATGTGAACACCAAGCTCAGATACGTGACTTTTAATGCAGCTCCGTACGTAGCAATACGCAAAGATATGCACCACGGTTTGGGTTGTAATAGCTTCGTTTGTAATCTCAAGGTCTTGTTTACGTGCCTTTAAAGTGTCATGTTGCAAGATTTCTTTCAGGGTGACGGCGAAATGAGCGACTTAACGGACTTCGAAAGATGGCTAATTATTGGTGGCCAGCTAGTTTGTGCCTCCGTAACAACAGTCGCCAGAGTAGTGGGTTTATCGACAGCTACTGTGTATAGCGTCATGACAGCATACCGTGTTCGTGGCAAAACTTCGTCTGCGAAACACAAGAGGGGCTGGAAAACGACCCTGACTGATAGAGACAGAAGAGAATTAAAGAGGGTTTTTACCCGTAATAAGAAGATCACGGTGGCGAACATTTGTGCGCAGCTCAATCGGCATCTCCATACCCCAGTATCAATGAAATCAGTACGCAGGGAACTGCATAAATAATATATTCATGGCAGAGCTGCTACTGTAAAACCTCTGGTGACCCGGGTGAATGCACAACGGCGTGGGCAATGGTACCAGGAGCATACAACGTGGACAGCCGATGCATAGAAGCGTGTAATGTGGTCGGATGAATCCACATTCACACTATTCCCCACCGCAGGACGTGTTTACGTGTGGAGAACACCGTCAGAAGCTTACAACTTAGACTGTCTGCTCCCAACAGTGGTGGTGGCTCTGTCATGCTTTGGGCAGTCATATCGTGGTTTTCAGCAAGTCCACTGATCACCTTGATAGGACGGATGACTAGCAGGGCATACGAAATCACTTTGGCCGACCAAGTCCATCCAATGGCTCAGGCATTGTTTCCTGCAGGGGGTGCCATCTATCAAGATGATGACGCTCCAATTCACAGAGCTCGGAACGAAGATGCTCCGACGAAGATGAAGAATTTAACACCTTCCTTGACCTCCCCAATCATCAGACTTAAACATCATCGAGCCACTGTGGTCTGTGTTGGAAAACAGAATAAGATCTCGTTATCCTCCTCCTGCATCTCTCAAGGACCTAGAGCAGTTTCTGCATGAAGAATGGTGTAACATCCCACCAACCAGGATTTGCATGCGTCCATTCTAAGGAGGATTAGGGGGTTTTGAATACCAAAGGTGGTCCAACACCCTATTAGGTACGTAAAGCCTTCTATTCCTAGGTGTTCACATTACCCTGTCCAACACCTGTTCATACTCTTGGGTGGGGCCCTGTCGTTTTTATTCTGCCATAGTATGATGCAATCCTGATAATCATTGACACTAGCCATGGGGTAGTGCATCGCTGCCTCGCTCGGAATTTATTCAACTTGCTCCATATCTGTTTACAAACACTACATGTACATATGTATACATCAATTCAGTATAATTTTATTTAAAATATAGGTACCACATTGTTAGAATCCACTCAGTTATCGAAAGCGCTAATAGAAGAATATCTTCGTTGTAAACACAGCAGCAAACACAATATTTATCAAACTATATTTATCGTAATATTTATCATTTGGCTTTTCCCAGAACAGGAAATTTATGTCATGCAACAGAAACACGGCTGCCACGGGTTGGTTTTGCTCATCATTTTTAAGGAAATGAATGTTTAAGAGTGTTGTGTTACCCCTTGGATATCAGTTAATAATCCTACAAATCCCATCTGTAATACATTAGTCGGTCGAGGACTAAGAACATCTTGTGGCTTGTACAATCGCAATCCAGAACATTAAGAGTTTACAATATAAACTATTTATAACTATTTGCGCCCCACTGTTATTGCCGCTTCAGAGAAGTTTGGCTAATAACAGCACAGTAATCTAACTGCAGCAATACTATATTGTGGGATGGAGAACGAAAGGTTAGTGCGCTGTCTTCTCCAGTCGAGGGTTTGGTTCATGTACCGAGTGAGCCGTGAACGTTATACGCCGAAGAGCCAAAACATTATGACCACCTGCTTAGTATGACGTTGATCCTGCCACCAAAACAGCTCTTACTCGATGAGGAATGGATGCTACAAGATCTCTGAAGGTGTCTTGTGGTGTCTGCTACCAATACGTTGCCGTGATCCTTCACTACAGAGGGCGAGTCGAAAGTTTTGCAGTATTTGCATAAACGCATGTGCTGCCGCGGGTATGTCACGTGTTTAAACTAGTTCAAGACGCGCACTGCAGTCAGTCGAAAGGGATATAAAGCGGTAGTCGTTGCTGTGAACAACATTGCATGTCGTCGTTCTGTCTGTGGTTGGGACGCCTAAAAGATGAACAGCCACAACCGGCTAATTAGGGAACTTTTGCTTTACGAGTTTTAACTCGGCCATAACGCTGCTCAAGCAACACGAAACATTTGTTAAGAGAAAAGGGAAGGTTCTGTGGATCACAGCACCGCAACCAGATGGTTCAAGAAATTTCGTTCAAGTGACAGAAACCTCAACAATCGGCCAAGGTGAGGTAGGCCGCGAACCGTGGATTTGAAGGCCGTGCGCCAGGCCGTAGAGGCAAATCCTACAACCAGCACTCGGAGATTATCAGTCGGGCTGGGTGTACCACAGACCACCGTGGTTCGTCACTTTCAGGACCTCTGCAAGGTCTACCGCATTGTCCTCACGAACTGACACCAGCTGAAGCAAACCGTCAAGTGGAAGTGTGCACGAAACACCTGGAAAAGCCGCGCGATGTACGTTTCATCAAAGGAATTGTGACGTGCGGTAAAAAGTGGGTCTACTTCCGTAACCCTAACACCTAACGGCATTGGTTAATCCCGAGCCAGCTTCCAGAACCTGTTACCAAACGTGAGCGCTTCGAGCACTAGGCGATTCTGTGCGTCTGGGGGAATTTCGAGGGGATAATCCATTACGAATTTGCTCCAGACGGTCGGACCATCAACGCCAACCTCTACTCTGAATAGTTGGAGCGCTTGTATTCCGTTTTGGAGAAATTCGTCCACTGTAGAAGAGAGCGCTTTCTGTTGAACAGAAAGCGTGCTCTCTTACAGCAGGAGAACGCTCGGCCTCATACCTCGCGAACGACCAGGGAAAAACTCCAGGAACTTGAGGGCATCGTACTGTTGCCACACCCAACATATAGTCCGGACCATGCCCTGTCGGATTACTACTTATTCCGGTCCATGGCCAACTTCCTTCGCGGGCAGCACTTCAACAACCAGGAGGAGGTGGTAACTGGGGGAAGGAGTTGTTCGCCTCGAAGGACAAGAAGTGGTACCGCCGCAGAATCGAAGAACTGGCAGGCAGATGGCTAGATACGGTGCAACACAATGACCTATGCGTTGAATGCTGGTCAGCTTTCGTCATAAAGGTATGTATGAAGGCATGAAATTTTCCAAATATTGCAAAACTTTCGACTCACTCTCTGTATTGTAAGTTACGTGATTGAGCCTCGGCAAATTAGATTTGCTGTTCCAACACAAATCGCAAATGCTCGATTGGATCGATGTCTCTGAGGCCAGGGCAATATTTAAAAGTCTTCCTTATATTCCGCCAACTATTCTTGAACAAGCCGGGTAATGTGACATGGCGTTTTATCCTGCTGAAAGAAGACTCTACTAGAGGGGAGTACTGTTGCCATGAAAGGATGTACCTGGTCTACAGTGATGTTTAGGTAGGTGGTAGACGTTATGGTTTCCTGCACATGAATGCCTAGGCTAGTTATCGAGAGTTCCGTGATTCAATTCCACGGCGGCTGCTGAAAAACAATTTTTCGGTTGCTTTGTGTTTCTGGAACGTGGAAAGAGTGATGCATTTATTTATTTACTGTCGCCACGTATTTGGAGGATTTTCACCTTGGATCTCACCCTTTGGATTTAACTGCTATAATACATATAGCCAGTGCCGTTAATGCCCAACAGATGGAGACGTCTCAGTAGCTGAGCCCATCTTACGGATTTATGAAGTCAGAAGCTGACTTAAAAATACACATAGCACCGTGGATTGTCGGCCACCGTGGTGTAAAGTTAATGCGCTCGGCTAGTTATCGAGAGTTCCGCGGTTCAATTCCACGGCGGCGGCTGAAAAACAATTTTTCGGTTGCTATGTGTTTCCGAACGTGGAAAGAGCGATGTATTTAGTTATTTACTGTCACCACGTATTTGGAGGATTTTCACCTTTTTCACCAGGCTGGACCCAGGGTTTCCTAGCAAAACACTGCCCAAAGTTCCCCAAGTGAACAAGATTCTCTTGCCCGTAAGTCCACATGGTGCAACTGGAAATGAGACTCATCTCAGCAGTCGACTTTCTTCCAATTATTCAAGGTCCATTTTGATGCTCGCGTTCCCATTGTAGGCAATTTCGACGGTGAACCGAAGTTAGCATGGGCACTGGGAGCGGTCTGCAGTTTCGCCGCCCCATTTTCAGCAAGCTTCGATGGACTGTGTGTTGTGATACATTACTCCCGTCAACAGCATTTAAATAACAAGCGAGTTCCGCTACAATATCCTTTGTGTTGGCTTGTGCCTAGCGGGCCAGCCTTGGCTCATCTCTAGCATTGATGTGCCGTGGTCGGCACACACCTTGCCATCGGTTCGTGGAGTTGCCCTCCTCGGACCACTTTTTGAAGGTACTAACCACTGATGACCGTGAGCACTCCACAAACCTTGTCGTCTCGGAAATATTCTGATCCAGTCGTCTGGCCATTACAATTTGGCCTTTGTGAAACTTGCTTAAGTCCGCTGCCTTTCACATATGAAGAACAAGAATAGTACTGATTAACAGATCTCAGTATCAGGTGTTATTTGTACCGTTTCATGGCTTTCACACCCGCAGTCGTTAACTGAAAAGTAAATTGCGTATTCCCCGATATCTCTACTTCTAAAACTCCGATTTAAAATTTGTTTTCTTCAGCGGATACAGCTCCTGGTGGGAAATCTTTTGCATATAATTTCTAATTTTTAGTAAAGAACAGTTTGGCTATCAGGGGCGTAAGAGCTAATTTCTACTTCCGATGCTTTTGCCATAAACTTTGAGCTCCTAAAATCTCGATTGAACAAATTTTTTGGTGGACCGGTGCTATTCACAAACCTTTTCGGAATATTTTTTTCTTAAAATAATGCATGGTTTCTCCGCCAGGGGGCGTCGATGTATGTCTTATTTTTTGTCAATATCTCTACTTAGTAAGAGTCCGATTTGAAAAATTCCTTCTCTGTTAGATAGCATTTTCGGTGCGAAATGTTTTTCATATAATTTCAAAATTTTCAAGTAATTCATGGACTTTCCGCTAGGGGAGGGGGCGTTAAGGTAAATTGCGTTTCCCCCGATATTTCTGCTTCTAAAACTCCGACTTGAAAAACTCTTCCTGTATCGCATACAGCTCCTGATGGGAAATGTTTTTCATATAATTTCTTATATTTGGTAAAGAATAGTTTGGGCACCAGAGGCATAAGTGTTAATTTCTGCTTCTTATGTATTTGCAGCAAAATCTGAGCTCCTGAAATTTCGGCTGAAAAAAATCCTTCCTGGACCGCTTCCGCTCACATCAAAAAACCTTTCGAGAATACTTTCTTCTTAAAATAATTCATGTTTTCCCCACCAGGGGGCGTAGTGCATAACTTATATTTGTCGATATATCTGCTTCTAAGAGTCCGATTTGAAAAATTCTTTCGGTGTTGGAGAGCGTTTCCGGTGCGAAATGTTTCTCATATAAATTCATGTTTTTCTTAGCGCACAAGTCTGTAACCGGAAGGCGTAAGCTCACGATTCCGTTTACAGCAATATCTGAGGGATTAAAGACCCGATTGAAAACCTTCTTTCTTCGGTCAGATCCTACTGTTTTCCTATACCAGTTCCATTGACTTTGAATAGATTTAATAAATTTAATTCGCGTCAGAACGGATTCTCAAAAGTCGTGCTCATTACACCCGAAAATTCGGTATCATTTTTCTTGCTTTAATGATATTCTACATTAATTTGTGGTGCTTTCATGTTTTTCGTGCATGAGGAAAAACAAAGGATGCCTGAGCCTAAACTTTCAAAAGGAGCGGTGGCTCACCTAGCGAAAGACCTTTTAAAATTAATCTACAGGGTGTCCGAATAATAACTGTGCACTGAATGTACGAATTGCAGTAATGTAATAATAAAGAAACTTTGAATGGAATTACAGTAGAAGTAACCCTCAACCCCATGTGGAAATGCTCTGTGTCTGCTAACCTTCATGTCTCCACACCCCGCGGCGCGCGCAGCTGTCATTTCGAGCGAAGGTCATTACCGAGCGCTTGATCGACGGACGCAGACGTGTTGATTGATTCCTCGTCTCAGCACAAGGACAATGGTGTTGACTATTAAACAGAGAGTGGTTTTGGTGGAACATGTCATTAGCCATGACAAGTACACGGACGAAGTGCAACAAGTTAGTAAAACCATGCAATGCATTGATTATGATACGCTTTCCATCATACCAGAAATCATTGCTCAGAATATTACTCAAGTTACGAGGATAATTGCTGTGGAATAAATCTCGCTCCTGTGTCCTGACCTTTGACCCATTTCTATGATATTAAACAGAATTGGTTCAGTGTACCTCCGGAACAACATACAAAAGTTTTGTCGCAATAGAAGCATTTTTACTCAGGTTCTTACTCAAGTTATGAGGATAATGGCTGGGGAATCAATCTCGCTCCTGTGCCCTGACCTTTGATGCCATTTCAATGATATTAAACAGAATTGGGTCGGTATACCTCCGTAACAACAAAGTAAAGTTTTGTTGCAATAGAAGTATTTTTAGTCAAGTTATGAGGATAATGGCTGTGGAATAAATATCGCTCCTGTGTGCTAACCTTTGACCCCATTTCAATTATATTAAAAGGAACCGGTTCAGTACATCTCCGAAACGAAATGACGACGTTTTGTCCCAATCGAATTAGTTTTACGTAAGTTATGACGCATAAGGGCGATGGAATATATCCCCTCCTATGTCCTGACCTTTGACCCCATTTCGCCCATTTTCAATAGGATTCCTCCCCAGGTTGTCCCCTACCACATACTAAAATTTTATCGAAATCGAACCGTTTTTACGCGAGTTATCGTGCGGACAGACGGACAAAGCTGGAGCATATAGGCTTTTTCAACCTACGGTTGGAAAGCGTAAAATGGCCGCCCCGGTGGTGCAGTGGTCTAAGGCGCTGGCTTCTAATTATTCGTCCGTAAGGGGTCCGGGTTCGAATCCCGGTTAGGCATGGATGTTGTGTTTGTCTTACGGCACTGGCTCTCTCCCTTCCCTGGAGCCAGTGACCCTAAATTAGGGACGGGCGACTGCTTATAGCTCATTGAGTTGCTCACGGTGGTCGTTAAACCTCCAATCAAAAAAAAAAAAAGAAAGCGTAAAAAACAGTTCGCTAAAAAATTTCGTGATGCAGACGTCCCCCACCGTAACGCGGTACACGTCAGCTCATAGCGAAGTTTGGGAAACTGGCAGTGTTCTGGATACTCCCGCCCCAGTAGGCCATCCACGGCAGACGAGACTGTACAGGAAATCCAGGACAGAATACAGAGGAGTCCACACAGGACCGTGAAACAGCTGTCACAAAAAGCTAATGTACCAAAGAGTAGAGCCCACGATATTCTGAAAAGGAAGTTGCGTTTCCACCCGTACAAAGTGTCTGTCGTGCATCAGCTGAAAGAAACAGACCACGTGACCCGTGTTCGGTACTGCAGGGGGTTCCAAGAATTTCTGTCTGAAGAAGGTGAGGACATTATGGACGTGACTTTCTTTACAGGTGAGTCATGGTTCCACCTGTCCGGGTACATCAACAGCCAAAACACTCGTCTGTGGGGTACTGAAAGTCCCCACGAATCCACAACCAGGAGATCGGTGTTTGGTGTGCCAATGCTCGTACGAGCAATATGGGGCCCGTTTTCTCCAGTGAAAACATTAACTCAGAACTATACTGTGCCCAGATTATCAAGCCATTCATATCCGAGCTTAAGGAATGGGAAATCAACAAACGATAGTTCCAGCAAGACGGTGCACCTGCTCACATCGCTGGCGCATCAGTACAGCTTCTGGAAGAATTCATCGGAAATCGCATCATCTCCCGGGGACTGTGGCCTGCCCGATCACCGGATCTGACACCGCCTGACGTTTTCTGTGGGGAGCACTGAAGAGGAAGATGTACGCTGGTAATCCGCATACACTTCAAGAGCTACATGGTACAATAACGACCCACATCCAACAAATCACACCACATATCTGAGAAAGGTCTTCACCAACATGCAGAAGCGTGTGCAGACATGTCTGGACGTCGGTAGGATCCATTTCCAACACCTCCTGTAGTAACCAGTTCGAAATCGTGTTACTTTCAGTGCACAGTTACTTTTTGGACACCCTATACTTATCAGAGGCATTCTAATTTGGCCAAAATTCCCTTCTGCGCGGTTTTTTCTGTTAACGGCAGGAATCAAACTTTGCTATGGTATCGAAGGTTGTTTTACTTCTTTCATTTCTCCTTTCAACTTACAATGTTAGACTATTTTTCTCTGACGATTCATTTCTCCTTTCAACTTAGACTATTTTTTTTTTGTTTTTTGTTTTTGAGAAGATTAGTGTTTACAAATTATTTATGCGTAGGACAGTATGAAAAATATTCCAAACTTAGAACGAACGATTGTTTTAAGAAACGCGACGGTGCCTTGATCTGTATTAATGCGGCAGTCGGCGATGCAAGATGGTGTTCTGCTAATGGCATAGGTAATCTCACAAACTTTAATGAAAATGTCAAATCCACCCGTGCGCCTTTTTTTCTCTTTGCTTTGAATCGTGAAGGAAAAAGACGAAAGAAAATTAGCTGGATGCGATGGCAAATTTAAAGTTATATTTCCAGGGAAATAGAATTTTAATTACTTGACGAAAATTAATATTGATATGGAAAGAAAACTTATGAAAGAGATCAACATATGAACTCGCAAATCTATTGTCTACATCAAAGGTTCTGAGCCAACGCCAAAGAACACAGGGACGCATGGTAAGGCAAGTGACGTAAGATAACTGTTCAAAAAATAATGAGACTGATTAAATGTAAAAGAAACATGCTATAGGCTTTGTCCTATGCACATATAGGTGAAAACTTGAGCTGTATAGTGAGGTATCATGGGCAATTTTTATTTGAGTTTGTGACTCATGGCGCAGCCCCGTTGGCGCAGTGGTCTAAGAAAAAGCTAATAACCAT
This sequence comes from Macrothele yani, assembly GCA_039090855.1. Classification (NCBI taxonomy): domain Eukaryota; kingdom Metazoa; phylum Arthropoda; class Arachnida; order Araneae; family Macrothelidae; genus Macrothele; species Macrothele yani. Next base: position 131,322,854 of record CM076996.1, on the reverse strand, counting down.
TCGTCAGAGAAGGGTCCGGGTTCAAATCCCGGTGAGGCATGGGTGTTGTGTTTGGCTTACGGCACTGGCTCTCTCCCTTACCTGGAACCAGCTGCCTTAATTTAGGGACAGGCGACTGCTTTGAAGGACGTAAAATAGTTTCACGCTCAACTATAATTTATTGGTTTGGTGCGAATGAAATGTCCGGCAAAGGACCAGCACACATGGACGGCGAGAACGGAAAAGTAGGACAACTTACCTAGGCAAAATAATCCCCCTCGGCATCAACATATAGTTGCTATCTGTCCAGCAAGGCCATGATCCCGGAACGGAAAAAGTCTTGTGGCTGTGACCCGAAGAAGTCATCAACTGAACGTTGAACCTCGTTGTCTGTCGTGAACTGTTTCCCGGACAGGAAGGGATACAGGCGACGAAACAGATGAAAGTCTGTCGGAGAAAAGTCCGGAGAATAGGCAGACACTTAGTGTCAGAATCGTTCGTTGTGCGACATGAGGCCGGTCGTTGTCCTGGAGCAGAAGAACACTATGTCTGTTGACCAAAGTCGGTTGTTTCTGCAGCAAATTCGTATGCATCTGGTGTAATTCAGCACAATAATGTCCTGCAGTGATGGTTTGGTCTCTTACCAAGAAACTCCGATGAAATATACCGGCTGTGGAACACCAGACAAGGAGCATCATCTTATTGGTGTGTAGGGGTGACTTAGGATGCCATCCAGCAGGCTGTGCCTTGCTTAACCATTGCGCAGATCGTTTCCGATTATCATAAAGTACCCACTTCTCGTCGCAGGTGATGATTCGATGCAGTAGAGGTTCCTGTTTATTTCTGGCAAGCAGCGACGAGCAGACTTCGAAACGCCTAATCTTGTTGGCAGTTGTCAACTCATGCTGCAGCCACATGTACAGCTTTTTGACCTTACTCAGGGCAGCCAGACGCCGAACAACTGTCGTGTGGTGGACAGCTACCTCTTCCGCTATCTCACGACACCTTTTTTCGGTTCCCTATCACTTCGTCCGTGTTCATTTCGTCCACGCTCACTTCGTCCAGTTCATTTCGTCCAACGTTCACTTTGTCCACTGTTCACTTCGTCCGCTGTTCACTTCGTCCGCTGTTCACTTAATCTAATGTTCACTTCGTCCACTGTTCATTTCGTCCACCGTTCATTTCGTCCACATTCATTTCGTCCTCCGAATGAATGGAATACTGTGAAAATTATCTGTTTGTGTGATAGGTAGAAGAAAAGGTCAGCGAACATTGCTTGCATGCGATTTTTTTCCTGTCTGAGTTTCTCGATTAAAATATAATGATTTTAAATGTTATTTAAAGTAAATGTAAAACAAGGAACTTAATTTTTGAAGAACTTTTTAACTCTTTTGTATAGTACGACGTCAATCACTATAGCATGACTCACGCTATGTTCATAAAAGGAGTGTAAAGTGGGATTTTTTAATAACGCTGCACTTTTACTTAGGCACTAAATATTTACATACGATTCCAAGTTAATATTATTTCTCTTTTACTTACTTAGGCACTAAATAATAATTATTATGCCTCATGAGTAAGCCCTTTTGACATTTTTTATTCTGCCGATGTCATATTCAAAACGTTTACGTATCCACTCAAGGTAATCATATTGTGCTTTTACTGAGGCACGAAATATTAATTCATAAGCCCTAGGCTTAGGCCGTTTCAACAGTTTTTATTCTACGGAGGTCATATTCATAAGGTTTACATATTAACTCAAGGTAACATTATTACGCTTTTACTTAGGCACTAAATATTATTTCATATGACCTAGGCCTTTTTCACAGTTCTTTTTCTAATCACGTCATATTCATAACATTTACATATCAAATCAAGGTAATAATACTGCGTATTTGCTCAGGCACTAAATATTATTTCATAATCCCTAGGCCTAGGCCTTTTTTACAGTATTTATTCTACGGATGTCATATTCATAATGTTTATGTATCAAGTCAAGGCAATAATGTTGCGCTTTTGCTCAGGCACTAAATATTATTTCATAGGCCCTAGGCCTAGGCCTTTTTCACTGTTTTTATTTTAAGTTCGTCATATTCGTAACATTTTTTATCAAATTAAGGTAATAATGTTGCGCTTTTGCTCATGCACTAAATATTATTTCATAGGCCCTATGCCTAGGCCTTTTTCAGTTTATATTCTAACTATATTGTATTCATAACTCTTACATATCAAGTCAAGTTATTAATGTTGCACCTTTACTTCGGCTCTAAACATTAATTAGTAAACCCTAGGTCTTTTTAACAGTTTTTAAGGCATTACACTAAATATTCATAGTATTTGCATAACATGTCAAGTTATTAATATTGATCTTTTACTTAGCCATAAAATATTAATTACTAGGGCCCAGGAAATCGGTATACTAAATATTAATTCTAGGCCTAAGGCCTATAAATTAATATTTAGTGTCTAAGTAAAAAGCGCAATATTACTAAATTTTTATGTCATGTAAACTTTATAAATATGAGATCGGCGGATTAAAAACTGTTAAACCGCCTAAGCCTAAGGCCAGTTAATTAATATTTAGTGCCTAAGTAAAAGCGCAATATTATTACCATGACTTGATATGTAAACATTATGAATATGACATCCGTAGAATAAGCAATGTAAAAAAGGCTTAGGTCTCAGGCCTATGAAATAATATTTAATGACTGCGCAAAAGCGCATTATTATTACCTTAATTTGATATGTAAACGTTATGAATAGGACATCCGTAGAATAAATAGTGTCAAAAAGGCATTGGCCTGGGGCCTATGAAATAATATTTAGTGTCAAAGTAAAAGCGCAGTATAATTAAATTGAGTTGACACGTGAACGTTACAAATATCACATGGTCAGAATAAAAACTGTGAAAAAATGCTAGTCCTAAGGCCTATTAAATTAAATTTACTGCCTGAACGAAGCGCAATATTATTACCCTGACTTAACACGTAAGCAATATGAATATGACATCCGTAGAATAAAAACTGTTGAAACGGCCTAAGCCTAGCGCTTATGAATTAATATTTCGTGCCTCAGTAAAAGCACAATATGATTACCTTGAGTGGATTACGTAAACGTTTTGAATATGACATCGGTAGAATAAAAAATGTCAAAAGAGCCTACGCATGAGGCATAGTAATTATTATTTAGTGCCTAAGTAAGTAAAAGAGAAATATTATTGACTTGGCATCTTATGTAAATATTTAGTGCCTATGTAAAAGTGCAGCGTTATTAAAAAATCCCACTTTACACTCCTTTTATGAACATAGCGTGAGTCATGCTATAGTGATTGACGTCGTACCGTACAAAAGAGTTAAAAATTTCTTCAAAGTTAAGTTCCTTGTTTTACTTTAAATAGCATTTAAAATCGCTATATTTTAATCGAGAAACTCAGACAGGGAAAAAATCACGGATGCAAGCAATGTCTGCTGACCTTTTCTTCTACCTATCACAAAAACTCCATGAAAACAGATAATTTTCACAGTATTCCATTCATTCGGAGGACGAAATGAATGTGGACGAAATGAACGGTGGACGAAGAGAACAGTGGACAAAGTGAACATTGGACTAAGTGAACAGCGGACGAAGTGAACAGTGGACAAAGTGAACGTTGGACGAAATGAACTGGACGAAGTGAGCGTGGACGAAATGAACACGGACAAAGTGATCCGTCACCCCTTTTTTCGGGGTCCGCTTCAAGCACACGTAACAGAACATCGTCAGAAACAGCAACAGGTCGGTGATCACGTGCTTCATTTTGCGGGTCCGTATCTCCGCTTCGAAACTTCACAAAACATCGCCCAAAGGTTCGTTCGTTGGTTGTACTCTTCCCAAACGCTTTGCTAACGTTTCGAGCGTCAATTCTAGTAGAATGGCCCAGTTTAAATTCATTCAGGAAGATGACTCTCAAATCCGGCGTCTGTATGTTTCCTTTGCAAGCCACGTTACGTCCAAACAAACCACGCCTGAACCTTGTTCTTCACACACGTGCTAGCTATTTATAGTAACTCTGTAAAGCAATACCCGCAGCACTTGTGGGTGGTTTCGTTCCGCTGTGGTGGTGGGCCTGTCTGCACTGCTCGTTCGTGCCTGACATTTCATTCGCACCAACCCAATAGGTTTTACGTACTTTTCATCTTTTCACTTCGTTCACCAATAGCTATAAGCTTACTTTTTCTGTTTATACACAAAATTGTGATTACGAACTTTTTATTTGTTTCTTATGAACGAATTATATAGACTACATACGCATTAGGAGACCTACGGTCCTCCATTTTTTTTCTTCCTCCTCGCTTCAAGATATTGTTTATCAACAGTTTGTCACGGACTTTTTTGCACATAAGAGATTTTACTTCCTTTATTTTACTTCACATCACCTGTTCATCATATTTTTAAAAAAAGGTTTGTAAATAATGTTTTTGTATTCACGTTCTCACTTTGTACATTCTCATAATTTTTAATAAAAACCGTGTTTGACTACAAAAAAAAACGAGACTCATCAGACCAAATTGCTGATTTCCAGTCCTCCACAAGCCGCCCCGGTGGCGCAGTGGTCTAAGCGATGGCTTCTGATCATTCGTCCGAAAGGATTCCGGGTTCGAATTCCTGTGAGGCATGAACGCTGTGTTTGTCTTACGACACTGACTCTCTCCCTTTTCCTGGAACCAGTGACCCTAAATTAGGGAAAGGCGACTGCTTATAGCCCATTGAGTTGCTCACGGTGGTCGTTAAACCTCCCATAAAAAAAACATCCTCCACAGTAAAGTTTTGGTTGCTCTGAGCCCATTGATAACGTGCGACTCTGTGATTTGCTGTTTGTCTTACGGCACTGGCTCTCTCCATTCCTTGGAACCAGTGACCCTAAATTAGGGACGGGTGACTGCTTATAGCCCATTGAGTTGCTCACGGTGGTCGTTAAACCTCCAATAAAAAAAACATCCTCCACTGTAAAGTTTTGGTGGCTCTGAGCCCATTGATAACGTGCGACTCTGTGATTTGCTGTTTGTCTTACGGCACTGGCTCTCTCCATTCCTTGGAACCAGTGACCCTAAATTAGGGACGGGTGACTGCTTATAGCCCATTGAGTTGCTCACGGTGGTCGTTAAACCTCCAATAAAAAAAACATCCTCCACTGTAAAGTTTTGGTGGCTCTGAGCCCATTGATAACGTGCGACTCTGTGATTTGCTGTTTGTCTTACGGCACTGGCTCTCTCCATTCCTTGGAACCAGTGACCCTAAATTAGGGACGGGTGACTGCTTATAGCCCATTGAGTTGCTCACGGTGGTCGTTAAACCTCCAATAAAAAAAACATCCTCCACTGTAAAGTTTTGGTGGCTCTGAGCCCATTGATAACGTGCGACTCTGTGATTTGCTGTTTGTCTTACGGCACTGGCTCTCTCCATTCCTTGGAACCAGTGACCCTAAATTAGGGACGGATGACTGCTTATAGCCCATTGAGTTGCTCACGGTGGTCGTTAAACCTCCAATAAAAAAAACATCCTCCACTGTAAAGTTTTGGTTGCTCTGAGCCCATTGATAACGTGCGACTCTGTGATTTGCTGTTTGTCTTACGGCACTGGATCTCTCCATTCCTTGGAACCAGTGACCCTAAATTAGGGACTGGCGACTGCTTATAGCCCATTGAGTTGCTCACGGTCGTAGTTAAACCTCCAATAAAAAAATATCCTCCACAGTAAAGTTTTGGTGGCTCTGAGCCCATTGATAACGTGCGACTTTGTGATTTGCTGTTAAAAGAAGCCTCCTCAGTGTTACTGTGCTTCAGATGCCCATCGCATGCAGTTCTCGTTGCAATGTCCTTTCAGAAATCGGTTGGAGTGGACTTTCATTGACTGTTTGGAGCAATTGTTGCCTGGTTTGAAATCGATTTGCAGTTACTAGGCGTGAAACATGACGGCGGTCCCAGTTGGTGAGAATCGTATGCCGGCCACAGTTATTTTCAGTTGACTTCGAACTACACCACTGTCTGTAGACCCGCTGGACAGTACGCTTCGACACACCAACAAATTGGGCAACTTCATTCACTTTGTGTCCGTGGGCACGGTCAAACACGATGGCTCCTTTTTTGCCACTGTCTGTCTTCCGACCCATATTGCAGACTAAATTCAACACACACGTTGCTCTTCACCACTGCACGAGACACAAATGATCCTGCAGATCAGATCAGATTATATCTAGAGGATTTTAGGAAGGGAGTGTCTGACCCCAGGCCTTAAACAACCCTTAGAAATAGGAAGCTAGGAGATTTGGGCTAGAGTGCCCGTTAGGAAAGTGACACGGAAGCGAGATAGAAGACGCCCTTATTTACTACCCGGGGGGCACGTACCCGGGATCCGGAGGCTTAACGTGCCCATCCGACGCACGGCGGGTATTTAGTGGTTCGAACGTTCGTACCTGCCCAGGATCGAACCTGAGGTTATCACCATGACAGTCACGAACGCTGACCACTAGGTTACCCGCGGCCCTAAATGATCCTGTAGACCACGTCAGTGCTATTTATCTTCCAACAATGCTATCACGGCTCCCTATGTGCAACCGATAACTTCCTACTATCATTTCTGTTAAAGGTGACTGATTTTCTGTCCGATGTGCTTATCACGTAGGTGCGCAAGTATGAGTACAAGAGTTTATAAGATTTGATTTCTTTCTTTACTACCTGCACTCGCAGACCTAATGAGAAGCAGAGATTGTCAAACTAGTGTAAATTTTCGATGTGATCCCCTTTAAAGCACCAGCAGTAAAATATTTGCCAAAGTCCCCACAAAACTTCATCCGTTGGAGAACTGACTGCTGAATATAAACTGCGAAGTGAGAAAAATGCAATGGTCATACACTGAGTGACCACTTTATTATGACCACCCCCTCAGTACTTCGTTGGGCCACCTTTTTCCTTAAATACTGCGTCGATTATTCTTCGTGGCATGGACTCCACGAGATGCTGATAGGTGGTTTGTGGAATCTGAGACCATGCTTGATGAATAGCACTTTCCAGGAGTGTGAGATTGCAGGGTTGTGGATCCAGCTGTCTGATGGCTCGTTCAACTTCATCCCACAAATTCTCAATGGGGATTATGGGGGCCACCTAAGCAAAGTAAACTCACCGGCATGTTCCTGAAACCAATCCTGTACAATACGAGCACTATGGCAGAGCGCACTATCTTGTTGAAAGTAGCCATCGCCATTGGGATAAACCATCCACATGACAGGATGCACTTGGTCCGCAACGATGTTTAGATATGATGTGCCAGTCAGACGTTCATCAACACGAATTAAAGGGCCCAAAGCATACCAGAAAAACATTCCCCAAACTATAACGTTGCCTCCACCAGCTTGAAAGGTTGTAGCACCGCATTTGGGGACCATGTTTTCATGCTGTTTCCGCCAAATTCTCTCTCGACCATCGGCATGGTGCAACTGAAAACGTGATTCATCGGACCACACAATTTGTTTCCAATTATCGACTGTCCAATCCTTGTGCTCCTGTGCGAACTGGAGACGTTTTCTCTTGTTAACTGCAGGCAGCAAAGGTGTTCGAACAGGCCTTCGGCGGCCATATCCCATCCTATGCAGATTATGGCGAACAGTGCGTGCAGAGATCATTTGAGGGGATCCTTGATTAAGATGGTCTGCAATTTGCTGCACTGTTGCCCTACTGTTGTCTGTTACCAGTCTGGAAACTCTCCGTTCCGCCTGAGCAGTCAGTAGTCGATGACGACCACACGTTGCACGTAGATACTCAGTTTTTTGGCTGACAGTCCAGTCTTTAAACACTTTAACAACAGCTGCTCTGGAACATTTCACGAATGCGGCGGTTTCGGTGATACTCGCTCCATGGCTCCGAGCTCCTACAATCATCCCATGTTGAAAGTCCGTCAAATCGCATTTTTTTTTTACCCATCTCGTCACCTAAAAATCAGCCGCCCCGGTGGCGCAGTGGTCTAAGGCGTTGGCCTCTGATCATTCGTCCGTAAGGGGTCCGGGTTCGAATCCCGGTCAGGCATGGATGTTGTGTTTGTCTTACGGCACTGGCTCTCTCCCTTCCCTGGAACCAGTGACCCTAAATTAGGGACGGGCGACTGCTTATAGCCCATTGAGTTGCTCACGGTGGTCGTTAAACCTCCAATCCAATCCAATCCACCTAAAAATCACTTCTTCTACTGTCGCAAGCAATAAGCTTTCCCTTTTTATACTAGCATCGCCCTCTGGCGGCAACATCGTGCAGCCATAGCTCATTTGCTTAAAACTGTCAGGTAGTCATAATAAAGTGGCCACTCAGTGTATACTACTCTACTAATCGCAAGAGATCTAGTTAATTGGAACTTGAGTCACTGCATGACCTCGTAACTAATTTATTTGCATCTAGAAAATTGACCTTGCACATTCTGCGATTTGACTTTGTGCATGTCAGCCAAATATGGAGCTGGCGTTATAAATTCCAAATAAACACACACGTTACCGTATCTTTAATTTTATTTCATCACAGGTCGCATACTGCCTTTTGCATAGCTGCACAGCTTGCATATTGCCTGGAGTATGACTGTTAATCAAAATACGAAGACAATTTGAAACGCCAGTAGTTCTTTTTTTCCCTGCAGGTGTTGAATTTATCTCAATGCTTTTTCCGTAGGAGACGACAGTTAATTACGCAGCAGCCACTCGCAAGTCTGAAAATGAAGCGACTTGGAGTCTTAAAACATAGCGGGACTTGTTGTTTAAAGAAACTGGACTTCCAAAAACAAATTCCCATCCATAGAAATTTTGAGAAAAGTTTGCAGCTCATTGTATTTCCACTAGTTTTACCCGCAGTAACATAGGCTATCTTTTTTAACTACAGCTTAACATCACTAATACTTTGAACAGAGATTTATTAATCGAAGATTTCGGTTATTGCACAGTTCTCAATTTTTTTTATTTTTGGTATTTTGAAAAACTACTTTAAATAAGTCAAACCATCTACAAAACCTACACTGCTTAAAAGAATTAGGGAAGCAAGAAATATTTCAAGGGAAACTATTTGCGACTGACGTTGTTGAACGTAGAATGTTATTTTTATTTAAGATACATTAGAATATTTAGTAATATGTGTAAGAAGAAGTATATTAGCGAATTTTTATAAATTAATCATCATCATTTTTGCGAACCATTATCAATCCACTGCTGGATGAAGGTCTCCCAAAGTTTCTTCCACAACTCTCTGTCTCTCGAGCCAGTCTCCTCCATGTCACTCCCGCATGCTTTTGAATTTCATCCACACATCTCCCATGTGGTCTTCTTATTGGCCTTTTTCTGTCCCTTAGAATCCAGTGTAGAATTTCGGCTGTCCATCGGTCATCCGTTCTTCTGGCTACATGCCCAGCACATTGCTATTTCAGGGATTTTACCCTGATCACAATGACTTCCACTCTTGTCATTTTCCTTATCCATGAGCAATTATTCTTATCTCTCTTTTCTATGAAATACAATCATTTAATGCACATGATGCGATATCCTATTCAACAATATGCATATCAAACACTTTTCAAAGTGTTCCAAAACTGCAGAAAGAAGACTTTCTGTTTATATGGATGGATGTAACCAAACCTTTCCAATCCGATTTATAAGGTGTAACATTTGTTTTTGTACTTGAGTTTTATATAGCAGGTGTGACAACTTAATTCCCAGAATGCACCTGTCGAAAACATGTGTATGTATCTGTGCATTAGTGACTACTGTCAGCTTCCAATTAATCCCCTTCCGCAGCTATGCGTTTAGTTAGACGCTGTTGCCATTGTTGGAAACATAACTCTGTTTCTGGAATACTCTTGAGTCACCTTCGAAGTAATCCCCTTCCTCAACTATGCATTCAGTTAGACGTTGTTACCATTGCTGGAAACATAACTCTGTTTCTGGAATACTCTTGAGTTCCTTTGTCACCTTCGAAGTAATCCCTTTCCGCAGCTATGTATTTAGTTGGACGTTGTTGCCATTGTTGGAAACATAACTCTGTTACTGGAATAATCTTGAATTCCTTAGTCACCTTCGAAGTAATCCCCTTCCGCAGCTGTGCATTCAGTTAGACGTTGTTACCATTGCTGGAAACATAACTCTGTTTCTGGAATACTCTTGAGGTCCTTTGTCACCTTCGAAGTAATCCCCTTCCGCAGCTATGCATTTAGTAAGACGCTGTTGCCATTGTTGGAAACATAACTCTGTTTCTGGAATACTCTTGAGTTTCTTTGTCACCTTCGAAGTAATCCCCTTCCGCAGCTGTGCATTTAGTTGGACGTTGTTGCTATTGTTGGAAACATAACGTTGTTTCTGGAATACTCTTGAGTTCCTTTGTCACCTTCGAAGTAATTCCCTTCCGCAGCTATGCATTTAGTTAGACGCTGTTGCCATTGCTGGAAACGTAATTGTTTCTGGAATACGCTTGAGTTTCTTTGTCACGTTGCGCTGGATGTCAGAAATGTCTGGAAACCTTCGTCCTTTCATAGCAGTTTTAATTTTTGGGAAGTGCAAAAAATGACAAGGGACTAATTCAGGTGAATAGGGTGGATGATCCAGTCTAATAATTGATTTCTTAACCAGGAAGTCGTGAACACTGAGCACATCATGGCATTTCGCACCATCGATTCATTTATCAGGCCCCAGTTCAGCTCTTTTCCGTAGAACAGAATCCTGTAACCTTTTCAACACCTCTAAATATCATTGTTGATTGACCGCTTGTCCCTGTTAAATGAATTCGTGATTAACTATCATCCCCTTGTAATCGGAAAAGAAAAATAGGCCAGGTCTTGAGCTGCGAGCGTGACACGCGTGCTTTTTTCGGCTCTTATGACACTCAGAGAGACTTGACTTTTTCATAGCATCTTCACCATACTCCACTTTCAATAGCTCTAACTTTTCAGTAACCCTTTTGCCAATCTTCACACAGAACGTGATGTTAATGTGGTGCTCTAAATTTCTATCACTCATTTTTACCTCAAAACTCATGCACAGATTTCGCAACTACTCACTCAGAATGGCTCTACTGGTCTGCGGTTAACACATGTACTACTTGAAACATGTTCAGATACGTGATTCTGTCAGCATCCCACAAGGAGAACACTACGCGACCGTTCAGGAAATTACTACCAGCTTGTCCATCCGGTACCGGAAACATTCCTGTCTCTGCTGATGTAGCCAATTTGTTGTAGCTGTTTTCACGTGCGAGAACCACACAGGTGCTGTTTGAGGGTAGGAAAGAGGTGAAAGTCACTAGGAGCCAAATCCGGGTTGTAGGCCGGGTGCTTCCACATCTCCCACCGAAATTCGTGGAGTAAGTGAGTAAGTGCTGCGTGAATTGGGCGGTGTGCGGCCTCGCGTTGTCGTGAACAAGAATGATGCCATCGCTCATCAGACCTGGTCGTTTTCGTCGGATGCTCTCGTAAAATATTTTTAGCATGGCATGCTTTAAGAAGTCCACCCAATGCACACACGAGGAATCCCCAAAAAACAGATGCCATGATTTTTCCAGCAGAACGGCGGTGAAGCAGCGTATTTCCATTGCACTGAAGCTCCCTTGCTGGTGAAAGCGAAGTGGTGGAGCCACGTCTCATTCCCAGTTACAATGCAGTTAAGAAAGCTCTGTCCGTCTTCAGCCTAACGCTGCAGGAACTTCAAACATGCGATCATTCGTGCTGCTTTGTGATTGACGGATAATGAACGTGGCACTCATATGGCACAAGACTTGGAGTACTGCAAAACATCCACTACAAGATGTCGAACAACGCCATAGCTTAATTCCAGCTCGGACGCAACATGGCGCAAAGTTACCCTTCGGTCGTCTTGAATCATTTCGTCACCGCGTGCAGTGTTGAGCTCTGTCGTCGACAAACTTGGACGTCCACTGTTTGTGTGATGCCGGTTTCCCACATCATCCCTGCAGGACTGAAACGAACGGCATCATTTCTCCATGTGTTGTCGAGACATCACGTTGTCACCATAAACTTCGACGAGCTGCCGCTGCATTTCGGCTCTGGACACGTTCTTGGCCCATAAAATCCTTATCGCTGGTCTCACTTCGACCTGAGACCACGTCTCCAACCGCGTCGCCATTTCGAAATGTCACTGCGCACCTCACGCTGGTCACAGGAGTTCACATAGGTGCCTGGAGCACTAGCGCCATCTCTCGAATGTACATATCCTTTATGACACTCGTACGACATCCGGCATTTCTTTATAGTACGCGTAACCTTTTTTTCTGATCTGCCTACGTAAATTGTTACACCTCGTATTCTGATAGCTCATGTTTGGCACATCCTTTTAAGCTGTTAACACAAAAATCGCAACTTTTTCGATTTTTTTGGGCTTAGTTTTCTCTCATAATACCCTAAAAGACAGGGTGTCCCAGAAAGGTGTAACCAATTTCAAATGATGATAACTTTGGATACAAAACTAGCATTCTGTTTGTTGCCGGTAGCAAGAAATACCCTCACGTTTTCTAGAAGTATACCCAATGGATCCTGCGACGAAATCACAGATTGTGGCTTTCCTGCGTTTCGAATCGGGTTTATTAAAACCCGATCCGAAACGCAGGTTCAGCGGAATTTCAGAACAAAATATGGGAGCAAACCGCCCACACGTAACAGCATCAGAAAATGGTACAAGTCAATCAAGGAAACTGGTAGCGTCCTTACAAAGGAAAGCCCTGGACGACCGTCGCTGGTTCCGGAAAGGGAGGAGGTTGTGAGGCAAACATTCACTCGTAGCCCTCGAAAGTCAATCAGACAAGCAGCACGACAGCTGGCCATCCTCAAGTCGTTAGTGCACAGAGTGTTACGTCAGATATTGGAAATGCACCCCTATAAACTGCAGATAACACATCATGTGAAACGTAAACAGTTTGCTGAAGAGATGTTGGAGAACATTGCAAGTGCTGAATCTTTCCTGAGACAAATCTGTTTTTCGGATGAGTGCACTTTCTGTGTTTCTGGAAAGGCTAATAAACAGAATGTGAGAACTTCGGGAACTCAACACTCGCACTGCATAATGGAACATGAACATACTAGCCCAAAAGTGAATGTTTGGTGTGGCATAATGGTCGACTGTGTTATTGGAACCTTTTTCTTTCAGGAAGCTACCGTCAGAGCTGATAATTACCAGGACATGATTGAGAATTTTTTGTATCCCCAGTTGGATGAACTTGCAACTCCGGTCATTTTTCAAAGAGATGGGGCGCCACCTCATTGGGCTTTGATTGTAAGGAGGTCTCTGGATATCAAATTTCCCAATCGATGGATTGGGCGTACGGGTCCCATTGCATGGACCTCACGTCCGCAGGACTTAACGCCCTGTGACTTTCTTTTATGGGGATTCATGAAGAGTGAAGTGTACAGCACCCCTGTAACAGACATTGCTGTCCTAAAGAGGAGGATTATACACGCACTGCAGAAAGTTAATACGGACATTCTCAAACGAACATGGCTGGAACTAGAATACCGTTTAGACATTGTTCGGGTAACACATGGTGCTAATATTAATGGTGTTAATATTAATACGGACGTTCTCGAACGAACATGGTTGGAACTTGAATACCGTTTAGACATTGTTCGGGTAACACATGGTGCTAATATTAATGGTGCTAATATTAATACGGACATTCTCGAACGAACATGGTTGGAACTAGAATACCGTTTAGACATTGTTCGGGTAATACATGGTGCTAATATTAATGGTGCTAATATTAATACGGACATTATCGAGCGAACATGGTTGGAACTGGAATACCGATTAGACATTGTTCGGGTGACAAATGGTGCCCATGTCGAATGGCTATGAAACTTCATGATCTGTTCGGTCAGTTAACACAAGTTATGTATTGAGATCATTTATATTAAAACTGTTATGATTATTTGAAATTGGTTACACCTTTATGGGACACCCTGTATATTTACGGCACTGACACTTTCACCCAAAGTGCGCACATTTTCACCCGAAAATGAGGAGGCATCATTCTTGTTAGAAATGTGGCATTATATTATTCATTAATGATTCGTGCGCCTGCTTTCTCTTTTCTCCAGAAATAATCTCACTCTAAGATAATATTTTACGTTTCAAAAAAAAAAAAATTCACTTAAATTCTTTTCTTGCTTGGTTATTAAGCTCGTGCCCCAGTAGGCTTAAAACATTACTCGCTTGAGAGATTTGTGTGAATTAGATAAAATGGAAGCAAACCAGGTAACCGTATCGGAATGCGTGCGCTTGCCGATCACGTTCGACCTTGTCACCAATCTCAGCCTACTGCGATTGTCAACGTTCCCGGCATTCTCTGCTTCAGTAAACTTTGCCATTGGCCGGTGAATGCTAATGAATTTATTTGCCAATTAGCTATATGAATCATTGACACCATCTGCGCCATTTCGGTAGAAAAATGGTAACGCAAAAACGTAAAAAAGAAAGAGAGAAAGGACGTCGCTCGACTGGATGTGGTGCGGCTATTCCGGTAAATCACGGTGTAATTTTTATTTGATGAATATAGCATATGCCACTAAATTTTTACTTAAGTAATGAACATAGACGTTCTCAAACCACTTAGGAGAAATTAAACCGCGTAAATGAAACGCCTGGAATGCACAAAGCATATTCGAATTTTTTTCCTGAGTTTTTCCATTTCAAGAAAACTACAATATTAAAGAAAAACATTCTCAGTAAGTGAAAAGTCATTACAGTATTGAAAATCCTCTAAATACATGGCGTCAGTGAATAAACAAAGACATCGATCTTTCCACGTTTATCAACACACAGCAACTGAAAAATTGTTATTCGGTCACCGCTGGGGAATTGAATCCCGGATCTCCCGATATCTAGTCGAGCGCGTTAGCCTTACACCACGGTGGCTAACAATCCACGGCGCTATGAGTGTTTTTCTTACCAGCTTCTGACATCATAAATCCGTAAGATGGGTTCAGCTACTGAGGCGTCTTCATCTGGTGGGCATTAACGGCACTGGCTGGTGTAAGGCTAACGTGGTGTAAGGCTGACGCCCTCTGCTAGATATCTGAGATTCAATTCCCCGGTGGTGACCGAATAACAATTTTTCGGTTGCTGTGTGTTGCTAAAACGTAGAAAGAGCGATGTCTTTGTTTATTCAATTACAGTATTTCCCAAATTACCTTTAGATTGCATAAATTATGTAAGAAAGTATTCGATTGTGTAACTCATTCGCTAATTCGGTTTTAATTCTGAAGATAACCTTTGTTTCTTTTGAAGAAGGGAACGTTCGAATGGTATCATCGTACGATCCCATATCTGAATATAACACAAGCTATGTTCAATAATTTCCAGGACTTGCAGCGCAATTGACGTAACAATACTGGGATAAAAATACAACGGGTATGCCACAGACAACAGTCCTTGGCCAATAAGCCGACAGCTGGAAACCAGTTTCTACCGGTACCGACAGGCGGCAGACAGGCATTAAGGAAGTCATAGCAAGCTTTATCGTCCCATTTCATTTTAGCCATGGAAGAGCAGAGAGTAAACATCCGTTTTCCTTGAAACAACTGAAACTTGCAGAATGTTCAAAGAAGCGTATAGACACACAGCATTATTCCGCAGCAACGTTTTCGAGTGGTATGCACGGTTTCGTGACGGGTGGGTATTCTTTGATGACCATCTGAGATCTGGGAGGCCCTCCAGTGTGCGGACAGCGGAAAAAATCGAAGAAGTGCAGAATCCGTTAAAGAAATATCTCTGCATTGCAATGATAGTTTTGAGTGAGTCGGTGGGTATCAGTAAGTCTATCTGTCATGAAATCTTACTCGATGATCTGGCAAAACGAAACCTTAATGCCGCATTCTGAATGATGACCAAAAGTAGGCTCGCTCATCGATCTGTTCCGTTGTCAGTCCAACAGTAAGGCACTTTCTAGGATGTAAGCAAAATGTCATTATTCTTGATCTCAAAGACCACAGTCTTGCGACGATTATATATATTAAAATAATACAACGTAGTTTGTCACAAATATTTATTTTTTCGAGTCGACCATGGTTTCGCTGGGTATTGACCTAGCTTCATCAGGACGAATGGCACGTAAATATTCAAATTGTATATGATATCATAAATGGTGTTTACAGTCACGGGTTTAGGTTAGTTGCTTCCACGCACTTGATAGAAATGGAGTGGATGTCATGTCATTAACAAGTTGCGAAGGCTTCTGATATAATATGGAAAGCTTCCAAAATATCAAGTTTGGTGGTTGAATCTGTCTTGTCAATTAGTTTTGCTTCTTCAAAGAGAAATTTATGGTCATTTTCGTAACAGTGTTTAGCCGTCGATGACTTCTTTAGGTCACAGTTCCGAATGTAGGTCTTTTGCTCCTTCAATCGAAAACGCAAGGTTCTACGGGTCTGTCCTATATACGAAACGCCACATTTACATGGAATTTGATACATTCCCCACAAGTTTTTGTGTTCAACATAGTCCTTTGATACTAAAACGTTCATTTTATTTATAGGTTTAAAAATCACTTTCAAATTAAGGGTTTTGAGAATTTTTGAAATTTTGAAGGCAATGTCACGGGAAAATGGAATAATGGCAAAATTCTCTCGCAAAGGGCGCATCACAGGAGTTAACGTGGGGATAGGCTTCGGTTTCCGGAATTTTCTTAGAGCGTTGTCTGTAATGGAACGGTTGTATCCTCGCTGTACTGAAATACGTTTAAGGAAATAAAGTTATTTTTCCAAACGGTCTTTATCTGAGCATATATGTATCGTGCGATATAAGCAACTGTAAAAGACGCTGAGTTTTTGTTGCCAAGATCATTGGATTTGGCATGGGGAGGTGAGAAAACAGCGAAAGGCTTCGGATAAATTATGGTTACGAGAGATCCATTTGAGCGAGTAACCAGGACGTCAAGGAATGGTAGGCATCCGTTATTTTCAGTTTCGTAGCTGAATTGAATGTGAGGCTCAATGGAATTTATAATTTTGACTAATCCCGGAAAAGTTTGACTAATTCCGGAATTAGTCAAACTTATAAATTTCATTGATCCTCTGATTCAATTCAGCTACGAAACTGAAAATAACGGATGCCTACCATTCCTTGACGTCCTGGTTACTCGCTTAAATGGATCTCTCGCAACCATAATTTATCCGAAGCCTTTCGCTGTTTTCTCACCTCCCCATGCCAAATCCAATGATCTTGGCAACAAAAACTCAGCCCCTTTTACAGTCGTCGCGTATATCGCGCGATAAATATGCAGTATTTTGACAAAAGTCACCGGACACCTAGATGAGAAACACAACATAGCATTTATTGACATACATTAATAAGGGGTCGGTCCACCCTTGGCATTAATGCATGCACTGACCCTTCGAGACATGATTTCGACAAGGTTTTGGAACACAGAGATAGGTATGCGCTTCCATTCAGTAACTAACTCTTGCTTAGTAGTAGGCCTTGGTTCCAAACTTCTTATGAGACGCTCTAATTCATCCCATAGGTGCTCTATCGATTAAAATTAGGTCTCTGTGCTGGCCAGTCCACACACGTAACGGAATTATCGTCAAACCACGCCGTACCTGCCCTTGCTTTATGGCTCGGTGCATTATCCTGCTGGTACCAACAAGGCTCGGTACCATAGTATTAACATAGGGATGGTAGGGCATAATTGTCCAGAATATCGAGGTACACGTGCTGATTAACAGATTTATCCACGATACCAAATGGGTCGGAACCATACCACGAAAAACACCCCCACACGAGTACATTGCCAGCTCCAAACTTGACCGTAGGAACAGTAGTACACTGTGGTAAATGGTGTTCCCGAGGTCGCCGCCATACCCACATACGGCCATAAGACTTGTGGATCGTGTATCTGGATTCATCAGTCCATAGGACCCGTTTCCATTGATATCTGGTCCACGATAAATGTTCTTTATACCGTACTAAAACGACGAGTAGCATTCCGAGTGGAGATGAAAGGCTTGTGAGCAGCCGCACGACCACGGTAACCTATGGAATGAAGTTTCCTCTGAATGGTACGTGTACATACCGAGCTTCCAGCATTTTTACTCACCTGAACACTGAGGTCGTGTGCAGTACTCCGTCGATTAGCTGTAACGACTCTCCTGAGGCTTCGACGTCCTCTATCACTGATTTTCTTTGGTCGGCCGGTACGTTTTGCTACTTCAGGCACGCTATGTGTCTTCCACTTATTCAGTACATCCAAAACAGTTGACTTGGGTATATTTAAACGCCTCTCGGTTTCTCTTATGAACAACCCACTAATATAACACCCAACAATCTTTCCCTTCTCAAAGTCAGTTCTCTCCCACCGCGACATTTTCACTCAACATCACAGTGTGATATGATCGCTGTCAGCTGCAGGCTTGTTTTTGCACCGTTTGCAGCTGAACCGCGAATTTTAACAACGCAGAGGATCCGTTCATTTGCTTTCAAAGGGGTGTCCGATGAATTTTGCCAATATAATGTATGTTAAGATAAAGACAATTTCGAAAATGAACTTTAAACGTGTTGCAGTACAGCGAGGATACAACCGTTCCATTATAGACAACGGTCTAACAAAATTCCGGAAACCGAAGCCTATCTCCACGTTAACACCTGTGATGCGCCCATTGCGAGAGAACTTTGCCATTATTCCATTTTCCCGTGACATTGCCTTCAAAATTTCAAAAATTCTCAAAACCTTTAATTTTAAAGAGATTTTTAAACCCATAAACAAAATGAACTTTTTAGGATCAAATGACTATACTGAAGACAAACACACGTTAGGAATTTATCAAATTTCATGTGAATGCGGCGCTTCGTATATAGGACAGACCCGTAGAGCCTTGCGTTTTCGATTGAAGGAGCAAAAGACCTACATTCGGAACTGTGACCTAAAGAAGTCATCGATGGCTAAACGCGCCTACGAAAATGACCATCAATTTCTCTTGGAAGAAGAAAAACTAATAGACAAGACAGATTCAACCACCAAACTTGATATTTTGGAAACTTTCCATATACACTGAGTGGCCACTTTATTATGACCACCCCCTCAGTACTTCGTTGGGCCACCTTTTGCGTTTAATACTGCGTCGATTCTTCGTGGCATGGACTCCAAGAGATTTTTTTTTTTTTTGATTTGAGGTTTAACGACCACCGTGAGAAACTCAATGGGCTATAAGCAGTCGCCCGTCCCTAATTTAGGGTCACTGGTTCCAGGGAAGGGAGAGAGCCAGTGCCGTAAGACAAACACAACATCCATGCCTCACCGGGATTCGAACCCGGACCCCTTCCGGACGAATGATCAGAGGCCATCGCTTAGACCACTGCGCCACCGGGGCGGCTTCCAAGAGATGTTGATAGATGGTTTGTGGAATCTGTGACCATGCTTGATGAATAACACTTTCCAGGAGTGTGAGATTGCAGGGTTGTGGATCCAGCTGTTTGATGGCTCGTTCAACTTCATCCCACAAATTCTCAATGGGGTTGAGATCTGGAGATTGTGGGGCCACCTAAGCAAACTCACCGGCATGTTCCTGAACCAATCCTGTACGATACAAGCACTATGGCAGGACGCATTATCTTGTTGAACGTAGCCATGGTAATTGGGAAAAACTATCCACATGACAGGATGCACTTGGTCCGCAACGATGTTTAGATATGATGTGCAAGTCAGACGTTGATCAACACGAATTAAAGAGTCCAAAGCATGCCAGGAAAACATTCCCCAAACCATAACGTTACCTCCACCAGCTTGAAGGGTTGTAGCAATGCATTTGGGATCCATGCGTTTGTGCTGTTTCCGCCAAATTCTCACTCGGCTATCGGCATGGTGCAACCCAAAACGTGATTCATCGGACCACATAGTTTGTTTCCAATTATCGACTGTCCAATCCTTGTGCTCCTGTGTGAACTGGAGACTTTTTCTCTTGTTAACTGCAGACAGCAAAGGTGTTCGAACAGGCCTTCGGCTGTCATATCCCATCCGATGCAGTGTACGGCGAACAGTGCGTGCAGAGATCATTTGAGGGGATCCTTGATTAAGATGGTCTGTAATTTGCTGCACTGTTACCCTTCTGCTGTCTGTTACCAGTCTGGAAACTCTCCGTTCCGCCTGAGCAGTCACTAGTCGATGACGATCATACGTTGCACGTAGAGACCCAGTTTTTTGGCTGACAGTCCAGTCTTTAAACACTTTAACAACAGCTGCTCTGGAACATTTCACGAATGCGGCGGTTTCGGTGATACTCGCTCCATGGCTCCGAGCTCCTAGAATCATCCCACGTTGAAAGTCCGTCAAATCGCATTTCTTACCCATCTAGTCACCCAAAAATCACTTCTACTACTGTCGCAAGCACTAAGCTTTCCCATTTTACACTAGCCTCGCTCTCTGACGGCAACAGCGTGCAGCCATAGCTCATTTGCTTAAAACTGTCAGGTGGTCATGATAAAGTGACCATTCAGTGTATATCTGAAAGAACCATGGAGAGATGCATGCTTGGTTTAACAAGGAAAGATAAGGAAAGGAACTCGGGGATAAGGAAAAGGACAAGAGTGGAACACATAAACAAAGTAAAATCCCTGAAATGGCAATGGGCTGGACATACTGCTAGGAGAACGAATAACCGATGGACAACCGAATATAGAATTGAGACACCGTCTTTTGTTTGTTTGTTTGTTTAGTTATGAAATAGATGATGCAACTAAAAATTTAATAAACAACATCCTAGTTCTCTTTTTCTATGAATTAAAGAAATTTAAAACTAGCAAAGATTAGTAAATATTTTGCTTGGCACTAATGGTAAATCACCTTGTGGACAAACTGCTTTGAAAAGAGCAGTACGTATAAGTTAAGGATATGTAATAGAGGTGTTGAATAAACAAAATCGTATTCGGATTTACTGCCTAGTATTTCAAGAGTGTTTTATTTATTTATTTATTTATTTTTTTTGCTTATTTCATATATTCAGAATTTGAAATCGTACCAAATTTCTTAACCTACTTGTAAAAAGTATTCTAATATTCATTATAAAAATGAAGTTAGAAAAACAAATGAATACAAATGTTAAAATAGACATAGACTTAAGGGTAGTAAGCACAGTATTCATGCATGTCTGTGTTACATTATAAATCAGCGTTATATAAAACTGTGTGACTCTTCCCCCCCCCTTTTTTTTTTGGAGGCATTCTAAACTTTACAATAGTATTTAACTTTTTGAATTAGAAATATTTACGCTAATGCACGCAAACCTCACTTACTCAGCGTATATACAAATACGATCACGTGCGTCACCATTTAATCTAGGCAACTACACGGTCGCGTCACATTCATGGTCATGTGTACAGGATTTTAGGAAGGAAGTGTCTGACCCCAGGTCTTAAACAACCCTTAGAAATAGGAAGCTAGGAGATTTGGGCTAGAGTGCCTGATAAGAAAGTGACACGGAAGCGAAGTAGAAAGGAGGAGAAAGACGCCCTTATTTATTACTGGGGGGGCCAGTACCAGGGGTCCGACGGCTTAACGTTCCCATCCGACGCACGGCGGATACTTAGTGGATCGAGCGTTCGTACCTGCCTGGGATCGAACCTGAGGTCCTTTCCGTGGCAGTCACGAACGTTGCCCACTCGGCCACCCACGGCCATATCGAGTCACATTATTGTGACCACCAGCTAATATCCAAAGTGACCGACGTGTGCAGCGCGGACAGCTGCTAGACGGGCAGGGAGTGACTCAATAAGGTGCTGGAGGTGTTCACAGGTATGTGAAGCCATGCTGACTGCAGTGCATCTGACAGATGCTGCAGAGTGTGTGGTGGAGGATTCATAGAGCGAACAAAACGATCGAGGTGGTGCCACAGATGCTCAATTGGATTTACGTCTGGGGAATTAGGGGGCCAGGTAAGTACTTTGAAGTCTTCATCGTGCTCTTCCAACCGATCTCGGACATTTCTAGCTGGAAAACAATAGCATCTGAATAGTATGGAAAATAATAGCATCTGACGGAAGAAAGAAGTTTTTCCATCGGGTTTTTAATCCTTCAGTTATTGCTGTAAACGGAATCGTGAGCTATCGCCCTCTGGTTGCAGACTTGTGTGTTAAGAAAAACATGAATTTATATGAGAAACATTTCGCACCGGAAACGCTCTCCAACACAGAAGGAATTTTTCAAATCGGACTCTTAGAAACAGAGATATCGACAAAAATAAGATGTGACTTTACGTCCCCTGGTGGGAAAACCATGCATTATTTTAGGAAGAAAGTATTCTCAAAAGGATTTTCCATACGAGCGGTATCGGTCCAAGAAAAATAAAATTTAGTCGAGTTTTCAAGAGCCCAGATTTTGCTACAAATACATCAGAAGCAGAAATTAACACTTATGCCCCCTGGTAGCCAAACCATTCTTTACCAAACATTAGAAATTATGTGAAATATATTTTCCATCAGGCCTTGTATACAATACAGGAATAATTTTTCAAATCGGAGTTTTAGAAGCAGAAATAACGCAGAAAACGGAATTTGCCTGTGTGCACCCCTAGCGGAAAGTCTATGATTTACGTGAAATTTTCGAATTTTTAGTTAAAACATTTCGCATCGGAAACACTATCCAACAAAGAAGGAATTTTCCAATTCGGATTCCTAGAAGTAGAGATATTGACAAAAATAATATATACATCGACGCCCCTGGTGTAGAAATCATGCATTATTTCAAGAAGTAAATGTTCCTAAAAGGTTTGTCGACATGAGTAGTATCGGTCAATAAATAACTTTTTTTTCAATCGAGATTTTAGAAGTTCATATTTTGCTGCAAATACATCAGAAGAGGAAATTAAGACTTAGGCCACCTGGTGGACAAACCATTTTTTAAAAAAGTTTGAAATTATGTGCAAAGGAGTTCCCATCAGGAGCTGTATTCGGTGCAGAAAGTATTTTTCAAATCGGAGATTTAGAAGAACAGATATAGGGGGAAAGCAACTTACCTTTATGCCCCCTAGCGGAAAGTCAATGAATTACTTGAAAATTTTCAAATTATAAAACGAAATGAATGATCATCATTTGCATATTTCAAGCTTCCCAATGCAAAAATAGTTTTTCAAATCGGACAAATAGTTGCAGAGATATCGTGGGTACAGGTGGACGGACAAACCGGTAACATAAGCACGATCTTTTTTTACAAAAGACGTGCTAAAAACAGCATCGCTTAAAAATAAATATTGCAACAGAAGTGAAAGGAAAGTGTGATTTTTTTTCTGCGTTTCCATCTCTTTCTACACACATTATTTAGCTTCCTTCTTTTATAAATCCATTTATTCATTAATTTCCCTTTTTAGTTAATTAATACAAAAATGAAAAGAGTACTTGCTACGGGCAGTATCTTGCCACATGAGAAAACAAATTGCACCATTGTATTCATTAAGACAGGAATTCAATGAAACACTACTCCGCTCAGATGAGCATCAAAGCAGATGAGAAAGTAAAATGTGCCATTTCGTTTCCTGTTTTCCCTTTCTACCGCGGACGTCACGTGCGTTGTAAAGTTTGCGGATGATAAATTTCCTTTGTCGTAGTGAAATTCGGGCCAACTGGTGCTTGGCCTTCGACCAATAGGAAACGAGTCCATCCGGATCAAATGCTGCAGTTAATCTCTGAATACGAAATTCAAATAAGAAGGGAGAAAAAAGGCCAGTGAGACAGGTTCTTTGCTCGACAGTACTTCCAACGGATGCCTATAGGTCACAATGGACGGGGGAGAAATAGGACAGAAACGGTGTGATGTCAGGAGATTTGACCTTTATTGTGGGTGGACACGAGAGAGCTTTCCTGGCGTTAATGATTACTGAGTTAGACGATCTTCAGGAACTCAAATTTTACTTTTTAATTTTTTTAAATGTTGCTAAGACTGAGGCATAGATGCTGTCACCATCATGTTAGTCACAAAGAAATCATGTGATTTCCGAATCTTCTTTCGAATCAGATCAGCACCAAGAAAAAGTGTAAACAGTTTACGAAACACGTATCCCGTCTTCGGAGAAATGTGAGTATCAAGATTTCGTATATCCCAACTCATATTTTTTTTTAAATGTCAAAACTTTTCAGAATACACTGGGAAATTCTTGACATCAATCTTGTTTCTTTGTAGAATACAGTTACCAAAAATATATTTGAGATCCTCAAAAGAAAAAAACGTCTATGAATAATACCAAATGGTACACTTATTGCCATTTGTGTCAAATAAAAAAATTCTGCGTTCGTTAACTTAGATTCTTAACATTGAATCGTAGACTTCGAAAAAAGTCACTAAGGTGACTACATATTAGAACATTGATTTGAGGACAAAATTGCGTAGTGTCCACAAATTTGGGGACGCATACATACTCAAACTAAATATGCAAAATATTTTTGTAATATATATATATATATATATGTATCAACATTGTCAATGATTATCAATCCACTGCTGGACGAAGGTCTCCCCAAGTTTCTTCCACAACGGTATGTCTTGTACCAGTCTCCTCCATGTTACACCCGCATACTTTCGAATTTCATCCGCCCATCTCTCCCATGTGGTCTTCTTCTGGGTCTTTTCCTGTCCCTTGGAATCCAGTCTAAAATTTCAGCTGCCCATCGATGGTCTGTCCTTCTGGCAATATGTCCAGCCCATTGCCATTTCAGGGATTTTACTCTGATCATGATGTCTTCCACTCTTGTCATTTGCCTGATCCACGAGTTCCTCTTCTTATCTTTTCTGGTTACCCGAAGCATGCATCTTTCCATGCGTCTTTCAGTTGTCTGCAGTCTTTGTATGTCTTTTATATCTTTTTTAGTTAAGGTATATATCATCATCATCATAATTGTCAACTAATATCAATGCACTGCTAGATGACTGTCTTCCCGAATTTTGTCCAAAACGGTCTGTCTTGAGCCAGTCTCCTCCATGTCACTCCCGCATGCTTTGGAATTTAATCCACACATCTCCCATGTGGTCTTCTGCTGGGTCTTTTCCTGTCCCTTGGTATCCAATCTAAAATTTCTCTTGTCCATCGGTGGTCCATTCTTTTAGCAATATGTCTAGCCCATTGCCATTTCAGGAATTTTAACTCTGATTGTGATGTCTTCCACTCTTGTCATTTGCCTGATCCACGAGTTCCTCTTCTTATCTTTCCTGGTTACACCAAGCATGCATCTTTCCATGCTTCTTTCAGTTGTGCGCAGCCTTTGTATGTCTCTTTTAGTTAAGGGCCACTTCTGTGCTCCGTACGTAAGCACTGGAAGGATGCATTGATTAAACACTTTTCTTTTAAGACATAAGGGCACATTGCTCTTGAAAACTGTACTGTTTCTTCCAGAAGCTCTCCAGTCAACTTTTATACGCCGATTAATTTCCTCATCAAGGTGACTTTTGCTTGATATCTGCTGTCCAAGGTAAATGATGTAGGTATCGCTTATCTCGAGCTTTTTGCCATCAATCGCAAAATCTTTATTTCTTGTAAAAGCATTGTTCATCACTTTTGTCTTCTGAAAGTTCATTTTTAATCCCACTTCTTCACTCTTGTCACGAAGTTCCTAAATCATACTCTGCGGCTCTGAAGGAATTGTTGCAAAAATGCTATGTCGTATATGTATATATATATATATATATATATAAACTTAACTTGTACTACGAAGTTGCTTTACATTCTGAATCTTTTCGATAAGAGAACACATTTTAGTTTTGATACCAATGTTTTAAGTAGCTGGTATTCCAATGTCTCTAAACACGTACTTAGAAATGTTATTATTTCCCAATTCGTCAGAATCACAAGAATATGTAATAATCGGTTCAATACCACAAAGCAGTTAAAAATACTTTGTCCTTCTTTTTTAAAAAAATAATTAGCCATTAAAATATTGTTCATTTCATTTCGAAAAATTATTGACATCTTTTAACTCAGGAAAATCTTTTAAAATCAGACTATATAACATTACTACCTCTTAAGCCTTGGACTAATTTTTCTTTGGGCCTCAATTTAAAATATCTTCTTCTGAGTCGCCCCGGAGCATTTAACCTAACATTGGTGACATCCATTAAAACACAAAAACAATTAATTTTCGTTTCAGTTTTTTTTTGTGAATTCCGACCGAGATCGCCATAAAATACCATATGGTTACTTTTGAAGAATCAAGATACGTCTGGGAGTGGGTTCAGCAGCTGTTGGTACGCTTTTAAATGATATAGAGGGGATGTGTTGGGATTGAAGTTCAGATTTATTTGAGTTTATTGGAATTATAAAGTCTATAGTTGCTTCATTTCAGGTACGTTTTTGTATTTAAGTTCTGTGTTGTTGATTCAGGTAGGGAAGACTATGTGTATAACACTAAAAAGGGAAAAAATATTAACCCTTGTTTTGGAGATAACATATTTCATAGACACCTGCACGAAACCTTAACCAGGGTTCGGGGACCGGCGGAGTCTTTCCCTGATGAGTGACTCCCTGTCCCCAACCCCAAGTGTTTACCGTTATTATTTTTATTATTGTATGTGAATTGTGAGAGTTTTAGTTTTAGTGTAGGTGTGTTAATTTAGTGGGATTCAGGGATTTCTACGGGAAGTTCTTGGTTGAAGGTGTAGAGAATTTGACTTATATATATATATATATATATATATATATATATATATTATTCAGTCCCTAGATCATTACTAAGGACTATCTTGTACTCTTTCAAAAGATAAATTTTATAATTTATGTATGTGAATGTGTGTAATATCCAGAGTAACCGTCGTATGGTGTGCAGCGCGGTAGCAGCTAGACGGGCTGGGAGTGACTCAATAAGGTTCTGGAAGGTGTTCACGGGTATGTGGAGCCATGCTGACTGCAGTGCATCTGACAGCTGCTGGAGGGTACGTGGTGGAGAATCCATAGAGTGAACAACAAGATCGAATAGATGTTCAATTGGGTTTAAGTCTGGGGAATTAGGGGGACAGGGAAGTACTTTGGAGTCTTCATCGTGCTATTCCAACCACTCTCGGACATTTCTAGCTGCGTGACACTTCAGATTCTCGTGCTGGAAGATCCCATTCGCCCCAGGGAAGACAATCAGCATGTATGGGTGTACGTGGTCTGCAAGGGTGGATTCATAACGAATTCTGTCCATAATGCCTTCCACAGGTATGAGTGGACCCAGAGAATGCCATGAAAGCATTCCCCACACCATAATGCTGCCCCCACTAGCTTGTGTTCTTCCAGCAATGGTTGAAGAGTGTTTGTTCACCGATGTTTCTCGCCTTATGAGCCAACGTCCATCCGTTCGATGAAGAAGGAAACGCGACTCATCGGGGAAGGCAATCCTTTGCCAATCAGCGGAGGTCCAATTCCGATACTGCCGTGCAAATGTGTGCCTTTTCTGCTGATGCACCTTCGTTAGCATAGGTGCAGTGACCATCCGTCTGCATCGGCGCCCCATACGCTGTAGAGTTCGCTGAACTGTCGTTTTAGAAACACTTCCGATAGCCCCCTGGTTCATTCGGCCAGTGAGTTGCACCATTGTAGCGTGTCGATCGGCCCTAACGCACCTTCGCAGACGACGTTCACTTCTCACATCAATAGCACGTTGTGTTTCGCAGTTTCCACGTCGCTTATTCGCAATGGTGCTATTCCTCCAATCACGATACACTTAAACCACAGCAGCACGCGAATAGTTCACAAACTGCGCTGTTTCAGAAATACTGCCAACCTTGGCACGAAAGCCGATAATCATTTCCTTTTTGCAAATCTGATAAATCGCTCCTTTTATCCATCGCAGCAACGAGTGGTATGTTTTCAAAATGCCTACAGCACACCTTATATACCCACCAAGCCAGCTCACGACACATACCTTCTTTTATTGGCTACGCGCTGTTGACGTCAAAAGTAGAAGGTTGTCACAATAATGTGACTCGCCTGTGTATATATATATTGTAACATTTATGCTTTGAAAGAGTACAAGATATTCCGTAGTAATGATTTGGCGGCTGAATAAAAAAAAAGTTACAAATTATAATATATTTTATCGCACTGCATAAATCGTAGTCTATGAAAATCAAACTTCTCAATCGACAGCTCTATCTGTCTACAAAAATGATGATTCTAGATCAAGTGAAATCCTCGCAACAAAGAATCTGAGACCAGTGCTTCAATGTGCAGCGCGTGAATCAATAACATGTTTTCTGCGGATCCTGGATGTATATATTTGAAACCGGAATGATGAATACTGATGATACATCTAGGCTACTAAGCCACAAAACCGTGGTACCACAAAGTTACGTCCCAGAGATTTATCAGTTTTTAAATAGTGCATATGTGTGTGAGTCGTGAAATGCGAAGACAGTTTCATCCAAAGCGAAAGTAAACAACAAACCCTTCTGTGGTGGGAGGTGGGATCTAGGTTCAAATTTGGCTTTACCGAGAAGAAACACAGAGTTCAAATATTACCCGAAAGTGCTGTTTCATGTTTTTGATGTTGTCATTAAGCTTCTACAATCATGTTACTTCGGCAAGTTGCAAAGAAATACAGTTCACTTTGATTTTAACATAAGTTGCTCATTCAGACAAACTCTGGCTGTACTTTATTTATTAAGATTAAAGTAACTGCGTAGTCTCAACAAACAATCTACAAACACACCACATTAAAACATTATAACTGTCAGAGAGAATTTTTTCTTCCTAACAAAATTGTACAAAAAAGAAAACATGTAAATGTAGATGAAAGACAGATTGAAAACTTAAAAGATAAAAAAAATTCAGACTATATTTAAATTACTTAAATAGATCACCGATCTCTGATACATAGGTGCATATGTGTTTTTCAATCTGATTAAATTGTGTAGGCCAAAAGCAGAGCATGCAAATTTGAATACGTAATTCTTTAAAAGAAAAAGCATGCGTTCACGTGTGATGCAGAATTTTGTAATTATAAAAAAAATTATCTCTTAAGGAGGTTTTACTACAACTGAGTAAAACCTTTAATTAACGATATTTTGAATGCGACTCACTGAAACAAATTTGCTATTTTGTCTTCATGTGATTGTATGACATGGACGGCGAACTTTTATTTCCAAAATTATTTTTTTTTTCGGTACTCTAAGGAAAGCTTGCAGCTACGATGTTTTCACTTCTTTGTCGCTTTTGGTTCACTGTGGACATTCAAAAGGTTGCTATTAATGGAAATTTTCATTCACGGTAGCGAACAAGTAACCTAAACAAACTATAACAAAGCCCAAAACAAATGGTATGGAGCAAGCGCTAAAAGTTTCAGGTTATTCCTCGCAGTATAATACAGAGGGTAAGTCGAACGTTTTGCAATATTTGTATCACTTTATGTCTTCATACGTACCTTTACGACAAAACCTGACTAGCATTCAAAGTACACTGACGGAAAAAAATCCCAACACCAAGAAGGGGTTGTGTTAGATAAACGACAGTTGGTAGGCGGTGAGAGTACATCTGTAAGATGACGTCTATGCAAATTTCGCGCTCGGCGCATACGTGTGGCTCTAGTAGCGCCCCTCGGAACATGCAAAGCAGGTTTGCTGTAAATACGCGCTGTAACGTTCGTGAGAGTTAGTTATCGTTGAGATTCGACGTAGTGTGTTGATGTTAGTCAAGAATGCCTTTAAGAAGACGAAGAAGCCATTATAAACAGCTCACGGAGTTTAAACGAGGTCGTGTAATAGGGCTACGAGAAGGTGGATTTTCTTTCCGCAATATTGCAGAACGACTTGGCAGGAATGTAGCCACTGTGTATGATTGTTGGCAGCGGTGGTCAAGGGAAGGTACTGCTTCAAGAAGACCGGGTTCCGGCCGGCCACGTGGCACTACTGAGAGGGAAGACCGCCGTGTACGGCGTATGGCCATGGCGCATCGTACCGCGTCTGCGGCAGCAATTCGAGATGCAGTTGCCACCACAGTGACACAACGAACTGTTACAAATCGGTTACTTGAAGGACAGCTCGGAGCCAGACGACCTGTAGCGTGCATTCCACTTACACCAAACCACTGCAGTTTGCGACGTCAGTGGTGTCAAGCTAGAGCTCATTGGAGGACGGAGTGGAGATCTGTTGTGTTTTCTGATGAAAGCCGGTTCTCTGGGTGCCAGTGATGGCCGTGTGTTGATTAGAAGGAGGCCAGGTGAGCGCCTGCAACCAACCTGTCTGCGGCCGAGACACACTGGACCTACACCTGGAGTTATGGTCTGGGGAGCAATTTCCTATGACAGCAGGAGCACTCTCGTGGTTATCCCACGCACCCTGGCGGCACAGTTGTACGTCAGTCTGGTGATTCATTCTGTTGTGCTGCCATTCATGAACAGCATTCCAGGGGTGTTTTCCAACAGGATAACGCTCGCCCGCATACCGTTGCTGTAACCCAACATGCTCTACAGAGTGTCGACATGTTGCCGTGGCCTGCTAGATCACCAGATCTTTCACCAATCGAGCACGTATGGGACATCATTGGACGACAACTCCAGCGTCACCCCCAACCAGCATTAACCGTCCCTGTATTGACCGACCAAGTGCAACAGGCATGGAACTCCATCCCACAAACTGACATCCAGCATTTGTACGACACAATGCATGAACGTTTGCATGCTTGCATTCAACATTCTGGCGGTTACACCGGTTTTTAATGTACCAGCATTTCACATTTAAAATGGCTCTTCTCGCGCTTACATTACGCTGTGATATTGAAACCTTAATCGATTATATATGTTACCTATACAAATGTATTGCCGCCATTTCATTCCTCTACAACTATTTTTTCGTGGTGTTGGGATTTTTTTCCGTCAGTGTATAAGCCATCGTGTTGCACCGTATTTAGCCATCTGTCTGCCAGTTCTTCGATTCCACGGCGGTACCAGTTCTTGTCCTTCGAGGCGAAGAACTCTTTCACCCCAGCTGCCATCTCTTCCTGGTTGCTGAAGTGCTCCCACGAAGGATGTGGGCCTTCGACCGGAACATGTAATAATCGGACGGGGCAAGGTCTAGACTATATGTTGGGTGTGGCAACAGTTCGATGCCCTCAAGTTCCTGGAGTTTTGTCTGGGTCGTTCGCGCGGTATGAGGCCGAGCGTTGTCCTGCTGTAGGAGAGCGCGCTTTCTGTTCACCAGTGCTGGGTACTTCTCCTCCAAAACAGCATATCTCCGCTACAGCTATTCAGACTAGAGATTAGCGTTGACGGTTCGACCGTCTGGAACAAATTCGTAATGGATTATCCCCTCGAAATTCACCCTGATGCAGTGAATCACCTTGTGCTCGTAGCGCTCACGTTTGGCAGCAGGTTCAGGAATCTGGCCCGGGCTCAACCATTGCCGTTGGGTGTTAGGATCACAGAAATAGACCCACTTTTCATCGCACGTAACAGTTCTCTTGATGAAACGTACATCGCGCGGGTTATCTAGGAGTTTCATGCACACTTCCAATCGGTGGTTTTCTTCAGCTGGCGTCAGTTCGTGAGGAACAATGCGGTAGCTCCTGTACACCTTGCCGAGGTGATGAATGTGACGAACCACGGTGGTCTGTAGTATGCCCAGCTCGCCTGATAATCTCCGAGTGCTGGTTGTCGGATTTGCCTCTACGGCCTGGCGCACGGCCTCCGAATCCACGGTTCGCGTGCTACCTGATCTTGGCTGATCGTTGAGGTTTCTGTCACCTGTGCGAAATTTCTTGAACCATCTGGTTGCGGTGTTGTGGTCCATGGAACCTTCCCCTTTCGCATGAAAAATGTTTCGTGTTACTTGAGCAGCGTTGTGGCCGAGTTCAAACTCGTAAAGCAAAAGTTCCCTAATTAGCCGGTTGTGGCTGTTCATCTTTTAGGCTTCCCAACCACAGACAGAACGACGATATGCAGTGCTGTTCACAGCAACTACTCCCACTTTATATACCTTTCGACTGACTGTAGTGCGCCACTTGAACTAGTTTAAACATGTGACATACCCACCGCAGCACATGCGTTTATGCAAGTATTGCAAAACGTTCGACTCACCTTCTGTACTAAGCGCCGATTCCGCCAGAATGCTCACACTAACAAGTCTCAGTTCAAGTGACGAGAGAAAGTAGCGTCGTATGGTGAGAAACAATTAGGTTATTAAACACAATGATAAGGTACTTCCACTGTAAAAAAATTTCTGAAATTCACGTGCAACTTTCCATGATCTCTTTCGTGAATTAACTAAGCGTATTTCTTATACAACGTTTTCCATGAAATGACGAAAAAAACTTTGAATTTCACAGATTTTTCGTATGCCAGGAAAATTCTGAATTTTCAGAAACCTTTCCGCAATTCCTTTCTTATATTAACGGAAAATTACCATTTGCAAGATGTGTTAACGGAAAATTCTGAATTTTCAGAAACCTTTCCGCAATTCCTTTCTTATATTACCGGAAAATTACCATTTGCAAGATGTGTTAACGGAAAATTCTAAATTTTCAGAAACCTTTCAGCAATTCCTTTCTTATATTGACTGTAAATTACCGTTTTTTTTTGTTTTTTTTTTTTATTGGACGCTTAACGATTACGGTGAGCAACTCAATGGGCTATAAGCAGTCGGCCGTCCCTAACTTAAGGCCACTGGTTCCAGGAAAGGGAGAGAGCCAGTGCCGTATGACAAACACAACATTCATGCCTCACTGGGATTCGAACTCGCACCCCTTTCGGACGAATGATCAGAAGCCATCGCTTAGACCACTGCACCACCGGAGCAGTATTACCGTTTTCAAGATGTGTTAACAGAAAATTCTGAATTGCCCCGAAACCTTTCCGCAATTTCTTTCTTATATTAACGGAAAAACTCGATTCTCACTTTTTCTGCATCCATACTACGAAACATTTCCGGTAATAGGAGAGATTCGCGAAAATACTTGGAGCATAAAACAGAGGTCATCGCTCTTTCCACTAAGACTGGGTTGCATACATACGTGCATCACATACATAAGCATGTGATGTTAAACTTAAGCATAATTAAATAGGTCATAGCTTTGTCAACAGCTTCATTTAAGCCTCATTTCGTGCACGAAGATCGACACTTTAATTCCTGAAACGGTTGCGTGGTGCCGCTCTTGTGGCAATGTGGGCCGAATCACGTGCCTATGAGTGTCTGCCTATGCGTGTCTGGACATGTTTCAAGTAGTGCATGCGTTAACCACAGACCAGTAGAGCCATTCGTGAGTGGGCAGTTGTGTTAGCAATGTAAGTCTGTGTGTGCGTTTTGAAGTAAAAACAAGTGAACGTTAGGGCTATTGAAAGTTCCGAATGGTGACGATGCTATGAAAAGGCCAAGTCTCTCTGACTGCCATAAGAGCCGAAAAAAGAACGCATGTCATGCTTGTGTGTTTTTTTCGATCACAACGGGATAGTTCATCACGAATTCATTGATCAGGGACAAGCGGTCAACCAACAATGCTATTTAAAGGTGTTGAAAAGGTTACGGGATTCTGTCCGAAGGAAAAGAGTTGAACTTTGGCCTGACAAAGCCCCCAGCCATGATGCGCTCAGTGTTCGCGACTTCCTAGCTAAGAAATCAATTACTAAACTGGATCATCCACCCTATTCACCTGATTTAGCACCTTGTGATTTTTGTCACTTCCCCCAAAAAATTTAAACTGCCATGAAAGGACGAAGATTTTCAGACGTTTCTGACATCCAGCGTAACGTGACAAAGGAACTCAAGAGTATTCCAGAAACTGAGTTATGTTTCCAGCAATGGCAACAGCGTCTAACTAAACGCATAGCTGCGGATGGGGATTACTTCGAAGGTGACAAAGGAACTCAAGAGTATTCCAGAAACTGAGTTATGTTTCCAGCAATTGCAACAGCGTCTAGCTAAACGCATAGCTGCGGATAAGGATTACTTTGAAGGTGACAAAGAACTCAAGAGTATTCCAGAAACTGAGTTATGTTTACAGCAATGGCAACAGCGTATAACTAAACGCATAGCTGCGGATGGGGATTACTTCGAAGGTGACAAAGGAACTCAAGAGTATTCCAGAAACTGAGCTATGTTTCCAGCAATGGCAACAACGTCTAACTGAATGCATAGCTGCGGAAGGGGATTACTTCGAAGGTGACAAAGGAACTCAAAAGTATTCCAGAAACAGAGTTATGTTTCCAGCAATGGCAACAGCGTCTAGCTAAATGCATAGCTGCGGAAGGGGATTACTTCGAAGGTGTCAGTAGCCGCTAGTGTTCAAGCACGCACTCATGTTTTCTACAGTACGTTCGGGAAATTAGATTATCATACCTCGTACTTTACTTCTTCAAGAGAAAATTAATCTCTTTTATTTCTCTTCTGTTTTTGATAAAGCTTCATGCAACCACTGTTAAATTCTGATTTATATATCAAGAAGAGGTATTTAACCTGGAGAGCTGCCTAATAATGTTGGAAACAACTACAAAACGAATGGAATAGTGATCTTTAACAAAAAAACACGATGCAAAAGTATCGCAGAAGACAGGATCCAAGCATTTTACAGATTTAATAGAGAGGACCTGGAAGCTAAAGTTCGAAACTTTGTAAGAGTTCCTTTTGTTTCGCTGTGAGTGCTTTAATTGACAACCGTATAAACACAGGCACAAATTTAGATTGAGTTGCTCACGGTGGTCGTTAAACCTCCAAAAAAAAAAAAAAAATTTAGATTGACATCTCTGTTTTACTTAGTCTCGTATGTTCACAGGGCGTCGCTATAGCAACGCCCAGAATAAGAACTCGACTGCCATTGCAAGGAAATTCCATTGGTTTCAGGAATTCTTCTGGAAACGTAGTGTGGTATTTTGCGGCCCCTGTTATAAATGAAACATGAAAACTGGTCTGAGTTAGCACAAAGGGCAGTTTCCTGATCTGCTGTTCTCAGAAGACCGCATTTACTGCTCATATAATTTATGGATCTCCTCATGATTTCTTCTCGCAGATTTCACCGAGTGCTTTATGTAAAATGCACTAGATTGTTATCATGCCAGTGCGTATGCACGTACATCTGCGGAATCAGTTTTGCAACGATTGCATTTACACAGAAAAGCGAACCTCATACTTAATAACCTTTTGTATCTATATTTTTATCTTCATCCCAGAAATTTGACATCTGCTATCACAAAAGTAATGATAAAAGAAATGGTAGTTAGGTATACTTTCCGAGCAGCATTATGCGCTTTCTGGAGAGAGGTTTGTCGAAATTTCTAGAGCTTAGGCTACAGGTTTCTCGAGCTGATGTGTTCGAATGCCAAATAAGCCGATGTTGGGTTCCGTAACTTACGGAACAGGATTTTTCTTTTCCCTAAAGCCAATGTTGCCGTAAATGAGACGTAAGGAACTCTTCGAATATCACGTAGATCAGTTGTTCCCATTTGGTGGTTCGCGAACCCTTTGAGGGTTCGCTGTATAAATTCTGTAATGGCGTCTCCATAAAATTAAAATAAAGGTATTTTTTAAACCGCAAATAAGTTGAAATGCATTAACAGTTTAATTATTTTTTGCAGTTATTTGGGACACGCGTTCTTACATAGCCAGCATGCATGAGAGAGTGGTCGGTGCTGTATTACGTTTCAAAAACATCCGTGTGCGACGGACACCCGCAGCGAGGGAAAGACTACTCCGAATCATCGCACGGTCACGGAACAGTTTGTTCTGCCTGCCTCTGACGTAGAAAGAAATCGGTTAGTTTTTAGCTTGTAAGATGACCTTGCGGAGTGCGCATGTGCTGCTGTTGTTCAACGGTACTCTCAGAGCATCGAAAGGCATCTGAGAATACCGTTGAGCAACAGCAGCACATGATCTCTCATCGTTAAGCTAGTCAATGCTTTGTAGGAGTTGTGAAATTTTTGAACCTCAAGATGGAAATACCTGCCACTAGTAATTTTTTACTGTGAAATTATGGATCACTGGGTGAAGACTGAAACCTTGGTAAAACGTGGTAATGAGGAGCAAAAGAATGATATTATTTCTTCAAATGTGTTACAAGTTGTGGATAACCT
Organism: Macrothele yani; assembly: GCA_039090855.1. Classification (NCBI taxonomy): domain Eukaryota; kingdom Metazoa; phylum Arthropoda; class Arachnida; order Araneae; family Macrothelidae; genus Macrothele; species Macrothele yani. Next base: position 131,286,874 of record CM076996.1, on the reverse strand, counting down.
GAGCGAAGAACGTCTGTGGTTGGCTGTGGAAACAGTCTTGAATGGCGTCCCAGACCTCAGCGTCGTTAGCGAACCTGCGGCCCTTCAGAGCGTTTTTCAGTGGCACGAATATGTGGTAGTCGCAGGGCAACAGATTGGGGCTATTGGGGGGGGATGGTCGAGGACTTCCCAGCGGAAGTTCCGCAGCAAATCTTGGCATATATCGCAATACGTGGTTGCTTTGACCGTACTGCCTGCATCCAGCCAATCCAACAACAATGGGTCATTCTCATCGAAGAAAATCGTGAGCATCACTTTTCAAGCTCTTAAGGAGGACTGAGCTTTTTTGGGGGAGGGGAAAGTTGGGATGCCGCCATTCCATACTCATCCGTTTTGTAGCCGGACCGAAGTGGTGGCACAAACTTTCTTCTGCGGCCACAATCTTGGAAAGAAGCAGTCCCCCCTCTGCGTGGTAACACTCCAGATGCTCCAGGCAAGCACCCATTCTCCAAGTCTTCTGCTCCTCCTAGAGATGCTTGAGGGCCCATTGTGCGCAAACCTTGCTGCATCCCAATTGGCGAAGGAGAATGGTGTTAACAGATCCCTTACTCACGGACAATGTTGCCGCAAACTCGAGGGTGGTGATTCGGCGATTCTTCTTCACAAGGTTGTCCACGGCAGCAATCGATTCCATTGGTGATGGCCACGTGTGCTTGCCCAGGTCTCGGCATGTCTTCCGTGCTCACACGTCCTTTACGAAATCCACTACATCAGCGGAACACTGTACACCGTGACTGACACTCATTCCTATGCACATCCCTCATTAGACGATACATAACTGCCCGCTGGGCCTATTTGGACGAATCCATGTCACGACCCTACGTGGTCAACTTTCCGCCGCACGTGCAAACAGCATATTGGCACATGCCGCTGATAACAGCGTGCTTCCTGACATGACACGCCCTCTACCGGTGCAAATGCACGGGTCTGTGTAATCATACAACGGCGCTATTACACGAGTCTCGCTTTCTTTTGGGCGACCCTTGTATTACAATGGAGAGAGCTGTTAGGAGACATCGCTTTGTACCATCGTAGCTACTTTTGGGTTGGTCAAGTGCAATTAGCACCCTTTCGCATTCTTCGATCAAGGGTTTCCGAAAGGGGCGTCTGAAGCCAATTAAATCAACTTTGAGGTTTTGAATGCGTTGCTGGCTTTAATCCGAGGCGATATCGTGGTGAGAGTTGGAGCGAGGGGCATCATTTTTCTAGAGGGAAAGGAGGAGCAAGAGAGAGTCAGCGCTAAAAAGTAAAAGAGAACGGTCGCGAAGAGGACCAGGAGCTGTGTTTCCTAGGGCACGCATTGAGGATGCCCAGATAATAGTTTTTCCCGAGCACGGGAAGGAAGGGGGAGAAAGTAAGCGAACTATATATCATAGGGAGAAGAGATAAATTGGCCGCCCCGGTGGCTCAGTAGTCTAAGCGTTGGCTTCGGACCATTTGTCCGTGATGGGTTCAGGTTCAAATCCCGGTGAGGCTTGGATGTTGTGTTTGTGCCTTACGGCGCTGGCTCCGTCCCTTCCATGGAGCCAATGGCTCTAAATTAGGGACGGGCGACTGCTTATAGCCCATTAAGTTGCTCACGGTGGTCGTTAAACCTTCAATAAAAAAAATCAAGTTAGTAAAATCATGCAATGTACTTATTATGATACGCTTTCCAACATACCAGAAAGCATTACTCCTGTTCCCTGACCTTTGACCCCATTTCGATTATAATAAACAGAACCGGTTCAGTACATCTCCGGAAAAACAAGATGAAGTTTTGTCGCAATCGAAGCATTTTTACATAATTTATGACGCATAAGGGCAATGGAACGGATCCCTTTCTCTGTCCTGTAATTTGACCCTATTTCGCCCATTTTCAATAGGGTTCGTCCCCAGGTTGTCCCCTACCACATACTAAAATTTCATTGAAATCGAACCATTTTTACCCGAGTTATCGTGCGGACGGACAGACAGATGGTCAAAGCTGGAGCATTTCTTCAACCTACGGTTGGAAAACGTAAAAAAAAAAAAAAAAAAAAAAAAAGATAAATTGTCTACGACAACTAGGATAGGGATAAGGTTTAAGGTTTAGTGCGTAGCCTGCGGACAACCATACTTCAAAAGATGAGGAAATACTGTAAATTGTTTTTAAGCAATAAACCATTTCCTGAAATATTTAGCGTAGTACTTATTACCATAGGTTTTTCCAATTGTATTTTCAATTACATGGCTGCGAGTCGAAGCTTAACTACTGACCCCGAGACGAAAGAGTCTGTCATTTGGATCCCATAATAATATCATGCCAACGCGGTATTGCTTACCCAGTAGACACGAAAGATTGTGATAAAATTTACAGGGGTTTGAGAGAATAGTGTGAACACCTAGGAAAAGAAGGTTTTACGTAGCTAACAGAGTGAGGGACCACCTTTGGCATTCAAAACCGCCTGAATCCTCCTTGGAATGGACACACACAAATCCTGGATGGTGGTTAGTGGGATGTTATACCATTCTTCATGCAGAAACAGCTGCAGGTTTCTGCGAGATGCAGGAGGAGGATAACGGGATATCACCTGTTTACAGTGGTCAGCTTGTTCTCCCGATTTAAACCCCATTGAGCATGCTTGGGACACATTCGGAAGACGTATTGTAGGACGTCATTCACCTCTTAGAAATCTTCTGGAACTTCGGACAGCATTGGTGCAAGTGTGGGACTCCGTACCTTAACACAGTTTGATTACCTATCGCAGTGTATGCGGACGCTTTACTGGATCTTGCTCTGTTTTCCTACACAGATCACAGTGGCTCGATGATGTTTAAGTCTGGTGATTATAAAGGCCATGGAAGGTGTGAAAGTTCGTCTTCATGTTCCTCAAACCATGTTTGGACATTCCGAGCTCTGTGAATTGGAGCGTTATCATCTTGATAGATGGCATCCCCTGCAGGAAACAATGCCTGAGCCATTGGAAGGACTTGGTCGGTCAAAATGGTTTCGTACGCCCTGCTAGTCATCCGTCCTTTCAAGGTGATCAGTGGACCTGCTGAAAACCACGATATGACTGCCCAAAACATGACAGAACCGCCACCACTGTTGGGAGCAGACAGCTTAAGTTGTAAGCTTCTGAACGGTGTTTTCCACACGTAAACACGTCCTGTGGTGGGGAATAGTGTGAATGTGGATTCATCCTATCACATTACACGCTTCTATGCATCGGCAGTCCACGTTGTATGCTCCTGGCACCATTTTCCTTGCCGTTGTGCATTCACCCGGTCGCCAGAGGTTTTGCAATAGCAGCTTTGCCATGAATATCTTGTTTATGCAGTTTCCTGCACACTGTTTTCGTTGATACTGGGGTTTGGAGATGCATATGAACTCCGCACTAATTTTCTGCGCTGTGGTCTTCTTATTGCGGGTAACAATAATCTTTAATACTCTCCTGTTTCCATCACTCAGGGTCGTTTTCCGGCCGCACTTGTGTTTCGCAGACGAGGTTTTGCCATGTACACGGTATGCTGTCATGACGCTAGACACAGTAGCTCTTGATTCCCTCATCACCCTGGCGACTGTGATTACGGAGGCACCAACTAGCAGGCCACCAACACTTAGCCACCTTTCAAAGTCCGTTAGATCGCTCATTCCGTCGTCACCGTGAAAGAAGTTTTGCAACAAGACACTTTAAATGCAATTGATCAAATGATCATATGTAGAGGATTTTAGGAAGGAAGTGTCTGACCCCAGGTCTTAAACAACCCTTAGAAATAGGAAGCTAGGAGATTTGGGCTAGAGTGCTCGATAGGAAAGTGACACGGAAGCGAGGTAGAAGACGCCTTTATTTACTACCGGGGTACCAGTACCCGGAGTCCGACGGCTTAACGTGCCCATCCGACGCACGGCGGATATTTAGTGGATCGAGCGTTCGTACCTGCCTGGGATCAAACCTGAGGTCCTTTCCGTGACAGTCACGAACGTTGCCCACTGGGCCACCCGCGGCCCTTAAATGCAATTAAACATGACCTTCAGGTTATAAGCAAAGCTATTACAACTAAAAAGTGGTAGAGTCGATACTTTTGCATATTGCGACGTACGCAGCTGAGCGTGGTGTTCACATTATTCTGCAGAACCTCTGTATGCTGCTTGTTCGTTTCTCAGCAACAATACCCACTTACCACGTTAAGCGGAAACAATAATGTAACAGAGGAGCCAAAATTCAGCATCATAACTCTTCGATGCCATTGCGTAGATCCACGGAAAGAAGCCAGGATAGTAACTAGAAAATAAACCGTTTTTTCAAACTATGTAGTTGGGAGTTATTTTTCCTCCAGGTATAATGATCCTGCAACCACTGTCAAACAAATTCTGATAATGCGGTTTACTTTTTATATTTCAAGAGAGTTCAGTTTTCATCCCCTCCCCCTTTCCATATTTTAAATTTCTTTTTTTTTATGACGTAGCGCTACGTCTAACTCCGCGGATAGTACAGGGCGACTTACGGCCGACCGCCTGTGACAAAAATAGGTCCCAATCAAAATCATTATAGCGATGCAAATAGGTGCCGCAAGCTAATCGTGTTAGCGTATTCGTAAACAGCATGGAATCCAATTCGCGCACTGCGCAATACATCGTGCGCGCGACGCTCCCCTCGTTCTCTGTGCACGGGGAAGGTGATGCAATATTTATGGGTGTGCCGCCGCGTTTGACTCAGGCTATCTCGTCAACCGTGAGCGCAACACAATCACGCGTGGTATCGTTTTAAAGCTCTCGGCAAGATCTATTCAAATATACGAAGAACAATGCACAGTGGTTTGAATTGAACATTTAAAAAATTGTTTTCTTGTAATCCGGTGAATACTTTTGAAAATATCGCGGTTTATCTGGACAACCCTGAGTGCAAAACGACTGTGCCTGGTATCGTGTTAAAGCTCTCGACGAGATCTATTCAAATATATAAAGAACATATCGTAGTGGTTTAAATTAAATTAAAAAAAAAATTTCGTGTGAACGGGTTAACATTTTCGAAAATGCCGCGGAATTCTCAAAATGAACGCAAGCAAAAGTGGAGAAAATCAAAACGAGAGGCAAGAGCAAGTGATGAGGAATGTAAGAAGCGTAAGAAGACTGCATCCCAATGAACTAGAGAGTATCGAGAACGCCTGAAAGCAGCCACCGCCAAACAAAAATCCAGCACACCGATCGTAGTCCTACGTTCCAAACTGACAGCTCAATCAGAACTGAGCCTACCTGGTTTTTTTGTTGTTGTGGTTTTTTTTTTTTTTTTTTTTTTTTACTTTATGGTATGGAGAAATGGAGTTCGCTAGTGGATTAAATTAACAAAAGGAACCAAAACACATAGTAAAACTTTCATCTGTATTCCTGGATGAATATAATTTGTCGTTGAAAACAGAACCCCCCCCCATGAGTCCCGAGCGACCCTCCCTCCCAGTTCTGAAACCTAGCTATGGCCCTTGCTACTCCTTTAATTAAAAACAGAAAAATTAAGGTCGCCTATATCGTAGTTCCGATGACCCTGAGATTTAGATTTGGTTTGACGTCATGTTATCGAGAACTTCTTCACTGACATTCTTCATGCCTTGCATTCAAATGTTAAGAATTCTTTACGGAATTACAGAAACTTACGAATTCTTCCAGATAAACAAAGTTTAAGTAATCTGCGCTATACGTTAAGGTACTTTTTGTCCCCATGATAGGCAAACACCATATCGTTCTTGCATAATTTATCTTTTTTTTTTTTTTTTTTTTATTGGAAGTTTAACGACCACCGTGAGCAACTCAATGGGCTATAAGCAGTAACCAGTCCTTAATTTAGGGCCACTGGTTCCAGGGAAGGGAGAGAGACAGGACCGTAAGACAAACACAACTGCCATGTCTCACCGGGATTCGAACCCGGACCCCTTTCGGACGAATGATCAGAAGCCATCGCTTAGACCATTGAGCCCCCGGGTCGGCCCTAATTTATCTGTCCCCAGCTAATTGATAGAGCTGAAACAGTAGCGCATGGTTTGACGTACTGCAGAGGTGAATCACGAGTTAAGACGACAAATCTGCAGCGGTACATTCCGTCCATGTAGCTCAGTTGGGAGCGCAACTTACTCCAGAGTAAGGTGGCGCGGACAAATTGTGTTTTCACATTGGCGCCCGAACGTAAAAATAGATCTACTGGCCGTTAGGGTTTAGAAATATAAGTGATGTTTTATCCACACATCGTCTGGAATTAGTGAAAAATTCCTGCTTCGCTTAAAAAAAAAATTAAGATGGAGATGATGTGACGTACTACAGAGCTGAATCACGTGTCAAGACGACAAATCTGCAGGGGTACATTCCGTCCGTGTAACTTAGTTGGAAGAGCAACTTACTCCGGAGTGAGGGGGGCGCATTCGATCGCGTCAAGGAAAAATTTTTGTTTTCGCAAAGGACAACACACTCAAAACTCATCCGAGGCTTGAAACTCATACCTTAGGGAGACAAGCTTCTTTGTTACATGCTACAAACAACAGAAGCTCGTTCGTAAGCTTTATTTATTTATTTTTTTGTTGGAGGTTTAACGACCACCATGAGCAACTCAATGGGCTATAAGCAGTCGCTTGTCCCTAATTTAGGGTCACTGGTTCCAGGGAAGGGAGAGAACCAGTGCCGTAAGACAAACACAACATCCATGCCTCACCGGGATTCAAACCCGGACCCCATTCGGACGAATGATCAGAGGCCATCTCTTAGACCACTGCGCCACCGGGGCGGCAAGCTTTATTGCATCGAAGGAATTGCTTAGTCTTTTCCTGTTAAAATGAAATAAAAGAAATGGTTGAAGTCGGAAACTGCCGCCCCGGTGGCGCAGTGGTCTAAGGCGTTGGCCTCTGATCATTCGTCCGTAGGGGTCCGGGTTCGAATCCCGGTGAGGCATGGATGTTGTGTTTGTCTTCCGGCACTGGCTCTCTCCCTTCCCTGGAACCAGTGACCCTAAATTAGGGACGGGCGACTGCTTATAGCCCATTTGAGTTGCTCACGGTGGTCGTTAAAATTCCAATCAAAAAAAAAAAAGTCGGAAACTAAGAGAAAAAGAGTGCTTTCTCCTACTAAACGTAAAGCTTGTAAGAGATTATTCGAGAAATATTTCGCCTGGATGGCTCTGTTAATTTATAGCAAATTAAACAGCAGCTGAACGCCACGAAAACCGCCATTGTTCGTTGAAGAGTTATGTGTCTGCGAGAAGTGCTGCTTTATTGATTAATATTGCCATCGTCTGATACCTCCTTTCGACTCTGTGCTCGTGCAAAGGATAATCCTCTGAAACCTTTGACATTCGTGTCTCGCTTTAGGTGCTGTGAGCACCATAATTAATCAGAAACTGGTGCTCTGTAATGGAAACTGACCATGTTGACTTTTGATCACTAAATAATTCTTCTTCTTCTTGGTTGTTCAGTAGATGTACTCTGTCTCTCCATTCCTCTCTATTCTCCGCCGTTCTTTTCCAGTCATAGTATGTCCTAGTATTAGTGTCTTGGAGTACCTGTGCCGCAAAACTATTCCTTGGCCGTCCTCTTCTTCTCTTGTCTTGAAGTTTCCCTTCCAAAACTTTTAGAATCGGGCCTCCATGGTACCAAAATCCGTCCGTGTAGCTTAGTTGGGAGAGCAACTTACTCCGGAGTGAAGAGGTGCGGTTTCGAACAAATTTATGTTTTCACAAAGGAATAATTAAACAAACCGTATTTGTAGTGATATGCTGATCAGTTTTTTGTTTATTTAATCTACTATAATATTCGCTTCGACATCCAAAAATAACATGAAATTCGGCGTAATGTTTTAACGCTATGGTAAAATACACTATTACACAAAATTACGCTTTCCTGCAGGTGGTGAGATTCAACACCACATCTCCGTACTCAGTAGCGGGATGCTCTCCCGATTGAACTATACTGGCAAGGCTTAACGCCACAACTTTCCGTTTTGATTCATAGGTCACCTACGTCCCATATACCCCTCTTAAGAAAGGCGGGGGCAAGAAATCTCGGTTTTCGGGTCCGCCGACAACCCGTACTTGAAGGAGCTCATTGTAAATGAAGGAGCTTTTTTATTAATTCCAGACGATTTGTGGAAGAAGCATCACACATTGATCTCGAACCTCACGACTAGGAGATTCATGTTTACGTTCAGGAGTAAATACACGATGGAATCACATTATTGTGACCACCAGCTAATATCCAGAGTAACCTCCGTGTGCAGCGCGGACAGCAGCTAGACGAGCTGGGAGTGACATAATATGGTGCTTAAAGGTTTTCACAGGTATGTGGAGCCATGCTGACTTCAGTGCATCTGACAGCTGCAAGAGGGTGCATGGTGGAGGACCCATAGAGCGAACAGCACGATCGAGGTGGTCCCACAGATGCTCAATTTGGTTTACGTCTGGGGAATTACGGTGCCAGGGTCGCGCTCTTCCAACCACTTTCGGACATTTCTAGCTGTGTGACTGTCGTTCTGGAAGATCCCATCGGCCCCAGAGAAGACAATCAGCATGTATGGGTGTACGTAGTCTGCAAGGATGGATTCATAACGAATTCGGTCCATAGTGCCTTCTACAGGTATGAGTGAACTCAGGGAATGCCACGAAAACATTCCCCAGACCATAACGCTGCCCCCCACCAGCCTGTGTTCTTCCAGCAATGGTTGAAGAGTGTTTGTTGTCCGATATTTCTCGCCTTATACGCCAACATCCAACCGTTCGATGAAGCAGAAAACATTACTCATCGGAGAAGGCAATCCTTTGATAATCAGCGGAGGTCTAATTCCGATACTGCCGTGCAAATGTAAGCCTTTTCTGCCGATGCACCTTCGTTAGCATAGGTGCAGTGACCATCCGTCTGCATCGGAGCTCCAAAAGCAGTAGGGTTCGCTGAACTGTCGTTTTAGACACACTTCCGGTAGCCCCCTGGTTCATTAGACCAGTGAGTTGCTCCTATATAGCGTGTCGATCGGCTCTCGCGCACCTTCGAAGCCGACGTTCACCTCTCACATCAATGGCACGTGGGGCTGCGCAGTTTTCACGTCGCTTATTCGCAATGTGGCTATTCCTCCAATCACGATACACTTAAACCACAGCAGCACGCGAATAGTTCACAAACTGCACCGTTTCAGAAACACTGCCACCCTAGGCCCAAAAGCCGATAATCATCCCTTTTTGCAAATCTGATAAATCGCTCCTTTCATCCATGACAGCAACGAGTGATATGTTTTCAGAATGCCTACAGCACACCTTATATACCCTTTAGGCCAGCTCACGACACGTGCCTTCTTAAATTGGCTACGTGCTGCTGACGACAAAAGTAGGAGGTAGTCACATTAATGTGACTCGACTGTGTATAACGTATAACATTTTTGCTGGTGGTTGAATTCGAACTCATATCTTCCTATTCCGGAGGCGGCTATTCTACCAACTGAACTGCTCCAGCAAGGCTTATCGGCGTAACTTTTTGCTTTAACGCATGCGTTCAGTGGTGTGTCACACAATGTAAACAAAAGTATTCAGACGCCTAGGTCGAACGGAAACAACAGCATTTATTTGCCGAAATCAACACAACCGTGGCCCACCTTTAGCCATTAGGATTGCAGCTACTCTTCTGTGCATTCTTCTACAAGATGCGGGTAGGTCTGTCCCGGAACTTTCCTCGATTCCTCCCGCAAAGCTTCGGCCAGCGCTGCCGTGAAGGAAAGTTTTACCGACAGAGATCGGACTGGGATTTTCTAGCTCGTTTCACAAATTTTCTATTCGTTTCGGACTTTAGGCGAGCCAACCCAACACTTGGACGTCCTCCTCCTCAGACCAGGTCTGGACAGACCTTGCAGTTTGACACTGTGCTCAATCTTTTTGGAAGAGGAAGGGATATATGCCGAAGTTCTGCCACAACGTAAAACGTAAGTAATGTAGAATTGTTCAGAATATCTTCGTAGCTGACGGCCGTTTCATTGCAGGGCGCTACGACCAAAAGGACTGAGTCCTTCCCAGCGAAAACAGCCCCACACCATCAGAGATCCCTCTCCAAACTTGACAGTGGTCGGTCAACAGCATCCGCCTGACAGCGTGGGCAAATGTCAAACCCAAATCCGTCCATCCGAAATAAAAAGTGAGTACCGTAATTTGTCACTGTTTCACTCTTCTGGATGTTGTCTACAAACGGCGAGTAAGGCATCACTACAGTCGTCGTCTGGTACTTCCTATAGTGGTGTAGAGTTTTTGCGCATCTGACCTATCATCATAACCGAGGGATTGTATTTCCCGACGGACTGTTCAGTTGCTAATAGCCGACCTGGTCTTGTGCGGCCTCAAAGAGCGCGGCTTTGCTGTAGTGGTATCATTTGCTTTCCATCGATCAATAACATCAGCGAAAGTGAATTTTCGGAATCTCAGAAGATGCACTAATTGCTTGTCCAGGTGGAAGTCAACCGCTATACCCCTTCTAAGGCCGTCAGTTCAGATCTGCGCGGCGTTGAAACTTCAAATGGTGTCTGACAGGTGTACCGACGCTTCCCTTTATATAGAGCACTCAACACACATGCCGCGTCCGTGTCTGATTCTGGAAATGCGCGTTTGTTTTCATATGTGTTTGGTTGGTTGGAGTTTGTTGGCGAAAGCGCCTCAGTGGACCAAAGAGCGCCATTGCCCATGGTTTACACAAAAGACAAAAGCAACATCAAAGCTATACCCAAAGGTAAAGTAAAAACGACAAACATGACAAAATACGGTATAAAGGGCCGACAACCACACAACGGGCAACATAAAATGAAAAACACCAATACAGCGAAGAAGAGAGAAAGCAGGAGACACATCACAATGATCGTTTAAAAGGCGACTCTGGGTTTCTGAGTCGTCTGGTAGGGTAAAAGCAGAAAACAAGCAAGTTAACGAACAAAACGACGGCACAAACATAAAACATGCACATCAGTCACAGGTAAATTGCGCGCTCCATACATGGGAGCAGTGTTGCCACACAGCAAATGGTAGTGTGTAAAACGGCAATGCCAAATGCGGAGACGTGCCCTGTGGTTCTGGCGAGAAGATGAAGTCCTGACTGCCAGAACTTGATACATACACCGATGAGTCATTCCATTTTGATCACCCCCAGCTTAGAGAAATGAGCGCGCCTGGATACCGAACGGTGGCGCATGTGAAGTTCACAAAGCAGTATATATACAACCCGAAGACCGGCTTTCGGTTAGTAGAATGTTCGGAGGCAAAATGGGAAAAGCTGCCGATTTATCTGAGTTTGATAAAGGATAAATTGTGATAGCACGGCGCCTCGGAACTACGATCTCGGAAACGACGTAGCCTGTGTGTTGTTCACGTGACGCTGTAGTGAGTACGTATAAAAAGTGGTGCACAGATGGCCAAACGACCAGCAGTGTGACATCTGCATCTCATCGATGTCAGAGGGGAACAGAGACTGTCGTGCATTGTTCACAGCGACCGCAGGGACACAGTGTGACAAATCACCTGCAGCTACAACATTGGTGATCAGGGCAATGTGTCACAGCACACAGTTCATCGCAGTCTTCTGCGCATGGGCCTGCGTAGCCGAAGAGCCACCCGGGTCCCCATGCTCACTGCACGTCATCGCCAACAACGCATGAAATGGGCCCAAGATCATCGAGATTGGACCGTGGATGATTGGAAGAAAGTGGCCTGGTCTGACGAATCAACATTCCTTGTGCATCACGTAGACGGTTTGAAAATACAACACACATAAGAATTGGAAAGGGAGTGAAACAAGGGGATACCATATCTCCCAAGCTCTTTAATGCCACATTGAAAAATGTCTTTCAATCACTGAACTGGGAAAACAAAGGGATAAAGATTAATGGAGATTATCTAACTCACCTTCGTTTTGCTCATGATGTAGTCATTTTTGCAACTACCCCATCAGAGGTGCAGAGTATGATCCAGGAACTTGCTGGCAAGAGTAAAGAAGTGGGATAAAAATGAACTTTCAGAAGACAAAAGTGATTTACAATGCTTTTACAAGAAATGAAGATTTATCGATTGATGGGGAAAAGCTGGAGATAACCAATACCTAAATTCATCTTGGACAGCAGATATCAAGCAAAGGTCACATTGATGAATAAATTAATCGACGCACAAAACTTAGTTGGAGAGCTTTTGGAAGAAACAGTACAATTTCTAAGAGCAATATGCCATTATGGCTTAAAAGAAAAGTGTTTAATCGATGCATCCTTCCAGCGCTTACGTACGGAGCAGAGACATGGACCTTAACTAAAAAAGGCATACAAAGACTGCATACAACTGAAAGAAGCATGGAGAAATGCGTGCTTGGTATAGCCAGGAAAGATAAGAAGAGGAACTCGTGGATAAGGAAAATGACATGGGTGGAAGACATCATGGTCAGAATAAAATCCCTGAAGTGGCAATGGCCTGGTCATGTTAGCAAAAGAACGGGCCACCGATGGACAACCGAAATTTTAGACTGGATACCAAGGGACAGGAAAAGACCCAGAAGAAGACCACGTGGGAGATGGGTGGATGGAAGAGACTAGCCCTGGACAGTCCGTTGTTGAAGAAACTTGGGGCGACCTTCATCCAGCAGTAGATTGATAATGATGATATATCCGAATTTATAGTTCAAAGCAGATTTGTTCAGGTCCGGATAGGGTCCAGTTATGTGACAGCTGGGTCCGTGTCCAAAATTTTTTACCCCTTTCCAACTCTGATCACCAATCAATAGATAAGTTGAGGCCCGAACTCCTGAAGAAAAATCTGGTTTTATACGTCGAAACGTACAGTACTTGCGGCGACACATTTCCAACTTTAGCAGTAATACCTTTCTAACCTTTTCGGTGCTCCCATAGACTAGTACTAGGTGGCAAGTGTCCCTCTCTGCCACACCGTAGCTACGTCTCTGTAACAGTTTAACGCGCATTCATTCTCTTCAGTAGCTTTCACATGGACGGGAAGTAACAGTTCCGTGTTTCTTTTAAAAATGCTGCAACGGTCATTGTTTTACATGAAAGGTTTCCTACTACTGTGTACCGATCCTTAGATGGTCACTCACTATCAGTCTAAAATGGGATCATAAATGTTTCATAGAATGTTTTCAACATGCCTTTTGTCCAGGTTCTTCCGTATCTCTTTGGTATCCTTGATTCCCAGTTTCAACTAGATAACGCCAGCGTTCACTCGGCTAATATCATTAGACATTGCCAACCAGGTGTCCGAGTTCTGCCGTATCTCCGTGTTATCCTTGATTCTCATTTTCAACAAGATAACGCCAGCGCTCACACTGCCAATATCAGTAGACAGTGCCTACAAGGTGTCCAGGTTCTTCCGTATCTCCGTGGTATCCTTGATTCCTAGTTTCAACAAGATAACGCTCTCACACTACTAATATCAGTAGACAGTGCCTACAAGGTGTCCAGGATCTGCCGTATATCTGTGGTATCTCTGATTTCAAGTTTCAACAAGTTAACGCCAGCGCTCAGACTGCCAATGTCAGTAGACAGAGCTTACAAGGTGTCCAGGTGCTGCCCTAGCCAGCGCGATCCCCAGACTTCTTCCCAATAGAGAACATGTGGGACGTCATTGGCAGACGACTTAACGCCTCTGCACGAACCCCTCGCAATATTGATGAATTGGGGACACAAGTCAACAGCGCGTGGTCAGCGATACTTTATTACGTAAGTTTCGTCTGATTTCGTGTATTGCTTCACGGTGTGACATTTTCTATGTGTACATACACTATATTAAGATCAAAACTATTCGGACACTACCAAATAGTTGCATAAGTGCAAAGAACGGTTACGCAGGAAGGTGAGCTGTGAGTGGGGAGGCATGTATATAGAGCTGAGATGTTCTGTTGAGTTATCAGTAACTTTGAAGCGGATATGCCGCGTGCCCGTGAACTTTCCGAGTTTCAGCGTGGGTTGGTCATAGGATGTCATTTGAGTAACGCTTCCATACGGAACATTGCAGCTAAACTAAACGTACCAAAATTGACTCTAAGTGATGTCGTGAAGAGATGGAAGCAGGACGGTGCAACTACAGCCAAAAGCACGTCCAGGAAGACCCAACATACTGACGGAAAGTGACAGAAGAGCCATGGTAAGATATGTTAAGATATCCCGTTCTTCTTCTGCCGTTTCCATCACTGCTGAAGTAAGAAATGCTTGTAATGTCTCGGTTAGTATCATAGCCATCCTCAGAGAGTTGCACAGTGTGGGTTATTATGGCAGAACAGCGACACACAAGCCATACATCATTACCGTGAATGCGAAGCGCTTTTGGAGTGGTGTATCTCCAGTCGTTTCTATACTGTGGGAGACTGGAAAGCTGTTACTTGGAGAGATGAGTCACATCTTCCAGTTTGATGGGCGTGTTTGGATTTGGCGACATCCCAGTGAACGATTTACGTCGGACTTTGTTCTTCCAACTGTTAAGTTCTGCGGAGGCTCCATCATGGTAGGGAGTTGTATTTCGTAGATGGTTATTATACTACAAACCATGAACTCTGAAGTGTGCCTTGACTTTCTGGACAATTCTGCCGTACCAACAATGTGGCATTGCTATGGAAATGACCATTATCTCTTCCAACACGATGGAGCTCCCTGCCACACTGCACGGCGTATGTAGGATTGGATTCTTGAAAATTAGGTGGAATTGTTAGACTGGCCTGCTCAGAGTCCTGATTTTAATCCCACAGAATACCTCTGGGATGAACTGGAGCGACGGATACGAAATCGGCCACAACAACCGTCTTCGCTCTCCACTCTGGCAGCAATTTTTCAGAGCGAATGGGGAGCCATTCCTGTCAAGGCCTACCGGAAATTATTTGATAATATGCCTCGACGTGTAACAGTTGTCATACAAGCAAAAGACGGACCAAATACTAATTGCGATAATAAAGACATTTGTCCCAAAACATTGTGATGTTCGAATCAGTGGTGTATCTTGGGACCGAGACCTGGGCTGTCACCCCCTCCCCCACCAGTACTTTTTTTTTAATTGCGAAGTTTAATTTTTAATTGTCAAGTAATAGAAGTAACTTTTTTCTAAATTTTAGGTACATACTATTGCTAACATGATACCAAATAATTATGAGGATTAGGATTTGAACACTTATTTGTACATGAACTCCATTCTTCTTTTAACTACTTTTTTGTACATGAACATCATTCTTCTTTCCTTTTGTGTGAACTTGAGTGTTACGTTTGCATAAAATGTTTCTTCCGAGTACTTTTTCATATTTAAAAACAATGTTTTTCTCTACTGACAAATCAGCCAAGTTGCTCGAATGTACATGTCCTTGTGTGGCTCTAAGATATATCTTGATTCTTTTTAATGCAGAAAAACTTATTTCGGCAGTTGCAGTTGTTGATGGAAACTTTAATATTAGGTCTGCTAATTTGTACACCTCACTAAACAATTTATTCCAATTTATTCAACTTTATGTAACAAGTAATATCGCTTACTGATTTGTTTTTGTATTCATCAAGGGAATAAAACACCTTTAGTTCATTTTTAGTAGCTGTATCAAAGTTTGAAGCATAGAGTTCTTTAAGTTCTGACAGTAGATGTTCAGGGAAGCTTTCCCAAAAATTTTCAAAACAGTTCGAATCCAACAAAGCCACGAATTTAAGATATAATATCTCTGATTTTAATTCATTGGCACATCACACAAACTGAAACAACTCTTGCGAAACACGTAAACACTGAGGTAGTCGAAGTCTTCTTTTTCAGAGCAAACCGTTGCCCAAAGCAATGGCCCATTCCCCTCCACCCGCTCATTCATGTTGTCATGGAAACACTAGCAGGTGATCATATCGAAAGTCTTCGAATCAGAACAGCGAAGACCCTGGAAGAGTTGCATGCGTTATGTCGTTGGTCTTCCCTTGCCTGACTGATTCTCTTAGGCAAAAGAAGTAAATCTACGCGTGTTTTTTTTCGCAGCGAAAGCATCAACATATCTTAATACCGTTGATAATTGACTTTTATTTGGGCATACTTCATTGACTTTTATTTGTGCATTCTATGGGCTTCGCAGCTAGCCTCGAATATACGCCGCTGGTTCGAATTCTTTTGATAACATGGTGTATATTGTATTCCCTTTTCACTGCTTCTAAAACTCTAGCTGGAAAAAAATTCCTTTTTCCGCTGGATTCCTTTACCAAGAAAACCATTTTGCACACACTTTATACTTCAAATAGTGCAGAGGTTTTCCCCGAGGGGGGCGTAAATACAAAGTCCGTTTCGCTGTTATATTTGCTCTGAAAGTCCAATTTGAAAACTTCTGTTTACGCTATACAGCTCTCACTATAGGAAATATTTTACGTAAGCTTTCCTTATTCTGTTTTCATTCTATCCTGGACCCCAACTTTGAAAAATATTTTTGGGATATCAAAACGGAAAAGTAATGTTCGAAAAACATTTTCATACTGAATTGAGAGACGGTATTATTCGAAAGAGGCAATCACTAAAAATCAAATTCGAAGTAATTCTCTCTCACAGTTTTAGATCAATATGCAAAATAAGGGCAGAAACTTAAAAGGGAAAGTGATAGTCAGACATTTTTGCGTTAAATTTGTCCAGTCAGAGTTGTCCTCTACTATAAGTTTATGGTACGACAGACAAACTGGATAACGGAAACTATATTAAGTGCCCTGATAATACACACAAACTGTGCCAGAAACACGATTAGTGAATACTTTACAAAAACTTTTCTGACGTGTTTCCTGTAGTGAAATACATGTCATACACATATGACAAAGGGCAAATGCATCAACACTGAAACTAATTTCTACATCACTGCTAGGTTTTCCCCGAGGGGGCGTATGCATTTCTCAGAAGCCTCCGATTGTATGCCTTACTGTGGGCATGCTGTTGAATGAACTTTAGTCTGGTCCGTTGAGTTTTACGAAATTACGTGGAGATTTTCTGTCTAGGCACGCCGTTTTATAGCTGAGGCATCATTTTAAATCCTCGAGTATTAGTACATCATAATGCACTCTAATTTTATCTTTGACATCTCAAGCCTCGTTTAGAGATAAATTTGGTATTGTCTTTTACAAACACACCAGTAATTCTGACCCACATTCTTTCATAAATTCATTGTTTCCTCTTCGGTTTTTTGTTTCTCAGGAAACTTCTGCTGTAATAATGGCATTTCAAAAAGAAAATAAAGTCATTAAATCTTCGGAATCGGTACCAGATATATTTTAAAACTATCAAAAGCACATAACATTCGAGTGCCAGGATGCACTTCTCTTCTTCTGAAACTCTTCGGGTAAAAGTACCGTCGCACAAATAGTAATGTAGTCAAATCATGCTGTCATTCAAAGAACCTAGTGTGTAATTGAAAATAGTTGCCTGGAATTCAGCCAAATGTCGGCCGTTTTCGCCTTGCCTCTCCTCTCAATTAGATCTGGAAGTTTTTTCCATGTCCCTAATAACCTAACAGGAGCAAAAATATCTTTTGTATCTGGCATTTCAATTACTCTAAAATTCTTCCATGGTGTTTCGGATAAAATTCTTTATTAACACCTTTTTTCTAGGGCTTAAGTCGCAGGTCTAATTTTAATTCGTATTCCTACAAAATAATTCAGTTGTGGAAAGTGTGTGTGTTTGTCGGAATTATAGATGGTTTAACGGCTCCACAAGCGTTTCATTCTAGTAAAAAAAAATGAATCTTGGTACACGATTAAACAGCTTTCGAAGTTAGAGAAACGCTAGTTAAATAAAAAAATAAACACAAAGAAATCCTATTATTCAATGAAATTTTAAGCCTGAAATTGGTCCAATACTAGAAACTCACTCAAGGGACCTCAGAATTCCTCACATCTTCCTTTTGACTGACTGAATCTCAGTTCTCGCACTGTATAAGATGTGCTGGTACTTTAACATTCTAATGCAGAAAATATAAGCACGCAGTGGCGCGTACAGTGCCAGCTTCTTCATAGGTTTGAGAGCGATCATCTTCAACACACTGAGAGGGGGAACGAGAGATGCGGACGAACTGCAGGCGTCGTTGCCGAAGGACCTGGGTTAACATGGGCGACTTGACGCAGCATCGACTCCGGAGACCCATGCATACCAGGATTCGCTCTACTGTTATCGGGAACACGGTCGTGGGTGCCCGGGGTTCATTTGCGTGGTCAATTGCTGCAATGTTGCGCGTCGATTGCCCTTTTCCAGTCGACGGGTGCAACGTTCTCCTCTGGGGTTGATGGCTTTTCGGGCTCCACAGTTATGACGTCGGGAGGCACTCGGTGTGCCAGTGGTCCATTCTTGGTACACCTTTACTGCAGCACCTCGCGAACAGCTCACGAGATCTGCTGTTTTTCTGAGATGCTTCCACCCTTGGCGTAGTAGGCGATGATAATTCCTTTTTTAACGTCCGTCGAATCACTACCTCTGTCCATTGTACTGACGTAACGCACTATGGCTCATCGGTCCTGACCGGCCGTTTATATCTCTGTGTGGATGACCTTGTCACGTTCAATCTGTGACGCACTTGGGCAGGTACACTGTGATTCTGGGGGTGGTCATATTATTCTGATATGACTGTATATGCACTATATTGACAAAATCACCGAACATCCCTTCAAAAGCTAATGAACGGATCCGCTGCGTTGTTAAGATGTGCGGTACACCTGCAAACAGTATAAAAACAAGCCTGCAGCTGACCGCGATCATATCGCACTGTGAGGTTGAGTGAAAATGTCGCGGCGGGAGAGAACTGACTTTGAGAAAGGGAATATTGTTGGGTGTTATATTAGTGGGTTGTCCATAAGAGAAACCGAAAGGCATTTAAACATACCCAAGTCAACTGTTTTGGATGTAATGAATAAGTGGTAGACACATGGCGTGCCTGAAGCAGCAAAACGTACCGGCAGACCAAAGAAAATCACGATAGAGGACGTCGAAGCCTCAGGAGAATCGTTACAGCTAATCGACGAAGTACTGCACAAGACCTCAGGGTACAGGGGAGTAAAAATGCTGGAACCTCAGTATGTACACGTACCATTCGCAGAGAACTTCATTACATGGGTTACCGTGGTCGAGCGGCTGCTCATAAGCCTTTTATCTCCTCTCGGAATGCTATTCGTCGTTTAGCATAGTGTAAAGAACATTTGTCGTGGACCGTAGATCAATGGAAACGGGTCCTATGAACTGATGAATCCAGATACACGATCCATCAGTCTGATGGCCGTGTGTGTAAGGCGGCAGTCGGGAGAACGCTATTTACCACAGTGTACTGTTCCTACGGTCAAGTTTGGAGCTGGCAGTATACTCATGTGAGGGTGTTTTTCGTGGTATGGTCCCGGCCCATTGGTTATCGTGGACAACCTATTAACCAGAACGTCTACCTCGATATTCTGAACAATTATTCCCTACCAATTCTGTTGCAATACTATGGAACCGAGCCATAAAGCAAGACAGTTACGGCGTGGTTTGACGGTAATTCAGTATCGTGTGTGGACTGGCCAGCACATAGCCCTGATCTTAATCCCATAGAGCACTTATGGGATGAATGAGAGCGCTGCATAAGAAGTTTGGAACCAAGGTCTACTACTTAGCAACAGTTAGCGGCAACATTATGTACTGAAAGGAAGCACATCCCTATCACTGTGTTCCAAAACTTTGTCGAAATCCTGTCTCGAAGGGTCAGCGCATGCATTAAGGCCAAAGGTAGACCGACACCATACTAATGTATGTCAATAAATGCTATGTTGGGTTTCTCTTCTAGGTGTCCGGTGACTTTTGTCAGCATAGTGTATGTACGTTGAAACTTAACGCAAACGTTTATTAATTAAATAAAGAAATCTTATATCGAATTATTTGAAATGAATAATTATACACAACCACAAGAAAACTATATGAAATATTAAGTAATTAGTCAAAATATTCACTATACATGAATACCATTTTAGATATTTCATAAACTGTTCAACAAACGAAACATGTAGAGTTAGTATTGTAAACACAAATTATTTATGGCGCCATGAATCACCACGGTGAATGGTATGGAGCGAGGGAAAAAGGCATTATTAAAAAAAACCTGACAAGCCCGTGATCCCCAATTTAATAAGTGACAGGCCACAGAGAACGAAACAGGAATTATGTAGTATAACGCAGTTTAGTCATGGGAACTAGCATAATAAGAATACTATAAACTATAAACAGCATGCAACAATATATGAACAAGTACCAAACAAACCGTCAAATACATAATGTGAAGTTATTTAAGTATTACAATATTTTGACATGCCAAAACGCCAAAAGGCAAACTAATGAAAACGGTTAAGCATAATATATGGTACGTACACTGGCGCGTAACACAATATATGAGAACTGTCCGAAAACTTACATCTCGAAGCTACATATGAAATATTTTTCATACATGTAACAGTAGGTGGAAACTGCAAACAGAAAGGAACTGGATATAACCCGCACTCCACCAACTGTGCCCCACGAACCATGCCGATATGAGAATCGATATGACTAATCGATATGAGCCAATAATGTGAGAATCGATATGAACCAATAATATGAGAATCGATATGAGCTAATATTAACAGCATATCACCATGCCAACAATACATTACATTGAAAAAACACTAAACAATAAGTTACGCCTAGAGTGGTATGACCAAAATACAGTAAATCTATAATCAAATTATAATACCTTATTATACATGTATATGCCTATAGTCATAGAACCATTATGTATAACCGTGAGAACCATGCAGGCTAATGAATTGAAAAGATCTGAATTACTGATGAAATGTAAGTCAAAAGATGGTAAGTGGATTAAGGTCGAAGAGTCAGGAATCATAATCCATGAGGCCCACAACATGGGTAGCACGACATTTAATAGGCAGTAGTGAATTAGAACCAAAAACCAGATTAAAAGGTGCAGACCACAATATAAGAAGTAATCATGTAGTCATTGAAGTAGTAAATAATATTTTCCTGAATGCCCTGTATGTAGTTAACAACACCTCTAATGTCCAAAGGCAATTCGTTCCATTTTCGAGGACCACCTGCATTAATACCATAGAATGCTATGTTCGAGCGAACCCTGTGGACCAAAAGTTCAGACTGCCCCTAGTGTCATGATAATGTGAAAAATGCAACAACTCGATGACGCCCAAGTATCTACACGGGTGTGCAAAAATTAAGGACGAAGAGGGGAAATTAGCATAACAGCGGAACGAGCAGGCAGAACGGACCGAAAGACCCCTCAGGAGATAGACTATGGTCCGGTACGGTAGGGCATGCGCATATATGCAGCATGACGTAGGGGGGTCGGAAGGGTATAAAATAAAGCACACGGGCGGTGTACGCTCAGCAATTCAGTGAAAGCTGTTGCACGGTGTACATCGTTTTAAACGACGTCGAGCTGCTGCCACCGTGTGATACGGCCAACAGGCAATCCAGTAGACGACATCGGGATGACTTTATCAGAGATCACGGCATTGGGAAGTTGGAAAAAGGTCGGTCAAAGTGTGACTCGTGTGGCCGAGGAGTTCGGGATCGCTCACAGCATCGTTTCACGAGCTTAAAGAGCATTTCAAACGACAGAAACAGCTGTCCGAGAGTTTCGCTGTGGTCGTCCATGAGCAACCACGGCAGAGGATGACCGGTATATTGTCCTACAGGCGAGAAGAGACAGACGGCAGACATCGGGAAAAATCGCAAGGCACATGCAACAGACAACTGGACGTCCGTTTTTGCATTTTACCGTGGCCAAGAGTCTGCACAAAGGTGGCCTATTTGCACGGCGACCAGTACGGTGTATGCCATTAACGCCTACTCATCGGAGACGGCGGTTTCTGTGGTGCCAGGAACACAAGAACTGGACACATCAGCAATGGGGTCGAGTTCTCTTTACGGATGAGAGCCGATTTAGTCTGACGAGCGATTCTGGACGTATACACATCTGGAGAGAGCAGGGAACACGCAATCACACCTCCAACATAATCGAAAGAGACCGGTTTGGAGGTGGCGGAGTTCTTGTTTGGGGCGGTATCATGCTTGGTAGCTGTACTCACCTCCACATCTTCCAAGGAGGTTCAGTCACTGGCGCCCGCTATTGTACAGAGGTTATCCTGCGTCACGTGCGTCTGTTTAGAGGTGCTGTGGGTCCTGAGTTCCTCTTCATGGACGAAAACGCTACACCTCATCGTACAGTGGCTGTCGCAGAGCTGTTGGAGAGTGAAGTATTCAAAGTATGGATTGGCCCGCAAGGTCCCTGGACCTAAATCCAATCGAACACGTGTGGAACCTTCTCGGGAGACGCTTGGCAGCACGTCGCCAGCCACCAGCAACGATTCCGCAGCTGCGATTGGCGCTACAAGAGGAATGTGCCGCCATGCCTCAACAGCTCCTTGACAACCTCGTCCTCAGCATGGACAGACGTTGTAAATACTGCAACGCAGTCAGGGGTGATCATATCCCCTACTAAAGACTGGATTTTTCTTGGCAGCCGCCTGTCACATGGACGTTTCTGCCATCTGTCCAGTTGTGCTCGAAGCTACCTTTTCAATAAAGTGCGTTTGTAACCTTTGGATTCCTTTCTTGGACGGTTTTGTTCACTTGTCCCATATTCTTACATCTTGAGGATCTTATGGTATGAATTGAGTCGATGTGGAGCACTTCTGCACGACGTTACATTCGAAAAACCGGCCGTCTCATCCTTAATTTTTGCACGCCAGTGTATTAGAATGAATTCTATTATGCATGAATAGTAATAAACGAAAAGTGTATAATTTATTAAATGGCAAAATGTGGTATAAACTATAAACCCGGCTAGAACTAGTGTCATTACCCAGTAAACGAATGTATTTTTTTTGTAATACAAATAGGCGAGAGTCATTACCCAACGTAGTCGGACCCCAGGCCAATAAACAGTGAGAGAGAAGAGAATAGATGAAAGAATAATATAAAACGATCTTAATTCGAATGAATCGTCAACATTCCCGATATCCTGTGAATGACACCTGTACGCATTCTAAGTTGAACTGCTAGATGATTAATGTGAGTATCCCAACGTAGGGACTCATGCAAGAAAACTCCTAGAAATTTAATTGAAGGCTTACAAATGACAGGAACATCATTCAAAAAAGTCCATTCAGAGCCGATAACTGTGTACCACGACGAGAAAAAAGAACTGCATTAGTTTTGTCTGGGTTTATAGTTAAAACATTACAGCAGAACCAACGAAAAAATTCATGAAGATCTCGATTAACTGTGGGTGTCATTTCAAGCAATGAGCCCCCAGAAAAAACTGGTATCGTCTGCGAACAATACACGAGGAGATTGCAAATTTACGTTAAAGATATAGTTAATATAAATAAGGAAAAGAACGGGTCCCAGAACCGAGCCCTGCGGAACACCAGAGCAAATTTTACGTACAGACTAGCGGATTCCGCGTACCTGCACGTACAGTGTCCTTTGTGACAGATAGTTTTTAAAACATAGATACGGAACTCCCCTGATCCCAATATGATATAATTTAAAACGAAGAATATCATGCTGAACACCGTCAAAAGCTCTTGATAATTCGCAGAAAATACCCAAGACACATCTTCCCGAATCTATATTAGTCTGTATATAATTGGAAACATCCAAGACCGCCGTTTCCTTTGAAAATCCATGACGAAACCATGTTGCCCTGAATGTAGAATTTTATGTTTATCCAAAACTAATTTTTCTAGAATTTTTGAAAAAGGTAGAAATATTAGTAATCGGACGATAATTTTTAACATTGTGTCTAGGATCCTTTTTATAGAAAACAGATACCCTACCAATAGTAAATGAAGGAGGAATCTCTCCAGTTAGTAAAATGCGATTAAAGATATGTTCCAGTGGAACAAGCAAGAACTGAGCAGCAGACTTAATTACTCTTGGATCAACATCATCCGGGCCGGCACTCTTATTGGAATCTAGTTTATTGATAGTAGTCAATATGCCGATCAAAACCGGATAAAAAAAAAGTTGTGGAAGGGCTCCGGCGGGACAGAAAGTCTGTAAAATCCCCAGACATCTGCGGAATATTTCTTTTTAGTTTATCGGGTAATTCAACAAAAAAGAGTTAACTATCTCCGAGATATCATCTGTATTGGTAGCCCGAAGTCCCCCATGTTGAAGTTGTGTCGGTGATTCATCATCACCTGAGCCATTAATAAGTTCACCGTTTGACTTCCATATTTTATCCCATCCGTAGTGCCAGCAAACCGGTGTAAGTAATAATCTTTCTTAGCCCTTTTCAGTTTGGTGTTGAACCAGTTTCAATATCTGCGGAACTGCAAGAGGTCAGAAGCAATCCTAGACTGCAAAACTTTTTTAAATAATTTGTTCTTCTTATTAAGACACCTCAAGTAACCACGAGTGAACCATGGCTTACGGCACCTCGATTATCTTGTTAAAGTCTTAAGTGGAAATATACGATTATAAGGACCCCAAAATAATCCCCAAAAAGCGTCAAGGATCATCGTGACAAAGCACAGAAGACCAGTACATGGCCGCAAGGGTCTCGCCAAATGAAATCAAACTCCGACTGTCATATGTACGAATACGTATAGAGCTATTATTAGGCAATTGAATATGCGACTTAACTCTAGTCAGACAAAAGATAGGTAGGTGATCACTTACACTATATGATAACGCACACGTATAACAGTCGTAATCATTTGTTATACAAAGATCAAGTATGGTTGAGGTGGTAGTAGCAGTTCTCGCCGGGATAGTAACAGCACTGATGAATCCTAAGGAGGTAATTACACTGAAGAGCAATTGAATTAGAGATACCTGTCTAGTAACGAGTATCACCACCTTTCGTCCTGATGACGGCGGCGATTCGTCTCGGCATGGACTCGACTAGACACCGGAAGCGTTGGGAAGCCATACGGATCCACGACCCCTGAACAAGTTCCCACAGTTCACGAAGATTTGATGGAGGGAGGTCAGAGCCTCGGACATCTCTCTCGATGGCATCCCATATGTGCTCAATGGGATTGAGGTCAGGTGACCCAGCTGGCCAAGGAAACGAGGACACGTCGGTGGAGTGTTCATCCAACCATTCGGATACAATTCGGGAGCGATGGCACGGTGCATTGTCTTGTTGCAAGATGAGGTCCCCAGTGGGATGTTGAAGACACACAAACGGGAGCAAATGGTCGTCCAGGATATTCTGGTAACGTTGACCTGTGAGGGACGATGCCACACGTACCAGGGGTCCCATTTCAGTCCACGTAAACAGTCCCCACCCCCACCAGCTTGAAGAGTACCCTGCTGGCAAGAAGGATCCATCGCTTCATGTGTTTTGCGCCGTACTCGTATCCTGCCATCCGCATGTACCAACGTGAATCTCGACTCATCAGTCCAGGCAACATTTTTCCACATGTCTAAAGTCCAGTGGCGATGTTCCCGCGCCCATGCTAATCTTTGCACCCTGTGATGTGTGGTCAGGAGCGGTACTCTCGTGGGACGATGGCTTCTGTACCCCATAGCGAGGAGATGGTTCTGGATGGTGTGGCTGCTTACACGTTTTTGTGCACCAACGTTAAATTGCCGAGTGATTTCTTGCACTGTGGCCAGTCTATCCGCTGTTACAATGAGAGCTAGCCGACGATGAACCTGATCATCCACACGCTGTTGTCCAACGCAGTTGGCCCTTGCAGGGATGGTTTTACCGGATTCGATGTACTCACGGTGCACCCGTGACACAGTGGCTCGTGAAAATCCCAGTGCTTGCACGACTTCCGAGATGGCATGACCAATTCGTCGGGCCCCGACAATTTGCCCACGATCAAATGAGCTTAGATCCTTCGTCTTACCCATACTGCGTCCGACTCTTACTGATTCCCGTCGCATCACTCCTTATATTGTCGGTTCGCTACATACGCCATGTCGTTTCCGTTTACAGGGTCGCCCACAGCGCCACATTTGCATAACGCCAGCTGTCTCTAATTCAATTGCTCTTCAGTGTAGATCATCAAATGGGAATGAGATGTTATTTGTTGGAGTCATGTCAATGTTAAAATCACCCAAGCAGTATAGCATTTTCCCTCACCTGTGAACTTCATAAAAGTAATTGGAAAAGAAATAAAAAAAACAGATTGAATTCCACCTGGTAGCACTAATAATAGTGCTATCTGTCTCCAGGGTGACAATTTCGTAGTTATCATCAATAACCGAAAAACGCTGGCACTGTGTAATTGCAATATGACGTTTTACAAAAATTGCGACCCCTCCACCCGTTGCCCGCGTTCGAGAAGCAGAAATAATCTGAAAACCCGGCACATTGCACATGCGCGGAATCCCCACATCAAACCATGTCTCTGAGACACAGACAATGTCAACGAGAAAGTCAAGAGACTCCAAAAATTCCAAAAACAAATCAAATTTACTGTATAAACTACGTGCATTTATGTGTAATAGTCTTAATCAAAAGTTCTGTGAGAGCAATAATTCCTGAAAATCATTAATAGTAAGAAAATCTGGGTTACGGTATATAACAAATAACAATAATATCCATCATAATTAAAAGCATGAGAAAAAAATAAAGGTGAATATTAGAAGCGACTCAAATCCAAGTCATTTTTACTCCCAATCATAATCATGCCCTTGCCCTCATCTTTGCGGCAAAATATACGTCCATTTCTGTACCAACAGAATAAAATGTTATTTTCTCTAGAAAACTTTCTGAAAGTCCAAAACAGGTCCCGATTAAAAGCAGTCAAGTTTTCATTAACATATACCCTGGTCTCTTCCTGGCTGTTAGGATCAACGTCAGTCAATTTCAGAGTCTTTCGACCCTTCTGTAAAAAAATGGCTCTTACCTTTCTCGTTTTGAACTGTACAATGATGGGTTGAACACGCTGTTCCCCTTGAACACGCATCCTGTGCACAACTTCAATGTCATCTTTCAACAAGTCTCCATAATCCAACTTACCAGCGATTCTGAGGACCATGTCCGCAAGATCATCACTTGTTTCACTACTCCCGCCAGGGATGCCATGTATTTCCAGGTTTTTATTTCTTATATATTGATCAAGATTATTCAGGCTCTTTGTGACAATCTTGGAATTTAAGTATCTCGATCAGAAATTCTCTGTTTAAGCATAACTACTTCTCTACAGGAGTCCTCAAACATGTTGTTAGATTTATTCAAAGCCACTAGAATCTCATCGTATTTTTGTGAAAAGAATTACACAGATTTCCTTAGATCAGATATCTCCGTCTTCAAATCACTGATCACATCCAGTTTAATATTCACTGTATCAAGAAGCTCCCGAGAAACGCAATGTCCAGAACACTTAGTAATCGCTAAAGTAACAGAATGATTATTCTTATTTGTAGCAGAAGTTCCTCCATGCGAGACATCAGAACTCTGTGTGAGGTAACGTCGACAACTGTCACACTGCCACTTCAATTGCCGTTCTCTTGACATTTTACGATAGCCTGTCTTCGTGAGTGAAGAGCATGTGAAGCGAAATGTACCCCGCATCTGCTATAGCACTGGACACCATCATCCGCATGAATTCCAGAAGAACACACTGAGCATATTTTTGGAGACATATCTAATTCACGTAATCACTGTGGTTCAAATAGTCAGGTGAAGGTCACATATGAACAACAGGAACTGAAGAACAACTCGTAACGCAGACGACACCGAGGAAATGAATTCACAAACTTTCCTCTTAAGCGATCCGCCGAATTAACGATATTCCAAGGCGATCTATTATCAACATCGTAATCAGAACCCAGCTGCCATGAGCTGCTGTGAACCACCAGATTTTTTCGACAGACACCACGTACTTAATCTTTGCGTAAACCAGTCAATATTCTGCAGGAATCTAAATCCACCATTCGCTCACTCGTAGTAACAAATTCAGACCAAAAAACGAAGTTGATTTCATGCCATTATATTCTGAATCAGGAGCTGCTTCCACGCTAATATCAACATCGTGACTCGACTGGACTACTAAACTGTAATTTTATGAAGTGCAGTGAAAAGAGCTTGTCCACGCCATCTTGTGAGAATATGTTGAACGTCATTTTTTAAGCATTTCATCACCATAGCTAGACGTTAGTATGTAATTCAAAACTGTAACGTCAGAAGTGAATGAATTAACGTTAGTTGTAGCTCACTTTCCTTGACGAAAATGCTAATTAAATTATAAAAATACGGCTATAATCAGAACGCCTTCAAGTAGTTCCCGATTTGCCGCGTGTCGTTCCGCTTTGTTTACATACAACCTGATAACACCCAACGTGAAAGAAAGTCGTTCACGATAATTTTTTTTTTTTTATTGGAGGTTTAACGACCACCGTGAGCAACTCAATGGGCTATAAGTAGTCGCCCGTCCCTAATTTAGGGTCACTGGTTCCAGGGAAGGGAGAGAGCCAGTGCCGTAAGACAAACACAACATCCATGCCTCACCGTGATACGAACCCAGACCCCGTTCGGACGAATGATCAGAGGCCATCGCTTAGACCACTGCGCCACTGCGGCTTCACGATAATGTACGACTTTTTTTTTTACTATTCTCATCGAAATTAATCTTATTGTAATGGAAATAACCATAGGTATTTATTTCATTATGTAAAATAATAATACATTTATTTTCATATCACAAATCTATGCGTCATGATTCTCGCCTCGTGCCCTTCTGAACGTACTTTCCTTTTGGGAAGAAGGCCATTACTTCAGCCTACTTGAAGTGGTTCCACCTAAAATCTCTACTGCAGCCCCAGTGGCTCAGTGTTCTAAGCGATGCCCCCTGACAATTCGTCCTAGATGGGTCCGTGTTCGAATCCCGCGGTGAGACATGGATGTTGTGTTTGTCTTACGGCACTGGCTCTCTCCTTTCCTGGAACCAGTGGCCCTAAACTAGGGACGGGTGACTGCTTATAACCCATCGAGTTGCTCACGGTGGTCGTTAAACCTCAACCAAAAAAAAAAAAAAAAAAAAAAAAGCCTCTGCCTTATGTTTCCAATGGTAAAACTTCTTTACATATTTTCTTCGCAATTAATGTATTCCCAAGGATGAAAATTTGCACATCGATAAAATTAACTTTAAGTTACAACATGGGATGCTTAATACTTGCTAAAACATAACCATAATTAAACAATCCAACATTTGTTTGTTTACTGACGTCATCAATGTACAGGTCGCGCCATCTATTAACAGGTCTGAACATTACGCAACGAAAAATGATTGATTTTTAATATAATTATGGTTATTTTTTAGCAAGTATTAAGCATCCCATGCTGTAACTTAAAGTTAGTTTTATCGATGTGCAAATTTTTATCCTTGGGAATACATTAATTGCGAAGAAAATATATAAAGAAATTTTACCATTGGAAACATAAGGCAGAGCTTTTTTTTTTTTTTTTTTTGATTGTATGTTTAAGGACCACCGTGAGCAACTCAATGGGCTATAAGCAATCACCCGTCTCTAATTTAGGGCCACTGGTTCCAGGGAAGGGAGAGAGCCAGTGCCGTAAGACAAACACAGCATCCATGTCTCACGGGATTCGAACCTGGACCTCTTTCTTTTTTTTTTTTTTTTTTTTTTTTTTATTGGAGGTTTAACGACCACCGTGAGCAACTCAATGGGCTATAAGCAGTCGCCCGTCCCTAATTTAGGGTCACTGGTTCCAGGGAAGGGAGAGAGCCAGTGCCGTAAGACAAACACAACATCCATGCCTGACCGGGATTCGAACCCGGACCCCTTACAGACGAATGATCAGAGGCCAGCGCCTTAGACCACTGCGCCACCGGGGCGGCGGACCTCTTTCGTACGAATGATCAGAAGCCATCGCTTAGACCATTGCGCCACGGGGGCGGCGGAGAGATTTTAGGTGGAACCACCTTAATAGCTGTCTCCAAATCTCAGGCTGCCTCCCGCAGCAATAGCGACCAATTCCACATCAGCAAAATTTATAAAATCTGAATAAATACTATCAAAAAATGAGCGCCGCCCCGGTGGCGCAGTGGTCTAAGCGATGGCCTCTGATCATTCGTCCGAACGGGGTCCGGGTTCGAATCCCGGTGAGGCATGGATGTTGTGTTTGTCTTACGGCACTGGCTCTCTCCCTTCCCTGGAACCAGTGACCCTAAATTAGGGACGGGCGACTGCTTATAGCCCATTAAGTTGCTCACGGTGGTCGTTAAACCTAAAAAAAAAAAAAAAAAAAAAAAAAAAAAAAATGAGCCGCTAGTCTTAGCCACTTTGACTTCCAGAACAAAAGTTCGAAAGACTACGCTTAAAGAATACTCTAGCTCCGGATAAAAAAAATAATAAACGTAGTACTGTTATTCGATATATTTCCTTCACAAAATGTATTTACAAATAAAAATAGTCATTAAGGCGTCTATTATAACGATATTCTAAGAAAGAAACGCGTAAAATTTATAGTAAACTACTTTTCTTCACGTCGTGTGTGATCAGGTTGTTTGTAAACAAAGCGGAACGATACACAAGAAATCGGAAACCATGTTTTTCTCATAAATTCGAAAAACTCAAAAAATTGAAAATCTAAGCCTGAGGTGCACATCCTCGGTATGTAAGTTACCTTCGTGCAAAATTTCAGGTTTCTAGGTTGAGTAGTTTTTTTCTATCGCGAAGGACACACACACACACACACTTCGTTTTATTATTATAGATATAGATCACACTTCAAAATACTCAAACGACTGGTAAAATTACCTCCCCCTCCCAGAAGAAAAAAACAATACGTTTTAGAAGAGAAAATTGATGAAAGCGCAACCGCGAGCAGTCTTTTTGACACTACTGAGAGCAGCACACGAGCAAATGAACCAGAAAATCCCTATAACGAAACAAAATGAATGCAGCTATACACATAAAAAATACAGAAAGAATAAACGAACTTATCAGACCTACACAGCTTTATGTCATTTCCTGTTGGCTCTCGTCTGGATATAGAAACATAGATAGCAAACAGAAAGCGAATGCATTGTCCCTTTTCAGAAGCGGACTGTCCTTATCAGACTTCCAATTATCATTTCAAGAAAATTGCACTTATTAATTTTCAAAGCGTTTGACTCAAATTATTGTTTTTGCTTTAATTGGTCACTATAAAGCAATGTCCCAATACTGATGAGCACAAGCGACAAGAGAACCGAGAGTCAATTTTAGTAATTTTTTCGTTATCCTGAAATGAGGCAAATCTTATGTAAGGATTATTTTCTACTTTGTCGGTCAACTTTTAATAAGAACAAAGATTTGAGACCATCCATTCAAATCAAATAATCAAATCCGTTTTCTTTGTGTGCGTTTGGCTTAAAGTTATAACATTTCTGAAAGAGACATGTAGTGGTTTTACGGAACAGGATTTGGGCCGTGTGTAGTGATATGGAATGCATTCGGGGGGGGGGGGAGTTAACTCTTTTAAGCGGTAGATGCACTTAAACACTAAAAGGGACATAAAGTTTTCCGCTCTCCCCGAACAGAAATGTTCACATAGTGGCCAGGTTTTACGAGAGCTACAGGAAAACAATTCCTCCCCTCCTCCTATCTCAGCAGTACGGACTATAAACCAGTCACAGTTGATAAGTGCTCCTTTCTAGTTGTTTATTCTCTTGGACCGCGGATCGCCTTGTAGTCAACGTTCGTGACTGCCACGGGGGAACCTGAGGTTCGATTCCGGGCAAGTATGAACGCTCGAAGCACTAAATATCCGTCATGCGTCGGATGGGCACGTTAAGCCGTCGGACCCCGGGTACTGGCTCCCCAGTAATAAATAAGGGCGTCTTTCTACCTTGTTTTCGTGTGACTTTCTTATCGAGCACTCTAGCCCCAAATCTCCTAGCTTCCTATTTCTAAGGGTTGTGTAAGACCTGGGGTCAGACACTCCCTTCCTAAAATCCTCTACATATGATCTGATCTGATCGTTTATTCTCTGCCCCATGACACAAGGCATGATGGAGAAGGGCTAATCCCCTTGATACGGACATTGTGCCACTGGGCAGAAACGAGTAGTTCAAACACAATCTCTATTTCGCCATTCTTAGGTTCTACGCTATTGTTAGCGCCCTTTAAGAATGCAATCACTACGAAAGGATTAGAGTCAATCAGTGGCGTATCTTGGGTCCGAGACCTGAGCTATCTCACCCCCACCCCGCAGTACTGTTTTTTTTTTTTAATTGCGAAGTTTAATTTTTAATTGTCAAGTAATAGAAGTAACTTTTTTCTAAATTTTAGGTACATACTATTGCTAACATGATACCAAATAATTATGAGGATTAGGATTTGAACACTTATTTGTACATGAACTCCATTCTTCTTTTAACTACTTTTTTGTACATGAACATCATTCTTCTTTCCTTTTGTGTGAACTTGAGTGTTACGTCTGCATAAAATGTTTCTTCCGAGTACTTTTTCATATTTAAAAACAATGTTTTTCTCTACTGACAAACCAGCCAAGTTGCTCGAATGTACATGTCCTTGTGTGGCTCTAAGATATATCTTGATTCTTTTTAATGCAGAAAAACTTATTTCGGCAGTTGCAGTTGTTGATGGAAACTTTAATATTAGGTCTGCTAATTTGTACACCTCACTAAACAATTTATTCCAATTTATTCAACTTTATGTAACAAGTAATATCGCTTACTGATTTGTTTTTGTATTCATCAAGGGAATAAAACACCTTTAGTTCATTTTTAGTAGCTGTATCAAAATTTGAAGCATAGAGTTCTTTAAGTTCTGACAGTAGATGTTCAGGGAAGCTTTCCCAAAAATTTTCAAAACAGTTCGAATCCAACAAAGCCACGAATTTAAGATATAATATCCCTGATTTTAATTCATTGGCACATCACACAAACTGAAACAACTCTTGCGAAACACGTAAACACTGAGGTAGTCGAAATCTTCTCTTTTCAGAGCAAACCGTTGCCCAAAGCAATGGCCCATTCCCCTCCACCCGCTCATTCATGTTGTCATGGAAACGCTAGCAAGCGATCGTATGGAAGGTCTTCGAATCAGAACAACGAAGACTGTGGAAGAGCTGGTTGCGTTACGCCGTTGATCTTCTCTCTCCAGACTGAGTCAAAGGAGCGCACGCTGTTTTTTCGCAGCGAAAGCATCGATATATATTAATACCGTTGATAATTGACTGTTATTTAATTGACTTTTATTTGTGTATTCCTTGGGCTTCGTAGCTAGCTTCGAATATACGCCACTGGTCTCAATCATCTCCCTAAATGACCACTTTGAATAACAAAGCTAATGGGGAAAGCAATACTTTTTGTTGCGCACGTTCACTCGTTCCAGCCGCGTTCTGCCCACTTCTGAAACAGGGAATATAATCGTTCAAACTTGTTTTGTTTACCCCGAGTTAAGGGTTAGGGACAACCTTCAGCAACTTATACTACGTAGCATCACGTAGTACTACGTAACATGACGTAGTACTATGTAGCATAACGTAGATGACGTACAACTGCGGTAACGTATGAATCAAATCGGCAAGTTCTAATCATAAGCCTTGCCGGCGTAGTTCAGTTCGGAGAATATCTGGCTTTGAAGTAGGAAAACGTGGTTTCCAATCCCACCACCGGCGAAAGGGATTTACACTATATTGGTGGCAGAACGTAAATTGAATATCCTAGCACTGAGGTTCAAAAATTTGTGTCATGATTCTTCCACACATCGTACGGAATTAATAAAAATTCCATCCTCTACAGTAAGCTGGTCCTTCAAGTATTGGTTGTCGGCTGACCCAAAACCTGAGATTTCGTGCTCCTCGCCATTCTCAAGCTGGGGATAATGTAACGTACTGTGCGGTGACGTATATGTCAAATTAGAAAGTTGCCACGACAAGCCTTGTCGTCGTAGTTCAGTTGGGAGAATAACCCGCTGCGGAGTAGGAACCCAGCAAAACCACAAGTGTTGGGAAACTGCTGTCCATTGGTGGCAGCGCCATCAGCTGGCAGCCATTGATGGCCCTGCAGCATCACCGTGAATTGCGGGCCTAAAAGCAAGTGCCACTAGTGGCCCGTAGCTGGCAACCGATGCAACCCCAACACCAGGTGGAAGCGTGCGCAGTCCCGTTGCTGTCAAGCAAACGATCGTGCGTGGCAAATCAGTCCCGTTGGTAGATCTCCTGCTTCCCACGCAGAAGTCCTTGATTCGTTTCCACCCAGATCCAAATGGGCGTTTTTCAGAACCTGTTGAGAAAATTTCCCCAGACCAGTGCTGTAATGCAGAAGTTTCGTAAGGAGAAAAAAAAAGTAGTTGTAGCTTTGGGAAACTGCGGTTATCTTTTATTTTATTTTATTTTTTTATGGCTACTACTGGGAAATTGGCGGACAAGATTCGGCAAGCCATCAGTTACGTCACGTGATTGCCGGCTGCCACTGCCGGGAAACTAGCGGACCACATTAGGCTGGCCATCATTTATGGTACGTGCTTGCAGAGCCGCTGAAGGACCACTTGTGGCAGCTACTGCCTGTGATGGATAACTAATGGCCCTGTTCTGGCATATGACAACTGATGGGGGTGCCACTGTTAGCCCGCTACTGGCCCGAACTGCTAACCCATGTGGGGCTAGCCGAGACATTTTATTGGCGGTTGGGCGGCGGCAACATAGTCCTTGGCCACCGCTGGCAGTGCTGGCAGTCAGCAGTGGCCCAGTGCCTGTCCAGCAAGACTGTTTTTGCTGGGAAGACGTTTGTTCGAAATCTTCACTCGCAAAAAGAGTTTACGCTATAAACCCAACGGGCTATAAGCGGTCGCTTGTCACTAATTTGGGGCCACTGGTTCCAGGGATGGGGAAAAGCCAGGGCAACACGATAAGTGCACCATCCATACCTCACCCCGGATTCGGACACTGGTCCTTCTCGGACGAACGATTAGAAGACAGTTCTTCGAATCACTCGACTACTGCAACGGCCATAGCATCTTCAGTAATTAATCAGTATTAATTATTAATATTTCGTGCAGCTAAATATAATGAGATAAATTAAACCTGTTCTTGCATGATGGAAATGAAGTGATATTAAAACACGATACTTAAAAACACTTTAATCACCAGTATCCAATAAAACACTTCCAATTAAAAACTACATAAGACCTTTCGGGTTCCGCAGCGGATCCCATCCTCAGATGAATAAAACCGAAAGCCGAAGTAGGTTACAACTACCTTTTATGGTGGCCGCAATGTTACATAGGTGCGCAGATGCAATGCGCAATGTTACAAGCGCGTCGTTGTATTAGTATGCAGGGGTTATTTGTAACCAAACCCCGCGAATTCAAAGAATAGCACATAAGGAAAGTTCTTCGTAATTAGAGTCCTAAGATAATAAACATAATATGTTGTCTCATAATCACAATTTACAAGAGTGATGGTCTAACAAACAAAGTAATGACTACTTACTCGTTGTCCTTGTTATCCTCGAGCAACCTATTCCAGGGGAGTGGAATAAAATTCGGTAGATAATCTTTGCAGCATCTGGTGCCCAGGTTAAAGATGTACAGACTCTCTATAAATTGTATCCTGCAACCAGTTCTTGGTATCCCTAGCAATGTGGAACCTGACCAATCTGGGTAATAAACTCCTGTGTTTACTACTCGTGCCAAAGCTGTAGATTGTGCCCCCATTTTAACATTGTATAGATGCTCTCTGACACGAGTGCTCAGTGTTCTCTTTGTAGATCCTATATAACTCCTTTGATCCTGCGCAAGGTCCTCCGTTCTTAATGGAATCTGGTATATACCGTATTTATCGACCACTAGCGTAAGGTCTCTGTCATTCTTGACCATAGATGATATATTACACTGCTGGCCACCCAAAATGCAGCACCAAGAAGGAAGCATCCGATTGGCCTGAAATTCGCAGCATGCGTTGTCCGCGAGAGGACATGCAAACGATTAGCATTGCAGGGCATATGCAAATCATGTGCGCTCGGCACGCCACCGAGAAACACTATAAGAAGGGTGCACAGAAGGCGGGGTGTAAGTAGTGGAAGTGTGTTGTGCTGCTGGACCTGTGCGTGGGAAGCTTTCTGATGCCTCGTCGCAGAATACGGTATTCATTCCAGCACGTTTAGGAGTTCGACAGAGGACGAATAGTGGCTTATTGCGACAGCGGTTTATCGTACCAAGACATCGGCGCCCGTGTGGGAGGATATTCAGCCAGAGTGAGGCGAGTATGGATTCGGTGGGTGCAGGAGGGACGGAAGGACCGACGCGAGAGATTGACACAGCCGCGGCACACCACCGAACGAGAGGACCGGCATGTTGTGCGGCGGGCACTGACGGCTCGCACCGCCACATCACGAACGTTAGCGCAGGAATTAGGGTGTGTTGCGCAACAACCTGTGTCAGCACGTACCGTTCGACGTCGTCTTCAGGAGCGAGGACTTGTCGCACGGCGCCCGTTGCTCTGATTACCGTTGACGTTACACCATCGGCGAGGGCGGTGGCAGTGGGTCGTTGAACGCCGCGCCTGGACTACTGAATGGCACGGCAT
This sequence comes from Macrothele yani, assembly GCA_039090855.1. Classification (NCBI taxonomy): domain Eukaryota; kingdom Metazoa; phylum Arthropoda; class Arachnida; order Araneae; family Macrothelidae; genus Macrothele; species Macrothele yani. The sequence goes on along the minus strand of CM076996.1, from coordinate 131,250,343 downwards.
TGTCTTCTCCGACGAATCCCGCTTCTGCCTGCAACACCACGATGGTCGGATCCGCGTGTGGCTGCACCGCGGCGAGAAACTGTATGACGCCTGCATTATGCATCGCTATACCGGTCCGCCGCCTGGCGTTATGGTTTGGGGCGCAATTGGATATGACACCCACACCCCTCTGGTACGTATCGCCGGTACACTCAACAGCCACCGCACCATCTCCGACGTTTTGGAGCCCGTGGTCCTCCTTTACCTGAAGGACCTGCCAGCAGCCACGTTTCAACAGAACAACGCGCGCCCGCACGTGGCACGCATCGTGCAAAAATTCTTTACGGCCTACCAGGTGTCACTGCTGCCGTGGCCCGCCTGTTCTCCTGATATGTCGCCCATCGAACACGTCTGGTCGCTGATCGGCAACCGAGTGGCCCGGCAAGCACCACCCGCGGCTACGCCTGATAAACTGTGGCAACGTGTGGAAGCAGCCTGGACTGACATACCCCAAGCCCACATCCAAAGCCTCTTTCGTTCGATGCCACGGCGTGTAGCGTCCGTTATTGCCAGCCATGGGGGCCACACGAACTATTGATCTCTGCGTGTTCCGCAAGTCGCGCGGGCCTGTAAGCTCAATCGTTTCATCTTTCAATCTGTTGTTATGTGTCCAATAAATCTGGCTTTGCTATCTCGTGTCCTTCTTGGTGTTGCATTTTGGATGGCCAGCAGTGTAGATGGCAACGATTCTTTAAAGTCATTCAAGTCGTCTTGATCAGTTGGCCAAAAGATCAGTACATAGTCTATGTAGGTATCTCAGGTACAATAGTGGTTTCGTACGAAACTCCAGGATAACAGATTCCCTTAAATGTTGTAACACCACCTCCGCCAAGATCGGTGAGAGGGGTGAGCTCATGGGGGTTCCCTCTAGCTGCTTGTAAAAACAATTATTGAATCTGAAATATGATCGCCGATGCACTAACCGTAAATTTATTTTGATTTACCTTCAGTTAACCGAAATAAATGTTGTAAGTAGTTAAAAAAGCATTAAAACTTTTTTAAGGGTATGTAGTGGTTTTGTAGTACATTTTTAAGTAAAAACCATACTAATGTACTCTTTCTCTTCAAATACGTCTTTGGGTTCAGAATGCTTGTAAGTGTTTTACTAAAGCTATGTTTGGGCCCTTTGTCAAAGAAAAAGAAAGAAACAAAGACAAAAGGTAAATCATTGGAACAGGGTATTAAACGAAGTCATGGACATTTGCTAAAGGACGAAAATTCAATGAATGAAATACGGGATTCCACCATTGAACAATACAAATTTGGAAGATGTGAATCTATTTATTGGTGTAAATATGACATGGATGTTAAGTCAGATAATATCCGAAAATTTGAAATTTTCAAGTTTTCGGATATTATCTTACTTAATATCCATGTCATATTTACAAAAATAAACGAATTCACATCTTTCAAATTTGTATAGGACACAGTTCCTTGAAGAAAAATCAAATGTGTAAATGTGTAGGCTTTTGTGCGTTTTACACATTGAGACATTAGCAGTGATCAAGGATTTTGATTGTCCAGTGTTTTCAAAGAGCTGATACAATCTAAAAACTTCCGAAATGGCTGAGAAATCTTAACTCATTTATGCTTTCCGACCGTAGGTTGAAGAAGCGTATATGCTTCAGCTTTGTCCGTCTGTCCGTTCTCACGATAACTGGCGTAAAAATGGTTCGATTTCGATGAAATTTTAGTATGTGGTAGAGGACCATCTGGAAACGAAACCTATTAAAAATGGGAGAAATGGGGTCAAAGGGCAGGACATAGGAGCGGGAGCCATTTCATTGCCCTTATGCGTCATAACTTGCGTAAAAACAGTTCGATTTCGATGAAATTTTAGTATGTGGTAAGGAACCACCTGGGGACGAGCCTATTGAAAATGAACGAAATGGGGTCATAGGTCAGGACATAGGAGCAGGATCCATTCTATCGCCCGTATGCGTCATAACTTACGTAAAAATGATTCGATTGCGACAAAACTTTATCATGTTGTTCAGGAGATATACTGGACCAGTTCTCTTGAATGTCATTGAAATGGGGTCAAAGGTCAGGACACAGGAGCGAGATTTATTCCACAGCCATTATCTCATAACGTGACGAAAAATGTTTCTATTGCGACAAAACTTTAGTATGTTCTTCCGGAGGTATACTGAACCGGTTCTGTTGAATATCATCAAAATGGGGTCAAAGGTCAGGGCACAGGATCGAGATTTATTCCACAGCCATTATCCTCATAACTTGACTAATGATTTCTGGTATGTTGGAAAGCGCATCATAATCAATGCATTGCATGATTTTACTAACTTGTTTTAATTATAGCTAAATCTTGAATTCGTGTTTCATTTTGTAGACTGCTGCATAACTATACACGAAGTTGCGAAATTATTATAACCACCTGGTTAGTACGTTGTGGAGCCACCTTTTATTCGTAGTACTGCTTGAATTCGTTTTGGTACTGACTCTATTAAATGTCGGTTAAGTGGCTTGGGGTATATTAGCCCAAATGCGATGAATTGCACCCTGCAGGTCTTGAAGGTTTGATGGTAGCAGATCCAGCTGTCTGATGCCCCTATTGACTTCATCCACAAATGCTTCATAAGATTGAGATCCGGTGATTGAGGAGGCCTGTGATGCATGGGGAAGTCTCCTTGATGCTCGTCAAACCATTCGCGTACAATGTGAGCACAATGATATGGAGCATTGTCCTTCTGCAAGTATCCATCGCCGTTGGGGTAAACCATTAAAATAACTGGGTGGACTTGGTCGGCAACGATATTTAAATATCTTTGGGCGGTCAGATGTTGCTCCACACGAATCAAAGGTCGCAAACACTCCCACGAAAACATACCTCAGATCATAACGTTGCATCCGCCAGCTTGGGGATTAGTGACTATGCAAGATGGGTCCATGCTTTTGTGCTGTTGTTTCCATATCTCACTCTTCTATCTGCATGGTGTAGTTGAAAACGTGATTCGTCGGACCACATGACCTTTTTTCATTCATTTACTGCCCATTTTTTTGTTCCTGAGAGAACTGCAAGCGTTTCTTTTTGTTCGCTGCAGATAGCAATAGCTTACGGACAGACCGTCTGCTTCTGTAGACCATAATGTGCGGCGAGCTATACGTCGAGTGATGGCCTCTCAAACGTTGAGGCCCCTGATTCAGATTATCTGTAATCTGACTAAGCGTTGCCCATATGTTAGACTGAACAAGTCTCCCTACTCTCCGCTCAGGGTCAGCATGCAGTAGTCGTTGACGACCACATGCCTTGCGCTCAGACCCGGTTTTATGACTGGTGGTCCACCCTCTGTAAACTTTAACAAAATTTCCAAGAGCAACCGTTTTGCTAATGCTCGCACCAATGCTTCGAGCACCCACGGCCATTCCACGTCCAAAGTCCATCAGATCACGTCTTTTACCTATTATTTCTTGCGCACTGCCCTTTGTTAGTCTCTGAATACCTTCAGTGTTCCATTTTTTACGCTTTCCAACCGTAGGTTGAAGAAGCGTATACGCTCCAGCTTTATCCGCCTGTCTGTCTGTCCGTCTGTCTGTTGGCCCGATAACTCACGTAAAAATGATTCGATTTTGATAAAATTTTAGTATGTGGTAGGGGACTAGCTGGGGACAAACCCTATTGAAAATGGGCGAAATGGAGTCAAAGGTCAGGACATAGGAGCGGGATCCACTCCATTGCCCTTATGCGTCATAACTTCCGTAAAAATGGTTCGATGTCGACAAAACTTTAGTATGTTGTTCCGGAGATATACTGAACCGCTTCTGTTGAATATCATCGAAATGGGGTCCAAAGTCAGGTCACACGAGCGAGATTTATTCCAGATCCACTATCCTCATGACTTGACTAAAAATGCTTCTATTGCGATAAAGCTTTAGTATATTTTATCGCAGATATACTGAACCGGTTGTGTTGAATATCATCGAAATGGGGTCAAAGGCACATGAGCAAGATTTATTCCACAGCCATTATCCACATAACTTAAGTAATGATTTCTGGTATGTTGGAAAGCGTATCATAATCAATGCATTGCATGATTTTACTAACTTGTTACGCTTTCCAACCGTGGTTGAAGAAGCATATATGCTTCACCTTTGTTCGTCTGTCTGTCCGCACGATAACTCGTGTAAAAATGGTTCGATTTAGATGAAAGTTTAGTATGTGGTAGAGGGGCAACCTGGGGACGAACCCTATTGAAAATGGGCGAAATGGGGTCAAAGGTTAGGACATAGGAGCGGGATCCATCCCATTGCCTTAAGCTTCATAACTTGCGTAAAAATGCTTCGATTGCAACAAAACTGTAGTATTTTGTTTCGAAGGTATACTGAACCGGTTCTGTTGAATATCATCGAAATGGGGTCAAAGGACATGACACAGTAGTGATATTTATTCAACAGCCATTATCCTCATAACTTGAGTAATTATTTCTGGTATGTTGGAAAACGTTTCATAATCAATGCATTGCATGATTTTATTAACTTGTTTGTACCGATTCAGCCATCTTGTGTCAGCAGCATCTGCATAAGCTAGTTTGAATAAAATGGTCTGGTGGTCATAATAATTTGGCCACTCAGTGTATGTCTACATGACATTCCTTGGACGATCACAACTGAGTCAAGAGTACGAATATTAATCATGATTTTGACCGTAAACTTTTATCGGAAATCGATCTCTTATTGTTAGAGTGTCATGTCTTTAACTGCTATGTCTTACGTAAGCCATCGTCATTGCAATGTTTTTCCATTCTCTCTCGAAGTTATTTTTAGCTACGTCATTTTCGAAATATTTTACTTCCTTCATCATCCTTTTCATTCAGGAAACATCCCTTAATCCATCAAACATTTAATTTTCAGGCGAACTGCTTGATCTTATTTTATGGCGCCGATATCAAAACGTTGTAGGCAAACTTTCAAAACACTTCCCCATCGTTGCCGATTATATCAATGCTGAAGGAGAGTCAGAATGTTCTTTAAATTAAACGTAAGTTCTCTTCTAATCCTTTGATCAATAAAGTGAACAAACTTTGTTTTAAAACCATAAGCTGCTTTTGATTTTAAGTACTGAATTATGACTTTGTGCTTCTCGCACAAAAATAGTAATTTAAAATAAAACCATTTCCTTCCATTCAATGCTGTTTCCGTGCTTCTCTAAACTCTGAAATGAAAAACTCGAAGTTTTTGGTTTTTGACTTACGAATGTTACCGTATTTAAAATTCGTTTTACAAATTTCATTTTAAGAGATCCCTATTTTACTGATTTTGTTTCCTTTACTTCTTAGATTTTTCAAATTCAGCAAAATTCGTGGAAACCTATACATATCAGATTTTAGATACCCATCCCAACAGAAAACAAGAAAGATGACACCGAATTTTCGGGTGTAATGAGCACGTCTTTTGAATCCGTTCTGACGCGAATTAAATTTATCAAATCTATTCAAAGCCAATGGAACCGGAATGGAAAACAGTAGTAATTGACCGAAAAAAAACTTTTTCAATCGGGTTTATAATCTCGCAGATATTGCTGTAAACGAAATCCTGAAATTACGCCCTCTAGTGGCAGACTTGTGCGTTAAGAAAAATTGTAAATTATGTGAGAAACATTTCGCAGCGGAAATGCTCTCCAACGAAGAAAGAATTTTTCAAATCGGACTCTTAGAAGCAGATATGCGTCTACGCCCCCCTGGCGGGGAAAATATGCATTATTTTAAGAAGAAAGTATTCTCAAAACGTTTTTCGATGTGAGCGGTATCGGTTAACGAAGGAATTGTTTTCAGTCCAGTTTTCAGGATCTCAGATTTTGGTGCAAATACATCAGAAGCGGAAATTAACCCTTATCCCCTGGGACGTGCCTGCCCCGCAGGACGCACACGACATAAAGGCAGATAGCAGCAAGAGCGAACGTCGGCGTAGCTCAGTTGGTAGAGCGACTTGTTCCAGAATAGGAGGACTCGGGTTCGATCCCCGGCGTGGACCAAAAATGACGGAGAAATTTACATCGTTATACCCCCGAGTGGCAATGTGACGTACTACAGAGATGAAAACATGTGTCAAGACGACAAATCTGCGGCGAGACACTCTGGCCGCGTAGCCCAGTTGGGAGAGCGATTTACTCCGGAGTGAGGGGGACACAGATTCGATGCTCGTAGCGGACAAACTTGTGTTTTCACATTGACGCCCGATTGTGGAAAATGGATCCACTGGCCGTTGAGTTCTTCGAAAAATGTGTGATGTTTGTTCCACACGTTGCTTGGAATTAAAAAAAAATTCCTACTTCGTATCAATGACAAAAAAATAAGAGGGAGATTATGTGACGTACTACAGACATGAAAACATGTGTCAATACGACAAATCTGCAGCCAGACATTCTGTCCGCGTAGCTCATTTGGGAGAGCGACTTACTCCGGAGGGAGGGGACACGGATTCGACGGACAAACTTGTGTTTTCACAGCCAAAACATTCTTTACAAACTATGATAAATTATATGATCACATTTCCAATCAGGAGCTGTATGCGATACAGGAAGAATTTTTCAAATCGGAGTTTTAGAAGCAGAAATACTGGGAAAAACGTAATTTGCCTTTACGCCGCCTAGCGGAAAGTCTATGAATTACTTAAAAAATTTTAATGATACGAAAAATAGTTCGCACCAGAAACGCTATCCAACAAGGAAAGAATATTTCAAATCGGACTCTTACAAGTAGAGATATTGACAAAAATAAGATATACATCTACGCCCCTGGCGGTGAAGCCATGCACATGCATTATTTTTAAAAGAAAATATTCCGAAAAGGTTTATCAACGTGAGTAGTATCGGTCCACAAACGAATTTTTTCAAATAAAATTTTAGAAGCTCAGATTTTGCTGCAAATACATCGGGAGCGGTAATTAAGACTTATGTCCCCTGGTGGCCAAACCATTTTATACCAAAAATTTGAAATTATATGCAAAAGATTTCCCATCAGCAGCTGTATCCGGTGCAGAAAGAATTTTTAAAATCGGAGTTTTAGGAGCAGAGATATCGGGGAAACGCAGTTTACCTTTACCCCACCTAGCGGAGAGTCTATGAATAATTTGAAAATTTTGAAATTGTATGAAAAACATGTCGCACCGGAAACTCTATACCATAAAGAAGTAATTTTTCAAATCGGACCATTAGAACCAGAGATTTTGACAAAAATAAGATAAACATCTACGCCCCTTGGTGGAGAATCCATTAATATTTTAAGAAGAAAATATTTCGAAAAGTTTTATGGACATGAGTGGCATCTGTCCACGAATAAATTTTTTCAATGGAGATTTTGGAAGCTTAGATTTTGTGGCAAATACATCAGAAGCAAAAAATTAACGCTTACGCCCCTTGGTGGCCAAACTATCCTTTACCAAAAATTAGAAATTATACGCAAAAGACTTCTCATCTGGTACTGTATCCGCTGCAGAAAGAATTTTTTAAAGACTGAGTTTTTAAAGTAGAGATATCGGGGGAAACGCAATTTACTTTCACGCCCCCTAGCGGGAAATTTATGCGTAACTTGAAAAAGGGACTATACCTAAAATACTCGACATAAATGGAATCAAAAGGTAAACGAATTTTTTCAATCGGATATTTAGAAGCAAATATATGGTATAAAATGTATTTTGAATTCGATATCATTTGCATTTATACCCTCTGGTGGAATTCTAATCGTAAAAATAAAACGAAATAAAGGATCATCATTCGCATATTTCAAGCTTTCCAATGCAAAAAGAATTTTTCAAATCGGAGAAATAGTTGCAGAGATATGGTGTCCACAGACGGACGGACGGACAAACCGATAACATAAGCACGATTTTTTTTTTTTACAAAAGACGTGCTAAAAATTAGCTGCCCATAAACTCTTCATGCGTGATTTCGCTTTAAATAAAATCTGTTTGGCAGATTTTTCTCTGAATGGAAAGGCGGTTGCCCAACTTGGCTCGAGATTAATTGCTGTGATATTCCTTGGCAGTAAGTCTGAAATAACAGAGTTAAAAATCATACGAAATCGGCGATACTATCATCATCCAACCACTCTCTGCTAGATAAAGGTCTCCCCAAGTTTGTTTGTTTTTTATTGGGGGTTTAACGACCACCGTGAGCAACTCAATGGACTATAAGCAGTCGCCCGTCCCTAATGCAGGGCCACTGACTCCAGGGAAATGTGGAGAGCCAGGGCCGTAAGATAAGCACAACATCCATGCCTCACCGGGATTCGAACCCGGACTCCTCTCGGACGAAGGGGCACAAGACATCGCTTGGACCACTGAGCCACCGGGCGGCCAAGTTTTTCTACAAATGACTGTCTCCTGCAATTTTCTTCCATGTCACTCCGACAAGCAATCGAATTTGATCTATCCATATCCCTCGTGGGCTTCTGTGTCTTTTCCTGGCCCTTGGTATCTAGTCTAGCATTTCAGTTGTCCAACGGTAGCCAGTTCTTCTAACAATGTGTTTAGAGCATTGCCACTTAAGGGTCTTTACTTTGATCAACGCGTCATCTACTTTTGTTATTTTCCTGATCCTTGAGTGCTTTTTCCTGCCTTTCCTGGATACACCAAACATGCATTTGTGCTAGCTTTTTTTATTTGTCTCATATAGCTTTTCTAATTAAGATCCATGTCACTGATTCATCAGAAAAAAATGGTAAGAATATACTGTACTCATTTTTATCTGAAATTCCTCTTCTTTTTCAGCATGTCTTTTGTAAAAAAAAAAAAAAAAAAAGGTTATCACTTTGTCCGTCCGTCTACCTGTGAACACACCATATCTCTGCAACTGTTGGTCCGACTTGAAAAATTCTTTTTGCATTGGAGAGCTTGAAATGTCGGAATGATGATCCTTGTATTCCGGTCTGTTTTTTCGATGCACAATTTTGCCGCTAGAGGGCGTAAATGCAGATGATATGGAATTCAAAATACATTTTATTCCACATATTTGCTTCTAAATATCCTATTGAAAATATTATTTTTCCTTTCGATGCCATTTACGTCGAAAATATTTTTAGGTAGAGTCCCTTTTCAAGTAACGCATAGATTTTCCGCAAGGGGGCGTAAAGCTAAATTGCGTTTTCCCCGATATCTCTGCTTCTAAGACTCCGATTTGGAAAATTCTTCCTGCATCGGATACAGCTCCAGATGAAAAATGATTTGCATACTATTTCGGATTTTTGGAAAAGGAATTGTTTGGCCATCAGGAGACGTAAATGTTTTTTTCTGCTTCTGATATCATCATCATCATCATCATTGTCAACCATTATCAATCCACTGCTGGACGAAGGTCTCCCCAAGTTTCCTCCACAACAGTCTGTCTTGTGCCAGTCTCCTCCATGTCACCCCTGCATACTTTCGAATTTCATCCACCCATCTCTCATGTGGTCTTTTTCTGGGTCTTTTCCTGTCCCTTGGAATCCAATCTAAAATTTCGGCTGTCCATCGATGATCTGTCCTTCTGGCAGTATGTCCAGCCCATTGCCATTTCAGGGATTTAACTCTGATCATGATGTCTTCCACTCTTGCCATTTTTCGGATCCACGAGTTCCTCTTCTTATCTCTCCTGGTTACACCAAGTATGCACCTCTCCATGCTGCTTTGAGTTGTCTGCAGCCTTTGTATGTCTCTTTTAGTTAAGGTCCACGTCTCTGCACCATATGTAAGCACTGGAAGGATGCATTGATCAAACACTTTTCTTTTAAGACATAATGGCATATTGCTCTTGAAAATTATGCTGTTTCTTCCAAAAGCTCTCCAGGCAAGTTTTGTACGCCGATTAATTTCTTCATCAATGTGACCCTCACTTGATATCTGCTGTCCAAGATAAACGTACGTGTCTGTTATCTCCAGCTTTTCTCCATCAATCGATAAATCTTCATTTCTTGTAAAAGCATTGAACATCACTCTTGTCTTCTGAAAGTTCATTTTTAATCCCACTTCTTTACTCTTGTCAGCAAGTTCCTGGATCATACTCTGCAGCTCTGATGGGGTAGTTGCAAAAATGACTACGTCATCAGCAAAACGAAGGTGGGTTAGATAATCTCCATTAATCTTTATCCCCTTGTTTTCCCAGCTCAGCGACTGAAAAACACCCTCCAATGTGGCATTAAAGAGCTTCGGAGATATGGTGTCACTTTGTCTCACTCCCTTTCCAATTTTTACGTGTGTTGTATTTTCAAACAGCCGAATCTTTGCACTTGCATTTTCATAGATGTTATTAATAATATTAATGTATGCATCTTCAATACCGCAGGTTTTCAGAGCCATTGTAACTGCTGATGGTTTCACCGAATCAAAGGCTTTTTCATAATCGATAAAAGCCATGCACAATGGAAGTTCATATTCCCTCGCTCTTTCAATTAGTTCTCTCAGTACGTGGATATGATCTATTGTACTGTAGCCACTCCTGAATCCAGCTTGTTCTCTCGGTTGAGCCATGTCCAGTGTTACCTTCAAGCGGTGTGAAAGAACTTTAGTGAAGATTTTATAAACTACTGATAGGAGGCTGATAGGTCTGTAGTTTCCGAGATCCTCAATGTCACCTTTCTTATGTAGCAGGATCATTGTAGCGGTGTTCCAATCCTCAGGAATCTTTCCTTCATTAAGGCATCGAGTGAAAATTTGGGCGAGTACTGTTTCGATTTCTCCACTTGCTTCTTGTATGATGTCTACAGTAATTCCATCTTCTCCTGGAGCTTTTCCCCGCTTCATGTTCTTGATTGCATGTGCAACTTCTGCTGGAAGGACTGGAGGAACTCTGGTACTGGTATCTTTCATGATGTCTGGAGTGCATGTATCATCCCTTTCATATAATTTGGAGTAGAAATCTTTCACTCTTGTCAAAATTTCGCCTCTATTTCTTGTTACAGAACCATCTTCTTTTCTCAGTGCCATAATCTGTTTTCTTCCCTTACTGAGATGTCCCTTTGCTATCTTTAGGCTTTGGTTGTTTTCAATTGCTTTCCTCACTAGTTCACAGTTGAATTTTCTTACGTCTTCAGTGATACTTTTTCGTACTGTCTTGCATAGCTCTATATATTCCACTTTGGAAGTCACATCTTCTTTAGTTGTCCTCATCTCTCTTCTTTTTTGCATCAACATTTTCGTTTTTCCTGATAATTTGTTTACATGCAACTTGTTCTTAGACCCAGCTAATTTTGTTGCTGTTTCCATAAGAGCTTTGGTTACTTTTCTGTTAGCTTCTGATATACTTACAGCAAAATCTAAGCTTTTGAAAACTCGATTGAAAAAATTCTTTTGTTTACCCATACCTCTGACCTTGGAAAACTTTTTCAGAATACTTTGTTTCTAAAATAATGCATATTTTTTCCGCCAAAGGGCGCAGAAGCGTATCTGCCTTCGATGTATTTTGTAGTAAAATCTAAGCTCATGAAAACTCGAGTGAAAAAATTCTTTTGTAGACTCATACCTCTCACTTTGTAAAACCTATTCAGAATACTTTCTTTCTAAAATAACCCATGGTTTTTCCGCCGGGGGGCGCAGATGTATATCTTATTTTTGTTAATATCCCTGCTTCTGAAAGTCCGATTTGAAAATTTCATTCTTTGTTGAAAAGCGTTTTCGGTGCAAAGGGAAATTTTTCTTAATGGACAAGTCTGCCACTAGAGGGAGTACGTTCACGTTAACGTTGTTGAAAATCATCCAAATACGTGGAGACAATGTAAGTAGACAAAGTCATCGTTCTTTCCAGGTTTTTTTTAATTAACACACAGCAAACGAAAAATTGTTATCCGGACACCGCTGGGATCGTACCCCAGATCTCTCGATAACTAGCCGAGTGCCTTCACCTAACACTACGGTGGCAACAATCACGGTGCTATGTGTGGTTATCTATCAGCATCTGATTTCACAAATTCGTTGGCACCGTAGCATAAGGCGAATGTACTGTGCTAGTTATAGAGAGATCTGGGGTTCGATCCCAGCGGTGTCGAAATACAATTTTTCGTTTGCTGTGTGTTAATTAAAGAAAAACGTGGAAAGAGCGATGACTTTGTCTATTTACATTGTCTTCGCGTATTTGGAAGATTTTCACCATTTCTCTCGCCCTTTGAATTTATTAGCTATAATTAAATAGCTTGTGTCGTTAATCCCCACCAGATGGAGATGTCTCAGTTGCTGATCCCATCCCTACGAATTTGTGTAATCAGATGCTGACAGATAAACACATAGCGCCGTGAACTGTTGGCACCATAGTGTAAGGCGAACGCACCCGGCTAGTTATCGAGAGATCTAGGGTTTGATTCCAGCGGTGTCGAAATACAATTTTTCGGTTGCTGTATGTTAATTAAAGAGAAACGTGGAAAGACCGATGACTTTGTCTATTTACACGTTAACAGCAATATATGCTAGACTAAAAAACCTATTGAAAGAATTCCTTTTTCGGTCAGATACTACTAACTATGAAAACTCTTTTTGCGAATTTTTTCCCAAAATAATGCCGAGTTTTGTCACTGGGGGCGCCGATGTTTTATCTGTTTTTCTTAATATCGCCGCTGCTTCTACATGTGCGATTTAAAAATAATTCAACACGATATTCCATTTGTCTTGTGGAACACTTTAGACTTGCATTTGAGGACTTTTATAGTTCACAGTTTTGTCGCTAGGCGGTGTTGTGCGTACTTCTGTTTGCAGCTGTACGTTCGCTCCTAAAAAGCCCTTTTTTTTTTTTTTTTTTTACTATATGCCATTCGCTACAATAGAGATGTGGAGTATTATTGTCTTAAATAATGCATAGATTTCCCGCTAGGAGGTTTAAAGGTCAAAACCTTAAAACCTCAAAGCGGGAAGGTTTTAAGGTTTTGACCTCCTTTCTCTGTTTCCGGGAGACGTATTTGAAAAGTTATTTTACCTTATTATGCTGTAGCTTTTTCCATGAAGACTAGTTTTCGCCTATTTTCAACTTTTCCAGTATACAAAATTCTCCTGCTAGAAGGCGTAGAGTTATATCATGTTTCCTTCTATATTTCTTAATTTAACTGTTCGTTTTGAAAATCTCTTTGTCTCCGATATCTTTCTGCTCTGAGAAACATTCTGTGCCCCATTTCTTAATTTTCATAAAATACTTTTTAGCCGTTGGTGGAAGTAAGTAATTGTTTCTGTTTCTGGATGTTTTATCGATTGTAAAAATCCGGTTGATTTTTTCTTACCAGTTTTGTTGACTTTGAATAACTTTGATACATTTTATACGCGTCAGAAAGGATTCAAAAGACATGCTCATTACAACCGAAAATTCGAAGTCATCTTACTTGCTTTCTAAAGCGGCGGGGTGAGGGTCGGAATTTAGCCAGCCACTGTGAGAATCTAAGTATATTACACCGATGAGTCATTCAATTATGACCACCCCCAGCCTAAAAAAATGAGCACGCCTGGAGACCGAACGGCGGCGCAGGTGAAATTCACAGAGCAGTATATATACAACCCGAAGACCGGCTTTCGGTTAATAGAGTGTTTGGAGTCAGAATGGGAAGAGCTGCCGATTTATCAGAGTTTGATAAAGGAAATATTGTGATGGCATGGCGCCTCGGAACTACGATCTCGGAAACGACGCGGCTTGTGGGTTATTCACGTGCCGCTGTATTGAGTACGTATCAAAAGTGGCGCACAGATGACCAAACGACCAGCCGTCGTCCAGCTTTGTGTCGTCCGCAGCTCATTGATGCCCGAGGGTAGCGGAGACCGTTGCGCATTGTGCACAGCGATCGCAGGGCCACAGTGCGACAAATCACCTGCAGCTACAGCGGTGGTGATCAGGGCAATGCATCACAACACACAGTTCATCGCAGCTTTCTGCACATGGGCCTGCGTATCCGATGACCTAGCCGGATTCCCATGCTCACTGCACATCATCGCCAACAATGCAAGAAATGGGCCCAAGATCATCGAGATTGGACCGTGGATGATTGGAAGAAAGTGGCCTGGTCTGAAGAAACAAGATTACTGGTACATCACGTAGACGGGCTAGCGCGGATATGCCGATTACCAACGGAGGCTGTGGCAACTGGATTCACTGTTGGGCGGAAACAGGCCGGCAGCGGCGGTGTTATGCTGTGGACGATGTTTTGGGGGGGGGGACACTTTAGGCCCCATTATCCCAATATCACAATCCGTGACAGCTGTCAGGTATCTGAACATCGTTGCGGACGAAGTTCACCCTTTCATGGCCACTGTGTTCCCTGCTGGTGATGGCGATTATCAACAGGATAATGCGCCATGCCACATCGCCAGAATTGTCAAGGAGTAGTTCGAGGAACATGCTGGTGACTTTCTGTTAATGCCCTGGCCTCCAAATTCATGAACCCAATTGAACATTACTGTTGAACTTGGAAAAGCGGGTTCACACTAAATCACCACCACCCTGAAATGTACGGGAAATGGAGGACCTGCTGTTGACATTATGGTACCAGATACCCCAGGATACCTATCGCCACCTCATCGAATCGATGCCTTGCCGAGTGGCCGCTATTTTAGGGGCTAACGGGTGTCCTACAGCTTATTAGGTAGATGGTCATAATGTAATGGATCATCGGTGTAGATACCGTCCGTGATGTGTTACACCTGAATGCGGAAATGGTATAGCTTCATCGGGTAGTCAAGTAGCCATGCCTCATCCAAAACGCGAGCACTGGCTCGTTTCGGACGAATAGTGCAAACTCGCGCCTCTGACCACTCGGTCACCGCAGTTCCCTTCATTGCTTACTTTAAAAATCATCATGCGTCTTATTCTTTTGTGTTAGGTCTTCAACCCTAATTTTCAGGTTTCTGCCTGGAATTACAGCTTTTGATACTGCGTTTGAAAAGAAAAGTAGAGTTAGTGTTTCCTTCATATTTTGGAAAAATGGATTTACTGCTGTGAACACGTGAGTCATAGAAAAAAAGAGAAACTTTTCAAGCTTCAAAAGTGTAAATAAAATGTGTTTTTCAAACAAAACACGCTCTACAACAGGTTTGTTCACTGTTTATTGCACGTCCACAAACTAGAAGCGCATCACTCCTTAGCAAACAAAAGATATATTCTGTATGTAAATCGGCGATGCATGGAAATATGCGGTCTATAATTTTTCCAAAAAATATTTTGAAGACATCATTTAGATGTATTCTGGAACAAAATGACGCGCCATTGGAGGAACAAGGATTACCCGGCCTTAAACTGATGTATCCAATGTGGCTGAATATGTCGAACCTGTAATGCATTTTCATCCATGATTTATATTTTCACAACGTTAAATCAAGAAAGTTCTGAAGTCAACCGCAGGACAAAGGTTAATCATAAACTCTTAGAACGACACCTATATATGTATCTAATTGCCTTGCACCATAGATAGCTTCATACTCAGAAAGGCGGTTTTCCCGAGGCTATAATATAGGGAGCTTCAGCAGAGAAATAATACAGAGAGCTGCTGCATCTCCCGCTCCATGCAAATTTATTTAATTTCAAGGGGTGACGATTATGCTTTGTAGTAATATTATATCAAACAAAGGACATTTAAGTTGTTGCTCTGAACTTTAGTGAAGTTGTATTCTCAAGCCGAAGATACTTTGGGACTCTACGTTCCCTATTGTATTGTAGATTGTTCCTATAACGGTCCAGAATGTCCTTATGGCGGATATTGTAAGTTGTTTGCTGGAGGTCAGGTAGGTGATGCTCTACGTGACTTTCAGCAAACTGTCCCAAATTTGAACAGTAGATATATGCCCCCAAAAAAACTGGCCGTAAAAATCATTGAAATGCCATAGATGTTATTGATTCGTATGCGGTGCCCATAATGTTCATGCGCCAAAAGTAAAGAAACAGTGCATATCGTAGTGAAAATGCTGTAATTCTATTTAGTAGTAAAGTTTACTTAATTATTTTTGAATAAAGTCTTCCCTTTTCCATGTACAAACTCATGTTCACTTAAGTTTTGATTTGGAGTGACAGTTTCCCATTGAGGTACACTCACGGACAATGAAATTTGCGCACCTAGAAAAAAAAACATGCTACAACCGCGAAACTTTGCAAATAGCTAGAGTGCATGCTGGTATGCAAATGATCCACGTTTGGTGCGAGTGCGCATGACGGCACACCCTTTGGTGGCCTGATTATCGGGTTGAAAACCGCAGGGTGGTCGGCGCGCCGTATAGCCCGCCACGTGGATCGTTCTGACCATACCGTCCAACTGTGTTGGGAGTAGTGTACACGTGACGGCACTGCCACACGGCGGAGCGGTTCCGGAAGGATCAGTAGGACCATCGGTAGGGAGGATCGATGGATCGCGCGCCAGGACGCGAATGGATCCCACGGGGACCCGGTCCATTATACAGGCAGATGTAGCGGCTGCTGTGTGCTATGAACCATTTCCCGACGCCTTGCGAAAGCGAATCTGCGATTCCAGCGCCCCTTACGTGTGCTGCCATTAACACCGGAGCATCTCCAGCTCCGTGTGCAGTGGTGCTAGGCCAGAGCGACCTAGAACGCCACTGACTGGCGATGCGTGGTTTTTAGAGATGAGTACCGCTTCATTTTGAGGACAGATGATCATCGTGCCAGGGTGTAGAGGTCCCCGGGTCAACGGCACAATCCCAGCCTCTCTATCGAGCGCCACACAACCCTCACTGCAGTCATTATGGTCTGAGGAGCCATTGCCTACGATAGCCGATCAGCTCTAGTAGTGGTGCGTGGATCATTGACGGGCCAGCGGTATGTGGATGAGATCCTACGGCCCCATGTGCTCCCATTCCTTTCCGGGATTCCAAGTGCGCTATACTAGCAGGATAATGCCCGCCCGCGCACGGCTCGGGTTGCCCAGGATTGCCTAACTCATGTCCAGACATTTCCAGAGCCTGCCCACTCCCCGAACATGTCCCCTATCGAGCCTCTGTAGGTCTAGTTGAAACGCCGGCTGCAGCCGTGCCGCACTATCCGGGATTTGGATCACACCGTCCAACACGTGTGGACCAATCTGCCGCAGAACAACATCAAGCGTCTGTTCGCCTCGAAGCCGGACCGTATTACAGCATGTATCGCCGCACGAGGCGGTGCGGCGCGCTATTGGAGATGACCTGACTGCGTGCCACAGATTCCTCTGTAATTGTCCTGCAGCTCTGTTTTTGCCATCATGTGTATCATTCATCTGTATCATTACGTCCATAAAATTTCAGTTCAATCCGATGCTTCCTTCTTGGTGCGCAAATTTCATTGTCCGTGAGTGTATTAATGGAGTTATAATAGATGCAGTGCTTCAATGTTAGCGTAAGACACACACACACACACACACACACACACACACACACAATTAGTTTTATATGTTCCCTTAGCTCCCTTTCATAGAAGAACTCTTCAAGAACAGTTGGCGATTGATTCATTCCCAGACGATCCGAGATCCTGTTTACAGAATAATTCTTGAAAAATATTGGTCTGGGGAAAACAAGTGTGACACGACATCATACCTCTAGCATAGTGTTGCCATTCTACTGATTTATAAGTAGATCTACTGATTTTGACTCCTGTCTACTGATAGATTTTCGTAATCTGCTGATTTTGCTCCGTTTTAAGACCACCTACACACTCAGAGACATGCTGACTAAGAATGTTTGCATTGTTTCAGTATTCACATCTGCTGATCCGATGGACAAAACTCACCTCAGAATTGGTCTGAAGAAAAAAAGCTGACTAAAATTATTCAACACCAGCTATCTATTATTTTTTTAATTCATACTGGTTGTTATGAAATATATTTTTATTCTAGATAATTAATTAGTCTGTTTTACAAAGACTTTCCCTAGTTTTGTTAAAATACAGAATATCAGGAGAATGTCTATACATAGTACAATATCTGTATCAATGATACTTTTTTGAATACGGCACTTATTTCACATACTTTGGGAACATCTGGGTATCGTTGAATAAGAAGTGTAAGTATATAACTCTTTGTTTATAGGAAGACTAGTGGGACAGAACCAGCTTGTCTACATTGAAAGGCCAATGCCATGATTATTTACAATAGCATTCGTTTTAATGGTCAACATTGTTTCATAAAGCTGATCATCATTAATATCTTTTTAAAAAGCAACTCGGGATTGTATTGGTTTGAATTTTCATTCCGCTGTTTAATAGTAGTTTGTGGAGTACTGGTAATATTTGACGTACCAGTGGATTTAAGTGTTCCTTCATACTGAAATTACATCCAATATTACGTTACATTTGTGACGTGGTGCAAATTTGAAGCAAAAAAATCTGATTCCACACGTTTGATGCTATATGGTTGCCCAGGTGCAGGGAGTGGAGGTACCTTTCAATGGACGACAATACTACAAATATAAAGCCTACCTAATGAATTAATATTTTTAAAGTAAAGATATACTCATGGTCGACCTACAAGAGGGTATATTCAATATTCTTTGGAAAGACACATTTTCAGTCTTGGCCATTCTAGTGGAGAACTATGTGGTCTTAGGGCGGTTATTTTTTAACAGCAGGAGTTACCGCGTGCGAAAAACATTTGAGACATCACTGACCGTATATGAGAATACACGATATCGACAAAAGTTACTGGACACCTCTTTAACATCAAATGAACGGATCCGCTGCGTTGTTAAGATGCACGGTACAGAAGCAAACGGTATAAAGACAAGCCTGCAGCTGACCGCGATCATATCACACTGTGAGGTTCAGTGAAAATGTCGCGGCGTGAGAGACCTGACTTTGAGAAAGAAAGATTGCGTGTTATATTAGTGGGTTGTCCATAAGAGAAAGCAAGAGGCGTTGAAACATACCCAAGTCAACTGTTTTGGATGTACTGAATAAGTGGAAGACACATGGCGTGCCTGAAGCAGCAAAACGTATCGGCAGACCAAAGAAAATCAGCGATAGAGGACGTCGAAGCCTCAGAGAAGTCGTTACAGCTAGTCGACGGAGTACTGCACAAGACCTCAGTGTACAGGTGAGTAAAAATTCTGGAATTTCAGTGTGTACACGTATCATTCGCAAAGTGCTTCGTTTCATAGTTACCGTGGTCGTGCGGCTGCTCATAAGCCTTTCATCTCCACTCGGAATGCTGCTCGTCGTTTAACATGGTGTAAAGAACATTTATCGTGGACCGTAGATCAATGGAAACGGGTCCTATGGACTGATGAATCCAGATACCCGATTCATCAGTCTGATGGCCGTGTGTGGGTATGGCGGCAGCCGAGGGAACGCTGTTTACTGCAGTGTACTATTCCTATGGTCAAGTTTGGAGTTGGCAGTGTACTCGTGTGTGTGTGGGGGGGGGGGGGGTTCGTTGTATGATCCTGGCCCATTGGTTATCGTGGACAAACGTGTTAACCAGCACGTCTACATCGATATTCTGGACAATTATGCCCTATCAACTCTGTGGCAATACTATGGAACCGAACCTTGTTGGTACCAGCAGGGTTAGGTACCGTCCTAGCTCTATGCACCGAGCCATGGAGCTAGGACTATTACGGTATGGTTTGACGATAATCCCGTATCGTGTGTGGACTGGCGAGCACAGAGCCCTGATCTTAATCCCATAGAGCACCTATGGGATGAATTAGAGCGCCACATAAGAAGTTTGGAACCAAGGCCTACTACTAAGCAACAGTTAGCGGCAGCATTATGTTGTAACGTACCAGGAGATGTGACGTACCTGCCAGAAGGACGCACACGACATAAAGGCAGATAGGAATCAGAATAAAACGTCCGCGTAGTTCAATTGGTAGAGCAACTTATTCCGGAATGAGGGGATCCGGGTCCGAATCCTGGCGTGGACAGAAATGACGGAGAAATTTACTTCGTTATAGTGGCGCCCGAACTATCCGGATGACCCGACCGTTCAAAATCTCGCATTGGTGTGATGTTCTTTCCACACCGCGAGATAGGAAAAATAAGATAATCCTTTCTCCAGCACTTCAAAAAAAAAAAATAATAATAAGGGGGAGATGATGTAACGTATACTCTAGATTCACTTTCCTTTTGATTTTTACTATCTCTGGTTATTTTATTTTACTATGTAAATTATCTTCTTACTGAACGAGATGTTATTTCTCCCGCTGAATGAGATCTGGCAATGAGTGTAAGTCATGACGTGGTGGTAGCCAGTATAAATAGGCGCGTTCAACGATACCTAGGAGAGCTTTTGTTTATATGGAGAGAGCTTTTTGTTGATGTGCGTAGGGAGAGCTTTATTTCATGTGTAAAGAGATCTTCGTTATATGCGTAAGGAGAGCTTCGTTTATGTGAGTAGAGCTTCGTTCATGTGCAAGGAGCTACGTTTTATTGAGTAGCTGTGTGTCCGGTGAAGTGTATGTTGCATCATATCAAGAGTTTCTCTAATAAAAAGTTGTTCTAGTAAGTACGTTTTTCTCAGTTCATAGTTTGGTCAGATCTCTGTCTGGCTGTTAGGTTTATTTCATTAAGTGTTATTAGTAACAACCAGAATAAGACTTTATTCATCTTAATTACTACTACAACATCACTACCAGTTATAAGCTTGTTCATTATTATTACTACATTACTAGCAGGAAAGTTTATTCATGATATAATTAATAACACAACAACCATTAGAAGAAGCTTAGAAGAAGCTTGAATTCATTATAATGTACTTAATGGAAGCGCATACCTATCGCTGTGTTCCAAAACCTTGTCGAAAGCATGTCTCGAAGGGTCACTGCATGCATTACGGCCAAAGGTGGACCGACACCGTACTAATGTATGTCAAGAAATGCTATGTTGTGTTTCTCTTCTAGGTGTCAGATTACTTTTGTCAATACAGTGTATTTTTGGTGATGATGGCACACTTAATCCGCGTACATAATATGCTCAAAATGTCTCCAACTGTTTCAGATAAGTACCAACACCTTAAATGCGCAAGACCTCAAGGGATATAACAATGCGAGATTTGAAGCTGCAGTTAGACTTCGTTAAGAATCAACATTCCTTCTAAGCAGCCATGGGCAATGTGCGCCTAACCCAATGAGCTAGGCAGGCATCAAAACCACTTGGGCAAAAAAAAATTATTATCTCAGCTTCTCTTACTAATGCAGTAGAAGCTGGAACTTGGATTGGAACCCTTATTTTTTATAATCCCCCCATTTTTATCGCCGTTCTTTCCGCAATTGACTTTAAATAAAAAAAATATTAAAAACATTTCATTAATTAAAATTTTTGTTTTATAGAAAGTGTGAAGCTCAAACTTACTTCTGGAATAAAAACACTGGAAATTAGGAAAAGCACGTTTAAGCATAATACATAGTTTCTTTGCATATCAAAATACCAAGGAGAATAAGAAACAAAGTAACAACTAAATGCAAAATAATTAGTTCAAAGAGAACAAGTGCAAAATCGTTCTGATCTGACAGTCCTTTCAAGGAATATATCGCCTCTTAATTCTGCTCGCTCGCACGAGGCTACTTTGAAAGAAGCCTTTGAGAATGAAGACGACGAACTAAGAATGAGGCAAACGGCATTTAAGGAAAGTGTTGTTTTGACTTTTGAGACCCAGAATTTTATTTATTTATTATTATTTTTGCAGATAATTGATTTTCCATTTATGAAAATTAAGTGGGGATTTGGGAATTTTATTCTAAAGTGCTTACCGCGCGGAAGATATTTCAGCTGCGCGGAGGAAGTTAAGTCGGTGCGCGCGTCTTGGAGCGAACGTTGTTAAGAATGTCTGCGGCAGTTAAGTTGTGTATGGCTATGGATTCATAGGATATGGTGCCTCAGTTGTGTATGGCTATGGATTCATAGAATATGGCGCCTCAGTTGTGTATGGCTATGGATTCATAGGATATGGCGCCTCAGTTGTATTTCAGAAATTTCTGCAAAATTTCCATCACACGTTTGACATCAGTAGGAACTGCTTAATTTCGTATGAGTTCATGCGATGTAAAGAACACAGCTTCTACGTTCTGTCCTCTAAGCAAGTGACTTGAATTCATTATAATGTACTTAATGGAAGCGCATACCTATCGCTGTGTTCCAAAGTCTGTAACGTACCAGGAGATGTGACGTACCTGCCAGAAGGACGCACACGACATAAAGGCAGATAGGAATCAGAATAAAACGTCCGCGTAGCTCAATTGGTAGAGCAACTTATTCCGGAATGAGGGGATCCGGGTTCAAATCCTGGCGTGGACAGAAATGACGGAGAAATTTACTTCGTTATAAGTCCGACTTCACACTTTCCTTTCAACTCAGGTATGTGATTCCTTTCTCGCTGTTTTGAAATTGTTTCACAACTAGAAGCCGTAACTAAAACAAAAAAATGGGCCTTTAAGGCAGTACATCAGATCAATTTACCGCTGCAAGTCAACTAAAAATTTGTGGGATACAAATGTTTCCCCCGCCCCCGCTAGCGGGTGCTGTAGGGGTCTAACCGGCAGGCGACCCGTGCTGTCAGTTTCATACATGAAGCCCAGCTTTGCGATCGATAAATTTCGTTTGCAGAACTGTTTGTTATTCATGTTTAATTTAGGAAAAAGTGCGAGTGAGGCATAGGGTTCAATATGTCAGGCGTATGGCGAAACGGTTATGGGTGAGCGAACGTGTCGAGAATGGTTTGCCAGGTTTAAGAAAGGTGATCTAAGCTTGGAAGACAAGCCACGTGCGGGTAGACCGCAGGAACTCGCAGGCGCGGAGCTGGAATCGCTGCACTGTTGCTAGAGGATGCCACACAATCGACCACGCAACTGGCGAAATGTTCGATAGTGGCTCAATCGACGGTGGTACGGCATCTACAAGCCTTGGGGAAGATCCAGAAGATTGGTAAGTGGGTTCCGCATAATTTAACGGAGCGTAATATTGTTCAACGATTGCGCATCTGCATGTCGTTGCTGAAGAGGTTTATTTCAAGGGAAGAATTTCTTGTGGAAGGTTGTCACCGGGGATGAAAAATTGGGTCTATTGCGACAACCCCGTACACAAGCGATCCTGTGTCGATCCAGGCCAGCCATCAACATAAAATCCACTGCAAAACAGGATATCCACGGGGGAAAGGTTCTGTTGTGTGTGTGTGTGTGGTGGGATATGCACGGAGTGCTGTACTTCGAACTGTTGAAACCGGGCGAAACAATCATTGCAAAACGATATAGCGCCTAGTTGCTGAAACTGGACGCCGCAATCGAGCAAAAACGCCCATGGACAGGTAAAGGACGCCGCTCAGTCATCCTGTTACACGATAATGCCAGACACATGTCGGTGCCACCGCGATATCAACCCTTGAACAGTTAGTTACACTGGGAGGTTTTACCTCACCCGGCTTTATCCCAGGACATTGCATCCTCAGACTTTCATCCGTTTCGCTCTATGCAGCATGCCCTAGCCCAACAGCAGCTGGAAAATTTCGTCACTGCATTGTTCAGCATAAACCCCGAGTCCTTCTATCACAGTGGAATTCATTTGTTGCCTGAAAAATGGTAAAAGGTCATTGATGCTAACGGGCAATATTTCGATGAATAAATGTGTACTGGTTTCCTGATTGTTCCTGTCTCCTTTCTCCTTAAAACGGCGGAAACTTTTGCATACCCCTAATACATAGACGCCAAGCTCTTGCCTCTGTCTAGGTGGCTTTCTCAATGTAGACGCACAACACAGCGCAGGACAGTGCAGAATAGTTTTATATATAGTAAATGGAAAAGAAACCAAAGATTAAACTCAAATTGAGAGAGAAAGAAAGCAAAGGGAGATTAACTATGTTAAGTCACAAAATCAACCCTTGAACAGTAACACTGGGAGGTTTTACCGCACCCGGAAAATCAACCCTTAAAACAATTACACTGGGAAGTTTTACCGTAATCATGATCGGAACAAAAGTTATGTTTGCGCTGAAGTGAAACTCGATATGCATTCCAGATCCCAATAATTTCATCGAGCCCAATTTTACCATTCTTGTTCGAAAGCAAAGAATTCCCAACAGCACCGTTTTTTTTGTTTTTTTTTATATACAAACAGTACGTCACGAGGCCAAACTTTTGGCAAGATATGCTTATATTTTAGGTGAATCTGGGTTCAGGTCATTGCCCGTTATATGCTGCTCTATCAAGAATGTTTTCCAATTTGCCTACAAGGATGAGCTTTTCAACGAAAGAATAAAAAGTCGTAAAATTCTTGTGTACATCGATTAGGTGATTGCTATTTAAAATCAAGATGATTAACACTGACGTCGAATACAGTTATGCAGTTACATCACGGAACGGAAAACGTGTTCATCCGGAATTTGGAAAATATGAAGAAAGTATATGTCATGCTTACAGTTACCCTGTAAAAATTATTTATTCAGTGTGGCTCCTAGAAGTGGATGTACAGTGTGCACCTGACAAAGCAAAGAAAGACGGACGAGCAGTGCGACAACACAAATTTATCGAACCCACATCCTTCTGCTCTGGAGCCAAATGCTTACCCAATTCAGCTATACCGACAAGTGCTTGCCGTCTTGACATGTGTATCACCATTGTAATAAGTCACATCTCCCCCCCCTTGAAAAAGAGCTGGGACGGAATCTCAGCTTTCCGAATCAGCCGGCAAACCACTCTTGAAGAGGCTCACTGCAGAAGAAGGAATCTCGCTAATTACAGACGCTGTGAGGAAGAATCATCACATATTTTTGAAACTTTGAAGAAGGAATTCTCATTAACTCCAGACTATGCGTGGAACGAACATCGCACATTCTTCGAATAATCTAACAGCCAGTAGAACCATTTTTTCGTTCGGGTGCCAATGTGAAAACACAAGTTTGCCGGTGGTGGTACTCGAACCCGCATTCTTCTGCTTCGGAGCCGAATGCTTTCCCAATTAAGCTACACGCGCGGAGGACAAGTGCTTATCACTGCTGCGTTCCGTCTTGTCATGTACGTCACCATGTATCTTCGCTTTGAGAAAGACCTGGAACGAAATCATAGGTTTCCGGGTCAGCCGGCAAACTACGCTTGAAGGAGAGTTAACTGTAGAAGAAGAAATTCTGACTAATTCCAAAGGATGTGTGGAATGAACACCACACATCTTTCGAATAACCTAACTACCAGTAGATCCATTTTTACGTTTGCGTGCCAATGTTAAAATCCAAATTTGCCGGTGGAGGAGCTCGAACTCACATTCTTCCGCTGTGGAGCAGAATTCTTTCCCAATTAAGCTACACCGACGAGGGCTACTTACCGTCATGACATGTGCGTCACTTCTGTAGTACGTCACAGCAGACAAATATATAGAAATAGAGTCTGACAGGTAAAGTAACATCGTCGCCCGGTGGCGAAGCGCTTGCTTATGACCATTCGTTCGAGAAAAGAACGAGTTCAAATCCCGGTGAGGCATGGATGTTGTGTTTGTCTTACGACACTGGCTCTCTCTCTACCTTGGAGTCAGTGGACCTACATTAGGGACAGGCGATTGCTTATAGCCCATTGAGTTGCTCACCGTGGTCGTTAAACCTCCAATCACAAAAAAGGTAACATCAAAAAAGCGTAACAAGATGTGCTGTCGGATCGATTTTTACCTATCTACAGATAAGTCGAATTTACACTCATCGTCAAAAAAACAGTTGCACCCAGAAGGAAGCAACCGACAGGAATGAAACTTGGTGGGGTAGGTTGGACATCGTGAGACATACAAATTATTCAAGCATTACGCACGGCCGCGCATGTGACACAAGCAAGGAGGGGTAGTAGCACTGTATGCCTAGGAAAAAAAGTTCGGAAGCAATTCGAGCAGTTGGAGGAGTTTAAGAAAGGCTGCATCGTCGTTCTCCGGGATAGTCTTATTGCCGTATTGTGTGCCATACTGGTCGTGCGGATATCCCCATAGCACGTTGTTGGCGGCAGTGGAGGCACGCAGCAGGACAGGAAGGGTCTAGGAGACATAGACAAACCACGGAAAGTGAGAGGACTGACGGGTTGTCCGACATGCGCGGAGTGACCCAACAGCCACGACTGCGGATATTCATCGAGCAGTGGTGCCCTCCATGCATCGTCCGATTTGTGCCAGCACCATTGGCAGACGGCTGCACGACGTAGGACTACATGCACGCAGACCATTACGACGACTGCCCTTTACAATATTGCATTGTCGTCAAAGACTGCAATGGTGTCGTGTCAGACTGTCAAGGAGCCACTCAGAATAGCAACACAGGATCTTCAGGGACGAGTCCTGCTTTTGTCTTGGAGGAGACGACCAACGAATCCGTGTGTGGAGGCACCGTGGTCAGCGCCAATATGAACGGTTTGTTGTCGAGCGTCACACGTCCAGAAGGCCTGGTGTCATGGTGTGGGGTGCAAGTGCCTACGATGCCAGATCCCCTTTAGTGTTCATTACAGGCACTTCGACAGCCCAACGTTACGTTAATGAGGTCCTGCAACCAGTGGCTCTACCTTTTCTGACCGCTCACTTCGATGCGATTTTCCAACTGGACAACGTTTGTCCGCATACTGCTGCTGTCTCGAGAGCTTGCCTTCAAGATACTGACACTCTGCCATGGCCAGCCGCATCGCCAGATCTATCACCGATTGAAACTGTGCGGGCCGCCCCGGGGGCGCAGTGGTCTAAGCGATTGCCTCTGATCGCTCGTCCGAAAGGGGTCCGTGTTTGAATCCCGGTGAGGTATATAGATGTTGTGTTTGTCATACGGCACTGGCTCTCTCCCTTCCCTGGAACCAGTGACCCTAAATTAGGGACGGGCGACCGCTTATAGCTCATTGAGTTGCTCACGGTGGTCGTTAAAAGTCCAATCAAAAAAAAATGTGCGGGATGCTATTGGACGTACTATCCACACTCCACCCTTACCGCACTATCTGCAGGAACTGCGTGAGAAGATTCAAACTGCATGGGGTGGCTTATCGCAGGACACCATTAGGAACTCGTACAACTTTATGCCGAGACGTCTGGCATGCTCTGTGAGCAAACATGGCGGCCCAACGCCATTCTGAGAGACACAACTTATTGGAGTGTAACTCAATAAATATTGCCCATATCAGTCTCAATGTTGAATCATTTATTGTTACTGGTAACTTTTACCTTCCTCCCGAATAGCATTGCAATCCGATACGTCCTTCTGGGTGCAACTATTTTTTGACGATGAGTGTACATTATAAACATTAAGAACTAATCAATCACTTGGAAAATACTAAAACTGGAATGTAAAAATAAAAAAAAACATTCATTAATGTAAAAAAATGTATTTCAGAAAAAATAAAAGTGTAATTCAAATGTTGTACAGCTAAATCTCAGGTTTTATGCGTTCGGCACAACCTCTTAGATTCGTTTCTTCAGACTTTAAGGTTTATAAGAGAGGGGTGGAAAACTCATGCATCACGCAGAGTTGAAATAAAAACAAACAAATGAGTAGTTGTAAATCCTACGTTGTTGAAAAAAAATGAATTATCTGTCCTGGTATTCTCATTTTAAAATGGCATGGAGAATAAACCGTTGGCTCCCGGCCGAGACAATGTTGCATGCGGTGACCACATTCGAAGTTCACATGGGACGGGAGAGTTGGTTAACGCCCAGACTAACCCACCACGCGAAGCAATCATTAAGAAGCCCTGGAAGAACTACTTAATACATGGCTATTCACGGATATGGAGAGCCCACCTGGTCAGTCGCCAACCACCACCAGTAATATCCCTGTGGAATTCTAGACATATTCATCTTTAATTCAAACCTAAGGCAATAAATCTTGGATACTCGTTTATCTCCACAAATCGTTGGACAAAAGCAATCATATGTTTTGAGATTTTCCAAGTTCCTTTGAATTCTATTCTACGACGCTAAATTTTTGCTTAGTTTTTGTACTTAAATAAAAAACCCTAAAAGTAGATTTTCTTAATAGACTGAACCCACATTTGTTTGGATTGTCTTTTTATCAATATGAGGTACACAGGTAAATCAGAATTCTAACTACCTTATCCCTTAAAAAGGATTTCCGGCTAAAACTATTCACTGTTTCACGATGACGGATCACTTTGTCCGTGTTCATTTCGTCCACGTTCACTTGGTCCAGTTTATTTCGTTTACGTTCACTTGGTCCAGTCATTTCTTCACACGTTCACTTGGTCTAGTTCATTTGGTCCACGTTCCCTTGGTCCAGTTCACTTGGTCCAGTTCACTTCGTCCACGTTCACTTGGTCCAGTTCATTTGGTTCACGTTCACTTGGTCCAGTTCATTTGGTTCACGTTCACTTGGTCCAGTTCATTTCGTCCACGTTCACTTGGTCCAGTCTTTTCGTCCACGTTCACTTGGTTCAGTTCATTTCGTCCACGTTCACTTGGTGCAGTTCATTTCGTCCATGTTCACTTTGTCCACCGTTCCCGTTTTCCACTGTTCATTTTGTCCTCGGTTCACTTGGTCCGCTGTTCACTTTGTCCACATTCATTCCGCTCTTCACTTTGTCCGCTGTTCACTTTGTCCACATTCATTCCGCTGTTCACTTTGTCCACATTCATTCCGCTCTTCACTTTGTCCGCTGTTCACTTTGTCCACATTCATTCCGCTGTTCACTTTGTCCACATTCATTCCGCTCTTCACTTTGTCGACATTCATTCCGCTCTTCACTTTGTCGACATTCATTCCGCTCTTCACTTTGTCCACATTCATTCCGCTCTTCACTTTGTCCACATTCATTCCGCTCTCAGAATGGATGGAATTCCATACCGTGGGAATTTTCTATTTTCATGGAATTTTTGTTACTAGAAGAAAAAGAAGGTCCGTAGGCATTGTTTACATGCAATTTCCTTTCCTGTTTAAGTTTTTCGATTAAAGTACAACAATTTTAAATGTTATTTAAAATAAGACGAGGAACAAAACTTTGAAAAGCTTTTTTACACTTTCCAACCGTAGGTCGAAGAAGCTCATATGCGCCAGCTTTGCCCGTCTGTCTGTCTGTCCGCACGATAACTCACGTAAAAATGGTTGGATTTAGATGAAATTTTAGTATGTGGTAGGGGACCACCTTGGGACGAACCCTATTGAAAATGGGTGAAATGGGGTCAAAGATCAGAACATAGGGCGGGATCCATTCTATCGCCCTTATGCGTCATAACTTACATAAAAATGCTTCGATTGCGACAAAACTTTATGATATTGTTCCGGACCGGAGATATCCTGAACTAATTCTGTATAATATCATCGAAATGGGGTCAAAGGTCAGGCCACAGGAGCGAGATTTATTCCATAGCCATTATCTCCATAACTTGAGGAATGATTTTTGGTATGTTGGAAAGCGTATCATAATCAATGCATTGCATGATTTTATTAGCTTTTTAACTATTTCGTGTGGTACGAGGTCAATCACTATGGCATAAATCAAAGATTTACAAAAATCCTTTGATGTTTTGAAATACCTCTTGTGTATTGTTTTCATGTAGTTCTTAGCATTACAGCCTATTGATTTTTATTGTGATTATCAATTGTTTATAATTTCCGCATTACTATAATATTTCTCATACGAATGAACTATAATGTTCGTAACATACTGGGTGGTTATAATTAAAATGACACTACTCAGAGAGCTCTGGAGGGAGTACTATGAGAAAAATAGCAGGGAAATTTGTCATGAAGGCGAATTATAACATGCAGTCAAGAATTATGAAATAAAAAAAAAATAGGTCAACTGTTCACATCAGGTGAAGGAATGGCGCTGTGAAAGAAAACAAAAGCTGGAATATGTATATTATTTGTTGTTATACTTCAGAAATTACGAAGTTTGTTCAATATGTGCTCCATCCAGGTCGATTACATGCTGAATGCGCAATACAAAATTATCAGCACACGCTTGTAGCATTTCAGGTGGGATTAGACATGGAGAACTATCGATAGTTACAACTATCAATGGTTTTCGACAGTCAGAAAATAACAATCGATAACTATCGATAGTGTGTTGGCAAAGTTGCGCGGGAGAATATTTGTTTTCCGGGATGAAAAGTTATTTCTGACAAGAATTTTTCTTACCTTTCCACATTGTCAAAAAGCTAAGTTCCGATAAACTTTGAAGCTAACCTTTTTTTTTTGGGGGGGGGATTTAACCCTTTAAGCGGCCGATATAACTTTACCACATGGTGCTCAAAAATTTCTGCGCTCCCTAAACAGAAATGTTCATATAGCGGCCGAGTTTTTCTTTCTGAATGGCACGTTAAACGTTTTGTTTTGCCAAAATCTACAACTAAACAATTTATATCGCCTTCTCGTCCGATCAGTACCCATAACAAACCTGCCACAACTGATCATCCTTCCTTTCTAGTTCTTCATTCTCTGCTCCATTACCCAGGTTATAAAGGGGAAGGGCAAGTTCCCCTGACATCGACATCATGCCACTAAGTAGAAACAAGTGACTCAAACATCTTCTCTCTCCTTTCTTAGATTTGTCGCCCATTTTGAAGGTAATCAGTCAGTAAGTATTAGTGTTGATCATCCTCCTGAACGACCACTTTGAAAACTAAAGCTAAGGGGAAAGCAACGCATTCTGACGAGGAGGCTCACTATTTCGACCCGCGTGCCGCCAGTTTCTTAGACAGCGAATATATTCGTTCGAGCTGATTTCAGCCCATTTTGCTAACCCCTAATTAATTCGTTCCAGCCGGTTAAAGGGCTATGGACCACCGTAAGCAGTACCCCGTCCTTGATTGATTTAGGGCGACTGGTTTCAGGAAAGGGAAAAGCCAGTGCTGTAAGAACAAGATTTATGCCTCACGAAATTCGAACCCGGACCCATCTCGCTCGAACGTGCCATCGATAGTACTTCCACCTCTAGGTGGGATATTTCCAAAGCCACACAACATACTGTGGACTATGCAAATGATCTGCGAGACAGTTGTTTTGTCTGCGAGATAAGCTGCAGACTACAAAACAACAAGAACCTTTTCGATGGCAATTGTTCTCGATGGTCATCATGCTGGAGAAGAAAGATCGCGCGCTCTGAGCGAAGTTGTTTTATGAGAGAAACGGGAATGCGTCATCGGCGCTAAGGTAGTACCGAAGATTAAAAGGGTTGCAACGAGGACCCCTGCCCAAAAACGGATTAAAGAAAATGATTGTAAAATTTGAACAAATAGATGAATTAAATGTTTCACCTGGAAGACGGCGGCGACGTGCCCCGGCAGAAGTCGTTGTGGAGATCGCTGCTGTTATCACCGACAGTTCAGCAAATACAGAGGTCCCTGTATCATCAACAAGTGTCCGAGAAGTTGCTTGACAACTGTCAATCCCATGGTCAACTGTTCGCAAAGTGCTACGGTGCATTTTACGCTTCTACCCATACAAAATTTAGATGGTGCACGAATTGAACCCCCAAGATCCGGGGCGGCGAACAAATTTTGCGTTATGGGTTTTGGCGAAAATGGGTATGGAAGAAACCTTCCCTTACAACATCCTGTGGACTGATGAAGCCCATTTTACATTGGCAGGTGAAGTGAACTCTCATAACTGCCGGGTATGGGGTTCTGCAAATCCACATGTTGTGTTCCAAAGACCATTACAGTCCACCTATGTGACTGTATGCTGCGTATTCACATCCGGTTTTATTCTTGGGCCATTTTTCCCTGAATAAAGAATCCCTGCAGGTGTAGTGCGATGCACCGTTACAAGTTAACGTTACCGTGACCTTCTGGCTCAACATGTCATTCCTGCGTTGCAAGAAAGAGTATGTTTACCGAGTACTACATATTTTTATGCTAGATGAGGAGCCACCGCGTGTTGGTCGCACAGTTAAACAGCTGCTTCAGGATATATTTGGAAGTGAACACATAATTTTCAGAGGTTTTTCTCATGTTTAGCCTTCACGATCACCAGATTTAAACTCCTGTAACTTCTGGCTTTGGAGATATCTCAACGATAGAATCTTCCACAGGGTCATATTTGCTCCATACCACAGCTGAAGTCAAGCATAACGAGACATATTTCAAATATTCCACCTGAAATGCTACGAGCGTGTGTTGATAATTTTGTATTGCGTATTCAGCATGTAATCGACTTGAACCAACTTTGTATTTTCTGAATGATAAAAATAAATGTTATACCCATTCCAGCTCTTGTTTTCTTTCACAGTGCCATTCCTCTACCTGGTGGTAAACAGCTGACCTTTTTTTTTTTATTTCATAATTCTTGACTGCATGTTCTAATTCGCCACCCTTCCAACTTTCACTGCTAAATCTGTCATAGTACTCCCTCCAGAGCTCTCTGAATAGTGTCACTTTAATTATAACCACCCGGTATGTGTCATAACTATTAGGGGTATGCAAAAGTTTCCGCCGCCCCTGAGCGGGCGCTAATCGGCCTGGGACCCGTGCTGTCAGTTCGTACATCAAGCCAAGCATG
The DNA here is from genome assembly GCA_039090855.1 of Macrothele yani. Lineage (NCBI taxonomy): Eukaryota > Metazoa > Arthropoda > Arachnida > Araneae > Macrothelidae > Macrothele > Macrothele yani. The sequence continues at coordinate 131,217,989 of CM076996.1, read as the reverse complement.
GCGGTCGATAACGTTCATTTGCAAAACTGTTTGTTATTCACATTTAATTTAGAAAAAGTCCGAGTGAAGCATACGGTTCAATATGTCAGGCGTATGGCGAAACGGTTATGGGTGAGCGGACATGTCGAGAATGGTTTTCCAGGTTTAAGAAAAGTGATCTAAGCTTGGAAGACAACCGCAGGAACTCGCAGACGAGGAGCTGGAATCGCTGTTGCAAGAGGATGCCGCACAATCGACCACGCGACTGACTAAACGTTTGAAAGCGGCTCAATCGACGGTGATACGGCGTCTACAGGTCTTGGGAAAGATCAAGAAGATTGTTAACTGGGTACCGCATACTTTAACGGAGCGTAATATTGGTCAACGATTGGGCATCTGCATATCGTTACTGAAGAGGTTTCAAGTTAAGAATTTCTTGTGGAAGGTTGTCACCGGGGATGAAAATTGGGTCTCTTGCGACAACCCCGTACACGAGCGATCCTGGGTCGACCCAGGCCAGCCATCAACATCCACTGCAAAACAAGATATCCACGGGGGAAAGGTTCTGTCGTGTGTGTGGTGGGATATGCATGGAGTGCTGTACTTCGAACTGTTGAAACCGCTGGTAACAACACCTCACAACGATATAGCGATCAGTTGAGGAAACTGAACGCCGCAATCGAGCAAAAACGTCCATGGACAGGTAAAGGACGCCGCAATCGAGCAAAAACGTCCATCGACAGCTAAAGGACGCCGCAATCGAGCAAAAACGTCCATGGACAGGTAAAGGACGCCGCAATCGAGCAAAAACGTCCATGGACAGGTAAAGGACGCCGCAACCGAGCAAAACCGTCCATGGACAGGTAAAGGACGCCGCCCAGTCATCCTGTTACACGATAATGCCAGACCACATGTCGGTGCCACCACGAAATCAACCCTTGAACAGTTACCCTGGGAGGTTTTACCGCACCCGGCTTACTACCCGGACATTGCACCCTCAGACTTTCATCTGTTTCGCTCGGTGCAACATGCCCTAGCCCAACAGAGGTTCACCACACTTCCAGAGGGGGATAATTTCGTCAATGCGTTCTTCAGCTCAAAACCCAAGTCCTTCTATCACAGGGGCATTCATTTGTTGCCTGAAAAATGGCAAAAGGTCATTGATGTTAACGGCCAATATTTCGTTGAACAAATATGTACTGGTTTCCTGATTGTTCCTGTCTCCTTTCTCCTTAAAACGGCGGAAATTTTGCATACCCCTAATATTTAAAGAGAACAAAAATCCATAAGAGTATAATGGTGAAAAAGGTTAAGATTGATATTTACTGTGAATTTGTTGTGTGAGAGATGGAAAATAGACTTTCTACATTAAGGTGAAAAGGGGTCTAAAATTTCCCTCTTCAATGCAACACCTTTATGGCATTTGAAATAAACCAAGGTTATTAGATATCTCTTTAGGTTGAGCCACTTCGAATACGAGCTACTATTGGCTGGCGAAATGACGTCGCACTGGGAGCAAAGCAGCGAGAGGGAGAGCCATCGCCGCTGGCTGCTGCGGCTTACACGTTAGCAAGGAATGGAAATAAACGCGAAGGAAAATGTTTTCAAATACTAGTGATTTCAAACTTCAAAGATTTACATATTTATCAGTGATCTGTTATTTCCTCTTTCATGAATTAATTCATTTTGAAAACAAAATAAATTAACAGCTTTTGTATAAAGAAATATAAGGGCATTGCTGTGAACAAACTTATTGCTGAACTTCGTAGTTCCGTAGTTCGCAGGAAGTTATATTTACAAAAAATTATTGTCAGTCCGAAAGTAAATTCTTAAAAAATCCAAACTATTTAAAGTCTGGCCTTTCATTTATCTGTGCATCAAGTAGTTCCGTTAACGAGTTAAACAAACAAGAAGTAAATATGTTATTCATCATTCAGCATTTCATTTTTGCAAAATAAATCTTATTGTTGTTTACAGAATTCCACTTAGTAGCCTTCAAATACAAACAAAAATTCGCACGAAATGTTCGTTTTTCAATTTATTTTAACAGGTGGCACTAAAGCATAAAAAGCTATCAAAAATTATATAATGCTATTGCAACGGCAGGCAGAATTTAAATAAAAACAAAAATAAGGCTTATGATAGTGTGCCACGGTTCATCCCTGCCTAAACCTTCCTCCCAACCCAGGCTAGCTCAAATCCACAGAAAGGGACTGCCTTAAGTTAAATTGACATGATATTAAGCTACTGACAGCACACAAAAAACTTAACAACATAATTTTTTGAACTCAATTGTTTAACTTAGATTTAGCATCTCAAATTTAATACAGAGGAAAAAGTAGGCTTTTACAGATATGGCCCGCAATGTAATTACTTTACATATGTCATCCTTTACCCCGTGCACATTTTTTTGTCATAGAGCAAACAACGAATCTGTTTTTGTAAATATTAATAAATATATATATATATCAAATACGTGAAGATAATGTAAATGGACGATGTCATCGCTCTTTCCACGTTATTTTTTTTTTAAACAACGCATAGCGACTGAAAAATTGTATTGTAAATATTTGTAAATATTTTACGTAAGACTTTACTCACGTCAGCTGCCACTTGTGAAGCTGAGTTATTCAGACATTCACGCAAGTCCCTCTGAGTAGATGCAAGTTTGTTATTAAGGCACTTATTTTGCACTCTTAATTTGGTGCACTCAACATTTAATCTTTTATTTCTTATTTCCAGTGACCTTATCTTCGTCATCAGAAGTTAAACATCAGCTGAAGATAATGACGTAATATCAGTTGACACAGATTTATCAATTTTGTTTTCTTTGGAGACACATTGTGAAAGGTTTCCAATGCTGGTTTTCTTACTTCACGTCCATGTAATCTATTTGCTGCAGGACTAACATTCAGAACGCTAGGAATGGAGGATGACGATTCATGAGGATTAGCAGTTATAATATGTTTATGGACAATTTGACCTGGAAGATTGACTATAGGTACAGCATTTGCTTTCAGTTTCTTTCTGCCAGGTAATCCAAGTAATTCTAATTTTAAGTCACGAACATAACTGTCAACCGTAAAATGTTTTGAGCAAATTCTTGCATTTTTAACTTTAAAATTATCCTTTCGTTTACATTTTAGTACCCAGAGTTTTTCCAAATCAGGATTTGCAGGAAAAGAATGTAAATAATATCCGAATCTTGAGTCTTCCTACTGAAGGATAAGCATCCTGCTATTGCACATGCAGGCATATTGTGCTACACTGATACAAGACAATAATATGCTCAACTGATGTTGAAAAATAGCTAGTTATAAAGTATATTTACCAATTATGACGAAAAGTAATGAATTGCAAACTATCAACAGGCTTATTCAACGAAGCGAAATGCTTTTCTAAGCATGTGAACGAGTTTAAACCCGCCAAGATTACTTAGTAATAATAAGGTATATTTATAAATTATGAAGACACCGTAATTGCAAAACATCCACACAGGTCTATTCACCAAAGTGAAATGCTTTTTCATCTAATAACCTTGGCTTTTTCTAAGAAAGTTTACGAGTTTGAGTTTGCATTCCCAATCCAAAGATTCTGTGCGGCCTCGTTATCGGCCTCGTTATCTGGTGTCCTGTTTGGCGGCGTTTGCTCCCAGTGTGACGTCATGCGCCAATCCGAGAAGACGGAGACTGCAACTGCACGTTGAAATGGCGCCCTCCTGAAATGAACTTTGATTAACGTCATAGTGATTGACATGGTACCACACAAAAGAGTTAAACAGCTCTTCAAAGTTCAGTTCCTCGTTTTATTTTAAATAACATTTAAACTCGTTATATTTTAATTGAAAATCTTAAATAGGAAAATCGCATGTAAGTAATTTACGCTGGCCTTTTTTTTTCCTGCCTAGTAAAAAATATTTCACCAGAACAGAAAATTTCCACTGTATTCCATCCATCCTGAGGACAAAATGAACTGGGCGAAGTGAACGTGGACGAAATGAACTGGACCAAGGGAACGTAGAGGAAATGAACTGGACTAAGTGAACGTGGACGATATGAATACGGACCAAGCGAACGTAAACGAAATGAACTGAACCAAGTGAACGTGGACGAAATGAACACGGACAAAGTGATAGGTAAACAAGGAGGTTATATTACTGGAGACACGACTCCTATCCACGCAGCATTGGCCGCCATAAGTCACCGTCCGTGCTGCAAATGACGTCATGAGCAGGCACGACGCAGCAGCAGAAAAGAAGCTGCTTTGAAACCAATGGAACAAAAGCTTCTAAGCGTATAAACAGATAAAATGAGTAATTCAATAATCTTTATCAATGATACACAAGCTTACTGTTTTATCAACGGTATAATTTAGTTCGCTTTTGCCTGCTTGTGACGTCACACCACAGATTAGCTGTGACCTATGGCGGCAGAGCCAGTGGTGTCTCCAGTAATATAACCTCCTTGTAGGGAACCCTGTTTCTTTCTCTTTTTTTTATTTGTTTATTTGTTTGGAAGTTTAACGACCACCATGAGCAACTCATTTGGCTATAAGCAGTCGCTTGTCTCTAATTTAGGGTAACTGGTTCCAGGGAAGGGAGACAGCCGGTGCCGTAAGACAAACACAACATCCATGCCTCACCGGGATTCGAACCGTGACCTTACTTTGACACATTGTCATATGCCAACGCTTAGACCACTGCCCCACCAGGACGGCAAACCCTGTTGCATATATTTTATAATAACAATAAATTAATTCAATCGGTATACTTTGTACCATTACAACTGCAACAACTGGGAGCACACCATCGAATTTTTGGTTCCACCACGATGTGTGATAATCAGGTGATACAACTCCCCATACAGTTAACATTTAGAAAAATGGATTGTTAATGTCATTTCTTGCCAGGAGGCGTGCAGGAGTTGTGGACTGATCGTTTACCCTAATTATCACAGTGTTTATGATTTCATCAGTGCTAAATCTATATTTATCACAAGTATGTTTTATTAATTACTTTGTGTCGATGTGGGGTATTGAAGTTCCAGAAACATTTAAGTTTCTCTGCAATAGAAACTTAAACGTTTCTGGAACTTCACGTCAACTCTTTTAATTTAGAAGGAGACTACAATTTGTACTGTAGTTGTGTGTCGGACTACGACCAGTTCAATTCTTACGTTTTTGATATGAGGCAAAAGCGTTTTGTGTTAAACTGTCGGACAGATTATTAGAAATGTAAAGAACGTGCATTAATTTTCAAAGCCTTAACAGATGGACAACGATCACTAATATACCCTTTGATATCAACAGAAGTCCGGCAGTGCAAGTTGTTTACATTATATCTGCTGCCGTCATTTATACATGTATAAATGGCGGTAGACACTATAATTCGTGCATGAATACTAGTATTAAAAGAAATCCGTCTTGTTGCACGATGATATTTATTCAGCTAAAAAATGAAATCTATATACAGTTTAAAAACACATGAGCACTTTCGGTGTCATATTGACACCTTCATCAGATGTAATTTCACCATGTGGCTACATGCTGGTCTTAAGTACGTGGAGTAGATGCATCATGGGAAAGGTAATGTCAATGTCACATGATATACCAGATAACAAGACAATCAAAAAAAGGCATAGTTAGCCAATGATCACTTAACAGAAGCAATTGCTATTGTGCTGTCCTTCCCAACAAGATTGCTCCAAGGTTCAGGTAAAACATAAGGATAATAGTCATTACAGCAACGTGTATTATAAGCCGAAATATAGAGGCTTTCTGCAAATAACAAGGAATAAACAGAATTAGGTGTGTTTATGATTTTAGCGTTGTCCCAGTCTGGGATGGAATTTCCAGCACTTATGGTTCTTGCAAAAGAGGTGCTTTGGTGATTCATTTTTAGATCATATCTGTGTTCATTTAATCTCAAATCCAAATTTCTTTTGGTAGAACCCACATAATGATTGTTTAGTTCACCAGAGATAGTGTCGAGCATAGGAATAACATACACACCCCATTTTTTCCCTTTGTCAATTTTGTCACGATCATTGCGGATAATGGTATATAGATTGCATGATCGTATTCCAAATTGTATTTTATGACGAGAACATATGTTGGTAAGATCGTATTCCAATTGTATTTTATGACGAGAACATATGTTGGTATGAAACAACAGCAATCACGCATAGATAAACATTTCGCTATTTTTATCTAATAAATAAAACCTATTTTACGATGGAAAATACAATTAACCGCAGCTTTGAACTTGTTGTTATATGTATAAAAAATGAAATTTTACTACCTAAAAGTGTGGAAGCATGCAATACAAAGCGTGCCTACTGATCTATACAATTATCAAGCATAAATATGCAAATACAGTATACTCTATAATTGGCGACATTCCACCTGATAGGCACAAAAGTACATGTTTACGAAGCGTTTCAGGTTTTTTTCAATTCCTATCAAAATGGCATTCTTAAAAAACGAATACTTCTGCCCTTTCTTCCCATAAGAAGGCATAACGTTGTGTGGAGTCATCGGCCCACATGTTGGTCGCGCCATCTGGTGACAAGCATTGGCGCCCATATAGGGGACAAGAGGGGCATTTGCCCTCCCCTGTAAATCAGATCTTGCCCTTTCAGTTTTTAGACGGTAATATGGACGGCTAGGGTTAAACAAGTAATCCTTGTTTTTTGGGTATGATCAACATCATCATCATTGTCAACCATTATCAATCCACTGCTGGACGAAGGTCCCCCCAAGTTTCTTCCACAACGGTATGTCTTGTACCAGTCTTCTCCATGCTACAACCGCATACTTTTGAATTTCATCCACCAATTACCCTTGTGGCCTTCTTCTGGGTCTTTTCCTGTCCCTCGGAATCCAGTCTAAAATTTCAGCTGTCCATCGATGGCCTGTCCTTCTGGCAATATGTCCAGCCCATTTATGACGAAGTAAATTTCTCCGTCATTTCTGTCCACGCCAGGATTCGAACCCGGATCCCCTCATTCCGGAATAAGTCACTCTACCAATTGAGCTACGCGGACGTTTTATTCTGATTCCTATCTGCCTTTATGTCGTGTGCGTCCTTCTGGCAGGTACGTCACATCTCCTGGCACGTTACATCATCTCCCCCTTATTTTTTTTTTTTTTTCGAAGTGCTGGAGAAGGGATTCTCTTATTTTTTCCTATCTCGCGGTGTGGAAATAACATCACACCAATGCGAGATTTTGAACTGTCGGGTCATCCGGATAGTTCGGGCGCCAATATAACGAAGTAAATTTCTCCGTCATTTTTATCGGCGCCAGGATTCGAACCCGGGTTCCCTCATTCCGGAATAAGTTGCTCTACCAATTGAGCTACGCGGACGTTTTATTCTGATTCCTATCTGTCTTTATGTCGTGTGCGTCCTTCTGGCAGGTACGTAACATCTCCTGGTACGTTACACATTGCCATTTCAGGGATTTTACTCTGATCATGATGTCTCCCACTCTTGTCATTTTTCGGATCCACGAGTTCCTCTTCTTATCTCTCCTGGTTACACCAAGCATGCACCTCTCCATGCGTCTTTGAGTTGTCTGCAGTCTTTGTATGTCTCTTTTAGTTAAGGTCCACGTCTCTGCACCATATGTAAGCACTGGAAGGATGCATTGAACAAACACTTTTCTTTTAAGACATAATGGCATATTGCTCTTGAAAATTATGCTGTTTCTTCCAAAAGCTCTCCAGGCAAGTTTTGTACGCCGATTAATTTCTTCACCAATGAGACCCTCACTTGATATCTGCTGTCCAAGATAAACGTACGTGTCTGTTATCTCCAGCTTTTCTCCATCAATCGATAAATCTTCATTTCCTGTAAAAGCATTGTACATCACTTTTGTCTTCTGAAAGTTCATTTTTAATCCCACTTCGTTACTCTTGTCAGCAAGTTCCTGAATCATACTCTGCAGCTCTGATGGGGTAGCTGCAAAAATGACTACGTTATCAGCAAAACGAAGGGGATTTAGATAATCTCCATTAATCTTTATCCCTTTGTTTTCCCAGTTCAGTGATTGAAATATTTTTTCCAATGTGGCATTAAAGAGCTTGGGAGATATGATGTCACCTTGTCTCACTCCTTTCGAATTTTTATGGGGGCTGTATTCTCAAACAGCCGAATCTTTGCACTTCATAAATGTTATTAATAATATTAATGTATGCATCTTCAGTACCGCAGGATTTCAAAACCATTGTAACTGCTGATGGTTTCACGGAATCAAAGGCCTTTTCATAATCGATAAATGCTATGCATAATGGAAGTTCATATTCCCTCGCTCTTTCAATTCGTTCTCTCAGTACATTCATATGATCTATATGCTGCAGCCACTCCTGAATCCAGCTTGTTCTCTCGGTTGAGCCATGTCCAGTGTCACCTTCAAGCAGTGTGAAAGAACTTTAGTGAAGATTTTATAAACCACTGATAGGAGGCTGATAGGACTGTAGTTCCTGAGATCCTCAGTGTCACCTTTTTTATGTAGCAGGATCGTTGTAGCATTGTTCCAATCCTCAGGAATCTTTCCTTCATTAAGGCATTGAGTAAAAACTTGGGCGAGTACTGTTTCAATTTCTTCACTTGCTTCTTGTACGATGTCTACGGTAATTCCATTTTCTCCTGGAGCTTTTCCTCGTTTCATGTTCTTGATTGCATGTGCAACTTCTGCTGGGAGGACTGGAAGAACTCTGGTACCTTTTGTAATGTCTGGAGTACATGTTTCATTCATTTCATATAGTTTTGAGTAGACATCTTTTACTCTTGTCAAAATTTCACCTCTATTTCTTGTTACAGAACCATCTTCTTTTCTCAGTTGTTTGGGTATACGTGTCGATAAATCTACAAGGTGACTTACGGCGGAGTTCTTGTAGTTGGGTATACGTGTCGATAAATCTACAAGCTGACTTACGGCGGCGTTCTTGTAGTTGGGTATACGTGTCGATAAATCTACAAGCTGACTTACGGCGGCGTTCTTATAGTTGGGTATACGTGTCGATATCAGTCTACAAGCTGGACTTGCGGCGGCGTCGCACAGATCGGCTCCTGGAAACTTTTAAGTATGACTATGTGAAGTGTGGTTTCTTTTATTATTTTAGTATTTTATTAGTGTACACCTGAGGATGGGATCATATCGAACATCCCGAACGTGCTTGTGTTTTTCAACTAAATGTGTTAACGTGTCAAGACGGTGTTGCAACAATTACCTTTGGTAATATGGACATTTTCGCGATAGCACTTATTCTGATCGCCAATTTTTCTGTGGAACTTCTGGATGAATGTGCATGCTGTATAAACAGAACAAAATGTTGGGAATTTCAAGTAAATGAAAAATATCTCGTGTCAATGGATCAGTAAAGAATTCGAACGCTTGTATTACCTGAAACTTCTGCATCAGCTATTCACTACTGGACAAAGATCTTTAAAAAATGTTTCCAGGATTTTGTCTTGAGGATATTTCTTCATTCTCGATGACCAGTTTAATGGTCTTTTGGGTTTCGGGTCGAAAGTGGCGGAAAGGATCAAAAGAATAACATTGTCTTAACATAATGTCTAATTTCATTTATCCAATTGCTTTATGTGGTTTTTGAGTCTACTGATTTCCACTTTTAAATTTGGGTGTTGAGAGTGTGTTAAAAGCGGTTAGATAACTTAAAAAGAAGCACAGTAGAAATTTGGATATGGTGTTTCTATATGATATTTATAGTTAGTTCCTGTTTGTTCCCTCCCGAAATCTAAGCTACGGGCGCCCATGGTGACAAGTGACATTAACGGGCGATTTTTTGTTTCCAGAGTTGTATCCCCTGACTATCATACACCATGGATTTCAGTAAGAAAATTTTTTAAGCCAGAAGAAAGTATGATAGCCAAAAAGGAAGTGATAATAAAACATTTAGTGGTGTATGAAGTCCTATTTCCTACATAAATTAAATAGCTACGCAACGATACGACACTTTCCTTGGCCCTGTGGCCTTTTAGTGAAAATTAACAGCACCGCCAGGTATGCTGGGTAAAAATTATGGAATCAACAACAGCGCATGCGCTCCGATTAGTTTAAACCATCAATTTTTGAATAAAAAAAAACTTTTCTCAAACAAAGTCATCATAATACCCCTCCTACTGGACAAAAAATAATGAACGAGAAGATGTTGAAAGCTCTTTCTCTCCCGCGTACGTACATGGATTTCCCTTTAGCACTATTTTTCAACGAGTAGGAGGATACATTTAGTTGAAATGTCCCCACGACAGCACTTTTTTTGTAGGCAACAAACTACCTGGAACGTTTTAAACCGCAGCTTAGCATATCATAGGCACTTCCGGCATGACGAACATGATTTTAGCGTTCTGCACGACTACACCGGACGTTCGTTTCTTTCTCGCTACCATTTATTTTCTCTCTCTTTTTTTTTTTTTTTTTTTGGTAATGTTAAAAAATTTACATTTCACTGAAAACTGAAAAAAATGGCATTTCTCTCTTCCGTGTCTCATGACACCAAAAGGTCCTGTCATCATATGGCAGGGAATCACTGGCACAGCTGCATCCATTCACCTTGAAAAGTAATTTCTTTGTAGTTATTCATCGTTCATTCTGTTTCACTTCAATTTTTCTTGTTTTAAAAAAGTACAATGCATGGCAAAATAAAGTAAAGTATTTCTGCTTGTAATGAAATACAAGGGTCATTTTCAGAAACCACCGATAAAAAAAGTTCAAAGAATTTACAACAACGTACTTTTTCCAGGAAGGGACTTGCTTGCCTTCCGGGGGGGGGGGGGTGAGACCCTCTAGTAGCCACTTCCAGCTACGGCCCTGTTTACAATCCATTCTTATTTGCGATTACAACCCAAAGATATTAGCAGTGTGCGCATCAGTAGCGCACCCAGAAATTTCCCAATGGGAGGGCGGCGTGAGCCGTAGCGCACAAACCTTCCCAAAGTGGGGGTGACTCCCCCCCACACACACACCCAATTTACGGAGGGAAATTGTCAGGTACCATAATCATTAAGAATTAGGTTAACTTTCCTATATTTATTCTTATCCAGTTACTACACTGGCGTGCAAAAATTAAGGACGAGACGGTTTTTCGCATGTAACGTCGTGCAGAAGTGCTCCACATCGACCAAATCATACCATAAGATCCCCAAGATGTAAGAACATGGAACAAGGGAGCAAAACCGTCTAAACAAAGAATCCAAAGGACACAAAGGCACTTTATTGAAAAGGTAGCTTTGAGCACAACTGGACAGAAGACAGAAACGTCCATGTGGCAGGCGGCTGCCAAGAAAAATCCAGTCTTTAGTAAAAGATATGATCACCCCTGACTGAGCTGCAGGATTTACAACGTCTGTCCATGCTGAAGACGAGGTTGTCAAGGAGCTGTTGAGGCATCGCGGTCCGTTCCTCTTGTAGTGCCAATCGCAGCTTCGGAATCGTTGCTGGCGGCTGGTGACGTGCTGCCAAGCGTCTCCCGAGAAGGTCCCACACGTGTTCGATTGGATTTAGGTCCGGGGACCTTGCGGGCCAATCCATGCGTTGAATATCGTCACTCTCCAACAGCTCTGCGACAGCCACTGTACGATGAGGTGTAGCGTTGTCGTCCATGAAGAGGAACTCAGGACCCACAGCACCCCTAAACAGACGCACGTGAGGCAGGAGAACCTCGGTACAATAGCGGACACCAGTGACTGAACCTCCTTGGAAGATGTGGAGGTCAGTACGGCTACCAAGCATGATACCGTACAAAACGAGAACTCCGCCACCTCCAAACCGGTCCCTTTCGATGATGTTGGAGGTGTGATTGCGTGTTCCCTGCTCTCTCCAGATGTGTATACGTCCAGAATCGCTCGTCAGACTAAATCGGCTCTCATCCATAAAGAGAACTCGACCCCATTGCTGACGTGTGCAGTTCGTGTGTTCCTGGCACTACAGAAACCGCCTTCTCCGATGAGCAGGCGTTAATGGCACACACCGTACTGGTCGTCGTGCAAATAAACCACCGTTGTGCAGCCTCCTGGCCACGGTAAAACGCGATAACGAACGTCCAGTTGTCTGTTACATGTGCCTTGCGATTTCTCCCGCTGTCTGCCGTCTGTCTCGTCTCGCCTGTATGACAATATACCGGACGTCCGCCGCCGTGGTTGCTCGTGGAGGATCACTGCTAAACTCTCGGACAGCTGTTCCTGTCGTTTGAAATGCTCTCCAAGCTCGTGAAACGATGCTGTGAGCGATCCCGAACTTCTCGGCCACACTAGTCACACTTCGACCTTCTTCCAACTTCCCAATGACGCGACCTCGGGTAAAGTCATCCAGATGTCGTCTACCGGATTGCCTGTTGGCCATATCACACGGTTGGCAGCAACTCGACGTCGTTCAAACCGATGTACACCGTGCAATAGCTTTCACCGAATTGCTGAGCGTACACCGCCCGTGTGCTTTATACCCTTCCGACCCCCCGACCCCCCCCCGTCATGCTGCATATATGCGCATACCCTACCGTACCGGACCCTCGTCTATCTCCCGAGTGGCATTTCGGTCCGTTCTGCCTGCTCGTTCCGCTGTTATGCTAATTTCTCCTCTTCGTCCTTAATTTTGCACACCAGTGAAGTAATGTTACAGTACAAGAAAGTTGAATGTTTAGAAGGAGCAGTAGATGGAATTATTTTTCCGGTTAGATTATTCTAAATTTTTTTAACAGAACTACTCCCTTATAATTATTGTATGTTATAATTATATGGTACATGATTAAGAAGTATATGTAGATCGCCTGTCGTAATTTTCTGTTTCAAACTTCGACGTAATAATTTTGCGCTCTGTCAGCCCAGGGGGTCGCCACTGGTGCGCATGCGTTTTGGAGGAACTGGACGAGAGAAAGTATAAATAAATAGGAATGGTCAAAATAAAATAAAATAAAATTCCCTTGCAGTACCAGGAATTGTTATTTTCTTCTCTCGTTTTAGTAGAACATTTTTGCTCGGTCTTTTCGTTAGGTAAGCCTAATCTTGGTGGCATTGGTGAAATAGTCGCTGACAAATCGATATTTCTACTTGATCATCACCGCTATTGAAAAACCGAGTTTCTCACAGAAATGGAAGTCGGCAAACGAATCAAGACATTGATGACTTTCTCTGAAAGAAAAAAGCTGTTTAGACGAATCATCAGAGAATACAATACACAGTCTCAGATGCTGAAAAAAGGCAATTGGTTTCTGATCCAATAGATTTCTGGAAACCCAATGTTTTGGAAATAGTGTCAGAACAATTTTTGCAAAAGGAGAATAAATGTTCAATTTACAGAACATTTTACAGTCGTTTTTGCAATTATCGGAATGCATTCATCCGACATAGCGAGCATAACCGAGCACCCTTTTTCTAAGCTAGGAATTAATAATTAGTTAAAAAAATCTCTCAATTTGTCACTGAGGATTAAGTTATTAATTTGAGTTTTTTCTTACGAGTTAAACCATTCCCTGTTGGCATCAAAGGTTAGGAGCGTTCTACGAAAATTGTTCTAAATTTTTTAATAACAAAGTGGGAAAAATAACTGAAACATCAGTATTTGCATTCAGTTGCTAGCTTTGCGAGGAAACGATCTCCGGGATTTTTAGATATCAAGTCTGGATAAAATCTTTCAAAATACATTTAAAGCCTTTGTGACGTACTACAGATGTGAAAACATAGCGAGGCATTCTGTCCGCGTAGCTCAGTTGGGAGAGCGACTTACTCCGGAGTGTGGGGACACGGAGTCGATGCTCGTCGCGGACAAACTTGTGTTTTCCCATTGGCGCCCGATTGTGGAAAATGGATCCACTGGCCGTTGAGTTATTCGAAAAATGTGTGATGTTTGTTCCACACGTTGCTTGGAATTAATGAAAAATTCCTACTTCACTTCAAAGATAAAAAAAATTAAGAGGGAGATGATGTGACGTACTACACAGGTGAAAACATGTTTTGAGACGACAAATCTGCAGCGAGACATTCTGTCCGCATAGCTCAGTTGGGAGAGCGACTTACTCCGGAGTGAGGGGACACAGATTTGATGCTCGTAGCGGACAAACCTGTGTTTTCACCCCTTCTTTTTGGATGGCTTTATTTAACAGCAAAATTTCCAGCTTCAATCATCGAATCGTGCCTAAACAATATGACCGGTAATTCCTCGTTAAAATATTCGTTTATTTTTTCGCACTGCGTGATTCCCACTTCTGTTGAAATAAACTACTATTTACAGTGGTGTGCAAAAGGTATTACATCACCTGCAAAAACCGTGAATTTTTAAGTTTAGCTCTTTTTTAACTAACTAATTTTGATAGTTATTTTATCATTTATATGTCATTAGATGCGAAATTTAATGGAAATTTCAAAAATGTCTTAGTTTTTTCTGTAGCAACTTAGATACATTACAAAAACCATGACCAAGTCGAAATTATTATGAAAATAATCATTTTTCCAATACTTAGGTTTACAGCAATAAATCGTTTTTGTAATTCATACGGAATGAAACAACATTTAAATACAGAAATATAATGAAGCAAAGTTATAAAATGCACCTAATAGTTTGTTGCCCAGCCTTCAGCTTTAATCACAGTTTTGCTTCTTGCTGGCATAATGTGAACGAGATTTTGTAAAAGATTGGGTTGAACAATATGGTTCCAACTTTGAATTTTGGCTGTTGGCTTCTTTTTTTATAGTTCATACGATACTTTGAACCAAAACATTTAAATCGGGTTTAAGTCTGGTGATTGTGATGGCCAATCAAGGGGCTAACATTTTTTTCCCTGAAACCACTTTTACGCTACTTTAGCACGATGACAGGGAACATTGTCATGTTGAAAAATGAAATTGCCGTCATAAAGTTTTCTAGATAATGGTAGCATCTTGTTTTCTAATATCCAGTTGTATTTCTGGTCATTTACCGTACCATCGGCAATGTGGATGTTCCCAACGCCATGTGCACACGTGCAGCTCTAAACCATGACCTTCACTGGATGCTTAACAGTAATCACTAAGCAACTTGGATGGAATTTTTCATGCTTGAATCTCCTTACATAGACACTACTCTGATTCCTATTAAGGCAAAATTCTGATTCACTGAAAAGAACATTTTCCCATTGCCTGGTTGTCCGTAAGACATGATGTTTTGCCCACTGAAGTCTACGCTATCTTTGATTTGCAGTTAACAATGGTTAACACCTGCTTTTGTAGTCACGTAAGTCATAGTGAAGCATCCTCCTCCTAACAGTAGATGTACTAACAGTAACATCAGTCACCTCAGACCATCTTTGAAGCAATTCGGGTGAATCGAGCCTTCTGTATGCCAAGCTTAACTTTCTGAGCACTCTGTTCTGCCTGGTTGTAATGGATCTCGGCGCTTCCACTGCGACACATATTTTTAATATCAGCAGTGTCTTTTACTTTCTTCAGTAGCCTAATAACTGTAGATTGATTACAGTCCACTCTTTCAGTGATATGTAATTAAGAATATCCCTTTTCATGCAGAACAACTATTTTTACTCTGTCTGCTGTGGACAATACCGCAGTTTTTACCATTATTGAGAATGTACACAAATTATACCCTGATAACAACAAGAAGCGATCACTACAATATTCTAGTAGCTCTGCGTCAACTCTTAGAAAGGCTGGAGTAGGATTTGGAGGCAGCCAATCAGGTAAAAGAATGTCTATGTCTGGCTGGAACAACTGATACGCATCTAACGAGAATTTCAATGTGTTTGTCAAACCACGTATTTTATGTCATATCTTAGTAGCTACAGGAAAAAGTAAGACATTTTTGAAATATCCATTAAATTTCGAATCTAATGACATAAAAGATGAAACAACTGTGAAAATTAGTTAGTTAAAAAAATGTAATTCACCGTTTTTGCCGGTGAAATTTTAAATTTACCTTTTCTTGCTTCACTTCATCAAGTAAATTCCTGTTCCATTCATTTCTTGTTTCCGATTTTCTCTCGGAAGTTTGTGGAAATATTACATTAAACACCTACGAGGAAGTAAATTTCTCCACCATTCTTTTATGCCAGGGGCGGAAATCAAAACCACACTCTCGGCTCCGGAGGTCCGAGTGCTATCCACTATACTACACTGGCGTGTGCTGTGACTGCTATTTGCCTTTATCTCACGTGCGTTCTGCGGAGCAGGCACGTCACATCTCGGGGGCATGACCCACGGGTCAGCCGGGACCATGTGTTGCTGTAGGCAGTAAACCAATGAAGAATGTGCATTTGAGAAATTCCAGACCATTTGATGTGTGAAAAATAACATCACACTAATTTTTTTTTCGAAGCATTGAAGAAGGGATTTTCATTTTTCCTGTCTCGCGGTGTGGAAAGAACCTCACACCATTGCAAGAAACTTAACGGTATCCTGGAAGTTCGGGCGCCAATAAGACGAAGTAAATTTCTCCATCATATTTTTATGCCAGGGACGGCATTCGAACCCACAACTTTCGGCTCAGGAGCTCCGAGTGCTATCCACTGTACTACACTGGCGTGAGGTATCACTGCTATCTGCCTTTATCTCATGTGCGTCCTGCAGGGAAGGCACATCACACAACTATTGCTTTTTTCATGATCAGTCAAAATATCTTTTCCTTCTGCTCTCAAAACTTTTTATGTTTCTGAAACTCTAGTTCTTTTCATTCTGCTTTCGCTCTTTCTCTCTCTCTCTCTCTCTTTCTGAAGCTAGAGCGGAACCTTTTATCTCCAAATTCACAGCAAAAATTTTAATTGTTATAAAAACTTTTGCGAAAATCTGTGCATTTATTACTACAATTTCACAAAAATAAATGCTCTAATTATTTATAATCTTGACCATTTAAAAAGGAAAAGTCTTCTTTGGGGGGGGGCGATCGCCCCACTCTCCCTCCGCTGGATCCGCTACTAATTCTGATATCTAATTTACTGTTATTTGCGCAAGGGAAAGGAGAGAATTGATAAGTGATGACAAACACAACATCCATGTCTTATCCTAGATTCCAACAGCGGCCCAATGATACGACGACCAGAAAAGCCGGCATTCTGACAACTGGATTCATTTCAGGTGTTTACACTGATATTTTTCAGAGTTAAAACGGATAAACTATTTCTTACTTGTTCTGAAACAGAAATGACTGGAAAATATTTTTTCGTGATATCATGGTTTTTCATGTGAAAAATTAAAAGAAAAATTATGCGTAATGGCACTGGTTCGACCGCGCCAATGAGGATGTTGCATGTGGCGTCATCGAGGACAAGCATAGCTGGCTGTCCTGCAGTTAGTGTATAAAGTGCGATCATTAGATCATTAGCGGTCGGTGTTTATAAAACTTTGAAGCCGAAATGCCTAGATTTTGTGGAATTATTATTTGCGGTAGTAGAGCAAATCGAGACCTTAAGTCAGTACCGAAATGATTCTCTTATCTGTCAAATGAAGGGAGATCGCTTCCCACAGCTTAGAAAACACTTTTTATTGAAGAGTTAGACTCTCTCTTCAAAGGCAGAGAACCTTTTAAAAGGTTAGTTTTATACAGAAATCAGAAATCACTGATTTCTGCAAGGCAGAGAATCTATCTTTTACTTGTTCAAATGCTGTTGGCGTGCAGTGCTTGCAATTATTGGGCCAGGCATTTCACTCGTTGATACATAGTTTCAAGTTGAATTTAAAAGGTCTCGGCTGTTGTTGTTGTTGTTGTTTTGGGGTTTTTTTGCATAAGTTTTATCGCTGATGATTTTTTTCTTCTGGAACACCTTTTAGAGTTTGCCACTCTTAGTCAAAAAAATTTCTTAAATCAACGCCTCGGTACACGTGGGTTTTTCACCCCTAGGGACTTCTATACAGCAGGTTCCTGGTTGATCTAGGGGGATGTTGAAACTTTCTATAGGGCTAAAAGTTAATTTGTTAGCCAAACTGACTTTTAGTCACAATCAAATCTTTAGTTCTTCTGGATTTTTTAGGAGAGCTCGAGCACACCTTCCCTTCAACTCACTTTTTTGAGAGTTTTCTGCTTTTCACTTAGTATTTTCACTTTTAAGGTTATTTGGATGTCGGTGTTGGGTTTTTTTACTTTACTAGTTTGTTCTATACGATATTTCTTCCCCAAACCACCGTCGGTTTTATTTTTAGTACACCTGGATTTTTATCTGGAGCTGATGCACACTTTGCGGAGAAATGCAAATAATCGCTAAAATTATTGTCCAAATAAATTTTTTGGTGTCGAGGTCTTTTTACAGACCGGGATTGCGCTGCTAAATTTATTTACGGATAAATAAATTAGGACGCAAAACCCAGCAAAATTATTGTTTTCTCACCAAATTTTTGCGTGAAAAACCAGATTTTGCTCTAGTTTTTCCTACAATTTGTAAATCGCTTGCTTCCCAGAGTTTGGAAAAACGTTTTTATAGAAGAGTTACGTAAACTCTCGAAAATGCAGAGAACCGTTCAAGAGTCAGTTTTACTCAGAAATCAACGATTCCTGGAAAGGCAGAAAACCTATCTTTTTTACCCAGGGCTCCGCACCTGGGAGGGGAGAGAACCTTACTCATTAAGGCAGCGTACCTATTTTCTCATGAAATTACTGATTACTCAGGAATTAGTGATCTCATTAAATCACCATGTAAAAGAATATCGACGATGAGAAATTGTTATATGCTTCGAGAATTTTATATGCCTCGAACTGTTCTGCGATAAAGGCACTTCGACCAAAGACGAAGTAATAGAAAATATTTACTATTTGCACTGTAGGAAAACGTTTCGCGTTACCTTGGAAGGTACTTGCATTCAGCACATAAGGACACTTTTCCTTCAGTCTCTTTAATTTTTTTAAAATGCCGCATTTTATACTCAGAAGTTAAACTTTCATAGTAAGACGCCTTCATTTCAACGGGGCTGGTTGTCCTTCACTTACGTTACTAAAGCTCGTTACCATGCTGAAAGTCACGTGTCTGCTAAATCCTCATTGCAAAGATTTGCAGTTTGAAAATGTTTAGCTAACTACTGGCATTGCCTTTCATAGCAAATTCTCTGCTTTTAAAAAGCAATTCTACATTTGCTGTGTGTCCACTGCGACTCTCATCGGTGAAGTAAGAGTGCATTCTAACAATATTTTGTGTGATTTTTAATAATTAACATGACACTGATCGTAATTTTTAATTTTATTTCACTTATCTGTAGTACACCCTTCCCCGTCTTTTGTGAATCAATTTTCCCTTGCTCCTCAACCCAATCGTAGGCTTTCTTAGCTTTCAGGGAATGAGATTTCAGGTCTGTTTAAAGCTTAAGTAGTTTCCCGCTTTGTCCTGTCATTCTTTCCTTGGCTGTTCAACAAAGCACCTTGCGTGACTTGAAAGTAATTACATCCTCCGACTGTCCTTTACAAGGAACATTTCACCATCATGTTAACTTTGTGCTAATCGCACGCGAACAGCATTAAGATCCGGGATTCATCAAAAGGTTACGGTTAGTCGTTTTCATTAAAATTCCGGTTTGGATCATTACAGTTACATCGTTTGAGTGGAGAGTGCTTTACCGATGATCTGTAGATACATCTGACATGCCGTTAAACGTCACTGAAAAATAACTCCTTTTGTTACCAGTGGGATCGTTAGCTGTGGTTCAGTCCATATCTTTTCTAAATCCAATTTGAGCAGAACAAAAATTGTTTCAGGGAAGAAAAATGTCTTTCTCCATCGCTTCCTCTCCATCCAATGCTATCAGTTACCTTTTGTGTTTAAGGAAATGTAAGAAATGTTCCTCTAAATCAGGAAATCACTTGAAGTATATAAAAACAATCGCGAAGCTTTAAATCTTCTCAAACAAACTCTGCATAAAAAAAGCAACAGAAGCTGCGTTACTTGACAAATTATGCATTTAAATTACCTATGGCGTGTACCTCTGTTTTAACCTTCCTTTTTGAGTTTATTTTTCTTATGTAAATTTTTTACCTCTTAGTCGCATTTTTATTCTGGACGGCTCATAACCTTCACGTTTCTCCGTACGTTTTGGCAACGACTAACAGGAGAGGGAGAGAGAGAGAGAGAGAGGGGGAGAATCCACCATTAGATAATATGAAACAACGAAAACGACGACGAGTGTAATTTGTGCGATGTTCTAGTTTATTACAGAGGGTGAGGCGAAAATTTTGCAATATTTGCATAAACGCATGTGCTGCGGCGGGTATGTCACGTGTTTAAGCTAATTCAAGACGCGCACTGCAGTCAGTCGAAAGGGATGTAAAGTGGTAGTCGTTGCTGTGAACAACATTGCATGTCGTCGTTCTGTCTGTGGTTGGGAAGCCTAAAATATGAACTGCCACAACCGGCTAATTAGGGAACTTTTGCTTTACGAGTTTGAACTTGGCCACAACGCTGCTCAAGCAACACGAAACATTTGTCATGCGAAAGGGGAAGGTTCCGTGATCCACAGCACCGCCAACAGATGGTTCAAGAAATTTCGCTCAGGTGACAGAAACCTCGACAATCAGCCAAGGTCAGGTAGGCTGCGAACCGTGGATTCGGAGGCCGTGCCCCAGGCCGTAGATGCAAATCCAACAACCAGCCCTCGAAGATTATCAGGCGAGCTGGTAATATCATAGACCCGCGTGGTTTGTCACCCTCAGGACCTCGGCAAGGTCTACAGGAGCTGCCGAATTGTCCATCATGAACTGATGCCAGCTGAAGCAAACGACCGAGTGGCACGAAGCTCCTAGAAAACCTACGCAATGTATGTTTCTTCAAGAGAATTGTTACGTGCGATGAAAAGTTGGTCTATTTCCGTAATCCTAAAACACAACGGCAGTGGTTGAGCCCGAGCCAGCTTCCTGAACCTGTTGCCAAACGTAGGCGCTTTGAACACAAGGTGACGCTCTGCGTCCGTGGAATTTTGAGGGGAAAATCCATTACGAATTTGTTCCAGACGGTCGGACCATCAATTCTAACATCTACTCTGAAACGTTGGAGCGGATGTATGCCGTTTTTGAGAAGAAGTACCCGGCACTAATGAACAGAAAGCGCGATCTCCTACAGCAGGACAACGCTCGGCCTCATACCGCGCGAACGACCCGCGCAAAACTCCAGGAACTTGAGGGCATCGTACTGTTGCCACACCCAACATATAATCCGGACCTTGCCCCGTCGGATTATTACTTGTTCCGGTCCATGGCCCACTTCATTTGTGGGCGACACTTCAACAACCAGGAGGAGGTGGAAGCTGGGGTGAAGGATTTCTTTGCCCAGAAGGACAAGAACTGGTACCGCCACGGAATCGGAGAACTGGCAGACAGATGGCCAAAGACGGTACAACACGATGGCTTATACTTTGCATGCTAGTCACCTTTCGTCGTAAATGTACGTATGAAGACATAAAGTGATCCAAATTTTGCAAAACTTTCGACTCACCTTCTGTAGAATCGAAGAACTGGCAGACAGATGGCTAAAGACGGTGCAACACGATGGCCTATACTTTGAATGCTAGTCACCTTTCGTCGTAAAGGTACGTATGAAGACATAAAGTGATCCAAATTTCGCAAAACTTTCGACTCACCTTCTGTAGAATCGAAGAACTGGCAGACAGATGGCTAAAGACGGTGCAACGCGATGGCCTATACTTTGAATGCTAGTCACATTTCGTCGTAAAGGTACGTATGAAGACATAAAGTGATCCAAATATTGCAAAACTTTCGACTCACCCTCTGTAGAATCAAAGAACTGGCAGACAGATGGCTGAAGATGGTGCAACACTTTATCCTATACTTTAAATGCTAGTCAGCTTTCGTCGTAAAGATACGTATGGAGTCATACAGTAATCCAAATATTGCAAAACTTTCGACTCACCCTCTGTATGTGCTATAAGAGTGGTGAAGTTGAGTGAAATAGTAGTTCGCAGAATTTGTACAGTTATCGGTTAAGAATGAAAGAAGCCTTGGATTTCTTGTAACTTGTGTGCCCTTATTAGTTGGACGTTTTCTTGTGCGGTTAGGTTGAGTTGTTATTATTGTTGGTGTTATTCATTTTGTACTGTTGAATAGCAGGAAACTGTGTGAAAACTAGAAAGCAACCAACAAAAACAGCTAAAACCTTTACTTCCGTTTTCTTTTTTTCTTAGTTGCAATCTTTGTATTTCAGCCTAAAAAGGATTTTCGAAGGGTTATCCATGAGGGAACGTATTTTCCATAATGAACAAATTGTCTTATTGTTGCCAAAAGGTTTATGTGTTAACATCTCGCACCCAAAGAATTGGTTTTAAATCTCAATCTGAGCATTGGACTGTGTTTTTTTTTAATTTGTTTTTTTCTTTCACTAGAGCTCCTAACGTTAAATGTCAAATCCAGGAGCAGATGGTCGCATCCATCTACTCTTCTATATGTTAGCATCTCGCAGCCATGGGAAGGGGGAAGTTTCATTAAACTGAAAAATAGAGAAAACGTTTTTTTCTTTTTTTCTTTTTTGCTCTTTTTTATGCTCTTTTTTTAAATAGAGAAACTGCTAAAGGAAAACACAGTTCACTCTGTTCAGGTTTATCACAAAGTTATTTGTATTCTTTAGGGTTGGTCAGCAGGAATTTCAAAATTGTTTCTGTTAAAACTAAGTTCATTTCCAAAAGCACTGTCAACATAAAAAAAGCTACTCAAGAAAAAAAATCCGTTTTTAAATCTTTAATTTTTCAGCTGTTGTGATCGTTTCTGGGAGCATTTAGGTAACTGAAGATACTGACTGACCACCCTCCACAACTACACTGATAAAAATTCTGTGGTAGGTGTTGCAACAAAAAATGGTGCAACACCAGCTGCACCACTTTCTGAGAAAAGATACACGACTGCGCGGTGCAAACAAAACCCAAAAACATGGTGCAGCTTTGCACCACGTTATGGTACAAGGTTGCACCACATTATGGTGCAAAGTTGCACCATGATTTTGGGTTTTGTTTGTACCACACAGTGGTGTATCTTTTCTCAGAGAGTGGTGCAGCTAGTGTAGCATGACTTTTTGGTGCATCCTACCCATAGGCGCCGACTATAGGAAGGCAAAGTGAATCTTGCCCCTCCAATAATTTTACTGGGGGGCATTGCCACCCAATATGTTTGGTCCTGTTTAATTAAATAATCGCTTTAGCCTCATAAGGTGGACCAAGCTCCACCTTATGAGGCCAGAGCGATTTATTTCCAAAAAATTAATAAATAACAAAATAAATAAGAACTTTTTTCCCATTCTCAGCATTGCTCATCTGATACAAAACTGGATTGCCAACCACGTATTAATACTGTTTGACATGAACTCGTGATGTTTTGTAAACTCTTAAAACAATTATCAAAAGTAAAATAAATAAAATACAGAAACGTATAATCTCTAGCGCCTTTATTTATCTATTTACACCTTTTGCGATTCCTGTTCTTTGTTTGAGTTACCCAGCTAAATTCTCATATTTTGCACTAAATTTTGGAAATAAAATCTCTCTGGATATTTTAATAAAATCACAGGCTGAATATTCCTTTTAAAAATACTAATATTCAGCAAAAGAATATTTCTGTTTCCTTGTTCATTTGCTGGTGAACAAATAAAATTGCATTTTAAAATATATTAATACAGACATTTAACGTGGACCAGGGACATCAAACAAAGATCTTCGCTCTTTCCACGTTTATAAGTGAGTCACGGAAAAATTCTCATTGGCCGCCACCGGGAGTCGAACCCAGGGTCTTCCCGTTACGCCGGGAGTCGAACCCAGGGTCTTCCAGTTACGCCGGGAGTCGAACCCAGGGTCTTCCAGTTAGTGTAGCGGAAGCATATTCGGCGCGTAACTGGAAGACCCTGGCTTCGACTCCCGGTGGCGGCCAATGAGAATTTTTCCGTGACTTACTTATAAACGTGCAAAGAGCGAAGATCTTTGTTTGATGTTTAAAATATATGTCGAATCTCGTAGTTTAACTCTTTGCTCCCTCCCCCTTATTTTTCTATTTTCCTCCTGACAACGGAAGAGACATGCTCCTCCCTCGTCTGATCTCTTCACGTCTGCCCCTCCCCCAATAATTTGGAGAAGTCGGCGCCCCTGATCCTACCACAAATTTTTAGCAGTGTAGAAATGGAGTTAGCCCAACTTTCGTGAACATTATAGGAGCCCCAAAATATCAAATCTATATCTTTGCAGTCTGTATAGTAAAATTTTAAGTAAGTCTATTTAAATTTACGCGTTTGAATTTTTTGATGGGGAAACTGGTTCGCTATCCATATTTCGTGTTTCTGAAGTTGTTGTTTTTACATAACGTAGGATTTTCGTTCACCAACAAAAGTGTGTAAAGAACGACATATCTTGAGCAAAATATTCCCACACTTTGAGTTCAACTAAAAAGTTTCGAGATTTGCTAGGATATAGTTTTCCATATCATCGGTTAAGGAGGGAATTCGTTTTATTTCTCAGTTCCTTGTATTCATTAGTTCGAGGACGCAAGCTCCTATCTACGTAATGAAATGTTGACATCTTTATAAATCATGTTTCTGCTTATTAAGTTGTTGTTTTTTTTTTTGGGGGGGGGTATGTTAAACATACCCACAATATATGCACTATATTGACGAAAGTCACCGGACACCTAGAAGATAAACTTAACATAGCATTTATTGACATACATTTGTACGGTGTCAGTCCACCTTTGGCCTTAATGCATGCACTGACTCTTCGAGACATGCTTTCGACAAGGTTTTGGAACACAGCGATAGGTATGTGCTTCCATTCAGTACATAATGCTGCCGCTAACTGTTGCTTGGTAGTAGATCTTGGTTCCAAACTTCTTATGCGGCGCTCTAATTCATCCCATAGGTACTCTATGGGATTAAGATCAGAGCTTTGTGCTGGCCAGTTCACACACGATACGGAATTATCGTGAAACCATGCGGTAACAGTCCTTGCTTTATGGCTCAGTGCATTATCCTGCTGGTACCAACAAGGCTCGGTTCCATAGTATTGCCACAGAGTTGGTCGGGCATAATTGTCCAGAATATATAGATAGATATGCTGGTTATGATCAGAGTTAAATCCTTGAAATGGCAATGGGCTGGACATACTGCCAGAAGGACAGATCATCGATGGACAGCCGAAATTTTAGATTGGATTCCAAGGGACAGGAAAAGACCCAGAAGAAGACCACATAGGAGATGGGTGGATGAAATTCGAAAGTATGCAGGGGTGACATGGAGGAGACTGGCACAAGACAGACCGTTGTGGAGGAAACTTGGGGAGACCTTCGTCCAGCAGTGGATTGATAATGGTTGACGATGATGATGATGATGATGCTGGTTAACAGGTTTGTCCACGATAACCAATGGGCAGGGATCATACCGCGAAAAACACCCCCCACACGAGTACACTGCCAGCTCCAAACTTGCCCGTAGGAACCGTACACTGTGGTAAATAGCGTTCCCCCGGCTGCCTCCATACCCACACACGGCCATCAGACTGATGGATCGCGTATCTGGATTTATCAGTCCATAGGATCAGTTTCCATTGATCTATGGTCCACGATAAATTTTCTTTACACCATGCTAAACGACGAGTAGCATTCCGAGTGGAGATGAAAGCTTATGAGCAGCCGCACGACCACGGTAACCCATGGAATGTTAAGTTCTCTGCTAATGGTACGTGTACATACCGAAGTTCCAGAATTTTTACTCACCTGTACACTGATGTCTTGTGCAGCACTCCGTCGATTAGCTGTAACGACTTCTCTGAGGCTTCGACGTCCTCTATCATTGGTTTTCTTCGGTTTGCTGGTACGTTTTGCTGCTTCAGACACGCCATGTTATAACAAAGTAAATTTCTCCGTCATTTCTATCCGCGCCAGGATTCGAACCCGTGTCCCCTCATTCCGGAATAAGTTGCTCTACCAATTGAGCTACGCGGACGTTTTATTCTGATTCCTATCTGCCTTTATGTCGTGTGCGTCCTTCTGGCAGGTACGTCACATCTCCTGGTACGTTACATCATCTCCCCCTTATTTTTTTTTTTTCGAAGTGCTGGAGAAGGGATTCTCTTATTTTTCCTATCTCGCGGTGTGGAAAGAACATCACACCAATGCGAGATTTTGAACGGTCGGGTCATCCGGATAGTTCGGGCGCCATTATAACGAAGTAAATTTCTCCGTCATTTTTATCCGCGCCAGGATTCGAACCCGGGTCCCCTCATTCCGGAATAAGTTGCTCTACCAATTGAGCTACGCGGACGTTTGTTCTGACTACTATCTGCCTTTATGACGTGTGCGTCCTTCTGGCAGGTACGTCACATCTCCTGGTACGTTACAATGTGTCTTCCACTCATTCAGTACATCCATAACAATTGACTTGGATATGTTTAAACTCCTCTCGGTTTCTCTTATGGGCAACACACTAATAAAACACTCAACAATCTTTCCTTTCTCAAAGTCAGTTCTCTATCCCCGCAACATTTTTACTCAACCTCATAGTGCGATATGATCGCGGTCAGCTGCAGGCTTGTTTTTATACCGTTTGCAGCTGTACCGCGCATCTTAACAACGCAGTGGATCCATTCATTTGCTTTTGAATGGGTGTTCGGTGACTTTTGTCAATATCGTGTTTATACCCATACAAGCGATGAGAAACGTTCAGTACTTGAAGAACTGCGTTATGATAATCTCCCTGACTTCTGGCAAATGTACAGTCGGATTGATGAAATTCCAATCGTGTTCCCTGGTACATGGCCGTATCCAGGAGAGGGATTTTTAGGGTCCATCTCCCCCTACCCCCAACTTTTTTGGGGGTGAAGGGGGTGCTTGTTTATCGTAAGTTATTAAATCAACAGGAGTGGCCATTATCCTCTTTTCATTTTTTTTTCTTTTTTTACAAATTGTTCCTGTTATATCTTTTGATAAACCTTACTTCAAAAGGACATTTTTTTCTCATTATATTTACTGGTCAGCAGTAACAAATTTATAGAAGTACAGGAAACTCTGTGCCTGGCACTTTATTAGTCGGAATTGTTCTATTATCAGATATTTTTGAGATCGCTTACTTATTTATTTCTTTACCGTGTTAAGATAGACGAAAAAAAAATGGCAATTGGCCGTCTATCAGTTGCTATCATAGCAACTATTAGACGGCCAGTTCAACGTCGAATTTCCTTGGTATGGTGGCTTCATCAATCGTTATCGGAATTTTTGAAATCCAGTTCCTGACGGAGATTTCAATTTTTTATATAATTTTCATTTTTCAGACTGTACTTGCTTTCAACCTGTCTCCTGTGTAATCTTGTTGTTTTCATGTGATCTCTGTCTCGTATTGTTCAGTTTGTTTTTCTATTAATACTGAGTAAGTTCATGTGTCGTTACTCGCTAACTAATACTAATATACTAAAAACTAAAGAGTTTATTTTTTGTTAAGTGATTAGATAGACAGATTTTTTGCTGTGGGATATTGTTTTAAACCCCGAAACGAAAATCTAGTTACGGCCCTGATACATTTTTGCTGTGGAATATTTTCAAAGCCCCTACCCCCAAAACTAAGCTTTAAATACGGCCCTGTCCTGGTATATACTTTTCATTTCTCTCTCTCTCTCTCTCTCTGACAAGCGCCTCTCACAAACGCCTTTAGGCTTCAGCATATCGCTACACAATGACGACTGAATACGGTCACATGCAGAACAAAACATGTGCAATATCAAAGCTATAAGAATGAGACAACAGCTTGAGAAAAACCTTCACCCAAGCTGAAATTGTTACGGTGGGATAAAACGTGGTTTCGAATTGTCAGGTGTAAAGGGCGAGAAATTATACTTAAAGCCTTTGTAGCATCTACTGGACAGTCATCGAGGAAGTCAGCGAATAAGAAAAGCGGTCACGCATCCCTTGTGCACCAAGATCAATCGCGCGTCACCACAGGACGAAAGTTCTTCAAATGGGAATGTCATCCGCAGTGTAGGTGTGCTCGTGGAGACACAAAGAGCGACTAGTGATATCCATCAACCGCTACTGGTGGACCAAGGGCACTCCATCTACTGGTAGACAAGGACACACCAATACTTTTCCCCAACTCTGTTTCGAGCAGGCATTCCTCATACAGTTCCAGAGATTCATCTATCCACAGATAAGTTTCAAAGCGTTTTAATGCAACGCAACATGTAATTTGAGAGAAACCAACAATACCTTTACGAATCAAAATATGCGCCGTCATTATCTATCACCTCCCGCCGTCGGCCGGGCAGCTGACGGATTCCAGCCATGAAATACTTCGTCGTGTGACGCGATAAAGTTGTCAACCCCTTTTTGCAGTTCGTCACAGTCCCGGAACCGTACAGCAAACAAACCATGTTGCATCGATCGGAACAAATGATAGTCTGAAGGGACTATGTCGGGACTATACGCCGGGAGCTCCAAAACTTCCCAGCGAACAGTCAATAACGTTTCCTTGACCAATTTCGCGACATGCGGCCTAGAGTTGCCATGCAGTAATTTCACGGTACGCAATCCTTTGCCTCTGAACGGACGTTTCCTACAGATTTCCTGGTTCAATCGCAGCAATTGTTGTTTGTAGCGATCAGCAGTAACAGTTTTATCCTGTTCCAATAGTTCAGAACAGAGCACACCTTTCATATCCCACCAGATGCACAACAGAACTTCCTTGGAGTAAATATTGCGTTTCGGTGACGAGGTCTGTGCTTCACCTGGGTTTACTCAGTGTATTTTGCTTTTGGAATTGTCGTACCATATCCACTTTTCATCACCCGTAATGATTTTCCACAGGAAAAGCTTTTGGTGTTGTTTATTCATTAGATTCAAACACTTCATGACAGGCTTATCCTTGTTCCTCTGGCTCAGGTTATGTGGCACCCATTTTCATTCCTTCTGAATCTTTCCCATTGCGCATAAACGACTGGAAATGGTTTGCTGAGTTACCCCCAGTTGTTCAGCTAGTTCTTTTTGCGTTTGAAACGAATCTTCATCCAACAATACTTGCTGTTCCTCATGGGCAATGTTTTGCGGGGCGCCGCTACGTTTTTGATCGCTAACATCAAAATCACCTGCTTTAAACCGTCTAAACCAAAATTCACACGTGCTTTTCGATATAATATTCTCTCCCAGAACAGAACACATGCTTCTGCACACTTTTTCCTTGATGAAATTCGTAACGAATGCAGGTTCGAATAAATGCAGTATCGCTTGCCATCTTTCACCTACCGATGTGCAAGTGCGTTTGACTGTTGGGCAAACTTCTGTGTCACATTTGATTCTCTGGACCAGTTACGGTCACATGACAACAACGCACGGGAATGTCTGATATGTAAATTAGCAGTATACGTCACACAAAAAACGCTTTAAAACTTATTTGTACACCTCATATATGGCCGTTTAGTGGCCCATTCCTGCCTTTTAATTAAATATTTGCGTTGTTAAATGCTACCAAAATGCTTGAAGCAAGGTTTTTGTGGGCTTATACTCAAACCCCAAAAATCTTGCTTGAAGCATCGATAGCATCTACCCCTGGTGACTCCTAATCCAGGGCAGTGTTTTTTGTTTTGTTTCTTTGTTTCGTGTTTAACGATCATTATGAGCAACTTCAAAGGTTATAAGCAGTTACCCGTCCTTATTCTGGGGACACCATGTTTCTAGGGTAGAAAGAGAGACAGCGCCGTAATTTGGGCCCAGGTTCAAGTCAAATGCCTCATCCGGTATTCAGACACGGGCACAACTCGGGCGATTGGCCAGACATATACACAACTGGCCACTCGACCATTAGGCCCACTGCAATGCCTCAGATTCACATCGACAAGATACTTTCATAGAAATAATTTATGCCTTTTTCATAGCAAGTGTTTTTTTTTTCAAATTAAAGTGTTTTCATATAATTATCGCAACTTTGGAAACGAGAGTTTTTTTACCATGATAATATAATTAGGATCTCAAAAGAAACCGTAAAAGATATCTTTTTTTTTTTGCTCGTTGCCTATGTCGAGAAAAAACTGGGTAAGCCCTGTAATAAGAAGCGCAACATCCCTGAAAACGTGTTGGTGTGTTTCTCGGAAAACCGAATCAGGTCCCTAGGAGGGGCGAAAATTAATTTTCAGAGGAGCGACATTTTAACGGAGAGAGGAATATATTCCCCTCGAAGTTCACGAAGAGCATTTATTACATCATTAATTTCTGTCATGCCTCATTATTTCGACATGTCTTCACTTAATTTAATCACCTATGTTCCTGCCATTTGGTGAAAATTCAGTTTAGGAACTTCATCCAGAACTTTGAATTGCGCTTCACTCTTTGCCTTATCCAATTTAGAGTTTTTTCTTTTTCCTTTTTCCTGGGAATAACTTTGACATCAGAATTTTATTCTTTAAGTACTTCTAAAGAGATTTTACTGTTTGCATCCATTGGGGAAATTCCCGAGTTGCTGACTTAATTCAGTTATTTTATGTGGAAGATTAGGTGCCCTTTTAGGCAAATGGTTACGCATAACCTTTAGCATAAAAGGAGAAAGAGGAAGACTTAGCTTTTCACCAATTTGAATATTGTTGCTAAAATATTTCCATTAAAAATTAAATTTACTAAGGGAAGGGAGAAGATAATTATCAATGGCAAGGAAAACCTTGATAGGAAATCTTACCATTTCTTTTCTTTAACCCTCACTAACTGCAACCACCAGCGTCCCGACGTGAGAAATATATGTATGTGTTCACAAATTCTTCACATGGTATAACTAGTGTAGCAACAACGTACCATCAGTCAGCTGCAATATCTATTGTCTACCGTTCTCTGTTCAAGACTGCCATTGTTATATCTACTTCGCTAGTTGAATATCGGCCATTTTATTTTTTGAGCTAAAACTAACTGCATTTATTATCTCTCGCGATTACGCTTTTTGTCTTTTGTTGCACCTGAAATTCTTTATATATTTTAATATTTCGAAGAAATGCATCAGTTCAAACTGAATTGGAGTATTTTTTCTTTCTCTATTCTGTAGAAACACTAATATAAATTCGTTGAGATTAGGCCTAGCTACGGGAATGGCAGGGAGGGCGGTTTCCCTTCCAGAATGGTCATTCCAGGGGTGTACATTCATGGATGTAAAAGGTAGAAATGTAACTAAAAAAGAAAGTTACACCCTTCAGTATTTTCCTTTTAAAGACTTGAGTTAGTCTCATACAGTATTCCATGCAGTTAACCGAAATACAGAGTAACATACACTATGAGGTGTAAACATCTCATATCCATGAAGGGAAGTTCCCAAAACAATGATTAGTGGCATAGAAAACAATATGTTGATATGCCTAACCTCCATGATTTTTACGAACATGTTGTTGGAATGAAGAGCTAATTAATCATTTGTGCTCTGCCGCAGAAAGTTCTCTGAGCGTTTAACCTTGAACGAAATTTTTCCAAGCCCTACCCCTAAACTTCTTCCCATTGTTACTTTCACTATCCGATACTCATTCGTTCTGCGCTGGTTTGTTTTCCCTTCGGCATTTCTGTGGAGCGTTGTGTTGTCGACGTTCACATAACGTTTATGCTTTACTTGGTATTTACAGCCGGTGATTCTTGGGTATTTGTCTAGTTTTTGCATTTTTAATAAAATTATGTCAAAACCTGAAGTGCTTTTTTTGAAAGATCATAACACTTTCCTATAACGGCGGTGTGTGAGAAAGTAAAAACCACGTATTATTTGAGTGGAACTCGAAGGGGCGAAAATTTGAAGTCGTCGGGGCGTAATTTTAAAGTAGGGACGTAATTTCAAGTCTCGCCCTCCCAGATAAGAAAAGCTTGCTACGGTCCTGGTTGAGATGATATATGCATGAAACTTCTACACAGTCGAGTCACATTATTGTGACCACCTCCTACTTTTGACGTCAACAGCGCGTATAGCCAATGAAAGAAGGCACGTGTCCTGAGCTGGCTTGGAGGGTATATAAGGTGTGCTGTAGGCATTCTGAAAACATACCACTCGTTGCTGTCATGGATAAAAGGAGCGATTTATCAGATTTGCCAAAAGGGGTGATTATCGGCTTTCGGGCCAAGGGTGGCAGTATTTCTGAAACACTGCAGTTTGTGAACTGTTTGCGTTCTGCTGTTTTTAAAGTGCATCGTGATTCGAGAAATGGCACCATGGCGAATGAGCGACGTGGAAAAGTGCAGAGCACCACGTGCCATTGATGTGAGACGTGAACGTCAGCTGAGAAGGTGCGTAAGAGCCAATCTACACGCTACAGTGGAGCAACTCACTGGCCTAATGAACCAGGGGGCTACCGGAAGTGTGTCTAAAACGATAGTTCAGCAAACCCTGCTGCGCATGGGGCTCCGATGCAGACGGATGGTCACTGCACCTATTCTAACGAAGGTGCATCGGCAGAAAAAGGCTTACATTTGGCTCTCTCCCTTCCCTGGAATCAGTGGACCTATATAAGGGACGGAAGACTGCCTATAGCCCACTGAGTTGTTCATGGTCATCATTAAACCCCCAATTAAAAAAGACTTTAAATAAAAAAAAGTCTTTGACAATAAATAATAATGTTAAAGATTGTTTTTATCTTAATTCGCATTTTTCAACAGAGTGCTTAAACAGAAACCAAGTAACAAGAGCTCTTTTGCTATGCACAGAAAAATAATACATAATTTGAGGAGTATATGAAAATGGTTAACTTTGTGCAAAGTATTTTTCTCTGATTTTTCCTAACTCAAGTTTGCAGGAAATTTATCATTTAAAACCATGAGCGGTTTGATATACCGTACGAAAATTTGATATTGTTCATTTTTTCTTGCAGGCGAGCGCAGAATTATAGGAACAAAGTCCGTAATTCCAAACTGGGACCAAGAATTTTAGCAGCCATTTTGGGGTTTTGCACTGTATTTGCTCTAAGCTACGTGTCTACAAATACAAGTCGACATCAAAGATTTCCCCATCCACTATGTAAGTACTGAAGGAAACATTTGATATGTATTTTACCTGACTTTTTGCTTAAAAATGAGTTTAAAAATTTATTCTGTGAATATGACTGTTGTGCTAAACTTTTAGCAAAGTACTATACGTGTTAATCATTGCACAAAGGCCGACACCGGGACCCAGTGGTCTAAGCGCTGGCTTATGACCATTCGTCCGAGAAGGGTACGGGTTCGTATCCCGTCGGGCATGGGTGTTGTGTTTGTCTTACGACACTGGCTCTCTCCCTTCCCTGGAACCACTGACCCTAAATTAGGGACGGGCAACTGCTTATAGCCCATTGAGTTGCTTATAGCCCCTTCAACCAAAAAAAAATTCTCAAAAGTTTAAAATCTCAAAAGGTGGTGGTTAAACCTTCAACCAAAAAAATTTCTCAAAAGTTTAACACCGACCTGATATTGGTTTGAGTAGAGCCTCTTGCCGCCAGAACTTTATTCAATTAAAAATATAGCTTACGCCACTGTAAAAAAATCGAGAGAGTATCCTGGTACTCTTTGTAGGTAATTTATGCTATGGATCTTTCGCATGCAAATATCTTTGTGGGTGTGAAATATAACGAGTGATTCGAGAGTATGCATTTATTTACGTACAACACAGTGACGTCACTCGCTACCACACCGAGCAACATACTAAGTGGTATTAAATGATAACATAAAACAATAACGTTTTCTAACTCCTGACATTAAGCGGTACCTAGATAGATGGATAAATGAATCTTATTGTCGTAAAACCAATGAAATACGATATGGGAGTCATAAAAGTAAATATTTACTAAACTATGGCGGCGGCAATAGTAAGTATTTCGACTGTTTAGTTTTTCAAAAGTAATGGTTATTATTGTATTATGTATTAGGTGTACAAATAAGTTTTAAAGGGTTTTAAAACAACGCAACATGTAACTTGAGAGAAAACAACAATACCTTTACGAATCAGAATATGCGCCGTCATTATCTATCACCTTCCGCCATCAGTCGGGCAGTTGACGGATTCCAGCCATGAAGAATACTTCGTGTGACGCCATAAAGTCGTCAACCCATTTTTGCACTTCGTCATATGTCCGGAACTGTACAGCAGACAAACCATGTTGCATTGATAGTCTGAAAGGGCAGTGTCGGGACTTATACGCCAGGTGCTCCAAAACTTCCCAGCCAAGCATCAATAACGTTTCCTTGACCGATTTCACGACATGCGGCCTAGGCTTCTCATGCAGTAATTTTACGGTACGCAATCCTTTGCCTGTGAATGGGCGTTTCCGACAGATTTCCTGGTTCAATCGCGGCAATTGTTGCTTGTAGCTATCAGCAGTAACAGTTTGACCCTGTTCCAATAGTTCATAATAGAGCACACCCTTCATATCCCACCAGATTCACAGAAGAACTTTCTTGGAGTGAATATTGCGTTTCGGTGTCGAAGTCTATGTTTCACCGGGGTCTACCCAGTGTTTTTTGCATTTGGGATTGTCCACTTTTCATCACCCGTAACGATTTTCCACAGGAAAGACTTTCTGTGTTGCTTATTCCACAGATCCAAACCCTTCATGACACGCTCGTACTTGTTCGTCTGACTCAGGACATGTGGCCCACATTTTCCTTCCTTCTGAATCTCTCCTATTGCGCGTAAACGATTGGAAATGGTTTGTTGAGTTGCACCCAGTTGTTCAGCTAGTTCTTTTTTGCATTTGAGACGAATCTTCATCCCGAAATGTTTGCAGTTTCTCATGTGCAACCTTCCGCTACGTTCTCGATTGCTAACGTCAAAATCACCTGCTTTAAACCGTCTAAACCAAAACTCACACGTGCTTTTTGATACAATATTCTACCCCAGAACAGAACAGATCGATGCACATGCTCTTGCAGCACTTTTTCCTTGATGAAATTCGTAACGAATGCTGGGTCGAATAAATACAGTATCGCTTGCCATCTTTCACCTACCGATGTGCAAGTGCGTTTGACTGTTGGGCAAACTTCTGTGTCACATTTCATACTCTGAACCAGTTACGGTCGCATGACAACAACGCGGAGGAATGTGGGATATGTAAATTAGAGGTATACATCACATAAAAAACGCTTTAAAATTTATTTGTACACCTAATATTGTTCAGATCTAGACGAACGTAAGAAACGACGCTGACACCGATTAAATGTTATGTCGCTATGCAAGTCCATCTGTGATGTGCATGCAAAAGCTAAATTCTTACCTCAAAATAGAAAGAAACGCTGAATCGAAAATACGTTAGTGAGGGAGATTGGTAACTTTTACTCTGGGATATCTACAGGTTATACCTCACCGTGCTAAACATCATTTTAAAGCTCTCGTCCATAGCAGGTAACCATCCCCCCCCCCCATCCCCGGGTGGCTCAATAGGAAGACAAATTTCGCCTCAACGCACCGTTTTCACAGCTTTAAAAATGCATCTTTATTTTCTCCAGATCCGAGAAAAATGATCACCACAATCTGTAGAAACGAAAGACAGAAAGACACTCAGGTAATCCACATAGACCACAGCACGCCAATGAAAATTCGACTGAATGTGTCAGTGTAAGGTACAAAATTCGTTCCATAAAAACTGAGAGTAATTTTTTTTTAGTTGGCAACAGTGCGAAGAGGGAAAATAGCCACACAGGCGACTTACTGAATTAAGGAAGCATCTATGGCAACAGTTATTAGCCGTGGCAGACGATTCTGGTTTTGTTATTAGCAGTTGTTTAAAGTACGTCTACATTTCGCCATACAGCTATGGAGGTAAGTGATTCAGAGTTAAGTATATAGTAAAATCCGTTGTGCGATAACGTTTTGCTATCGTTTGGGTAAAACGGCTCCAGAAACAGTGGATTTAATGAAAAAAGCTTACGAAGATAAATGTTTGGGTGAGTCAATAATTTTTAGATGGCACCATAATTTCAACAAGTTAGTAAATTCATGCAATGCCTTGATTATCAAACACTTTCCAACATACCAGAAATCATTACTCAAGTTATGAGGATAATGGCTGTGGAATAAATCTCGCTCCTGTGCCCTTACTACTTTGACCCCATTTCAATGATATTTACCAGAATTGGTTCAGTATACCACCGGAATAATATACTAAAGTTTTGTCTTAATAGAAGCATTTTTAGTCAAGTTATAAGGATAACTGTTATGGAATAAATATCGCTCCTGTGTCTTCACCTTTGACCCCATTTCGTTGTTATTCAACAGAACCGGTTGAGTATACCTCCGGAAGAACATACTAAAGTTTTGTCGGAAAAAAGCATTTTTACGTAAGTTATAACGCATAAGGGCGATGGAATGGATTCCGCTGCTATGTCCTGACCTTTGACCCCATTGCGTCCATTTTCAATAGTATTCGTCCCCAAGCTGTCCCCTACCACATACTAAAATTTCATCGAAATCGAACCATTTTTATGTGAGTTATCGTGCTGACAGGCAGACAGACGGACAAAGCTGGAGCATATACGCTTCTACAACCTACGGTTGGAAAGCGTAAAAAAGGGCGTTTGTCGGCAGAACTCGCTCCTATACACTGTTAAAAATTTTGTGGCAGGTTGCACCAAAAAGTGGTGCTACCCCAGCTGCACCACTTTTTGAGAAAAAAATGCACCATTGTGTGATGCAAACATAATCCAACAACATAATGCAACTTTGCTCCATGCTATGGAACAAGGTTGTACCACATCTTGCACCATGTTTTTGGTTTTGTTTGCACCACACAATGGTGTATTTCTTTCCCCAAAAGTGGTGCAGCTCGTGCAGCACCGTTTATTGGTGCAACCTACCCCAAACTTTTTAACGGTGTAGGCCTGCTCTACCTGAAAGTGTTGTTACAGAGCGTATTGTTAACACTGTTTGGGAAATCCTGCAAGAAGATCGACGAATGACGTGTGAAAACATAGCAGCGTCAACTAATATTTCAAAAACGGTGAGAATCTTCCAAATACGTAGAGACAATGTAAATAAAAAAAGTCATCGCTCTTTGCACGCTTTCCTTTAATTAACGCACAGCAACCGAAAATTGTATTTCGACACCGCTGGGCTCAAACCCCAGATCTCTCGATAACTAACCGTGTGTGTTCGCATTACGTTACGGTGCAAACAATTCACGGCGCTATGTGTGTTTATCTGTCGGCATCTCACTACACAAATCCGTAGGGATGGGCTCAGCAACTGAGACATCGCCATCTGGTGGGCTTAGCGACAGAAGCCATTTAATCATAGCTTATAAATCCAAAGGGCGAGAGAAATGGTGAAAATCTTCCAAACACGTGTAGACAATGTAAATAGACACAGTCATCGCTCTTTCCACGTTTTTTCTTTAATTAACACTCAGAAACCGGAAAACTGTGTTTCGACATGGCTGGGATCGAATCCCAGATCTTTCGTAACTGCCGAGTGCGTTCGCCTTTCGCTACGGTGCCAACAATTCACGGTGCTAGACAATACAAATTTTTGGTTGACGTTTGTTAATTAGAGAAAAACATGGAAAGAGCAATGATTTTGTCTATTTTTTTCAAAAACGTCGGCATTCCGCATTCTAAGCGACAAATTACTGCTGCATCGTGTGTGTTCCAAATGGGTACCTCATCACCTGACGAGAGAACAATTGTTAGCCAGAGTTCAGGTGTGTCATGAGTGGAAACAAATGATTGCAAGTGATCCAAACTTTCTAAACACTGTAATAACTGCCGATGAAACATGTGTGCCTGGAAACACACAGGCTCGCCTCCTCCGAAAAAAGTCGGCCAAACCAAATCAGGTGGGAAGGTGATGATGATAATTTTCTCTAATCATAAAGGTGTAGTCTACCAGCATGTCGTTCCTCTACAAATTACTGTCAATACTGAGTATTACATTTCAGTCTTGAAGCGTCTGCGACGACAAATATCGATTAAGCGACCGCAACTGGTGGGCAAGTGGACCCTACACCATGATAACGCCCGTCCACATGTGGCTACTTGTGTTCAAGAGTTTCTTACGAAATGCAGTATTGAAATCATGCTACAGTCCTGACCTCGCCCCATGCGATTTCTGGTTGTTTCCAACAATGAAGGAGAATTTCCGTGGTGCAACATTCAACACCGATGCTGACGTTATTCAAGCTGTACAGGGGTCTCTAAAGCAGCTTCCACAAAATGCCTTGGCCACATGCTTTGAAAAGTGGACTGAACGATGGGACCGTTGCATATCATCCGAAGGAAGATATTTTTTGAGAAAGAATAACATATATTTTGCGGTACCTATATTTCTTCCTTTTGTGGGATTTTACTCTCAGTTTTTATGGAACGGCGCGTTTTGTTTACTCACCCTAAGAATATTTATTTGAAATTTTAATTTAATTTTTTTGCTGAATTCTAAGGTTATTTTGGTAATAATTTTGCCAAAAAAAAGATTAAAAGTCTAACGCGATGTTCAGAACACGACTGGAAGTTAGATTAGCTTTCTGGGACACATTAAAATGTCAGCTAAGTCAGTTAATTTTATTAGCTTCTTTTTATTATTCTTTAGAAAATATAAACTTGGAGATAAGGAAAGAAAGAATTTATCTCCTATTTTTATAAGGATGAAAGCTTGCAGATGACTTCAGTGATTTACGGTGAACTAGAAAAATGGTGGCACAGGCTTTTGTCTAGGGTAACGAATAATGACAGTCATTCGGTATTGTCTGATGGAACAATATTTGAACAATAGATACTGAAAGTGAGGCTGAGGACTCAAAAAGAAAATACGAAGATATAGGACAACTTCATAAAAGCAGGATCTCACCAGAAAGCGGGTGACATTAATGAAAGTGATGAGAAAATTTCAAAGAATAAGCAACACAAATCACGCAAAACATAAATTATTAAAGAATTACACACCCTGAGAGAAACAATAATTAATGAGAGCTATCCTTGTTTTCATATTATGAGAGAGTTGCTTATAATGCAGCAAAGGGGGGGGGGTTTATTTGCAAAAAAATCATTCAGCTTACAAGAACAGCCAAACGAACTACAGTTCAATCTACGGGAGAAAGCTGACAATATTATGCACGCCGCATTCACAGAAGTATAGTTCATTAACAGCAATTTTGAAGAATATATTTCGTTCAAAATTGCTGTTGACAATTTTTGCCACGTAGTCCAGCAACAGGCTTAACTTAAGCTTGAGCTATATCGAAAGTATAGTTTATATTTCCTTCGTTTAACATATCACTCCTTAAATATTACCTTCGTACCATCCGCTGTATCTCTGGAGCAACGTACTGTTAATCCTCGGATAGCTACTCCATCTAATATACAGGGTGATTCCTAAAGTCCTAAGTCACCTCAATAACTTCGGAACAAAGACAACTAGAGCTATGGAAGTAAGGTATGGTATAGTAAAACAACCATGCGCTGTCTGATGAGAGTGACTGCAGAGCCCCTAGTGACAAAATGTGGAAGTTAGCACTCCTATCTTGGAAACCATGAGAGATACGGAAAGATATCGATTAGAAACTTGTAGAGCATCAACGAATTAGTAGGAAATGACATATGGTAGAAACGGCTGGGGTAAGTAGAAGGCTGGAAACGTGAGAGAAACACAAGGTTTTTTATACTCAGGCATGAATACAAATCGAGTACATTGGTCGTATTTAATGCAACAGCGGTACTTACATAACCTTGCGTTTAACGTAAATAATGTTCAATATGGCCACCATCTGCCACAATACACATTTGAATGTGAAACAGAACTTCCCGTTGTACGTTCGCCAGCATAACAGGTGTCACGCTCTAACACGCAGCGACGATACGTAGTCGGAGATCGTGGATACCCGTCGGTTCCACCCTGTACACGTGATTCTTTAGGTAACCCCAGAGGAAGAAATCCATGGGAGTTAGAGCGGGGGATCGTGGAGGCCACGCTACGGGGCCACCATAACCGATGATCTGTTGCCCGAAAGTGTCGGACAGGAAGTGCTGTACCGCTGCAAGGTTAATAGACAGTCTACTAACATTGGTACCGCTGTTGGTTGATGTGCCGACACTCACAGGCGTGCGGTCGATGAATTTGCATACGACACTCACAGGCGTGCGGTCGATGAATTTGCATACGACACTCACAGGCGTGCGGTCGATGAATTTGCATACGACACTCACAGGCGTGCGGTCGCATACGCCGTATATTTCTCTCTGCTGGACTGTTAATGCGAGAACGACACGAACCGGCTTTGCACAAGTTCGCGTTTCCAGCCTTCTACTTACCCCAGACGTTTCTACCATATGTCGTTTCCTACTAATTCGTTGATGCTCTACAAGTTTCTATTGGATCTCTTTCCCGTATCTCTCATGGTTTCCGAGATAGGAGTGCTAAATTCCACATTTCGCCACTAGGGACGCTGCAGTCACTCTCATCCGATAGCGCATGGTTGTTTTACTATACCATACCTTGCTTCCATAGCTCTAGCTATCTTTGTTCCCAAGTTATTGAGGTGACTTAAGACTTTAGGAATCACCCTGTATAAAGTTGAATGTTTGTTTGCTTGTCCCTTATGCAAATCTACAGTTTTCAATTTAGAACCACCAAATTCAGTATACTGTCCCATGGTACTCTAACTTAGACCGAAAACGGTTTTTAGAAGGGGTTGGAGCCCGGGGTCTAGGGGCCCGGACAACGGGCCCCCATACAAAATGTTCGTAAAAAGTTCAATTTTTTACTTTTTTATTTTGAATTCGAATTTATTGTTTGTTTGTTTGTCTGTTATGCAAATCTACAGCTTTCAATTTAGAACCACCAAATTTGGTATAATATCGAGTCAGAGCTCGGGGTCCAGGGGCCCCTATACAAAATTTTAATACAAATGTCCATTTCTTACTTTTTTATTCTGAATTCGAATTTAATCCTTTTTGTTGTTCTACAGTTTTCAATTTAGAACGACCAAATTTGGTGCACTATCTCATGGTACTCTAACTTCGACCGTAGACTGTTTTTGGAAGGGGTTGGAGCCCGGGGTCAAGGGGTCCCCATACAAAATTTTCGTAAAAAATTCCATTTTTTACTTTTTTATTTTGAATTCGACTTTGATACTTTTTTGTTGATAAGTGCAAGAATTGATTTTTTGTGACAAGTGCTTTCCAGTGAAGTGCAATACAATTCAACATCGGAACTGAAGGTAAGTAAACGACAAAAATCAAACGGAAAAACTAAAAATACTGTGTGCCTAAAGACTCAACAGAGAATTAAATTTAAATTCAATGAGGAAATGAAATACAGTATTAGGTACGGTTCATGCCGTAAAAAATTAGTCGTTTTCATTTGATTTGTACAAAATTTATTTAGTGAATTCTCCCCAAATCCTCCCGAGCAACGCCGGGTAATTCAGCTAGTTATCTAGAAATCTTAATTACACACTAAGCAAATTAGGTTACTTAACAGCCAGAAGAAAAGGCTTGAAAATAACTTAAAATAAAAACAGTCTTTATTGTAGTAACTTCACGGTACTTCCACAACTCAACTTCAACAGAACGATGTCATCAGCACAATACTTATACACGGTGGCGTCACATTATTGTGTCCACCAACTAATATCCAGAATAACCGCCGTGTGCAGCTTGGACAGCAGCTAGACGGGCTGAACGTGACTCAGTATGGTGCTGGAAGGTGTTCACAGGTATGTGGAGCCATGCTGACTGCAGTGCATCTAACAACTGCTGGAGGGTGCGTTGTGGAGGATCCATAGAGCGAACAACACGATTGAGGTGGTCCCACAGATACTCAATTGGGTTTAAGTCTGAGGAATAAGGGGACCGGGGAAGTACTTTGAAGTCTTCATCGTGCCCTTCTAACCACTCTCGGATATTTCTAGCTGTGTGACATGTCGCACTGTCGTTCTGGAAGATCCCATCCGCTACAGGCAAGACAATCAGCATGTATGGGTGTACGTGGTCTGCAAGGATGGGTGCATAACGAATTTGGTCCATAGTGCCTTCCACAGGTACGAGTGGACCAAAATAATGCAACGAAAACATTCCCCAGACCATAACGCTGCCCCCACCAGCTTGTGTTCTTCCAGCAACGGTTGAAGAGTGTTTGTTTTTCGATGTTTCTCGCCTTATGTGCCAACGTCCATCCGTTCGATGAAGCAGAAAACGTCGGAGAAGACAATCCTTTGCCAATCAGCGGAGGTACAATTCCGATACTGCCGTGCAAATGTAAGCCTTTTCTGCCGATGCACCTTCGTTAGCATAGGTGCACTGATCATCCGTCTGCATCGGAGCCCCATACGCAGCAGGGTTCACTGAACTGTCGTTTTAGACACACTTCCGGTAGCCCCCTGGTTCATTCGGCCAGTAAGTTGTTCCACTATAGCGTGTCGATCGGCGCTTACGCACCTTCGCAGCCGACGTTCACCTCTCACATCAATGGCACGTGGTGCTTCGCAGTTTCCACGTCGCTTTTTCGCAATAGTGCCATTTCTCCAATCACGATACACTTTAACCACAGCAGCACGCGAACAGTTCGCAAACTGCGCTGTTTCAGAAATACTGCCACCTTTGGCCCGAAAGCTGATGATCATTCTTTTTCGCAAATCTAATAAATCGCTCCTTTTATCCATGACAGCAACGAGTGGTATATTTTCAGAATGCCTACTATATACCTTATATACCCTCCAAACCAGCTCACGACACGTGCCTTCTTTAATTGGCTACGTGATGTTGACGTCTAAAGTAGGAGGTGGTCAAAATAATGTTCCTCGACTGTGTACTAAACCTCTATCAACTTAGGTTCAAAAGATTCACATCTGGTCTACCGATAGTAGCTTGCTATAGTACTTTATCAATAGCACGCCACAACATCACACCTCATCGCACTTTTCTATGCTTGCTCTAACATTATATACCTCGGTCTTATCATGTCAACATGCACTCGTCACGCACCCTGACCTCAAGAATGCTGCCAACATTATTCAGTGAGCGAGAAAAATGTAACGTTAAGGATGAAACGCTTAAAGAGAATGAACACAAAATTTACATAGTTGTTTTCATTTGTCTGACCACTCATATCTGGCACGGCACCACTGCAACCTTGAGCGATGATATGCTGCGATGAGTGACAGCCTTTGCGATGGCTAGGGGAGCGCAAACCTTCTTCAACCAATCTGTAAATTCACAGTCTGTGTCGGTACGGGTATATTCATATCTGCCTGTACAACTCGTCCTCTGTGACTTGCGGGGCTGCTACGGGTTTCCGCCGAATGCGGCGATCGAAGCATTCGGTGGTGCCTACGTACAGCAGTCACACTACGGCAACGCGCTTTACCATCCTCCCACTATTGTCACCACAATCGGCTAACAGTTGTTTAATCCTGATGCGTTTCTGCCACGATGCGGCGTAGGAACCAACTAGCCGCTCGTATCCCTATGATGAAGCCTATGGTAACGGTGTCCTTGTGATTGTATGATTCTCGATGACATCGCCCAAGCATTGCAACTTCTTACACGTTCTTTCGCTACCGAGATCACTCCGATGCAGTGGTCCACACGCCCAGGTGAGAACGACCAAACTTAGCTACGCTGATTATTTACACTCCTTACATGTGCTTTCGCCACCGAGATCAGTCCGATGCAGTGGTCCACACTCCCAGCGGAGGACGACCAAAATTAGCTATGTTGATTATTTACACTCCTTACACGTTCTTTCGCCACCGAGATCACTCCGATGCAGTGATCCACAAGCCCAGGTGAGGACGACCAAACGTAGCTATGCCAAACCGCTTTGATCTTCTATCTCCCTCACTTATCACTTGATTGGTTCGCAATTGCAATCATTTACATAATGCAACTGTCGACAGATACATACACACCAATTTGCAAGGCGCTCCAGCAAATACTTGCTGGTGTGACATTTTCTATGCCGAGCAGTGTATATAATCATATTTACGCTTACAGCGCAGAAAAAGATTAACAGCATATTCACTTTTGGAGGAAAGAGAACATGTAGTGGTGATGGGTTGACCATAAAACCATCTCCTCAGTAGAACCAAAGCTTTTAACTTTCTTTTATCCTGATAGGATATTTGAGCTTTCTCCGCGTGGGAGGAAGGAAGACAGAATAAGTCTAATTTGGAAGTCTGGTAAACAGATACTCGCAGCTCTGTTTTGTGCTCAGCTCTGATCGATACTTCGGCTAAATCATTGAAACTAATGAAAATCCCAGCTTCAAAAGAAATGGAGTCTCAAAAAGAATCAAGACGCTGCTGAAGGTTTTTCTGTGGAAGTTCGTAAAAACAAATCATCACAGGACTAAGTAATCGATTGAAATTGCAGAAAAAGTAAATAAGTTCTTGATCCATCTGAAAATACTGCTAAACTGCTTCCACGAGAGAGACTGA
Organism: Macrothele yani; assembly: GCA_039090855.1. Taxonomy (NCBI): domain Eukaryota; kingdom Metazoa; phylum Arthropoda; class Arachnida; order Araneae; family Macrothelidae; genus Macrothele; species Macrothele yani. Next base: position 131,173,729 of record CM076996.1, on the reverse strand, counting down.
GGGTTTAATGTTCAGGGTGTTTTTTAGTAGCAGTGTTTACCGATCAGTATTAACTCCGATATTGCGAACATACTCTTACATTTTTAGCACGTCTTTTGCAAAAAAAGATCGTGCTTGTTTTATCGGTGTGTCCGTCCGTCCGTCCGCCTGTAGACACGATATGTCTACAACTAATAGTCCGATCTGAAAAATTATTTTCGCATTAGGAAGCTTGAAATGTGCGAATGATGATCCTTTTTTCGTTTTTATTTACGATGCACAATTTCGCCGGTAGAGGGCTTAAATGCAGATGACATCGAATTCAAAATACATTTTATTCCATATATTTGCTTCTAAACATCCAATTCAGAAAATTATTTTACCATTCGATTCAATTCATGTCGAAGATTATTTTAGGTATAGTCACTTTTTCAAATTACGCAAAGATTCTCCGCTTGGGGTTGTAAAAGTAAATTGCGTTTCCCCGATATCTCTGCTTCTAATACTCCGATTTGAAAAATTCTTTCTGCAGCGGATACAGCTCCTGATGGGAAATATTATGCATACAATTTCAAATTTTTGGTATAAAAGGATTTGGCAACCAGGGGGCGTAAGTGTTGCTTTCTGCTTCTGATGTATTTGCAGCAAAATCTGTGACTCTAAAATCTCGATTAAAAAAATTCTTTCGTGGACCGATACTACTCACGTCGACAAACCATTTCGGAATATTTTCTTCTTAAGATGATGCATGTTTTTTACGCCAGGGGCGTTGTTGTATATCTTTTTTTTTTTCAATATCTCTGCTTCCAATGGTCCGATTTGAAAAAATTTCTTCCTTGTTTGATGGTGCGACATTTTTTTTCATATAAAAGCAGAGATATGTATTATCAGAGAATATTCATATAATTATATATTTATATATGTTTTACCGGCGCGACATGTTTTTCATATAATTTCAAATGTTTTTTTAGTAATTCATTGACATTCTGCTAGGTGGTGTAAAGGTAAATTGCGCTTTCACCGATATCTCTTCTTCTAAAACTCCGATTTGAAAAACATTTCCTGCTCCGGGTACAGCTCCTTGTGGGAAATGTTTTGATTGTAATATCTAATTTTTTATACAATATGGTTTGGCCACCAAAGGGCGTAAGTGCTAATTTCAGCTTCGTAGGTATTTGCTGCAAAATCTGAGCTTCTAAAAGCTCGATAAAAGAATTATTTCCTGGACCGATGCCGCTCATGCCGATAAACATTTCAGAATATTTTCTTCTTAAAATAATACAGGGCTTCTGCGCCAGGGGCGTAGATGTATCTCTTATTTCTGCCAATATCTCTGCTTTTAAAAGTCTGACTTGAAAAATTCCTTCTTTGTTAGTTAGCGTTTCCGGTGTAAAATGTTTCTCACATAATTTCAAAATGTTCAAGTAAGGCATAGACTTTCCGCTAGGGAGCGTAAAAGTAAATTGCGTTTTCCTCGACATCTCTGCTTCTAAAACTCCGTTTTGAAGAATTCTTTTTGCACCGGATACAGCTCCTGATAGGAAATTCTTTACGTATAATTTCTAATATTTGATAAAGAATGGTTTGCCCACCAGGGGCGTGAGTGTTAATTTCTGCGTCTGATGTATTTGCATCAAAGTCTGAGCTCCTGAAAACTCGTTTGAAAAAATCTTTCGTTGAATGATACCGCTCACATCGAAAAACCTTTTGAAAATGCTTTCTTCTTAAATACACGCATAGAGTTATTATTTCTAAAATAACTCTATGCGTATAATTTCTTTCCAAAATCGAGCACAATTTCGCCGCTAGGTGCGCAAAAGCTTATCCTGTTGTTCTCAATATCACTGCTTTCACATATGCGATTTAAAAAATTATTTCAACACCTGATGCCATTTACCTTGTAGAACACTTTAGGCTAGAATATGAGACATTTTGTATAGTTCACAGTTCTGTCAGAAGGTGGTGTTTGTGTACTTCAGTTTGTAGCACTATCGCCGCTTCTAAAAGCGCTATTCAGAAATTTCTTCTTTCTCTGTTGTAGCGAATGGCATATTTACAGTATGCCATTCGTTTCAACGGAGATGTGGAGCATTATCGTCTTTAATAACGCAAAAATTTCTCGCTAACTGCGTAAAGGTAGAAACCTTTTTTTGTTTGTTTGTTTGTTTTTTCTATCTCTGTTGCCGGGAGACGTATCTGAAAAGTTCTTTTCTCTTACTATAGCTTTTTCCATGAAGAATAATTTTCGCCTATTTTCAACTTTTCCGTTATGCAAAATTTTTCCGTTAGCAGACGTAGACTTATATCATGTTTCCTTCTATATTTCTCCTTTCAACTGTTCGATTCGAAATTCTCTTTGTCTCTGGCACCTTCCTTGTAGTATGAGAAACTTCTTGTTCGCCATTAGCTAATTTTCGTAACATGCTTTTTGGCCGCTGGTGGAACTAGTACACTGCTGGCCAACCAAAATGCAACACCAAGAAGGACACGATATAGCAAAGCCAGATTTACTGGACACAAAACAACAGATACAAAGATGAAACGATTGAGCTTACAGGCCCGTGCGACTTGCGGAACACGCAAACATCAATAGTTCGTGTGGCCCCCATGGCTGGAAATAACGGCCGCTACACGCCGCGGCATCGAACGTAAGAGGCTTTGGATGTGGGCTTGGGGTATGTCGGTACAGGCTGCTTCCACACGTTGCCACAGTTCATCAGGCGTAGTCACGGGTGGTGCTTGCCGGGCCACTCGGTTGCCGATCAGCGACCAGACGTGTTCGATGGGCGAAATATCGGGAGAACAGGCGGGCTACGGCAGCAGTGACACCTGGTGGGCCGTGAAGAATTGTTGCACGATGCGTGCCACGTGCGGGTGCGCATTGTCCTTTTGAAACGTGGCCGCTGGCAGGTCCTGCAGGTAAGGGAGGTCTACAGGCTCCAAAACGTCGGAGATGTAGCGGTGGTTGTTGAGTGTACCGGCGATGCGTACCAGAGGGGTGCGGGTGTCATATCCAATTGTGCCCCAAACCATAACGCCAAGCGGCGGACCGGTATGACGATGCATAATACAGGCGTCATACAGTCTCTCGCTGCGGTGCCGCCACACGCGGATCCGACCATCGTGGTGTTGCAGGCAGAAGCGGGATTCGTCGGAGAAGACAATGCCGTGCCATTCCGTAGTCCAGGTGCGGCGTTCAACGGCCCACTGCCGCCGCACACGCCGGTGGTGTAACGTCAATGGTAATCGGAGCAATGGGCGCCGTGCGACAAGTCCCCGCTCCTGCAGACGACTTCGAACGGTACGTGCTGACACAGGTTGTTGCGCAACACACCCTAATTCCTGCGCTAACGTTCGTGATGTGGCGGTGCAAGCCGTCAATGCCCGCCGCACAACATGCCGGTCCTCTCGTTCGGTGGTGTGCCGCGGCTGCGGCAATCGCTCACGTCGGTCCGTCCGTCCCTCCTGCACCCACCGAATCAATACTCGCCTCACTGTGGCTGGATGTCGTCTCACATGGGTGCCGATGTCTCGGTACGATAAACCGCTGTCGCGATAAACCACTATTTATCCTCTGTCGAACTCCGAAACGTGCTGGAAGGACTGCCGTATTCTGCGACAACGCATCAGGAAGTTTCTAGGTGGCGTGCCGGGCGCTCATGATTTGCATATGCCCTGCAATGCTGATCGTTTGCATGTCTTCTCGCGGGCGACGGATGCTGCGAATTTCAGGCCAATCGGATGCTTCCTTCTTGGTGTTGCATTTTGGGTTGCCAGCAGTGTACATCCGAAAGTTCGGTGTCATCTTTCTTGTTTTATTATAAGTTATGAACTGACGATAGATACTTCGTTTAAAACAAGTGTCTTCAATTTGTCACTGAGGATTAGGTTAGCCATCTGAGTTTCACGCATTGATTTATTTTCAAAGAGTTTAAACATACAAGCTGGTTTTTTTAAATGTATCATAAGAGAATATTCATATAATTTCATATTTTGTCAAACATGTTTTTTTAGATAAATACAAATATTTCCTGAATACACTATCGTTGTTGAAATTACAACACCAAGAAAGAATCGCGCTATTCAAATGAAATTTATGCCTCTGTCAGATCCGTAATCTCTATGCCGATCACTCGACTGCCACTATGTTTTCGAGATTTTCGTCTTGGCATCATCAACACATTCATCATGGCTGAGTGGCAGACCCTCTGGTCTCAACAGGGCAGGAACGAACTTCTCTCCATCAAACCACAGATCGGACTATGGCCATCTAGTTTGCGAACACACGGTCGTGAGGAAGTTATACTTGCGCGTCTCCGCATTGGGCATGGTCGTTTGACCCACCGTTTCTTGCTGTGTGGCGACACTGCCCCGATGTGTGAGACATGCGACTGCCGAATCACTGTCGCTCATGTTTTATGTAGTTGTGTTCGTTTTCGTGGTCATCGGTTTCACTATTTTCATTCTCATTTGTTAGACGACGGAGCAGCTGCACTGCAGAAGATCTTAAATGACCACTGCGATACATTCGCATTTTTTTTTTCATTTTTAAAACAAATTGACTTTTTTAAACTTATCTAGCTTTTACACTTTTTATCATTCTTATTTTTCATTTTTACGGAACAGCTTGCTTTTAATCTTTATGCCACGGTTTTGGGGGGGGGTTGGTGCGAATGAAATGTCCGACGCGAACGAGCAGTGGAAACAGGCACCCACTACAGTGGAATGGAACCACCCACAGGTGTTGCGGGTACTACGTCACAGACTTACTATAAATAGCTAGCACGTGTGTGAAGAACAAGGTTCAGGCGCTGTTTGTTTGGACGTAACGTGGCTTGTAAAGGAAACATGCAGGTGCCGGATTTGAGAGTCACCTTCCTATATGAATTTAAAGTGGGCCATTCTGTAGGAATTGCCGCTCGAAACGTTAGCAAAGCGTTTGGGGAAAATATAGCCAACGAACGAACCATTTGGCGATGGTTTGTGAAGTTTCGAAGCGGAGATACGGACTTGCAGGACGAAGCACGTGGTCACCGACCTGTTGCTGTTTCTGGCCTATTCTGTTACGTGTGGCGCACAACGAACGATGCTGTGCCTTGGGCTATGAAGCACTACCTCATCCTGCCTATTACCCGGACTTGTTTCCGACAGGCTATCATCTGTTTCGTCGCCTGGATCCCTTCCTGTCTGGGAAACAGTTCACGACAGAAAATGAGGTTCAACGTGCAGTTGATGACTTCTTCGGGTCCCAGCCTCAAAACTTCTTTCATTCCTGGATCATGGCTTTGTAGGACAGATGGCAACTATATGTCGATGCCGAGAGAGATCATTTTGCCTAGGTAAGTTGTCCTATTTCTCCGTTCTCGCCGTCCACGTGTGCTGGTCCTTTGCCGGACATTTCATTCGCACCAACCCAATAAATATCTTTCTTTAATGGTCTTGTGTTTGGCGCTCTTTGGCCAAACGTTGGCCCTTGCACTATAAAAATCAACCAACCAAATGAAATTTATATTACAGATTCCTCATCTTACAGGATTTAACTGATTATATTTGTAGAGCTCTACAAGATTGTTTTCGCTTCAAAACTCGTGTGAAGCCACCTGGAGCAACAATGACAACCTCTACACGGTGTGGTATTGAATGGAAAAGGTTTTTCGATATCGCCCTGGGGAATAGTCTGCCAGACTGCTTCTATGCGAGACTAGAGTTCATTTGTTATGGCTGGTGAAGGCACTTGACGGGCCAGTCGCTTAGCTACCATGCTCCAGACTTGTTCGATCGAGGACATAGCCAGCGAGCGTTCTGGCCAGGGAAGAAGCGATATCTACCGTGCATGGAAGAAGTCGTGGACATCCCGGGCTATATGCCGCCGAGAATTGTAATATAGCGCCAGGACAACTCTGAAGGAAAAGTGTCAGCTCTGCCTCTAAAACATCCCTGATGTATAGCTGACTGTTGAGGGTTCCCTCAATTCGTATCAGGCGAGATCGCGAACTGAACCCAATGACGCCCCGAACTATGACACCTGACGTATGGTCCGGTATGACGCTGCAAGGTGCCGGTCACCACGATGTCTTCGAACACACAAGCGACCACAACGGTACATCAAATTGAACCGTGACTCGTCAGAAAGCATTCCTTGTTGCCAATCAGCGCGCCAATATCTGTGTTCGAGACCCCATTGTAGCCTGAGGCGATTTTGATTGAGGGTCAAAGGAATGTGAAGCAATGGGCTGCTAGCAATCAGTCCTCCCTTAAGAAGACCACGTCGAACTTCACTGGAGGATAAAGCTTGACCTGTGACAGTGCTGCGCGAACACATTGGAGGTCGCTGTGCCATCGGTAACTGCCATGCTGTAGGGGTGTTTGTCATCCCGTGCAATCGTGCGATTTTGTGGTCCGTTTCCCGGATTTCTGAGCTTCCGAGCCTCATCTGTCTACTGACGCCACGTTTGCACCCCTGTGCTGCCGTTTGATCCCGTACGAGTGGCAATTTTGCGGTAGGAAAATTCAGTTCTCTCATCCCAACATTCATCCTTCCTTGCTCAAAGTCCGTCACAGTGTTCATAATGCGACTTCCTTCGGCGACGGGGATAGTGACACAAGAAACACCCTTTCGACTCAATGTCTGCTCTTAAGTGATTGCAACAACTCGTGTGAGCCAGCCCTTTATACCCGAGACCGGACATTTCAGCTTCGAAACAGCATGCGCATTTTCACTGAGATTTTAATTATTTGCATGTCCCAACCTATTGTATATATCCTGTAGATTTCAAGCTAATAGCAGCAGTGCTTCACTATAATGGCTAGAAGAGATAGTGTGTCGTACGCTTCTGCAAACGGGTTCTTGAAATCATGAAATCACAGAGGGCGCTGAAGACAGCTTCGAAGCTATTGCTATACTGCTGTGAACTACGCTCATAGATATACATGCTTCTGGAATAAATAAATCCATCGCTCTTTCCACGTTAAGCAACGCACAGCAACCGAAAAATTGTTATTCGGCCGCCGTTGGGGAATTGAATCCCGAATCTCTCGAAATCTAGCCGAGCGTAAGGCTAACGAGCTAGGCTAGATATCGAGAGATTCTAGATTCAATCCCCCGACGGCGGCCGAATAACAATTTTTCGGTTGCTGTGCGTTGCTTAACGTGGAAACAGCGATGGATTTATTTATTCAACTGACGCCACGTATTTAGATGATTTTCACCTTGGATCTCGCCCTTTGGATTATTGCCATAATTATTTATAGCCAGTGCCGTTAATACCCACCATATGGAGACGTCTCAGTAGCTAAGCCCATCTTACGGATTTATGATGTCAGATTCAGACTGAAAAAGAAAAGCACACATAGCGCCGTGAATTGTTGGCCGGTGTGATGTAAGGCTAACGCGCTCGGCTAGATATCGAGAGATTCAAGATTCAATTCCCCGACGGCGGCCAAATAAAAATTTTCCGGTTCCTGTGAGTTGCTTAACGTAGAAAGAGCGATGGATTTATTTATTCAACTGACGCCACGTAATTCGATGATTTTTACTTACGTGCTTCTCGTTCCGTGCAGTATAGTAATTTCATTAAACTTTTACCAAAAAATTTTCTTTTTCGTTATCCTGCAGTTACACTACTAAAAGTTATTAATATCATGCATGGACAGATGTAAATGAATATTCTTTCAAATGGAGGTTTTGGGGAAGCATCGTCAACTTTACTTTTTTTTTTTTTATTATTGGAGTTTTAACGTCCACCGTGAGCAACTCAATGGGCTATAAGCAGTCGCCCGTCCCTAATTTAGGGTCACTGGTTCCACGGAAGAGAGAGAGAGAACCAGTGCCGTAAGACAAACACAACATCCATGCCTCACCGGGATTCGAACCCGGACCCCTTACGGACGAATGATCAGAGGCCATCGCTTAGACCCTTCGTCAACTTTAATCGGGAAACGCGTAATCGCGCATTGAATGTACGCGTTACAAGTCTGATAAGTACAAATACATTACTGGACACAAATTTTCTGCGTAAATATGTGTCTAATTAAACACTTGAATTTACGTGACTTTTCCGTAACAATTATATGCCCCTTAGAACGCTCATGAGCGTTCCAGGAAACATCGCTCTCTCTCAGTAAGGAATTTTAATTGCTGTCCTGTTCGTATCTCACTGGCGATTAAAAGATAAAAGTAATGAAATTCACTGTGCTGGCTGAGCTATGGGCGTTAATATCATTTAACCATTTATAAGCGTTTTGAAATTTCTTTCCATAAAACGTTCATCAAAATGACGTTCACGTACCACACACTTCTGTTCTAGATGTTTGTCACCACGAGGAATTGCCTTGCTCCATTCCTCCCGCCTTGCCTCATCTTTCGGCACCGAAAACAGAGTTACTTTTTGTTTACAAGATCTGTAACCACTGTTACATCCAGGTACAAAACAAGTTCTCAACGTTACACTCTTATTACTTCTTTTCATGAACGATCTAACAAATAAATTACTTTTTACTCGCTATCCACCAAACACGCCATAGAAAAGCATGCTAACGTTTCGAAATCATAGCATCGAAGCTCGCAGGAGCGCCATTTATCGGTTTCATGAAAAGAGGGAACTGAAATTTAAACAGTGAGGTATTATCGCACGGAACACTATGTCTTCTAGCGACTATAGCTTCACGGTGCTGCAATTTTCACAAACAGTAGTGCATATTCAGTGCTGTTGCATGTCCTATTCGAAAATATTCTGCATTGTTCCTTATCCTAGGAGGATATCCTCAGACCCTGCCATATTACGATTTCGAGCCAGTATCTTAAGAAACAATCAAGCTCGGTCTCATTAGTTCTGTGGACCCAGGTAATGATGGATTTGGTAGCCTCTAATAGCATTTTTGACTGCAAAATGGGCATGGTTCTTAATCATCAAAAAATATGATTAACATGCTTTTATTTTATTTTTATTTTTTTGCAAATACAGAAAACTAAAATTAAAAACAAATGCGCATAAGTTCATCAAACAGAAGTCATCGCTCTTTCCACGTTTATAAGTGAGTCACGGACAATTTCTCATTGGCCGCCACCGGGAATCGAACCTAGGGTCTTCCAGTTACGCGCCGGATATGCTTCCATTGCACCACAGCGGCCTCGAATTCCTCTAGACTCACATTAACTAACTGCCAAGCCAATTGGCAGATTGCTTCTTGGAGCCCCGCACAATGCTGGGGATTCACCGAAGATGGTAAGCAGCACCGGAACAAATAATTAGAAGGCGAATGAATAATTAATACAGACATTTGACGTGGACTAGGAACATCAAACAGAAGTCATCGCTCTTTCCACGTTTATAAGTGAGTCACGGAAAAATTCTCAAATTTTAGAATTTTTCCGTGACTCACTTATAAACGTGGAAAGAGCGATGACTTCTGTTTGATGGAAAAATTCTCGAATTTGAGATTTTTTCCGTGACTCACTTATAAACGTGGAAAGAGCGATGACTTCTGTTTGATGTTCCTAGTCCACGTCAAATGTTTGCATTAATTATTCATTCGCCTTCTAATTATTTGTTCCGCTGCTTCTTACCAACTTTGGTGAATCCCCAGCATTGTGCGGGGCTTCAAGAAGCAATCTGCCAATTGGCTGGGCAGTTACTTAATGTGAGTCTGGAGGAATTCGAAGCCGATGTGGTGCAGTGGAAGCATATCCGGCGCGTAACTGAAAGACCCTGAGTTCGATTCCCGGTTGCGGGCAATGATAATTTTTCCATGACTCACTTATAAACGCGGAAAGAGTGATGACTTCTGTTTGATGTTCCTAGTCCAAGTCAAATGTCTGTATTAATTAGGCATATAAGTTATTGAATGTATGAACTCACACACATTGTTACATTGCTTTTGTGATTAGGATTGCATGCAATCTTCTGATAAAGCATATTTTTAGGTTTACATTAGTCAAGCGATCTGCAGTAGCCTCTGTGACGCATACCTCTAATTTAATCTTCCTTTTGAGTTTCTGTGTTTTTATGTAAATTTGGTTTCTTCTCGTTAAATGTTTTCTGACTGAACGACACATTACTTCATAGAAGAGCTTCTGGCAAGTGTTGATCTTCCTGTTTTAAAGAGCGTGTGACAAGCTAATAAAGAGTGGACAAACGTAAGTTGTTTCGCTGATTCATTACCCTGGCTGTTTCGATTTCTACGTTGAAAAGTTATATATTGTTATGGCTTTTGCCCCATAATTTTTAGGTCGAATGGACTTAGCCAATCAGGCCGATTAATTAAAAGATTTAAGTAATTGTGAGCTCTGACTGAGTTCCAGGGTAAGAAAAGAGATATCCCGCGAGTGAAATGGGTTACCACCCAGATAGTATTTTTTCGCTGTGTGGTTAGGGGCGCCAACACAGCCGTAAATCAATCGGTTACGATTACGATAGGACTTTGACTAAACAGAGTTTTCAAGGCACCACTTGCGGAACGAATGGGAAAGAATGCAGCTTGGGCCAAAGAAGCACGTAATTTGCGACACTAAGTGGAGACAAAGGCATGAAGTATCTTGTGTGTGCTGGAATCTTCAGAAGGGGAGTTTCTTGCTTCCTTAGACTCAAAAGAAAGAGCCTAACTGCATGATAAGTCCTGATGAAGAAAGAAGACTGAAGAATTATCTTACAATCAGCAGCTAAGGAAATTACGGGTGGCTAAAACTGATGTATCGCAAGAAGTTGCTGAGTCCGTGCGTACAATCTACTTGCCAGCGTTGATGACCCGACAGAGTGTCGAGTGACTAAGAGGGTGGGGCCATTCCCCTTCGTGACCCGACAGAGTGTCGAGTGACTAAGGGGGTGGGTCCATTCCCCTTCGAATCCAAGGTATTTCGAACAGCCGAAGAGCAATAATTAATCTGTGCTCTGCTTGTTCCACTCTCTGAGTGTCGTAGCAGAGGGGAGATTAACGTGAGGGAGGTGACGGACAAACTCTCCGAGAAATCCGTCCGGAAGAATCAAAACGCCTGCTGGAATGTGAGTACGACACATGGTCGTCGATACTCCAAGAAAAAATATGCAGTGCCACCGTAAGGTGTTTACTGAGACAAAGACGTCCCTGTGCATCGTTTTTAATGTTCGCCAAAGTGAGTGAAAGTTTACAAAAGCTATCTCCGCAAAACCGGCAACTGACTCGTGGTGAATTGGTGATGCAGCCGAGAGCTGTGGGTGCTATTTGTGTGTGCACTTGGATTATTTGTGGATGGCCAACTCAAGAGGTCCGTAAGTAGAACTAGTTATCTCTTTCTTATGTCGGACGTTTTCCTGCAAGGAAATAGTGCTTATCAGTGAAGAAACTAAAGTTAAATTTACCTGTCGGCAAACGCCATTGGACAGGTAAAATGTTAGAAATGACAATGTTGGTCATAGCGACCTGTGAACTTTTTCATAAATTATGTAAATAGCTATTCAAAAAGTTAAAGTGTGAATTGCGCCAGAAATCCTCGCAGCTCATTTGTTGATACTAATTAATATCAAATTCGGCTTAACTTACAGTCTTTGTGGGTCAAGATCCCAGCAAAGTTTGATTTAATAAATTCATTTATGTTGTTTGTGGCGTCCTGGGACGTTAAGCTCGTCCGTAACGGCTACCATTTAATTTGAATGAAAACCCTCATGAGTCGCAACACACAGCACTGATGGCCGGCGGTGTAGCACAAGTCGTCCACCCAACACTGATAATCGCCAGGGCGACGAAATGTAGAAATATTGATGTTCACAAAGTTCAATATGAACTACTGCAGAGACGGTACAGTTAACCACAGTTAAGCACCTGAGTCTTAAACTTTACTACTATAGCTAAAACTTTATACCTCTATCAAAAGTGTGGGAACTGAGGAGCTTTTCTTTTCAAGCGACCCAGGAAACTTTTTCCTTTTTTCTTTTTTTATTGACTACATACATGTTCCTTTTTTGTTATTACCGTTTTATTTGTAAAGCCGGCAGAAAGATACTCACCTTTGCTGCAAAAAAGAAAGAAGGGGGAAGGCTGTCTTTATGTAGCTTCATTTAACTGCATCCTTCAACAAAAACAAATAGTTAGAGAAGGGAAAGCGTAAAGGCCTACTTGGTCTGTTCATCTATTTTCAGGAATTTTATTCTTTTTTCTTTTTCAAAGATATAATACACATAAAGAATTGGATGACAGTAAAATATTAAGATACGATTGAAATTCGTGGACCCTGTATAGAAATGGCGGTCCAGGCGGCCGGCCACCCTGCTTGCTTATGCTAAAAGCTGGACCTGAGAGCAATGGATAAAGATTCTTATCGTTCTTAGAAATTACAAAGCATTTCTTTAAACAGATGTTGGATTGATCAGATTTCTTTGAACCTTAATTAAATTCATCAAACTTGGTCTGTTCTGTTTAAAGCTTATGCAGACCAATGAGGTTTATCGCTACCTCCATGGAAACAAGCCGTGACCGAGGTTCCATAACCATGTTTTTCCAGATTGGGTAGCTGGCCCAAAGGGTATCAGGGACAACGGGCGTCCGGGGCCACAGTTGGAAACGGGTCAAAACTTTTGGACCCTTTTGGACCCGGACCCAGCGGTCACGTAATTGGACCCGACCCGGACAAATCTGCTTAGAACTAAAAATTTGAATATCATCATCATCATCATCATTGTCAATCATTATCAAACCACTGCTCGATGAAGGTCTCCCCAAGTTTCTTCAACAATAGACTGTCTTGGGTTTTCTGGGTCTTTTCCTGTCCCTAGAAATCCAATCTAAAATTTTAGCTCTTCATCGGCGGACCGTTCTCTTGGCAAAAGTCCAACAAATTGCCATTTCAGGGATTTTACCCTGATCATGATGTCTTCTACTCTTCTCATTTTCCTTATCCCTGTGTTTCTCTTTTTATCTTGGTTACACCAAGCATGCATTTCTCCATGCTCCTTTAACGTGAATACGAACTTAATTTCTTTGGAAAAACTAATCTGGCGAGATGATTTCCAAAGCAGTAGTGCAGTCCTGATAAAATAAGTGGCCTGAAGACCAGCCCAAGCTGTTACCGACTCCAGCAGATATGGAAGAGCTGAATCGAATATATACACCGATGAGCCATTACATTATGACCACCTACCTAATAAGCTGTAGGACCCCCTTTAGCCCACAAAACAGCGGCCACTCGGCGAGGCATCGATTCAATGAGGTGGCGATAGGTATCCTGGGGTATCTGGTACCATAATGTCAACAGCAGGTCCTCCAGTTCCCGTACATTTCGGGGTGGTGGTGATTTAGCGTGAACCCGCTTTTCCGAGTCCAACCACAAATGTTCGATTGGGTTCATGTCAGGTGAATTTGGAGGTCAGGGCAATAACAGAAAATCCCCAGCATGTTCCTCGAACCACTGCTTGACGATTCTGGAAGTGTGTCATTGCGCATTATCCTGTCGGTAATGGCCATCACCAGCAGGGAACACAATTGTCATGAATGATTGAACTTGGTGTCCGCAATGATGTCCAGATGCTTGACAGCTATCAGGGATTGTGCTATTGGGATAATGGGGCCTAAAGTGTCCCAAGAAAACATCGCCCACAGCATAACACCTTTGGCGCCGGCTTGTTTCCTCCCATCAGTGCACCCAGGTGCCATAGCCTTCGTTGGTAATCGGCGTATCCGCGCTAGGTCGTCTACGTCATGCACCAGGAATCTTGATTCGTCAGACCAGGTCGCTTTCTTCCAGTCATCCACGGTCCAATCTCGATTATTTTGGGCCCATTTCATGCGTTGTTGGCGATGATGTGCAGTGAGCATAGGGACCCCGCTGGGTCTTCGTCTACGCAGGCCCATGCGCTGAAGGCTGCGATGAACTGTGTGCTGCGACACATTGTCCTAATCACCACTGCTGTAGTTGCAGGTGATTTGTCGCACTGTGGCCCTGTGGTGGTTGCTGTGAACAATGAGCGACAGTCTCCACTTCCCTCTGGCGTCAATGAGCTACGGACGACACACGGTTGGACAGCGGTTCGTCGTTTGGCCATCTGTGCACCACTTTTGATACGTACTCACTACAAAAGCACGTGAACAACCCACAAGCCACGCCGTTTCCGAGATCGTAGTTACGAGTCGCAGTGCCATCATAATTTGTCTTTTATCAAACTCCGATAAATCGGCAGCTTTTCCCATTCTGACTTCGAACACTCTACTAACCGAAAGCCGGTCCTCGGGTTGTAGATATACTGCTCTGTGAACTTCATCTGCCCCACCGTTCCGTCTTCAGGCGCACTCATTTCTCTAGGCTGGTGAGCTCATAATGGAATGGATCATCGGTGTATATACTGTCTGGTACCGACTTCTTTGGTTATTTCTGAAAAGGTTTTGGTAAAAAAAAGGTCAACGGATTCGTACATAGCCACTATGAAAAAATAAATAAAGAGAGAGAGAGAGAGAGAGAGAGAGAGAGCGAAGAAGAAGAAAGAGAGTAAATCTCGGTTAAGATTACTTGTGTGAAAAAATAATGCCGATTTCAATGGGCGACGATTGAATAAATTAATTTTAAAAAGTCCGATTCAGTTAGGTAAAATGTCGTTTGGCGTGGACAGGCTTCGACTGCACCACTGTTTCAAAGGTAGTGTATTTTACTTTCAAAAAAGAAAACTCTTCGCTGAACATTTTTGGCTCAAGCAGTTCCGTTAATACGAATGTAGTTTTCTTGCAAAGACCTTGTGTTTGCCAACCACTAAGGAACTGCTTGAATAAAAATGTATACAATGTATTTTTGCACAGACAGAAATAAAAAGCTCCGACTCTATTTCTATGCACCTGTGCTTATTGGAGTCGGTTTCCAGAACCAGCAGTTTCTGAGATAAGGCCTAGTAAAAGAAAAGTAGTACAAAGAAAGAAAAGTAGTAGAGAGAGAGAGAGAGAGAGAGAGAGAGAGAGAGAGTGGGAGTGAGAGACCGAGAGAAGCAAAAAGCGTGAGTGAGAGAGAAGAAAAGAGAGATGTAGAGGTAAAAGGTGTGGTAGTAAGAATGAGGGAAAGATAAAAAGTTAATAGGGAAACGATGGGGTAGTAAGAAACAGTAAGAGAGTGAGATGGGTGAACTAAAAAATATGAGCAGAAGAAAGAAGAAAAGAAAAGGGAAAGGAAAGAGAAAGAAAAGGTGAAAGAGAAAGTGAGTGGGGCTGGGAGTGAGCTGGAGAAAGATCTAGACGGAGATGTAAATGAACAACAGAGAGAGGTTTTTTGTCCTAAAGCAGCAATACAGGTTGGTATCAGCTATTCTGAAGTGATAACGAATTACCTTTACATTTCTCCCTGAACCATCCACCATCTACTAACATAAAAACACTTCCCCCACGCTGTCGACTGAATCAGGAAAAAACATAAACTGGATTTCATTGATTTTGGTACTGAACCACAGTTAAGAAAACCAAGGGTTTCTGAAACATTACTAGAAGTAGATAACAGGTCGTAGGTATCTGATGGGTACAAACGCTTTGAAAAAAAAAAGAAAAACCAAGGAAAAAGAAAATTCGAAATCTTTTATAGATTTTGTCATTAGCTACCAAAATTCCTAACACTCGAACTTGAGTGCTAAACCTGATAGCGGAAGAGACTGTCAGCAAGAAGCCTATCGATTCTTTCCAATATTTACTTGAGATAAATCTTCTCCTGACATCATATTCTGTTTTTTGGAAAAGCAGGCGTAGAATGTTGCAAATGAACGCATAACAGGAAAATGATGATCACTTACGTAATCGTTAATCTCCAAAATGCTGCTGAAAAATGCGTTTCATTTCGTGAGTCCGTATATTTGTAATGCACTGTCGTTGAGAAGTTCATCAAGAACATATTGCCATACCTGCTTAACTTAAGTTGTCCTTTGTCTTCCGTAAACGTCGACCCATAAAAAGCGAATATTTTAACTGATGAAGAGATAATGGGTATGTAATTTACCTGTGGGGTCAGTACAACTTCTTATTATTACTACTTTTTCCACTAGAAAACGCGAATAATTACACAGATTAGCCATTACATTATGACCACCTACCTAATATGTTGTAGGACCCCCTTTAGCCCGCAAAAGAAGCAGCCTCTCAGCGAGGCATCGATTCGATGAGGTGGCGATAGGTACCCTGCCCATCAAAAACAGTATTTCTGGCCCAGCACTATGTTGCCGTTACATGAACCGTCAATAAAATCTCCCGGCGGCCATCAGATGGGCCAGCAGCTTTCCAACAATTGGCACCCCATCGGTTGCCACATGCCAGAACAGGGCCATCAGTTATCCATCACAAGCTGTGGCTGGCACAAGTGGCCCTTAAGAGGCCCTGCAAGTACGTTCCATGAATGATGGCTAGCCTAATGTGATCCGTCGGTGTCCCGGCAGCGGCCGCCGGGCGATCACGTGACGTAACTGATGACTTGCCGAATCTTGTCCATCAATTTCTCAGTAGTAGTAAAAAAAAAAATCATAGTTCACCAAAGGCTCACACACACTCAAAACTGCTTTTTTCCTCACAGCGAAATTCCTACATGATGTCACGGCGCTGAAGAACTTTCCTCAACAGGTCCAGAAAATCTCCCTGTCATCGAACCAAGGACTGCTCGTGTGCGAAGCGGATGCTCTAAGCACAAGACCAGTTTTCCACGCGTCACCGCCATCTTGTAGGTGAGCCTCTCTCCTACGCGATGTGAAACAAAGGGTTCTCTTTTTAATTACGCAATATTGCGAGTTCGTTTTCGTAAATATACGTTTCATATAATTCATAAATTCATTTTTTTCAACGTAACGATTTCTTTCATTTACTTTAATGGAACTTCACTCATTTTCAACGAGTGTACCAACTTAAAGACGTTTTCCAAAGTTTTGTGCTGTTTTTCTGGTCTTGAAAGATATTGTTTAATTAATATATTTACACATTCATGGCCCATTCTGTTACATTTTTAACGCTGTATGGTTTTTTCCACGGTCCGAAGCTACATTTGTTCTTAATAGGAAGGATATTTTATTTTACTTCCGGTTATTTTTAGCAGCGAATTCCTCCAATCTTGTGTATTCAACGGATGAATGAGTACATTATATTCACACAGCGTTGTTGTTGTTGTTGTTGTTTTCAAATACTGGATAATTTTTTAACAAAAATATCCGCTTTGTACTCGTATAATTCTTATTTTTTTTTTCAACACAATGATTTTTTAATGTCTTTCCGGGACTTCTGTTTGAAGCGGTTTAGTGTATGAAGATCATACAGAAATTACTTCTTGTTATTCATGGGAATGGAGTGAGTGTGTTTCATGGCTGTTTTGTATTCTCGATTCTTTGTGCCATAGTGCAGAATTATTTGCTGCGAAATAAGTTTCTATAAATACATGAGATTAATTCACTATTTCTTATAGTTCATTAATTATTTATATAATTTTTCTCCAACGGTAATCTTCGTCGACGCGGCATTTCATTATGAAATTAATCCGTCTCTCTACGTATGGCTTTTATTTTAACATCCACTAAAGCAACACGATGGCGAGGGCGTCGGCTTTAACTAACTGGTACCACGAAAGACAGTGCACGTGTTGTTTCAGCGCACGCTCAGTCCCGCTGCTTCCACCTCCTGTTGGGGTTGCTTCGGTTTCCAGCTATGGCTACTAGTGGCACTTGCGTGGAGTACTGTTGTTCACGGCGATGCTGCAGGGACATCAATGGCTGCCAACTGATGGCGCTGCCGCCAACGGATCGCTACCGTACCGTGAGTGGCAGATTTCAGTCAGAAGTGACCCATCACCGCCAGCTGGTGGCCAGCACTTTCCCAACACATGTATTTTTGCTGGGTGGGGCATCTGGTAACCTAATGTCAACAGCAGGTCCTCCAGTTCTCGTACAATTCGGGATTGTGGTGATTTAGCACGAACACGTTTTTCCAAGTCGAACCACAAATGTTCGATTGGATTCACGTCAGGTGAACTTAGAGGTCAGGGCATTAACAGAAAGTCACCAGCATGTTCCTCGAACCACTCCTTGACGATTCTGGCAGTGTGACATGGTGCATTATCCTGTTGGTAATGGCCATCACCAGCAGGGAACACAGTTGCCATGAATTGGTGAACATAGTCCGCAACGATGTTCAGTTACCTGACAGCTGTCATGGATTGTGCTATTGGAATAATGGGGCCTAACGTGTCCCAAGAAAGCATCGCCCACAACATAACACCGCCGCCGCCGGCCTGTTTCCGCCCAACAGTGCAGCCAGGTGCCATTACCTCCGTTGGTAATTGGCGTATCCGCGCTCGGCCGTCTACGTGATGCACCAGGAATCTTGATTTGTCAGACCAGGCCACTTTCTTACAATCATCCACGGTCCAATTTCGATTATCTTGGGCCTATTTCATGCGTTGTTGGCGATGACGTGCAGTGAGCATGGGGACTCAGCTGGGCATTCGGCTACGCAGGCCCATGCGCAGAAAGCTGCGATGAACTGTGTGCTGTGACACATTGCCCTGATCACCACTGTTGTAGCTGCGGGTGATTTGTCGCACTGTAGCCCTGCGGTCGCTGTGAAAAATGCGCGACAGTCTCCGCTCCCCTCTGGCATCCATGAGCTGCGGACGACACATAGCTAGATGACGCTTCGTCGTTTGGCCATCTGTGCACCAGTTTTGATACGTACTCCCTACAGAAACACGTGAACAACTCACAAGCCACGCCGTTTCCGAGATCATAGTTACGAGGCGCCGTGACATCACAATTTGTTCTTTATCAAACTCCAATAAATCGGCAGCTTCCCATTCTGACTCCGAACACTCTAATAACCGAAGGCTGGTACTCGAGTTGTATATATACTACTCTGTGAACTTCACTTGCGCCACCGTTAGGTCTCCAGGAGAGCTCATTTCTCTAGGCTGGGGTGTCCATAATTGAATGGCTCATCGCTGTGTTATCGAACAAGTCAAGACACGATTTAAACTTAATTCATATTTGTGATTTTAGTGCTTTTGCTAAAGATTAAATTGTTACGTGCTGAAGTTTAAAAGGTTAGAGTTAAATTTCAGCTTTTCCTAGATACAAGCTCTAAGGTTTAAACGGTTAAGTAAGAATTTGTGAATATCAATACTGAACTCGTAAGTATAGAAGAACACTAACGGTCCAGAGTAAGGAATCAGCAGATACTAACTTAAATTTCACGCTTTATTGTTTTTCGTTAGTACATCATCATAGAACAACGTTGGCCTTAAATCATACCATAACATTAAATGCTTCTGTCAAAATGCCACTCTATCCACCAAGTCTTTATCTCAGAAATATAGACTTATCAAGACGTTATCTCAACTCCGTTCTCTGCTCAATAAATCGTAATTATAAACTTCTCTTGTTACAAATAGTTAGCTCACTCTGTCCATCCTTTTGCCCCATTACAACATTCAGTGATTACATTTCATTGGCTTCTGACCCACTGCCAGTGATGCGAAACTTAGAGAGCTCGCTGGGGAAAATAATGTGTCGTTAAGTCAGAAAAGTTTAACTAGAACAAACTAAATTTACATAAGAACACAGAAACTCAAAACGAAGGTTAAATTAGAGATATACGTCACAAAATATAATGTCGCTGAAGTCAAAATTCGGAGTTGACGATCAACTGGGAAAATTTCCCATATTTTGAGGTGTTCTTAGAAGATACTAGCAAACATCAGTTGCAAATCGAAATTACACCATATAAAATTATAAGGGTTTTATGGCCTTAAAATTTGAACGTTTAGGGTATTAAATGCACTTAACTATTTGAAGTACCCTTATATTCTAATTCGTTCGTCGGTATACACTGGAATGCCAAAAGTCATGGGATACCAGTATGAAAAATTTTAACTGGCGCTGCCGTCGTGTAAAGACTTCGATGCACGCCGCGATATTTATCAGTTGCAAGGTGTAATCTTGTAAGTCAGGTTGAACAACTCCCAGTAGGATTACGACATGGCCACCACGTTCGCCCGGTACGAACCCAATTGAGCACTTATGGGACTCCATTCGCACTCAAAATCCTGCAATTACAAATACCAGGCAGCTATGGGTGGCTGTTCAGATGGCATGGCTCAACATCTCTTCAGAAGTCTTCCGGCCACTTGTGGAATCGATGCCACGTCTAGTTGCTGCACTTCGCCGGGATAGTGGAGATCGTACACGATACTAGGTACGTATCCCATGACTTTTGGCACTTCAGTATAGAAGTCGAAGCTGAAATTTTCGATTACACAATGTAATAGACGATACGGTCCAGGAGTCAAAAATCCCAGAATTCTACTTACAAGTTCAACGACCTTTTATTTTTTCTCCAGTACTTAAAGTATGCAGCACATCAATCATATCAATGACAACACGTCGCTGATAACAACAAGACGAATAGACTTCAAACTACTATTTCGTAATAATATACGTTTGAAAATTATCGCTCGCCGTCATAAACTATTGGGTTGATGCATAAGTTTTTTTTTTTTTTTATTGGAGGTTTAACGACCACCGTGAGCATCTCAATGGGCTATAAGCAGTCGCCCGTCCCTAATTTAGAGTCACTGGTTCCAGGGAAGGGAGAGAGCCAGTGCTGTAAGACAAACACAACATCCATGCCTCACCGGGATTCGAACCCGGACCCCTTTCGGACGAATGATCAGAGGCCATCGCTTAGACCACTAATGATGCATAAGTTGATGCCGTTTTATTTCACGAGTGTTTCCCAGATCAGTAGTGACGGTGCAGATGGCCAGTTGTATATCAAAATGTAGCCACTAATATCGTGTATCTAAATCATATTGCGTTGTGTCATTGTGGCTAATGCTTTTTTGGTCCGGAAGTACGGAGTGTCAGGTAGAGAGGAACGAACATTTCCGACATCTGCTCCTCTGCGAGTTTAACAAGGGACCCATAGCCGCTGAGGCTACTCGACAAATTTGTGCTGTGTATGGGGAAGATGGTATTGCTCCGAGGACATCCCGCAAATGGTTTGAGCGGTTCCGAGGTGGGAATTTTGACCTCACGACTCTCCACGCTCAGGTCGTCCATCGCTCTTTCATGAGGATCGTTGGAACCATCTCATCAACTTGGATCTGCTTTAAACACCGCGCGAATCTACCACTGAGATGGACTGTGATCAGGCCACAGTGCTGCGACACCTGGAACGTATGGGAAAGGTCCAGAAATTGGGGTCTTGGGTGCCTTACACTCTCACCGAGGACAACAAGAATCAGCGTGTTGCCATATGTGGTTCCCTGCTCGCCCGTTATCGCGAATGTTCTCAGCAACGCAAACCCTTTCTGTCACGTATTGTTACTGGAGATGAAAAGTGGTGCCTGTACGTAAATTTCAGGCATCGGAGGGAATGGTTAAGCCCAAACAAGACACCCACACCACGTCCAAAACATGACCTTCATTCTGCGAAGATCATGTTGTGTGTCTGGTGGGACATGGAAAGCATTATTCACTGGGAAATACTGCCGAGGAATCGAACCATTAACGCTGCACTCTATTGTGAGCAACTCCGCCGTGTGGAGGGAGCAATTCAGCAGAAACAGCTACATCGGCGCCATGGTGTCCTTTTCCAACATGTTAACGCATACCTTCACAGTGCAAACATGACCGAATTCACCATTCAGGACATGAAATGGGAGATCCTTCCACATCCAGCCTATTCCCCAGATGTTGTCCTTTCAGACTATCACCTGTTCCGATCTCTGTCGAATGCACTCCGTGACAGAACATTCAACAATGATGTCGATCTCCAGAAATATCTGTGATGATTTCTTCGCAGCAAAACCTGCACGTTTTTTCAAGAATGGCATTGCAGATCTATCTAGACATTGGAACAACACCGTAAACAACGGGGGCGCATAGTTGATTGATATCGTTTTCCCTTCTGATGTAATACATTCATGTAGTGCGGGGAGTAAAACGGCATGAACTTATGCATCAACCCAATGCTTTCACTTAAATCAAATCTTCGATAGTTATTGTAATCTGCTCATAATATATCGTACTTCTCTGATTGCGTATATCTTACTAACATAGCTCATGCTTTACATAACATTCTACCCAGTCAGAACATCGCCCCTATGTTTCACTTTTGATTACACTTTGATTCACTGTCAGGTTGCAACTTTGTGAAGCTCGTCGAGAGGAACCACGCGGCGTTAAGTGAGAAAATATTTAACGGGGAAAAGCCAAATTTACATGAAAACGCAGCAACTCGAAAGGAAAGTTCAGCTAGAAGTATATGTCACAACCTCAACGAGAAGTCCGTATTTTAAAGATTAAATATATCGAGGTTGTTAGACGTGTTCTACAAACTTTAAATATATATGGGATTGTTAGTCGTGTTCTTACTAACTTATCAGTATCAACACTAAAACTTTTATATTATTCTCTGGTACAATCACATTTAAATTAATGCATTTTATCTTGAGGACAAACAACTAACTACACTGACGGAAAAAAATCCCAACACCACGAAAAAATAGTTGTAGAGGAATGAAATGGCGGCAATACATTTGTATAGGTAACATATTTAATCGATTAAGGTTTCAAGATCACAGCTTATTGTAAGCGCGAGAAGAGCCATTTTAAATGTGAAATGCTGGTACATTAACAACCGGTGTAACCGTCAGAATGTTGAATGCAAGCACGCAAACGTTCATGTATTGTGTCGTACAGGTGCTGGATGTCAGTTTGTGGGATGGAGTTCCATGCCTGTTGCACTTGGTCGGTCAATACAGGGATGGTTAATGCTGGTTGGGGGTGACGCTGGAGTTGTCGTCCAATGATGTCCCATACGTGCTCGATTGGTGAAAGATCTGGAAATCTAGCAGGCCACGGCAACATGTCGACACTCTGTAGAGCATGTTGGGTTACAACAGCGGTATGCGGGCGAGCGTTATCCTGTTGGAAAACACCCCCTGGAATGCTGTTCATGAATGGCAGCACAACAGGTTGAATCACCAGACCGACGTACAACTGTGCCGTCAGGGTGCGTGGGATAACCACGAGAGTGCTGCTGCTGTCATAGGAAATTGCTCCCCAGACCATAACTCCAGGTGTAGGTCCAGTGTATCTCGGCCGCAGACAGGTTGGTTGCAGGCGCTCACCTGGCTTCCTTCTAACCAACACACGGCCATCACTGGCACCCAGGCAGAACCGGCTTTCATCAGAAAACACAACAGATCTCCACTCCGTCCTCCAATGAGCTCTTGCTTGACATCACTGACGTCGCAAACGGCAGTGGTTTGGAGTAAGTGGAATGCACGCTACTGGTCGTCTGGCTCGGAGCTGTCCTTCAAGTAACCGATTTGTAACAGTTCGTTGTGTCACTGTGGTGGCAACTGCAGATCGAATTGCTGCCGCAGACGCGGTACGATGCGCCACGGCCATACGCCGTACATGGCGGTCTTCCCTCTCAGTAGTGCACGTGGCCGGCCGGAACCCGGTCTTCTTGAGGCAGTACCTTCCCTTGACCACCGCTGCCAACAATCATGCACAGTGGCTACATTCCTGCCAAGTCGTTCTGCAATATTGCGGAAAGAAAATCCACCTCCTTTTCGTAGCCCTATTACACGACCTCGTTCAAACTCCGTGAGCTGTTGATAATGGCTTCTTCGTCTTCTTAAAGGCATTCTTGACTAACATCAACACACTACGTGGAATCTCAACGATAACTAACGCTCACGAACGTTACAGCGCGTATTTACAGCAAACCTGCTTTGCATGTTCCGAGGGGCGCTACTAGCACCACACGTATGCGCCGAGCGCGAAATTTGCATAGACGTCATCTTACAGATGTACTCTCACCGCCTACCAACTGTCGTTTATCTAACACAACCCCTTCTTGGTGTTGGGATTTTTTTCCGTCAGTGTATAATTTTAGGAAACTTCAGACATTACAAAATAAATATATTAGAATCTTAGAATTAAAACATAATTCTGATATGAATCACTTTTCACTAATAAACTCACCTATATACATACACATTGACCCAAATAAATATAACACATTAACATTAAAACGATTATATAATTACAATTTGAGGAAAAACCATGTACAGGAGAATAAAAACATATATAGATCATACATTAATTGAAATTTCATTCCCTACCCATGACTATAATACTAGAGGTAAATCTCAACTGAGACCAATTTTTTCCAGGACTCAGTATGTTAAACCGTCACTAAGTTATGCTGGGTCTCAATTTTGGTATTCTCTACCTCAGGATCTTACAATATTAAATAATTTCGATATATTAAGAAAAATTAAAACTTTACATTCTGGGATTACCAAGAATATAAAAAAGGGAAATAAAGGAATAGGGAAAATTTAAATGGTAATTGTAAAAAAAAGGGGGGTGAGGAGGGAAGAAGCGACTAAAAGGTCAAAGGGATACCTTAGGAAAATGGAAATAGGACGGCAAAGTAGTAGGAAAGTAGGGAAAGTTGGGAGGAAGGTGGATAAAAGGGGGATGGGAAACAATTTTACTAATACTAATTTCAACTCATACCTTTGAATGTTATGCGCCATGCCTTCAGGTGTAACTTTGACTTGCCTGCATTTGTATAGGGAGATCAGGACCTTGTCAGGACTCTTGTGGCCTCTTCTCGGATCTCCCTTGCTGTTATCAGGTGTGCAACTTAATTCTCGGCCACAGGCACGATACGTTGACAGCAAATTATAGCAAATCGAATACGTACCTAATCAGGGAAATAATACCCGTCGTGTTGGATACATTTGAGTCATCGGTCAGGGAGCTGCCGAATGCCACTGCGGAAAAAAGAGGATTGTTTCGAGTTGATAAAGCCATCGATACTTGTGTGGACCTCCTCGACAGAAGTGAAGTGCGTATCACTCAGGTGATATTGTAGTGAGCGAAAGAGGTGGTAATCCGACGGGGCGAAATCTGGAGAATACGCCGGGTGGGACAAAATCTCTCATCGCATGTCGATGATCATGTTTAAAGTCGTTTTCGCGGTGTAAGGACGCGCGTTATCCTGAAGCAACAGGACCGACCTTCTGCCCTTGCCCGTGTATGGCCTTTTCGCCTCCATTGCGTCACTCTCACGAATGAGTTGCTGGCAATAACGCTCAACATTGACCGTTTCACCAGATTTGAGCAACTCATAGTGTACGACACCGCGCTGATCCCACCATATGCACGACAACAACTTCCTGGCATGGATATTCGGTTTGGTGGTACTGGTGGTAGGTTAACCTGGATAAACCCACGATTTCCGCCGCTTAGGATTATCTTAGAGGAACCACTTCTTATCACAGGTCAAAATCTTGTGCAGGAAATCCTTCTTCTTGAATCTGGAGAGCAAGGGCACAGCAACATCGTAGCGCCTAGACTTGTTCGCAGCTGAGATTTGGTGGGGCACCCAACGGCCCTCCTTGTGAATCTGTCCAAGCTTGTGCAGGCGCTTTGCAATGGCTTGCCGTGTTACTCCGAGTTCCTGGGCGAGCTCTGACTGTGTCTGACAGGAAACCGCGTCCAACAGTTGTTCCAGTCCCTCATCGTCAACTTTCTGTGGCTGTCCCGGACGTTCTGCATCACGGAGATCGACATTTCCCTGCCTAAACCGCTGGAACCACTTCTTACACGTACTGTAGAACACAGCAGTCTCACCCAAAGCAACACGGATCATTTGCTGGGCTTCCGCGGCCCTTTTTTCAGCTGAAACGAGAACAGGAGGCAGTGCCTCAAATGTTGCTTCTCGAACGACATTGTCAACTTTCGTCCCTTCTGTCACTACAACTGTGGGCGGTTACGGTTGCCTGGAAAACTGTTGGATGGCGCTGCAATCAGCCCTTTTTTTTTTTTTTTTTTTTTTTTTTGATTGGAGGTTTAACGACCACCGTGAGCAACTCAATGGGCTATAAGCAGTCGCCCGTCCCTAAT
Source organism: Macrothele yani (assembly GCA_039090855.1). Classification (NCBI taxonomy): domain Eukaryota; kingdom Metazoa; phylum Arthropoda; class Arachnida; order Araneae; family Macrothelidae; genus Macrothele; species Macrothele yani. The sequence continues at coordinate 131,147,858 of CM076996.1, read as the reverse complement.
TTAGGGTCACTGGTTCCAGGGAAGGGAGAGAGCCAGTGCCGTAAGACAAACACAACATCCATGCCTGACCGGGATTCGAACCCGGACCCCTTCGGGGGAATGATCAGAGGCCAACGCCTTAGACCACTGCGCCACCGGGGCGGCCAATCAGCCCTTATCGCACACAGCTATTTGCATTTGCCGACGTTCTATGATCACTTGCGGTTAGTGGCCGAGAGTTAAGTTGCACAGTTAATACAATTACTTACACTCTGTTGGTGAGTTACATTGCATTTTGTTTTCATGTAACAGCTAAATAAATTGAATTGAATTGAAAACAAAATAAAAAATTTGTTGATCTCATCAGTAATGAAAACACTGTCATATTATCAGCTGATGGGAAATTTTATAACTCGAGCATATCTCTAAGCACAATGAGCAGTTTGCATTTCTACGTTTGTGAAGATTTGCATAATAGTTTTCACTCACACGTGCGTGTTTGTTCAGGAATCAATATCATCAATGTTTGTGACGTCATGACCTCATCTAAAATGAATCACTAAATCTTAGGCGTTTCTTTTTTTTTTTTTTTTTGGATTGGAGATTTAACGACCACCGTGAGCAACTCAATGGGCTATAAGCAGTCGCCCGTCCCTAATTGAGGGTCACTGGTTCCAGGGAGGGAGAGAACCAGTGCCGTAAGACAAACACAACATCCATGCCTCACCGGGATTCGAACCCGGACCCCGTTTGGACGAATGATCAGAGGCCATCGCTTAGACCACTGCGCCACCGGGGCGGCCTTAGGCGTTTCACAATATTATTAAAGCATGCAGATTACTCGAAAGGTTTACATGTTTTACAATGTTATTAAATCATGAAGGTTATCCGAAAATTTTAGACATTTCACAAGATTATTAAATCATGCAGGCTACTAGAAAAATATTTCTATACGAAATTTTAAATGGAAAAGGAGCAACAACAATATAGCACAATTAATTTAAGTTTGAAAAATATGCTGAGCAAAGCTTTCCCGTATATTTTTTTCATTTTAATGTATTGAATGGGTTCATAAATTTCAAGAAGCAAGAAAAGATGTGAAAAACAAAGGGTCAGCTGGAAGTTTGAATTTTTTATGAGCTGATTCATACATAGAAAACAGAAATTTTAATGGAGATAAGTTATTGTACAGGGTGGTCCGAATGTCTTGCCCCCCCCCCTATGGCTATTACAGTGGAACTAATTAAATTTGTTCTCTGCTTTCAGATGGCTGACACAAGCAACTATAATGTGGGAGAACGGTTAGTAACAAGAGTATGGACACATGAACGTCCACAGACTGGTAAAACAATAAGGGAAGCCAACGTGACTTTACTGCAAGATTTAATACAGAAGCCTCACCGTAACAGACATTATTGAAACAGGAACATGAGCTGTTCACAACTGGATCAATACTGGATAAGAAGAGGACTGGAAGACCACAATCGAGGCAAGAAAAGTGTTCACCCATGGCAACATCACTGCTGAGACCTCCCAAAGTCTGAGGAAACAATCGGCGGAACCTGGAATCCCAAAGACCACCATGCTAACTCACATGAAAAGATATCTGAAGTCCTATCGTTCTGTGTTTATCAACAAGCTTACTGGTGGTGATTAGGAGAAATGGAGTGCAGCATGTGCAAGATTGTTGGAGACGTTTGTGATGCTCCCTCAAAGTGGGGCGGTGTTCTTCAGTGATGAATGTGCCATCTACCAAAGTAGCCATGCTAGGAATGTTTATATTTGGAGCAAAGAAAACCCACATTATTATGAGGAGTTGGAGCACAATCCACCACATGTGATGATTTGGACTACACAATCCTGTAAGCACTTGATAGGCCCCTATTTTTTCGATTGCTTGGAGGATCAACATTCCTATCCCGCCATGCTGAAAGACTGGTTTGTTCCCGAGCTGCAAAGACGTGTTCTTCTAGCAGAAAGCTGGTTCCAACAAGACGGCGCTCCAGCTCATTATGCTATCCGTGTTCGGGAATATTTGGATGAAGTGTTTCCTGATAGGTGTATTGAGAGCGGACCTGCTCACTTGCCTGCGCCTCTCGACTGGCCTCCACGGAGTCCATATCTCTCCTCTTGTGACAGTTCCCTATGGGGTATCATTTAGGACTGTGTGTACAAGACAATGTACCAGACAACCGACCAGCTGCAAGACGCTGTTCGTTTTGCATTTACATGAATTTATAAGGCTTGTCTCCGTAAAATCCTGCACAGGACATGGAGACGAATTATTTTGTGTCACGAAAATGGTGGAAGTCATATTGACCTTCTGGATCGGTAACTTCGTTCGTTGTTCTGCAGGGGGTAACAAGACATTCGTACCACCCTGTGCATTGACAATTAGGAAATTAGCAGAATTAAACATTTGTTTTTAAGCCAATGACCTGAACATGCAGAAATTCTGGCGCGAAATGTTGTGCAGAAACATGACAGGGTGCTTTTATGAGCAGTTTTTTTTTTTGTACGATAAGCTTTCCATTTTTTTTTCTTTCAAATATCCATTGTACAAGCTTCAGCTTGCGCTATGTGGTTGTGCTACATGATTCGTTAAAGCAGGTCTTTGAAATGCCCCATTTTGTGGGTTAAGGTACTTCAAAACCGAAGAAAATAAGTGAGAAAATGCAAATGTCTCAACCGTATGTGATTACAAAGAACTTATGCCAAGACATTGCTCCAAATATCTTCAACTGAATAAAGATGACATTTAGTGCAATGCGCTACCTCCGCATTACGCTGAATCTGTAATACAGGCGATGCAATACAGTCAGTGCGCCTTACATTGCACCGTCTGTGTTACATCAAAGGACCTGTTCATATATCATAGTTGTCTGCTGTTAACAACATGAAACATCTCTAGCGGGCTTAAGAGCACTGTACCTGCAGTTAACAGCCGCACAATGCGAATGGCAGTGTGAGACATTAAAGAAAACAGCAACGATATTGCATAGTCGCCACTCTCCAAGCTGGTTGAGATAATATAATGGTGTAGACCATGGGAGATTTTAGGATCCTAGATTCGGGTAAGCCCAAGCGTATTTAAACACCGTTTCTGATCAACTTCTACTATGGACATACTCTCTACCTCTCGTGAATATATATCCAGAAAAGCAATGCGCTATGTCACAATGACCAAGTTGCCTTGGAGTGGTTTCAGGAAAATGATGGAGGTGGCCCTGCTGCGTTGGTCACCTCAGCTCTTAGAACTCAATCCACGGGATATTTATGGGATTAAGTCAGATAGAGCATCAGACATCTGGATCCAGTGCCATCCAATCTGTGCAAACTGGAAGATGCTTCGCAGAATGTTATCGAAACGTAATGGAATCAATAAGGCGGCAAATTGCTTCGGTTGTGAAGGCCAAAGGTAGTCCTAATAATTTGGTCATTCACTGTACATTGCTTTTGTTTTTTCTCATCTTTGGTTATTTCACCATGCAGACGTTATGGCGTGCCTGCCCCGCAGGACACACGCAACATAGAGGCAGATAGCAGCAATAACGAACGTCCGCGTAGCTCAGTGGTAGAGCGACTTGTTCCGGAATAAGTGGACTCGGGTTCGATCCCCGGCGTGGACCAAAAATGACGGAGAAATTTACTTCGTTATAATGGCGCCCGAACTTCCCGGATGACCCGGCAGTTCAAGATCTCGCAGTGGTGTGATGTTCTTTCCACACCGCGAGATAGGAAAAATAAGAGAATCCCTTCTTCAGCGCTTCGAAAAATAAATGTGTGTGACGTTGCATTCCACACACTAGATTGACTGGCAGTTCTCAAGTGCACATTCTTCAGCGGATGGCTGCCTACGACGATTCATGGTCACGGCTGGCCCGTGGGCCATGCCCCCGGGCCTCATTCGGGGGAGATGTGGCGTGCCTGCCCCGTAGGACACACACGACATAAAGGCAGATATCAGCGATAACGAAGGTCTACGTAGCTCAGTTGGTAGAGCGACTTGTTCCGGAATAAGTGGACTCGGGTTCGATCCCCAGCGTGGACAAAAATGACGGAGAAATTTACTTCGTTATAACGTCTCAAACATACCACCCCGTAACAGATTTCTCTAGCCAATAAAATACTGAGCATCTAATAGTTCAACTGATTATTCGAAAATATTTAATGCAAGAAAAACAAATTTTCTAGAAATATAATTTAAAAGTGTATGCTTATGTTTTGTGTAATCATTTGACATGTCTTTAATGAAAAGACTTATTTTTTACAATTTTCTCGTTTCTTTATCAGCATGTCCAACATCACTCAGATCTTCAGTTGAAACGCATAAATCTCCAAAACTCCACATCCTTTTGCTGTCGTACCCACGAAGTGGATCTTCATTCTTGGGTGATCTCCTACAGAGTTACCGTGGTGCCTTTTACCACTTCGAGCCCCTGCACTATTTTGGCAACGTTGTTTCTAGAAGTCAGTTATCATCTGCAAGACAACTTTTACACGATCTTCTGACGTGCGACTATCGAGATTGGGGATCCTTTCCTGAATGGGCTTGGTTCAACAGTGACTTCCTGACGCTTCGGCGCAACAAGCGATACTGGGATCTTTGCACAAGTAAGGACCAGTCCCGTCTTCTCTGTTACAATATTTGCTTCTTGGGTGCTGCTTGCCATAATTCTTCCGTTCAGATCATCAAAACCATAAGAATGGCAGCTTCTGAGGCTGGAAAGTTAATCGAGGAGTATCCGGACCTCAATCTTAAAGTGGTCCATTTAGTCCGGGATCCAAGAGGAACGATGAACTCGCGCCAGCAGAAAGACATTGCAGTATGGTGTAACAAATACAAAGCATGTTCATCCCCAGACACATTTTGCAGAATGGTTGACGATGATCTAACGCATGCGTGCCAGCTGCAGAAGCAATACCCTAACAAGTACACTTTAGTGAGGTATGAGGACTTGGCTTTAGATCCACCACAGACCACGGAAAAGCTCTTTCAGTTTCTTGGGATAGCTCCAGTACCAACAGAGGTGTCCCAGTTTCTTGAAACTCATACCCAAGGAACTCAATCGGTCACTCCAAATTCCTTTCTTCAACCACCTTACCGAACAGTGCGAAATTCAACGCAAGCAGCGCTGGAATGGGCCAGGAAAATGGATCTTAAGCTCATCCGCACTGTTCAAACGCGTTGCTCTACAGTCCTTGATAAATTAGGGTACAAGCTGGTTCACAATAAAAGTGATCTCACAGTAGACGATATAATAAATACGACACCACATGTATGTAGCAGGACTTAGTTAAGAGCAATTGCAAATGTTCGTTAAATGAAAGAAGCACAAAATGACTTCCATGTGTTGCTGAGAGACAATTCATTGAATGCCGTGGTGTTATCCTTGAGTTTTTAAGAAAAATATGCTCAACGTTGAAATTACTCAGTTGCTTGTAGACGACTTTGAAGCGTCATTCTCAACCAAAGGGCTTCCTTTCGCCACTTCACCAGCTAAATTTATAAAATAAGCGTAGATGGTATTACATATCAGGAGATACAGCTGGCGCTTCCTAGGGTGCCTCAAAACAGGCTATATTATGTGTTTTTCCTATCAGTGGGACCACAATTGTTTCTTCCGTTGCCAGAAGGCTACTACTGCTTCGAAGCTTCAGCATGCCGTCAGTTTAGCTCAGAACAGGCTAATTACCGCAAGAAGTTTAACAGCAAATGTAATTGATTGTTTTCGCGTTTAAGATCAATTTCAGTTGTTCTACAACTTCTTATAGAGTTGTATGCATACAGTTGCTGTGTACACTAGGCTATCTACAATAACCTACGTCTTATGTACTAATATTTTTAGAAAACGGTCTTTGATTCACGAACTTTTAAAAGGGTTTTCTGTTACTCAGCCTTTTATTTTCAGTGATGTACATATATTCTAAAATGTGTACATAAGAATTAGCAAAGACCAACGTCTATAAAAATGTAACATCCACCATAAAAGAAAATGTTCAACTCACTTTGCATATTAACTTCAGCAGTGTGTCTCAGTAGCATGGCTTCTCCGTTAGAAATTTGCTTTCAAGCTCACATAGCATACAGCTTTAGCTTTGATATTTAATGCTAATCGCGTGGTTCCCGCTACTCTTTTAGAAAGAAAAAATGGTGCATTTGCAATGCAGGTAATGTTCTGCTTGTTGTGAGTACCATGAATACTCATAATTTAGTTGTTGTATTTTTTATTCTGCATTGTTCATTAGTACTGAAATGTAAAAGTAATAAATCTATGAATTGCTTTAAACGTAATATATTTAAGAGATGCCTGTGTACAAGCCGGGTTTCATACTTGAATTGCCCAAAGGGAAACACTAGATATTCCGTTCTATGTAAACGTATGTTCGTGCTTGTGTGTGTCTGTGTCTGAACTCGTAACGGTTTCTGACGTCAATACTCGTCTATTTTATATTTGCCTTATGGAAACTGGTTATTTTGTAACACCTGAGATCGAGAAGTCAGTCTTATTTGTTATTCAGCAAGATTTCTGCACATTTTCCTCAAACTATCAAATAAGAGTGGGGTAGGAAATAACTTTAAATTTTAAGTTATGTTTTAGAAATTCTTAAGTTATACTCTTCTAGGTTATGTAATTACGAAGCTTTTGAAATATTTGACTGGCATTTCAGTGTCTTAACTTCACTGCACAGCGAGACGCAAGGAATGAACCTGCTAAGCTATTCATCCGCCAGTTTTAATTAATACTAAATATGTTTCCTTAATCTCTCCATCAATTTTTCCTTTGAATATTGGCAGCTTCTCAGTTGGGTTTGCTGTGTTGAAAGAGACAGAACTGGGAAGTTACTTTCATCAGTTTACCGCAAGCAGCTGGCTCAGGCCTAGAAATGATACGCTCAAGAGTTTAGGCCATACGATCATTTCTCTACACATTCCCTTTTTACAGCGAGACACTTATACCACCACTTTGTTGATGTAGTCTAAGACAAACTGGGTACTTTGATCTTCGATTCATGTCCTTGTGGCTTGCACGACTTCAGCATTTGACGAGAATGTTCTGTTCCGTGGATAGTTCTCGCAAATTCATTCGTCTGTTCGCATCAATGCGTTACGTACAGGGTGTTTCACAGGGTACTGACAACTTAAATCATCAATAAATTTAGTTTCATTGTAGTGGAAGGAAAATAAACTACATTACTTTTAAGAGGGGTCAAAAGGAAATTATCGAATAAGTTGTTCGAAATGCTTGCCATTCGCTGCTACTGCGTAACGAATTCGTAACAAAAAATCGTCGAGTGCTAACTGAAATGTGTGATCCGAAATTGCTTTATTTTCACGTTTAATGGCATGTCTAAGGTGTAGCAGTGCTGTTGTTCTGTCACGATACACTCTATCTTTCAGATAGCAGCACAAGAAGAAATTCAATAACAATAAATCAGGGACATACGGAGGCCAAGAGAGACCAGCAGAAAACCTCTGTGGGAAACCTCTAGCGATGACTCGTGTCCCATAGTGCTGCTGAATCAAATCGAGGACGTCACCAGCTGTGTGCGGCGGCGCTCCGTCCTGTTGAAAAGTGTGGTTTTGGATCTAATTTGTTCGGTATGCAGCAGGGAAAATCCGGTTCTGCAGAAAGCCACGATGAACAGCAGCGTTCAGAGATGAATCAATGAAATATGGACCAAAACCGCCGTCAGCACACATGGCACGCCAAACAGTTAGCCTCTGCGGATGGAGCGACTTCACAACTGTGAACTCAGGCTTCTCGCTCCCCTACATGCGATAATTTTGACGGTTCGCGTAATCATCTCACCAGAAATGCGCCTCACCGCTGAAGACAATGGTTTTCGCATCAAAGTCCTCTCCATCGATCACTGAACAGATTGAGTTGGAAAAATCCTGTCACTGAAACACGACAGCTTCGTTCAAAGGTTGATCCACCTGAATCTTGTAGAGAAACGATCTGCAAATCGGATATTGCAATGCGCCATGCTGAAGTTGGATTAACCTGCAGTTCCTCAGCAAATTTCCTCATTGAAGTTCCATGCTCTTGCTGCAGAATATTGCGGACAACTTCAATGTTCTCTTGCATCCGCACCGTGTTCTGTTTTGGGGCCATCACCGTCATGTCATCCGCAACACTCCCACTTCGTTCGAATTTTTATCAAGGCATTCACTGTGGCACGAGACGGATTGCGACAATTCTCAAAGGCACTACTCCGCTTTCTTAACACGTTCTACACGAAATTCTAGTGATCCAGTTATACACAAATTCCTTTTGTCTCACGATGATATCCTGAGACCTTTGGCGCCATCTAGCGAAAGCTTCAAGCGATATTCAAGAACAAAGTTGTCAGTAGCCTGTAAAACACACTGTATTTGTCTCCGTGTTTGATGTTAGTGACTTCCTCGGCTGTGTCATCGGAGACATTCTTGTGGCCTGTGGTTAATCCACGTGGTTATTTCGCATGAAGAAAATTAATCACCGCTCTAATATACGCTAGTCACAAAATGTTAGGGATATTGCATGAAATGAAGGATGTATGTTTCTTACTCAAGTAACACACATTGAAATAGCAGCAGTGAGGCTACATGACACAAACGATAAATAGTGCGTTTACAAAAACAATTTATTGGGCAATTTGTACACACAACGAAGTATCACAGCAATGTGGACAAAATTATCAATTCGGAGAATGTCCATACCTCTGGATTTCAGTACCCGGTAACACGACCAGAATGTCTTGACACCTACCAGGCATACTTGCAATGATATTATTGATGAGTGTCTGGGGCAGCTCGTCCTACATTACAGGCAACTCGTTACGAAGTTCTGCCAGTGTACTGGGATATGGAATGTGGTTATCTAGACGTCACTGGATAGCATCCCAAACGTTCCCAATTTGGATCAGGAGACCTCAGAGGCAGTTGTAACGATTCAATCCCATGATTTTCCAGCTCCAGGCACGGTGACTAGTTGCATTGTTGTCGAGAAAACGGGATGCGTGTCCAATAAGAGCGTGAAACAGTGTCACAATGATCTCGTTTTGGTAAACTGAGGCATTCATGTTGCCTTGACAAACATACAAGGAAGTACGGCCGTAAAAACACACTCCTACCCACAGCAGGACTGACTACCGCTGGTAAGGGTGGACGGACTGCACATAGTATGATTGCACTAGTGTGCTGGATCTCCTCCACACGTGTCCTAGTCGAGTATCGTGATAAAGAGAGAAATGGGACTCGTATGTGAAACTACATGGTGTCAATCTGTATTCCATGAGATGTACTGTTGTAACCAGGTACATCTTTAACGACGGTGAGCTGATGTCAATGCTATATATCTCAGCGGCCTCCTTGCTTTGAGACCGTATTGGTGAAGACGGTTTCGTGCTGTTCGAGTACATACTATGACACTAAAAGCATCTTGAAGTGATTCCCGGAGTTGGCTGCTGGTGATACTAGGCCTTCTCCGAGCACTAACTGTCAGGTAGCTATCTTGCCTCCTGGTGACTATCCTCAGACGACTACTAGTGGATCGATCTGCAACATTTCCATTCCGCAGAAATCTTGTGTGTCTCCGACGTACTACACTTTGCGAAACTCCTAAAGCAGCAGCCACATCGATCTGCCGCACACCTGCTTGTAACATGCCAACAGCCCTATTTCTGTTCTCAATGCTTTTACATCGTCTGGGATTCATTTCAAGTTAACCCCACACTGAAGGCAATACGCTCAGCAAGCTTCTACACGAAGCGGTGAAACGACCCGTTTACCACAATTCGGAGGGTACTTTTATCGGAGTTCGAACGCTACGTGCTGCGTTGTCATGATGCGGATTTACATATGACGTAGCTACCCACGCTGATAACTGATTTCCAGTATTCGCTAAATTGGCATATCGCCACGTTTTCCCTTAACCGCAATATCCCTAATTTTTTGCGCCCAGTGTATCTTTTTAACATACCATCCGCTGTAGTTACAGTAGTACGCTTTGAGAAGGTGCTGTCATCTTTCGATTTCCAAAAGGACATTTTTTATGCCCTATCATCTACCAAAATCATTTTCCTTCACTAATAAAAATTCCTTCAATAACTGAATAAAAGACTGACATATCCCTCCTCATAAGATTAAGTACCCTAAAAGACAAAAACAACTTTTGGGATACTCAGGTATGTGATGAAAGATGCCTAAAACGGACTTAAATGAACATATCATTGATACTCTCGTAAATACTGATGTTTATCCCGCAGCAAAGCACACATGTGATAAATGACTATCGAAGCAGAACTTAGTACTTTCCTCTAATAGTTCAACGCTTGAAGGTGGTTCCACCTAAAATCTCTGCCTTATGTTTCCAATAGTAAAACTTCTTTACATATTTTCTTCGCAATAAATGTATTTCCAATGAAATTTGCACATCGATAGAACTAACTTGTTATAGCATGGGATACTTAATACTTGCTAAAACATAGCCATAATTATATTAAAAATCAATCATTTTTCTTTGAGTAATGTTCAGACCTGTTAATAGATGGCGCAACCTGTACATTGATGACGTCAGTACACAAACAAATGTTGGATTGCTTAATTATGGTTATGTTTCAGCAAGCATTAAGTATCCCATGCTGTAACTTAGTTTTATCGATGTGCAAATTTTCATCCTTGGGAATACATTAATTGCGAAGAAAATATATAAAGAAGTTTTACCATTGGAAACATAAGGCAGAGATTTTAGGTGGAACCACCTTAAACCATTACGGATTTTCAAAAAAGCCATTGTAACGTCTCATACTGTGAAGTTCGAAGTTCATAAATAAGATATAAAATTTGTTCCATGGAAACTTTAGAAAATTGCTGATATTCTAAAGATAATAATTCATTTGAAAAGCAGTTGTTTTTTTCTAGGAGTGCTGAAAACGCATTATATGCGTAAAAGCTTTCAAGAAACATCTTTAACACTATAGAGTAAAAAACAACCAGTGTGCGTGTGCGATTGGACACCCAATAAATCATTCCAAACGTGAGAATAAATTTAATAGGTTAGAACTTGGGTATTTCAAAGGCGCTGCGGATCGGCTAAAGACCAAAAACCAGATAATTTTGGTTGTTTGAGTTTAAAAGGGTACCAGGTCCAGATAATTTTGTAGAATAGCTAAGTAATAAGTTAAAACTTTGGCACGCCAAATTTTTATTATTTCCGTTGTTCACACACTAATTTAAACTTTCGATTAAACCAGTAGAAAAGTATATGATACTTAGATAAAACTTAGATCAACTGTGCAAGCATGCAAATAGCTATTTTTTTCAGTAATTCGTAGAGGTTTGTTTTCATAGATAAAATGAGTTGTTGGTACGTTTCTTTCGACAAATTCGTTGTTGTTCTTGTTTTAGAAGTGACTGATGCAGAACTGCAACGCTTTGGTTATTTCTGTGTTTACCTTCAGTTGAAAATTTCCCTTATTAATCTTTAATGAAGGGATAATGAATAAGATTTTCATGAGCAAGAACGGAAAATAAGAATTTCAGTGCTATGATGTAAATGCAAATTTTTCTTGCTTCCTGATATCTCCATGATCCAATTTATTTGTGAAACGAATTCCAGGTGCAAATCGAAAACATTTGAGAGGTAAACGCAAGCTAAAACCTATGAAACATTTCTTCTGAAATCTAATATTGCTGATTTCTTCTAAGATTTAACAGAAATCGGCAATATTGGCAAATCTGTTTTCATTAGGTGTTATGAAATTCGGTGAATTCTTTATACGAGGGTGATAACAAACGTTCTGCACACGTTAATCTAAAACGGAAGCGGATGATGCAATCGGGGAAATGATTGCGGTATGTCAAGGTCAGACCCTCAGCAACGCAGTGGTGTCAAAACGACGCGCTATCATTTGCTTTGTGGACGTGGGAGGGTTTGGAAATGGAAGCGTGCAGCTCCTCAGATCGAGTCAGAGCGTTAGACCAGCGCTCGTACGTGAAAATAGAAGCTCTGCTGGGAAGAATTACGACACTGCCTTGCAAGAAGTTTGTAGGGAAGGAACTCTTGATCAAAGCACAATTTCTCGCTGGGCATCACGCTTTCTGGAGGGCCAAAGCAGCATCGAAGATGATCACCGCTCAGGCCGACCTCAAACGGCGACAGACAAAACATCTGTCACCATTGTTGCAACGCTTCTCGAAGAGAATCACCATTTGACAGCCGAGGAGATTGCTCATCAGACACATTTTTCCACCATGTCTGTTCACCGAATTTTGACCGACTCACTGGGGAAAAAATCGCTGCGCGCTGGGTTCCCCATCAACTCACCCCCGAGCAGAAGGCAGCCGGAGTGAGCATCGCACAGGATCTCTTCCACAGGTTTGAAAGGGAGGGCGACACTTTATTGAACAGAATTGTCGCAATTGGTGAGACTTGGACCCATGAGCCGGAACTGAAGTCACAATCAGCGGAATGGAGACATCCATGTTCCCACTCCCCTCAAAGTGTCGTCTACAACAATCCAAAGTGAAGCAAATGATGATTTTTGCGTACGATGCCCAGGGTGTTGTGGTCTCTGATCGAGTGCCGGTAGGGCAAGATGTCAACGTACAATATTATCGTGGCTTTCTGAGGACAAAGTTGAGACCAAAAACTCGTCAAAATCACTCCAACTTGTTCGAAGCTGGTGCGATAATGCTGCATGACAACGCATCGTGTCATGGTGCAGCGTTGGTACGGAGACGTTTGTCGAAATATGGCTGGGAAACTTTATCCCACCCACCATACAGCCCTGAACTCAGTCCACCCGACTTTAATCTTTTTCCAAAGTTAAGAAATCGGCTTCGTGGCATTCTCTACGAATCACTGGACGAACTGTCATTGGACGTGACCCGAGTGATACGACAGCTGAACAAAGATGGCGTACTACAGGGTAACCAGGACCTACCTTACCGCTGGCAAGCTGTCATTAGCAGCGAAGGGGAGTACACTGAACGGGAATAAGGTACGTTTTCTCCGTTACTTCACACTTTTCTCAAAAGTGGACAGTGTGTAGAACTTTTATTAGGACCCCCGTAGAAATCTATGCAGCATTACAAATTGCTTTTATAAAATCTTCCTCACTAAATGCATAAAATTCGAACTAAATCCCATTTCCTCGATACGTGAATTGAAAGAGAAAATCTGCTGCTTAGCTAAAAGTAGCAGCGTGCTTTATAAAGAAAATTGGAATATAAAGCGAAAGAAAATAGAAGCATGTGCACATTTTAAAACCATTTTATTTTTGTTTTCTCCCGGGAGCAAAGCTTATTATAAAGCGCGGCACACAGAAGAGAAAGAAAATTTCAGATGCATTACTAAATTTCTGTTTCGTTGATGCCATCGTATAATATCCCCCTTTCTTGCGCTATTTCAAATAGAAAACAAACTTTGTGCTTGTTAGTGGTGCTTTTAATAAGGATTACAGAATGCTTCCGTGAAAGCACTTACCTGCAACAATTTTCCTCAGTGAAATATAATACCCAGGGCCGACTTGAGCTTTCGTGGCGCCAGTGCGACAATACTTTTTGACGTCCCCGTAAGCTTTTGTGTGTGTTTTGAATTGTATGTTTTTTTAGCTACATATGAACGATATACAATACAATATGCATTAATAGTCGTGCGCGTTTATCCGAAGGTCAACGTCAAAAGCAGCGGCTGCCCCGGTGGCTCAATGGTCTAATTGCTGGCTTTTAACCATTCATCCGCATTCGAATCCCGGTGAGGCGTGGATGTTGTGTTTGTATTACGGAACTGGCTCCTTCCCTGGAAACAGTGGCCCTAAATTAGGCACGGGTGACTGCTTATAACCCATCGAGTTGCTCACGGTGGTTCTTAAAACCAAAAACAACGCTTCTTTTGGCGCTTAATTGTAACAATACTCTGTTGTGATGATTTGTATTGCTCCCGTACCAGCGAGATCTTTCATCGTCTCCAATCATCATCGCTTATCGTCTCCAATCATCATCGCTTATCGTCTCCAATCACTATCTTTGCAGGGTATTTGAATTTTTATAGATCTGTTGAAATGTGCTAAGCAGTTTTCGGCTTTTACTAAGTAGTACCTATCTGAAGAAGCCAGACGGCACTGGCGAAAGCTCGTTTTATGTATTTCTACTAGTTTTACACCCATTAAACGGAATTCAGATTTTATTATTTGGCTGTGCAGGGTATTTTTTTTTCTACCATTTTGTTTTTACACAAAAGAAAATAAGTTCATTTTGGCACCTCCCTGAACTTGGGAGCCCGCTGCGGTTGTACCTCTTGCACCACTCTAAAGCCTGCCCTGACCATACTAAATATGAAACAGCAGTCAATAAGGGAGTGGTCAACAATTTCGAAATCATTGTTTTACATGAAATGTTATAAATCATTAAGAAAAAAACATTAAACGTTGTTACGAGCTATGTATTTATTATTTATGCTCTCGAAGACTTCCTATGAAGTCGCTCGAATGAAACTACTACTTCACGCTAATTTTTAAATATATGAAATTTTGGCATGGTGCAGTCATTTATGGGAATGGGATCAGAGACTTTCATAATGTTCTTTATTTCAAACTAAAATATAAAGAAAATACTCAGTGTATAAAAATATTCAACTAATAAGCAATGATTCTTTATCTCAACGACTACAGTCTTGTGACGATTATATATAGATAGATAATACCCAGCGAAACCATGGTCGGCTTGAGAAATAAAAAAAAATAGACATTTGTGACAACTACGTTGTATTATCTTAATCTATAAATAAGCAATGATACCTCAGGCGAAAACTAGAATCACGTCAAAACTACAAAAGATCTTCAGCGGATAGAAAGGTTCTTATGAGTTACTGAAATAATCAATTCCAAAATAAACACGCCGCTCCAGTAGCGCAGTGGTCTAAGTTTTGGCTTGTGATCATTTGCTCGAGATGGGTCCGGGTTCGAATTCCGATGAGGCATAAATGTTGTGTTTGTCTTACGGCAGTGGCCTTAAATTAATGACGGTCGACTGGTTATAGCCCACTGCGTTGCTCACGGGTGGTCGCTTAACCCCCAAATAAAAGAAAAAAGCACGAAGTATCTTCTGTGTTATCATGTCTAGAAATGTTCTTAAGAGTCACTAAAATGATTCATTTCAAAAGTGAGAATTGTATACAAGTAAGCACAGCATCAAAACGTGATACAGTCGAACCCGCTTAATTTAATATCGGATAGTGGAATATCCCACTTAAAAGAATAAAATTCCTGTGTCCCAAACCTCAACCTTTGTACATAATCATAAAACGCTCCAGTTAATAGAATAAGAATATTGGATTAATCCCTGTTATTGGAATAAAGTTTTGCTCTTTCAAGGTTACAAAGGAAAAAAGTAGTTTCTTTATTCAACGCATCTTTCTTGGAATTTGTGTTGTGATTATTCACAGACAGAAACACGCGTACAATGTGTGGTTCTTAGTCTGGAGATTATAGAAGACGATGATGATCATGTGGATATTGATCTACCTTCTCATACGGAAGTGAATCAAGTCACTTTAAGACGTCTTTTGGAAAATAAGAATAATGTGGATTTCCCCGCATATTATAAACTGGAAAATCAGGTATCAAATTTATTAAATTCCGAAAAAAGCGATGCAAAATAACTGATTATTTTGCCAAACCATGAATGTTACACCTACAGTACTGTACATATGTACTGTACTATATTTTATCAAATTGTACGCTATTATGTGTACAGTACTCTACTGTATAAAATTTTAAGTCGCTATGAACTTAGTAACTTAGTTTTTGTCTGTTCTTTAAACATTTTTTTCACTACGTATTTACGTAGTTCGTATGTAAATGCGCACGTATGTGACTTTATTTGAAGAGATCCCGGATAATGGAATATCCCGCTTATTGGAATATTTTCTTATGACCATTGAGCTGGTTCGACTATACCTCTTTCACGCAGATGTCTGAGCTTAGACACCTAATTTCAGAACTTCTCTAGAGATTGAAGAATATTCTTATTAGCAGTATTAAAAAATCTCCCACCATCCAGGTCCAAGAGAAACACAAATTTATGCAGTCATAAAACACTCGACTGTCAAAATCAAGGAAATCGGAAGGGAACGGCGGAAGGATCATTGTAGTTGGAAGGAGGATTGTGTAATTTTCGGAAACGAAACATCCTCGGCCATATATATTGCCCGGGATTCCGAGACAGTAGAGTTACCATGATCCTGGATGATGTCGACGAGAAATCACAGAATGATTTATTAAATTTTATTTCTGTATATTCGAAGTTAATTTCAGTGACATACAAATAACAGAAGCAAATTTAATTCCTAAAGAATATGTTTCGTGGGTTCGTGGTATAGGGTACTTCCTCAGTAATTAGCTGTATTAGTACAACATGAATATGTGTGGTGTGTGATTTCTTCATTATACACGATGAAGTTTAATCTTCTTTCAGGTTAAGAAGTTCCAATGATGGGCAACTAGCTCACAGTGGCTGAGAAGTTAAGAGGCAAATCTCTCTGATGGAGTCCTGAACCCGAGTCCGTCACAATTTCGGTGTTTGACCTTTTGTTTTGGTTCTTTCCCTTCTCTGAGGTGAAAAGCCATAACTCTTTGACCTGCCGATGTATAGCTGAACCAAACAGTGCACAAAAATTTCAGCCATCCCTAAATACAAGGTGGTCGAAAAAGTCCCCTAGGTTTTTCGATTGACAACTGTATAAAAACGAACAGATCTACAGGAATGCGGTTTGCTGCATTTGAAAGAGTAAATATTTGAGTTTAATAATCTTACTTTAATACACCTCTACATGTGCGCTTTTGGTGGCACGTAATACATCCAGCCGGTATTCAATTTCTTGCCATGTGCGCTCCAACATGTCAGGATCGATTCTATCAAACACTGCTGTAATGCGCTCTTTGTGCTCCTGAAGGCTGCTTAATGTTTTCCGGTAAACCATGTGCTTGACATAGCCCCAGAGGAAGAAGTCTAAAGGAGTGATGTCCGCGGACTGGGGTGGCCAAGGAATGGGACCATCTCTGCCAATCCATCTGTCGGGAAACTCACGGTTTAGATATTCACGAATGTCAAGCCCCCAATGTGGGGGAGTGCCATCTTGTTGCAGTATGACGTTTGGTTGCAAATCCTGCAGTTGAGGAACCGTAAAGTTCTGAAGCAAGTCTAGGTAATTATTCATTTTCAAGGTGGGCTCGAAGAAGATGAATGACCCAATTACACGATTATACATGAGGCCACACCAAACATTCACCTTTGGACTGTGCGCGACGTGCTCCCTGACTGAATAAGGGTTTTCCCTACCCCATATACGAACGTTTTAAGTGTTGACTTTTCAATGCACGTAAAAGGTTGCCTCATCCGAGAACATTATACGGCGTAGGAAACTTTCGTCAACGTCCAGCGGCTCCAACATATCCCGAGCGAATGCTAAGCGCTGAGGTCCATCGTTCGGTTTAATCTGGTGTATGAGTTGCCCTTTGTATGTGGTTAGTTTCAGGCGTTTGTGAAGCACTCCCATCAATGTGGATCGTAGAACATTCACTTGTAAAGAGGCTCTTCTCGTGGACTTGCTAGGACTGCGAGCGAAAACCTCCTGTATACTCTGCACAGTTTCTTCACTGACGGGGGTCTGTCACTTCTTTGCCGGTCCAGAAAGCTACCAATATCCAAGAATTTATTCTGCCACGCTCTGATACTGAAATCACTTGGTAGATCATTCCCATATGTCGGACGGTAATTTCTTTGTACCGTAATCACAGACTTCGTCTCAGAAAACCAACGCATGCACATTGTTTTCTCCTGCGGCGACGTTTTCAGTTGTTTTGCAGTCGGCGTCGGTACTTGCAAGCACGTAACGCCATCTGTTGGAAAGAGATGGCGTTAAAAACTCGAATACACACTCTTTCAAATGCCGCAAACCGCATTGCTGTATATCTGTTCTTTTTGGACAGTTGTCAATCGAAACCCCTAGGGGACTTTTTGACCACCCTGTAGAAATGTATCCATAGCTGCCGGTTTTACGAAAGCTAAGGCAAAACATTTCCTTTACCCATTTCATCTCCGCTGTACCGACAACACCTGTCACTGGTGACAAGAACTTATTTCTAGTGCTTCATTCTTTCTCAGTGACCCAAGGCATGACGGGAAGAGTTAACCCCCTGACCCGAGAATCATACCAATGAGTAGAAAAAAGTGGCTCAAACATCTTCTCTCCCTTTTTTAAATTCGTTGCCATTGTTACGGCCCTTTTATCAGGTAATCAGTCAGAAAAGATTGGTATCAATCATACCCTTGAATGATCACTTTGAATAACAAGACTAAGAGGAAAGAAATACTTTCTGATGCGCAGGTACACTCGATCCAGCCGCGTTCCGCCCTCTTCTTAGACAGCTAATGTATTCGTTCAAGCTGGTTTCAGCCCATTTCGGCCGCCCCGGTGGCGCAGTGGTCTAAGCGTTGGCCTCTGATCATTCGTCCGAAAGGGGCACAGTTTCGAATCCCGGTGAGACATGGATGTTGTGTTTGTCTTACGACACTGGCTCTTTCCCTTCCCTGGAACCAGTGACGCTAAATTAGGGACGGGCGGCTGCTTATATCCCATTGAGTTCCTCACGGTGGTCGTTAAACCTTCAATCAATCAGCCCATTTTGCTAACCCTGAATTAATTCGTTCCAGCTGGTTAAAAGGATAAATAAGAACAAGTGATTCATTCTACCTCTTGATGCTATGGTTATCATCAAATCATTCCTAAAATGAAAATGGAGTTCTGACTAATTAAAGTTTGGCTTTGACCTAAACATTCTTTGATAGCTCTTCTGTATTAGAATTGATTAATTTGTGACATTAGTAATAATTTGATCCTCATTTTTTTCTGTTCACCTAGTAATATTTACTCACTGTTGTCCCTGATGTTTGAAATATCACTTTCGGATTTTTTTTTTAAATATCATACAATTACCTGCAAAAAATAAACAAGACTGAAATAGGGAAATTAGATATCAAAAGTGGAAAGTTTTTTTTTCTTTACGAATACTGAATAGAACTGACACATTTTAAGGTGGGGACGGAGGGGGGGACATGTCAGGAAACACAAAGAAATTTCAATGATGGAAGTTAACTTGTATAAACACTATTTTTTTAATGAAAATACAGGAAGTATTCCTGCGTTAAATACAAGAAGTCAATATGTCAATATTATTCAGTCATTTAAGTCAGAATTCCTAATGCGTTAATACAAGAAGTCAATATTGTTCAGTCATTTAAGTCAGGATTTCTCCTGCGTTAATACAAGAAGTCAATATTATTTATGATGCATAAATAATATTATTTTGATGAAAAATACAAGAAGTGTTCACACAGTGCGGCAATTATGTAAGTAATGAGATGAATTAAAAAAAATTAAAAAACCAGGAAAACTTACATGAATATCTTTTATTTGAAGTAGATTCCTCCTGCGTTAGTACAAGAAGTGGCACGATCAGACAACTAAAGGATGGACTTGCAGAGGTCATCTTTTGGTATGGAGTGAAGAGCTGATGTCATAGTTCTTTGTATGTTTTCAATGTCTGGAATTTTTTTCCGTTTAAAGGCAGCTTTAATTTAGGAAGTAATCACACGGTGACAAATCTGGAGAATAGGGGGGGGGGTAATAGAGTACATAGACTTGTTTTCATACCAGAAATTGCTGTACACCGACTGCTGTGTGTACTGGTGCGTTATTGTGAAGAAGGAGCCATTGTCCGCTTTTGTACTCAGTTCTGATACTAACAATCCTTTTCCACAATCGTTCCACAATGGATGTATAAGCATTGCCAGTTGCAGTTGTACGTTCAGGAATGAACTCTGTGACGTATTCTCTAATTTAACTCTCCTTTTTAGTTTCTTTCTCTATGTAAATTTGAGTTCGTTCTCCTTGGCATTTCTCAAACTTAACGTGATATCTTCTCACTTGCAAGATTATAGTTAGCAACACCCTTGAAGTTAGAACGTATGACGTGTGTATGTGTCAGATGAGAACTGATGTTATATATGATGTTTGAGCAGCAGCAGTATGGGGAGATGTTGGTAGTATGACGATATAATAGTAGTTGAGAAATTGTGTTAGTTGAAGTTGTGATCTCTCGACGTCTGCGTGTATATATTTAATGTTCGTGTTTTGCTTTTTTTTTTTTTTTCGTTAAACGTTCCCTTACAAGTAAATTGGATTAGTTCACTAACATTGTTCAAGACTGGATCGTGCTAAAGGATATTTAGCTGAATAAAAACTAATCGAAACATTTTCTGAAGTATAACGTAAGCCTTTTTCGTGTGCGAGATTAGTGTTACGCTATGTATAAAACCATGACTAAGGAAATTTATAACTAAATGAGAATACGATGCACTAGTTTATGGCCAGACGAAACATAAACAGAGGTCAACTTACGATAACCTTTTATTGGTCCCGCAAATTGAAGACATCCACAATATAGCCACATGTAATATCGTATCATCTAGCTTTTACACAGATCGAACATCTCCACACACACATATGCACTGAGCAACTGCTGTATCGTCCTTTTTTACGCTTTCCAACCGTAGGTTGAAGAAGCGCATATGCTCCAGCTTTATCCGTCTGTCTGTCTGTCCGTCCGCACGATAACTCGCGTAAAAATGGTTCGATTTCAATGAAATTTTAGTATGTGGTAGGGGACTACCTGGGGACGAACCCTATTGAAAATGGACGAAATGGGGTCAAAGGTCAGGACATAGGAGCGGGAACCATTCGATTGCTCTTATGCGTCATAACATGCGTAAAAATGGTTCGATTACAATGACATTTCAGTATATGAAAGGGGACCACCTGGGGACAAACCCTGTTGAAAATCGACGAAATAGGTCAAAGGTCAGGTCATAGGAGTGGGATCCATTCCATTGCCCTTATGCGTCATAACTTACCTAAACATGCTTCGATTGTGACAAAACTTTATCTTGTTGTCCCGTAGGTGTGCTGAACCGGTTCTGTTTAATATCATCGAAATGGAGTCAAAGGTTAGGGCACAGGAGCGAGATTTATTCCACAGCCATTGTCATCATAACTTGAGTAATGATTTCTGGTATGTTGGAAAGCGTACCATAATCAATGCATTACATGATTTTACTAACTTGTTATCTTTTCGCGAACTTTCTCAGTGGGTTCAGACATGCGCACTGAAATCGGGCTTCCGGGCCTTTCGTCATTTTCCTAATCTTCCCGCCCATCCTTGAAACGTGCATACCATCGGAATATTTGTTCACGCTATAGGCAATTAGGCCCATACACATCACGCAACAATTCAACTGTCTCAGGTGCAGCTTTACCGATTTTCAAGCAGAACATGATATTTACTCTCTGCTCCATGACAGAGCTGTGACAATGTTCGTCTACCGAATGACGTCATGTACGGCGTAAATGATCATCTGCGGAATTCTCACGCAAATTCTGTTGGCACCGTATTGCTGATAAACGACTTATTAAACAAGTTAGTAAAATCATGCAATGCACTGATTATGATACCCTTTCCAACATACCAGAAATCGCGCGCAGAGCAGACAAACCCTCCTCCCTACCCTGACTACTGATTCGTTCACTATACCTCGGGAACAACATACCAAAGTTTTGTCGCAATAGAAGCATTTTGACTCACGTTATGAGGATAATGGCTGTGGAATAAATCTCGCTCCCGTGCCCTCACCTTTGACCCCATTTCGATGATATTCAACAGAATTCGTTCAGTATACCTCCGAGCAACATGATAACGTTTTGTCGCAATCGAAGCATTTTTACGCAAGTTATGATGCATAAGGGCGATAGAATGGATCGCGCTCCTATGTCCTGACCTTTGACCCCATTTCGCCCATTTTCAATAGTGTTCGCCCCATGTTCTTCTCTACCACATACTAAAATTTCATCCTAATCTAACCATTTTTACGCGAGTTATCGTGCCGACAGACAGACAAAGCTGGAGCATATGCGCTTCTTCAACCTACTGTTGGAAAGCGTAAAAAACCACACCTTCCCGACCCGTGTGTTTTACCCGTATTTTTTTAAAAAATCAGTCTCATTACTTTTTTGTCGCATTGTAATATAACGGTTTCTGAACAATGTTACTAAGATATATATAATACGCTCGATTTGTTTTTAGTAATCAAAATCTAAACAGCGCTCATGTGATTTCTCTTTGAATACATGGGGTGTTTTTGAGAAAACGAAGTTAGTAAGATGGCTTTCTTAAAAAGGTTATGAACAAAAAAATAATAATAATAAGCTTTACGAACATGAATTTTGTTTACTTGCTTTTACCGACCAGACATTAAGGTCTGATAGCAACTCTGAATAGAACTGAGCAGTAAAACCATAGCTCAGCAGGAAACCTAATACTAGACTTCCTGTGTGCATGATATCAACAAAAATTTATTCAACCACAGGAATCGCACAGAGTAACAATCGAAGCTCATTAGCTTTTGAAGCAATACCGTTTTTTTCCAAAAGTTGAAATGAAATGTTTTGAAAGCTTAAACATGAAGTTGAAAACAGTTCTAAACAAAGATATTGGATTAGATTTTGTAAAGAAAACGTTTTTCCTTTTTTTCTTGTTTTCCTGTATTCGTTTGGAGGCTAGAAATATGATAAAATAATGATTGCCAGACCGCACTTTTTTCGGTAACTTTAAGCTGGAACTGTTTCACCCTAAAAAGATAACGCCTTTAGATTTTCATAATGTGAGCATTGTTTTAAAACAGTGTACTGGATAGTTTTGTATTTTGGTAATTCTTAATTTTTATTCAGTGCAGCTTTTATTATTATTATTATTATTATTATTATTATATTTAAAGAAGATTCTTAATTTATTTTACCACGGGATTGTGGTATGAAATTTTGCAAGTGATGCGCATTTTCTGCGTTGGTATCATCTGCTAACTCCAACTTGATTTCACTGCAAAATTTTTACTAATTTTAGTATTGCATGAAATAACGAATGCAAATTTAAAAACCTATAAATATTCCCCACATGTACATTTCGCATTGCATTGAACTAAACGAGTCAGAAAATAAGAAAGGCACAATTACGTAATATCGACCAATCTGAGTTATGTATACGGCAGCTCCTAAATCCGATGCGCATAGCGAAGGCACAGTAGTGTGCAAATTAATTGGAATAATATTAGATTTCAACATTTATTGCATACTTTCTATACATGAATGGACTACAAGCTTTCTAGTATTTTATGTGACCACCTTTGGCTGCAATAACTTGTTTAACACGTTTTGGCATTGAATGTATTCGTTAGTTTCTGACAAAACAATTTCAGTTCAGGGTCATGATACCACACATGATTAATGTTCAAAATGAGGTTTTTCACTGTTGAATAGTTAGTCTTTTTGAGCCTGGATTTCACAATGGCCCACGTATTCTCAATGGGACTGAGATCAGGTGAATTTCCAGGCCACTCTATAATGTCAATCTTCTTTTCTTTCATCACTGCCTGCACTTTTTTGGTAGTGTGGCATGGAGCAAGGTCATGCTGAAAAGTGCCATGCGCACCATTAAAGCACTTCTCCATCTCTGGAACAACAGTCCGTTGTATTATTTCACAATATTTATCGGACTTCATCATTCCCCCAACAGGACGAAGGCTTCCAGGTCCTTCAAAGGTGAAACACCCCCAAAACATCTTTTTAACTGGGTGTTTCACCTCCTGTTCCAAATGTGCTTCCCAGAAAGGTTCGCCTTTACGCCGTCGTAGAACAGATTTTCTCCGTCCTCGGACAAAAAAATGGACCTCATCACTAAACATCACTCTTTTCCAATCATCAGAAGTCCAACGATTATAATTTTATAGCCCATCGCAAGAGTTTCTTCTTCATTGAAACTGTCAGGAGCTGCTTTTTTTACAGGTCTCCTCGCAGTTTGTCCAGCTTATAATAGTCTGCGTGGCACTGTGGATGTGTGTATCTTTGCACCTACAGCTGCTAACTCTCTCTCTCTGCAAGCCCTGACTTGTCATTGATGGACATATTACACTTTTCCTTATTATCAATATATTAGTTCGTGGTGATGTCTTACGTTTTCGTCCACAGATTCCTTTTCGTTTTGGTGACAACGATCCACTATCTTTGCAGTCTTTCAATAGTCTTGAAACAATGGATTTACTGACGTCTGTGACCGCAGAAATCTCACGAATAGACATCGAAGTATTTTCCTTAAGCGCTAAAACTTTAGCGCGTTTCCTTGACGAAATATCCATTACTTCACTTTACACCGCCAACTCACTCGTGTATGCTGTTATCAAACGCCAGCTCAGAACTGAACGTAATCTGCCACTAGACAGATAAACCTAGCAAAAACCGGTTCTGGACGGTTACGGTCACATTCCTGCACAGTTTGGGTACGCCCACTTCCGTCAATTACGAGCAACGTCCAGATAAACTCAAGGAAACGAACTTTTTCACTTTGTACCAATTAATTTGCACACCACTGTAATTAGTAACATCAATATAACTTTATGTACTTACAAAAAAAAAGCACTGAGAACTTTTCAAAGTAATCTCCATGAAGACTTGTGCATCAGTCCAAACTATTTTTAAAATGTTTCTTCCCAGTTTGTTTTCTCGATACTGTCGAGTGCCTCCAAACACACAGACACGGCCTCTTCATTGGATGAAAAATGACGTCCTCGTCCTCGAAGCATTTTCTTGGCTTTCGAAAACAGAAAGAAGTCGCACGGTGCTAAGTCAGGCGGATGCACTGGATGAGGCAACACACGCACTGCTTCTGTGGCCAGGAAATTTACCCTCTTGTCTCAGTGTGGCCAATTGCATTGTTATGGTTCAGGTGTCCCTTTTCCGATCTAGGGCGCAGTTTCTGCCACTCTACGATGTGCTTCGGAAGGCATACCATTTCTCAGTGACTGTTCGTTAATTTTCAAGTGCCATTGACGCCACGTGCCCTGCTTTAGAGAAGAAAGACGCAACCATTTTCTTCCCTGCATTACGGCTTCTTCGGACTTTAATAGGAGTCTCGTAACTTTGTAAGAACCAGACTGTATATAGCTGTTTCATTTCCGGATCACATTGGTATATACGCTATTTGTCACCAGTAACGATGTTTTGTTTCTGCTTTGCTCATCATCGATTTTTTTGTTTGTTTGGGGGTTTAACGACCACCGTAAGAAAATCTAATGGCTATAAGCATTTGCCCGTCCCTAATTTAGAGCCACAGGGAGGGGATGGAGCCAGTGCCATGACACCAAAGTGCCACCCATCCTCATCTGGGACTAAGGCCCAGGCCCAATCGGACAAACAGTCAAAAGCCAGTGCTTAGGCCACTGCGCCACCATGGTAGGCCATAGAAGTTAGTGAGCATAAAATGGCACCATTCAAAACGACTCGACTTTTGTTGGTCAGCCAGTGAATGAGACGCCAATCGAGGGCATCGCTGGATGACACACAAATAACCATGCACGATTGTTTGTGCACGTTGATCCGATATTAGGAAAGGGCTCTATTTGAGAAATCGTGATTTGAGGATTTTTTTTATCAGTTTCCTCACAGTATTGACGTTTTCAGGCGTTACAGCGGTATGGGGACAGCTAATTCGAGGCTCATCTTCCAGTAAATTTCGGCCTCTGCCAAATTCATGAAACCAGTTTCCGATTGTTGCTCGTGAAGGAGCAGAGTCCCCCAAAAGTATTTGACAGGGATTGAAAACTCCGCTCCGTACTTACATCTTTCTAGAAGTCGTAGAATATTATAGCACGAAAACGACGTCGAGAGAGATCGATCGCGAATGAACGCCAAACCGACTCTGTCACATTTTCACCAGCTGCTGACTAAGACCCCGTTTTAGCCAGATACACGGCGCATTGTTCTTTTACTAGCAACACTCTGCTCTTTCATATGAACTGTGTTTCGATGTAACCTGGTTTCCCGTTTTACTACAGCTGAAAACTTTTTGTGCAACTAAGATACAGGCCTGTCTCTAGAAGTTCTGCCGCACACGCATGTGATGCAATGCCGCCCCTAGCGTATAAGTAAAGAGGAAAGCAGCTATGCATTAATGTAATTTTATAATAAAACTGCTGCATTCCAAAATAACCGTGAGCGACGGCCATTCAAGTGTGGGAAAGCTGGTGGTTTTCAAGGATATTGTAATGCCTTTTCTGTTGTCCAAACTGCATTATTTTACAGTAAATGTTTTTTCAATTTTGCATCGTAATTTGCTACCGATGTTTGGGAAAATGCTGGATTTGAAAAATTCTTAATTACCGTATTTTGGGGCACCTTCCCATTTATATTTTAGATTGAAATACACGAAACGTTAGTGAAAGTTAAAAAACAAACAAAAAACCAGTTAAAATTAAAAACTTTACTCCTCTATGGAAGATAACGCTCTCCGGTTTGGTATTAACATGGTTTCTGTAACCAAAAACCACGCAAAAGAAAAACATCACGCAGCTGAAACTGCATGAAAATTGTGAACATCAAAATTCCCACACTTTGTGTCTTCACGGTTAAGGCTGTCTTTGAATGAGTGTAAGAGATATTCTATCCTATATCTGCAATGTAAATTCTTTTATACACATTTTCTCGAAGACTATTACTTTTTACTGTTTGAAATTTTGAGCACAAATGAAAACGACCTATAGCTAATAGGCAATATATGCCACAGTTATTATTCCGAAAAGTCGTTAGAATATGTTTTAAAATTCAATTTATCTGACTCAAAAGTATTCTAATTTGGCGCTAGATGGCGCGATAAGTTACCTTTGCAGTATTTCTCTCTGGAAGAAACAAAATATCTCATTTCTGTCTGATTTTTTTATTATCTAGGCCAAACAGGAGTAATTCAATGGAGCCAAAAGTGAGATTGGAATCTTGTCTTCCATAAATCATCTTAAATCCTACTGTACGTTCATTTTCTGACGAGAAAATGTGTACATTAGCGGAGAATCCCTGAATTTGAGCTATAGAAACTCCACCTACTTACTCAGCTCCACCCCCAAATAACGTCATTGTTTAAAATGTAACACCGCGTATTTTATGTTTTCATTATGGAGCCAACGAGAGTCCGCTTTCATTCTGAATATGATGAGGTCTGCAGTGATTCGCTGACATCAACTTCTGGGACAGTCACTCAAGACGTAGAATTCACGCCCAAGGAGGGATTTTTGCACCATCTATTGCAGAAGGTGAACCCTAACACTCATTCAAAGACAGCCTTAAGAGACCCAAGGCATCTCCAGAAGTCATATTCTAACCTCCTTGAATACACCCGAAAGTGACGTAACTGCAGCCTGTATGTCAAAGTTTATTGAATGTAATTGCTTACTCACTGGATATATGATGCTTAATATGTCATACCAAATGATAATGGAGCATGTAAATTTAAAAGTCCAAATACTTCTCAAGAGAGCATATGCGTTAAATCTAGACTGTATGTTTCCTTTAAGCATTTTGTGTCGCCCTCAGACGTCGCCTGAATTGCCTAATGCCTAGGTACGGGCCTGCTAGGATATCAGCTCTTCCACCTGAATGCATAATATTCTAACACATAAAAAGCCTACAAATGTTAGTTTTGTTGAAAATTTTATGTTTGTTAAGTGTCCACAATTTAAAATTCTTCGTTATCATCTAATGTTAATGGCCAAACATTTGAGACAAGCTAATCTCAGGCTTGCGTTAAATCTTGTCGAATCCTTTTGAGAATAAATAGCATTATATTTGTCTGTACTGTATAAGTAACCACAAAAAAAATCTCTGCTCTTCCTCTGGATTTCATTCATGTCAATATAAAAATGCTAGTGAAAATCTTCCAAATACGTGGAGACAATGTAAATAGACAAAGTCATCGCTCTTCCACGTTTTCTTTTAACCAACACACAGCAGCCAAGAAATTATTATTCGAAACCGCTGGGATTGAACCCCAGATACTCGATTAACTAGACGAGTGCGTTCGCTTTTCGCTACTGTGCCAACAATCCACGGTGCTGTGTGTGTTTATCTGTCAGCATCTAACTTCACAAATCCGTAGCAAACGCCCTCGGCTAGTTAATCGAGAGATCTGGGATTCGATCCCAGCGGTGTCGAATGACAATTTTTCGGCTGCTGTGTGTTGGTTAAAGAAAATCGTGGAAAGAGCAATGTCTTTGTCTATTTATATTGTCTCCACGTATTTGGAAGATTTTCACCATTTCTCTCGCCCTTTGGATTTATTAGCTATAATTAAATAGCTTGTGCCGTTAAGCCTCACCAGATGGAGACGTCTCAGTTGCTGAGCCCATCCCTACGGATTTGTGAAGTCAGATGCTGACAGATAAACACACATAGCGCCGTGGATTGTTGGCACCGTAGCGTAAGGCGAACGCACTCGGCTAGTTATCGAGGGATCTGAGGTTCGATCCCAGCCGTGTCGAATAACCATTTTTCGGCTGTTGTGTGTTGGTTAAAGAAAAACGTGGAAAGAGCGATGACTTTGTAAAAATACTTCTCTTACACAGACAACTTCAGCAGTTGCTCTTGCTTCTCCGGCCTTTTCTAAACTTAATGAATGAGAATTTGGTTTTCTAAAACCCACATTTTGCTAGCTTAAGTAAGACAAAGAAAGTAAAAAGAATTTCCATGAATGTGTAGATGCAGACTCCTCTACACATCCCTGGAATTTTTGTTTTAATGTTTATTTTCTCCAGATTTCTTTTAATTCAGTTTTTCATTTTAATAAAAATTTCCTAATTTTTCTTAAAGACATTGCCACTGAGTTCTGATCTTCCTATAACACCACCTCTCCTGAGGGCAATATCAGTATTTCTTCATCTAGTTTGATTCTAAACAAAAGTCAAAATAATCAAGTAAATCAGCTTCCTAAGTAAAGGCAAAGATTTCCGAATAAAACTGTGTGTCAGTATTCATGGAATTTCAAACAACTCCATTTTGGAGCTTCTTCCATTTGTTTTAGCAGGTATCCGTACATACTCACAAACGGGTAGCAATTTCAAAAATCACGAGTATACCTTTGTAACAGAAGTCATTTTAGTTCACTGAAATCCTGACATAATTTCAGCACGTTTGTGCAATGGAAGTTATTTCAACCAAAAGTGTTCAACACTACTTCAAAGCTGATTGGTTGAGTATCAGTTAAAAAGGAGACACAATCCATCTTCGCACGATTAAAAACATGTCACAATTGGCATTGTGACAAGTAAAATATTTAATACATTTGAAAAATACACGGTTGAAACCATGGGATCTTTCGATTTCCGCACCGAGAATCATCATCAGATGTAGTGTATTTAACAGTGGTAAGAGTTTATACTAGTAGTGGAATGCGGCCCTAGGTTCCATTGCAAATATTGTTCGTCTTGATGTGTACTATCACCCCTCTTGTTTTGTTGAAGGAGTTTACAATCACCCTGTATAAGTCGGGTCATACTACCAGATGACGTAATAGATATGTACTGCACATACTCCGGAACATTAAGGGGTTCTGAACATATTACGTCATCTGGTAGTATGACCCGACTTATATAAACTCTTACCACTGTTAAATACACTACATCTGATAATGATTTTCGGTGCGGGAATCGAAAGATCTCATGGTTTTAAGTGTGCATTTTTGAATGTATTAAATATTTTACTTCTCACAACGCCAACTGTGATATGTTTTTAATCGAGTAAAGACGGAGTGTGTCTCATTTTTAACTGATACTCAGTACGAAATGAATGCTTCACTTTATATACTGGTTGACTATCTCAGTGTATCCGTATTTGATTATCAGAGCTTTTTCTGATCAAGTAGTAATATTATAACACTTTCGTGAGTAGATAGATGGCGCTAGCTGCCAATGACTTACTGTTAAATCCAAATAATATTTTCACGTTTTTATGAAGTTTCCTTATTTCAGAATTAAAGGAAGAGTGTGGAATTTATACGCAAATTCTAAATTTAAGTTTAAAGATGCACAACAGCATAAAACTGCTAACGGGAAGAAATGTATTGAAATTGGTACAAATGTGTTATCTGCGTGTATGTTACAGAAAGATACAGTTTTCCAAAACAAATAATACTAAGTGGTACACTTTTACTTAAATATAAAGTTGCTGAATTACTTAGAATCATTATTTGTAAGAATGCTGATCGTAATTAGAGAGCCGTAACCTTTGCACTTGATTAAACATGTAGTCTGAATTGAAATAGTGCACAAAATAGAGCACAGCTCTTACTTGCAGATAATTTCCAGTGGTTTTAATTCCAAGTAAAACTTAAAAAAGGTAAAATAGAAGAAAAATAAGAAAACGGATGTTTATTGGCATAATTTCCATAAAATGTGAAAAACTAATTGTGATCTAATTAAACGAATATTCATTTCTAGATTTTTTTAGCTGAAGCAAATACTCGTATTTTTTACCATTTTTTTCACTTTGAAGCAAATATTTTGTACCTTAAAAAGGATTGGTGTGAACTGTTTTTCCTAAAACATTTCGTTTTTTTCAAATGCATATATATACAAAAATAATTATGATCCTGGAACAAAAAATTAAACTATAATTTTAAGTTCGCATTATTTGTTTTTTGCATATCCTACTGTGTGTTGTTTGTTTAGAGCAGTACAAATGTCCACAGATGAATGATGCGAAAGGGTCAAAAGCCGAAATTACGTGTCATAACGGTAAGTAATTCAGTTCTTTTTAATTATTTCAGCAGCTGAAATAATTCTGTTAATATTCATTTTGAACGCATGTAAAACACAGTAATAACAAAGATAAAGAATGAAATACTAGAATATTTTGACAACTAAATTTATCACGGAGTGTTTCGTCGGAAAGCTGCCTTTTGGCAACAATTGAAGAAACAAGGTTTTGTTTAACATAATCGCGTCCTTTATCTTGAAAAATATTTTCACTTGGAAAATCAACAGGCTTCGCGTGATGCCTCCCATATGTAACATTTTTATGAAGAAGAGAAGCCTAGGTGCGTTGAGGGTGAGAGATTCGTTCGCATTCAGTTCGATTTTGGAGTGTGAAGTCCCAAACATTTGAGTTCTGTACGGCGGGCCTTATTTGGTGAGCCCGGCCCGGCTCAAGCCTGTGCGTTTAAGGTCCGGCCCTGCTCGTCAATGTAGTTGTTATTTAGGCCCTCCCCGGCCGGTGATGCGCCATTTTGTATTATTTCGTATTTCTATTGTATTTTATTAAATTGTGAAAATTAAATAACGAAATGAGATATTATTGAAAATATTTAGTTGAATGTGAGCCTAAAAATGTTAACTCAACTTTGGCGATTATTGAAGAATATAACTTTTAAAGAGAGAGAGAAAAAAAAAGATTAAGCGCTTTCAAAATCTCCCTTTCTCTGAGCTAGCAAGCGGTAACACTGCAAAAGTCAATCCCTGTACGGATTAGGGATAGAAGAAGCAATTGATATCATCCCACTCTCTGACACACACACACACACACACACACACACACACACACACACACACACACACACTAGCCCACTGCAGACACCCCCGTCACCTACTCCACACAATACACACTCGCTCGGTGTCGAATCTCTTTGTTTTCAACAAACCCGAAAGTGTTTTTACCGTCTTAATACCTACAGATGGTTAAGACACCGTGAGTTCCTCTCCTCGCCTCTGTGATTACGCCCTGGGCTATGTCATGGAAGTACGTACAAGTAAAGCCAGAAAAATAGTTTAACAGATCAGGGAATCCGGAAACACGACTTCTTTCTTTCTTTACCATTGCAATAAAAAGAATGGGTCAACTTGGCTCGGGCAAGCCCGGCCGTAAGTGTATGAGAAAAAGTCCGGCCCGGCCAGTGTATGAGAAAAAGTCCGTCCCGGCCAGTGTATGAGAAAAAGTCCGGCACGGCCGTAAGTGTCTGGGGAAGAGCCCGACCCGGCCTGTTGCTTTGTTCTCTAAACTAGAAGAAGCCGTACCCTGCCCGTTGCTTTGTTCTCTAAACTAGAAGAAACCTGACCCAGCTCGTTGCTTTGTTCTCTAAACTAGAAAAAGCCCAACCCGGCCCGTTGTGTTGTTCTCTAAACTAAGAAAAGCCCGGCCCGGCTCGTTCAGACCTCTACCAAACATTGAAATTTGCGTAGAGGATTTTAGGAAGGAGTGCCCGACAGTAAAATCACACGGAAGCGAGGTAGAAAAGGAGAGGAAGGTGCCCTTATTTATAACCGGGAGGCCAGTACCCGAGATCCGACGGCTTAATGTGTCCATCCGGCCCCGG
Organism: Macrothele yani; assembly: GCA_039090855.1. NCBI lineage: Eukaryota > Metazoa > Arthropoda > Arachnida > Araneae > Macrothelidae > Macrothele > Macrothele yani. The sequence goes on along the minus strand of CM076996.1, from coordinate 131,115,596 downwards.
GCCATAGCTACCGGGAGGACAGGGAGGGTGGTTGCTCTCCCAGAGGGGTCATACTAGGGGCGTAAAGTCATGATCTAAGAAGCGTAAAACTAGAAATGCACAACGTGTGAATAAATTTACTGAAAATCGACTGAAAAATAAAGTTATACACTTCAGTATTTTTTTAAGGCTTTAGTACTAGCGGCATACGGTATTTTGCACAGCTAACCAAAGTACAGAGTAACCTACACTATGGAGGTGTGAATCCCTCATAAGCATGAAACGAACTGCCCGAAACACAGCGGATGGAGACATATAAAACAATATGCGGATATGCCCAATCTCCGCGACCTTTGTGAACACGCAGTAGGGATGGAGACTAATTAGTCATTTGTGGCCTGTCGCAGAAAGCTCCTCTGAGAGTTCAACCTTGAATGGAATTTTTCCATTTCTGCAAGAATACCGATTTTTACCACACACTACCCCCCACCCCCCAACTCCAACTGATGGCTCAATTCCGCATGAGTTTTACGGAGCAACTCCCCATGGTTTTTATAGCCCGATTCCGCATGGGTTTTATAGCCAGAAGTTTCTGTGGAAGTGCGTACTGTATAATTATGCTCAGTCAATAAACATAATTATACAGTACACACTTCCACAGAAACTTCTAATTATAAAATTATATTCTCAAGATTTGCGCACGATTAAAGAAAGGAATTAATCGTGCGCAAATTTTGAGAATATAATTTTACAAAAATTCTCGGACCGATGTTGTCGAAGTTGAAATCCCTGAATTTTTACGTACATTCGTTTCTGTGGAAGTGCGTACTGTATATGTTGTGTCAATGAGAAAATATTTGTTGTGTACTGTATATGCTGCATGTATTGTATATGCTGTGTCAATGAGAAGTTTCTGTAGAAGTGCGTACTGCGTATGTTCAGTCAATGAGAAAGTGCATAACGGATAAATAATCCCCTGACAAAAGCCACGGGATAAAAAAAAAACTCATGCGGAAATGGGCTATCAGATTGCGGGGGGGGGCTATAAAAATTGGTATTCTTGCGAAAATGAGCGACTTCCACCCGAAGACATCTTCTTATGTAATACTCATCTGTTCTGCGCTGGTTTGTTTTTCATTCTGCATTTCTGTGGTCTGCTGTGTTGTCGACGTCCCCATAACTCTGTATGTTTTACTTGATATTAACAACCGCTAGTTCTTGGTTATATTTATGCTTAAAGTTTATTTTTTCATTGCTGTCTTAACTCGATCAATATCATTAGTCGTCTAAACTACACAGTTCAAAACAACTCTTTTATTATTCACAAAAGCTGGATAACAGACATTTTTGCAAGATCTTTCGAAGCGCCTTGCACTTCATCTTCGGGGATACACTGAATAATTTATTGGAATAGGAATTACAAGCTTTTCTTCAAATGGTCGCGTGAGTAATACATCATATATACTATTGAGTTATGTGATACAATCATAACATGTAGCACGTGTACGTTGTGCATTTTTATAGATTTTTGAAACATTAGAAAATTATTCATATTCTACTAACATCATAATAACTATACAGGACAATATTAAGATTTATAGGTTATTACAAACCAAAGAACACATTATTGAATAAGTAAATTGTGAAAAAATAAATGTTCATATTACAGTAGTCCAACATTCAACTGAACATAGAGGCCCACGGCTCTGGTATATTAGTTCGAGTGTCTTCATTGCAACATCTGATATTGTTTACCAGAAGGAAAAGACTTTCTGTAAACAACAGTGATCTTCGTATTCTGGGTGTTGCTTTTTTACAATTGTTCTGAATATTGCTCTAAATATCTTCGTGTTCTGGGTGTTGTTTTTGTTACATTTGTTCTGGGTGTTGCTTTTTTAATCACTTCCACTTACGTCATCGTCTTACTGGCGATTTTCTCTCAGAAGTTTGTGGAAATATTGCATTAAACAAAGCACACCCATTGCCTTTCATGATCAGTCAAAATCTCTTTTCCCTTCCGATCTCAGCTTCCTCTGTTTCTAAAATTATAATATTTTTTTTCTTCCTGATCTCTCTTTCTCTCTCTCTCGTATTTATACTCCAAGTTCACAGTAAATTTTAATTGTCATAAAAATTTCCCGAAAGTCTGTGCATTAAGGAGTGTTAGCCCGTTAAGCGACCGATGCATCGGAACCAAATGCTGCTCAAACTTTTCTGTTCTCCGGAACAGAAATATTCACACAGCAGCCAGATTTTACGAAGCTAAGGCAAAATAATTCCTTTCCCCCTCTCATTTCAGCAGTACGGACCATACAGTATGGATATTATCAAGCAGATAATAGGATTACGATCAAAGACAAAAAGGGAACGCATATCACCGTTTAAATATTTTAAGAGTTCCCTTTTAGTCCTTCATTCTATGGACCAAGGTATAGTCCCCCTGACTCGGATCTCATGGCACTGCATAGAAAAAGAAGCGACTCAAACAGTTTCTCTCTCCTTTCTTAGTTCGTTGCCATTCTTATATTCTTCTCAGCAGGTAATTAGTCAGGAAGGATAACTTTTATTCAATCATCCCCCCGTAATGACAACTTTGAATAGCGAAGCTACGGGGAAGGCAACCCTTTTTGTCCTGCTTTTTCACTCATTCCAGACTCGTTCGGCGCTCTTCTTAGATAGCGGATATATCCGTTCGAGTTGATTTCAGCCCAGTTTGCTGATCCCCAGTTAATTTGTTCCAGCCCATAGGCGCCGACTATAGGGGGGCGGCAAGGTGAATCTTGCCCCACCAATAATTTTACTGGGGGGCCGTGCCCTCTCAATATTTTTGGTCCTGTTTAATTAAATAATCGCTTTAGCCTCATAAGGAGGCCAAAGCGATTTATTTCCAAAAAATTAATAAATATCAAAATAAATAAGAACTTTTCCCCCATATTCAGCATTGCTCATTCGATTAGAAACTGGATTTCCAGCCGCATATTGTGTTTGACATGTTCTCGTGATATGTGGTAAATGTCTAAAACAATTATCAAAAATAAAATAATACAGAAATGTGTAATCTTAATGCTTTTATTTATCTATTTTTTGCGCTTCTTGTTCTTTGTTTCAGCAGCCCAGCTAATTTCTCATTTTTTTTTTATAAACGTTTAGAAATAAAATTTCTTTGGATATTTTTATAAAATCACAGGCTGAATTTTATTTTTAAAAATATTAATATTCTGCAAAAAAAATATTTCCGTTTCATTGTTCATTTGCTGATGACCAATTACAATTGCGTTTTAAAATAAACGTTGAATTCCGTAGTCTATCTCCCTCCCCCTTCCTTTTATTTAATCTTCCTCCTGACAATTGAAGAGACATGCCCCTCCAACGTCTGATCCCTTCACGCCTGCCTCCTCAATAGTTTGGTGAAGTCGGCGCCCCTGTTCCAGCCTGTTAAAATCCAACAATTACAAGAATGCCTGTTCTCATTATTACTGAATGGCAACATGGTGATATTGAATGATATGATATTGAAAATCACGTGCGTCACCAAAACCCATTACCATTTTTTTTTCATGGCTGATATGAAGTCATTACAGTTAAAGTATGTATTTCAGCGATTCTGAAGCACAGAATCCGAGAAAGGAATCTCGACTTTAAAATCACAACTGAATTTTTGAGCATACTTTGAGAGTAATCCAAGAGTACATCGCGCAACAACAGAATTCCTGAGAAAATGTCACTTCAGAATCTAAGTAATTCATTCGATCTTTGTTCGTGCATTTGCCTACGCGTTTCACTCGATATGCCGTGTTGCCTAGGCGCAGCTGGTTCAGATCCTCAAAATGAGTGAAAACTTTAACATTACTGCGCATCATTTTTAATAAATGAAATCAACAGAAATGAAACTGCAGTTTGAATTATAGTTATAAGCTGGTGCTAAGGGAGTTAATCTATATCAGCAGGCATTTACTCCGCAATCTGGAGTGAGCTTCAACCACTCTTTGTTCTGCTTCTATCGATGATTGTACCACCGCGAGAAACACTTATCATCTGGTAATCTAGCCAGAATGATTCACTAGATTTTATCACCACGCTGAGCTTTGCTGTTGGACTGTCGCCATCTGATTTGAATTTGTATATAATTTTATGTGCATACGCATCCATTCCATTCTAGTGTACACAGAGATGACATAAGTAAATAGACACCTGATTTGTTAATAATATTTAGTTTCTGTCCGCATAGAATGACGGAGTTGTAGTTGTAGCTGGATTTAAAATCTGGTAGCAATACCATTTGTAGTTCGTAGGGCTTTCACCCTGTCAGGCATTGTGGAAATGGGATCAGCACTGGTGCTCTGTGGAATTTTAACTCACGATTCATGTAAGGCCAGCTGATGCGCTTTGTTGGTTGGTTTCTGTGGCATTCGTCGTAATTTGCCATCTAATATGGCCCACAGGTGATCAATTGGGTTCATGTCATGGCTTTGGTTTGGGCACGAGTCTCTGGATGGCGCTTTGTTCGTGCCATGTTTGGCTAGGTTTTGCTCTAGGACGTGGAGTGACATCCTCCATGAACCAGAAGGTAGACTTTGACATCTGACCACTGGAGAATTGCTTAAAGAGAATGAAACAAAATTTACGTAAGAAAACAGGAACCAAAGAGGAAAGTTGAATTTTGGTATACGTTACACACCTCCTCTACGATATGCACGGTTTTCTTAAGGCTTATCAATGACGCTAAGGACGATACGAAGACAGATACACACTATATTGACAAAAGTCATCAGACACCTAGAACAGAAACACAACATAGCACTTATTGGCATACTTTAGTACGGTGTCGGTCCACCTTTGACCTTAATGTATGCACTGACCCTACCAGACATGCTTTCGACAAGGTTTTGGAACACAGCGATAGGTATGCGCTTCCATTCAGTACATAATGCTGCCGCTAACTGTTGCTTAGTAGTAGGACTTGGTTCCAAACTTCTTATGCGGCTCTGTAATTCCTTCCGTAGGTGCTCTATGGAATTAAGATCAGAGCTCTGTGCTGGCCAGTCCACACACGATACGGAAGTATAGTCAAACCACGCCGTAACTGTCTTGTCTTATGGCTCGGTGCATTATCCTGAACCAACAAGGCTCGGTTCCATAGTATTGTCACAGAGGTGGTAGGGCATAATTGTCCAGAATAGTAGACCTGCTGGTTAACAGGTTTATCCACGGTAAGGAATGGGCCGGGACCATACCACGAAAAACACCCCCACACGAGTACACTGCCAGCTCCCAACTTGGCCGTAGGAACAGTACACTGTGGTAAATAGCGTTCCCCCGGCTACCACCATACCCACTCACGGCCATCAGACTGATGGATCGTGTATCTGGATTCATCAGTCCATACGACCCGTTTCCATTGATCTCCGGTACACGATAAATGTTCTTTACACCATGCTAAACGACGAGTAGCATTCCGAGTGGAGATGAAAGGTTTATGAGCAGCCGCACGACCACGGTAACCCATGGAATGAAGTTCTCTGCGAATGGTACGTGTACATACCGAGGTTCCAGCATTTTTACTCACTTATACACTGAGGTCTTGTGCAGTAGTACTCCGTCGATTAGCTGTAACGACTCTCCTGAGGCTTCGACGTCCTCTATCACTTATTTTCTTTGATCTGCCGGTACGTTTTGCTGCTTCAGGCACGCCATGTGTCTTCCACTTATTCAGTACATCCAAAACAGTTGACTTGGGTATGTTTAAGCGCCTCTCGCTTTCTCTTATGGACAACCCACTAATATAACACCCAACAATCTTTCCTTTCTCAAAGTCAGTTCTCTCCCGCCGCGACATTTTCACTCAAACTCACAGTGCGATATGATCGCGGTCAGCTTCAGGCTTGTTTTTATACCGTTTGCAGCTGTACCGCGCATCTTAACAACGCAGCGGTTCCCTTCATTTGCTTTCGAATGGGTGTCCGATGACTTTTGTCAATACAGTGCATATACCAGCACAATACGCAGCCTTCAAATAGACACAATTTTAATTAAATGAACAACGCCGCTTCCACTATCATATCATACCACCATCTCTCCTTTTTGGCTGCTGCTACAACACTATATCTATTCCAGTTCTTATTGGTCACATGCATACGTCATACTCTCTGACGTTAGAAGTGTTGCCCATCTCATTCCGCAAGAAAGAAGATATAACATTAAGGTTGAAAAATGCTAAAAGAGAATGAACTCAAATGTACATAGAGGAAGCAAGTAAAAATGAAAGTTAATTTAGAGTATACGTCACAATGCATACATCCATAAATGTATTAAACAGCCATAGTGGCATTGCACAACCTTGTCCGACTCTTGCACCAATAGAAAACCATTTCGACAAAACACCATTCACTTTTACACGTGCTCTACTGCCAGTAAACATAGCTTTCACACTATTAAGTAGATTTCAAGCTATGCCATATATTTATTCAAGATCTTTCACAGAAATGTTCTCAGACAAATACAAGTAAACAGTTTATGTCGTCTGTGATGAGAACGAAATTTTGAAAAAGTGCATGAAAAGTCTTGAACATGCTTTCCCCTGGCGAATCCAAAAAATTGTTGATCCAGCTTCTAGACGCGTAGGTACAGTCTCAACAAGTTGCAGGACGAACATACCGATAACATTTGACATGTAAAAGGTAAGTCAAACGAATTAGGTAAACTGTCTGGGTCGCCCAGCAGAGTAGAGGCAGGCGTATGGGGCGGGACATCTCGTACTTCCGCTCAGGAAACTAATCACAAGACAAGGCATTGTGTTTGTCATTTCTTCACTGGTTCTGCTCTTCGAAACAGTGGCTCTAAATGAAGGAACGACGACTTCTTATAGTCTTTGATACTCATAGAGTTATTGAACTCCCTGCTGCCCAAAAAATGTCTGGTGCCCAGTTATTGTACGTGTACGAGAAAATAGGCATAACAGAGGATTTCACGATCTTAATTCCTGCAGTTACAGCATAGATTTAGAATCGAAAATGTTAATGTGCGATCAGTTAAATAAAAAAAGGGACGAAGGGGTTGAAAAGACGCAATCGATAGAATTGATGCTTCAAGGATTTCCTATGTTTTTGAAAATATAGGGATACCATGAGCACACATGCATGTAGTTCACATCGTAAAAGGCAGTAGGTTATTGACTCAGTCTCTTAAATCTTTTGTCGACACAAGCTAGAGATTCATCCAGACATAATAAGGAAAGAAGAAAAATAAAACCTTCCAAGCTTTCGTACGTCAACCAGATGGCTCTTTCAAGGAATTTGAACATCTAACTGCAAACTGGATAATAGAACGTTTCAACAATTTGAACGCGGTGATTTTACTAGACAATAAATGAATAGGCGCAAACGTGATAATTCGAAGAAACGAGGTCACGTTGGTTGGGCACGTAGTACCATGATAGAAAACGCAGCATTATTTGAAGAATTGATTCTAAATACGTGGCAACTCCAAAGAGACGCTATCATTGCAAGCCTCACTGCTGGTCAATATTTCCAAGGTTTCGCGAATGGCAGTAGATTTGGGTGTGGAGTATAAAGCTGATTTCTTTATATCACTCCACCTAGGATCAGCGGACTTGAACTTGACTTCTCTTCATAGAGGAGTAGTTATTTTTCCGTCTTTTGTGTCCCTTTTATGCTTGCTGATTCTAATTCCAAACGAACGTCGTTTGAAATAAAATCGTTTGGAATTTAAACGTCATTTGGAATTAGAATCAGCGAACATAAAAAGGGATGCAAAGACGGAAAAATAACCACTGCCCTATCAAGAGAAGTCAAGTTCAAGTCTGCCGGTCCTATATGGAGTGATATAAAGAAATTAGTTCCATACTCCACACCCAAATCTACTGCCATTCGTGAAACCTTGAAAATCTTGACCAGCAGTGAGGTTTGCAATGATAGCGTCTCTCTGAAGTTGCGACGTATTTTGAATCAGTTCTTCAAATAATGCTGAGTTTTGAACCATGGTACCGCGTGGCCAACCAACGTGACCTCGTTTCTTCGAATTGTCACGTTTGTGCCTATTCATTTATTGTCTAGTCAAGTCATCGCGTTCAAATTGTTGATACGTTCTATCATCCAGTTTGCAGTTAACTGTCTACCTTCCTTGAAAAAGCCATCTGGTTGATGTGCGAAAGCTTGGAAAGTTTTATTTCTATTCTACGCCAAGAGATTTCGGATTAGTGCAGTTATACTATTTTGAGTATAATTGGTGTGTTAGTTCCTACTTATAAGTTAATGAAAGGAGAGCTTGTGCAATGAAGCTGGTGACCATTATATCGTAAATATTCAACAAAATCACTGCCTCTGTTTAACTGAAAATACTGTAAGAGGCACATCCTTTTTACGAAGAAGGAAATCTGTGAGGAACTTAGTCGTATTGCCTTTCACTTTGTGACGTACTACAGAGGTTACGCACATGTCAAAACGGAAAGTAGTAGTGATAAGCACTTGTTGGTGTAACTTAATCGGGAAAGCATTCGGCCCCGGGGCAGAAGGATGTGGTGTTCGAGTCCCGTCACCGGCAAATTTGTGTTTCGCTATATTGACGGCCGAACATAAAAATGGATCTACTGGGCATTAGGTTCTTCTCAGATGTGTGATGTTCTTTCCACACATCATCTGGAATTAATGAGAATTCCTTCAACGCTTCCAAAAATGTGTGATGCTTCTTCGACACATCTTCTGGAAGTAGTGAGAATTCTTTCTTCAGAGTTTCTTCAAACATGGTTTGCGGTGGACTCGAAATTAGTTTCCAGGTATTGTTCTACCTCTTATTTCTGTTTCACTGTACACTGAAGAATGGGCCCTTTTAAATATCGGAGGAGCGTGAAAATGCAAAAAAAAAAAAAAAAAAAAAAAAAAAAGGAGGGGGGAAAGAGACTCAGTTAGGCAGCCTTGAGGATGATCTTTCAGGTAAGATACTCGTTCATATTTAACAACTTATTCTGGCTTTCACGATATACATGTAGCTCCAGGTTCCTAATTTTCGCTAGCCGTTCTAATGAGAAGCAAACTGGGGTCCAGTGCAACGTTCAAAGGTTTGTGGAGATATAAAAATGGCAAGTAATGAATTAATACTACGTGCTTGTATTATTTGCAGGAAAACGAAGAGGAGAACTGAAAATTTATATTGCCATGCTGTCTCTTTTTTCAGGACAACTGCATTCTAAGTTGGATGTACACAAAATGAGCTAAAAAAGTTACTTCTGAGAACGGGAGGAGGTTTGTTGAAAATTTTATACCTCTGTCTAACGTTAGTTTAAATCATAAGTTATTGCTGTAATATAAATCTTCAGTTCTTCTTTTCGCAAATGTACAGGTTCCTGATTAAATATTTTGCTTTCTGTTCATCTGTAAACATAAAATATTCTCTATTTGCTGTTACAATTGCCTAAATATTCGGTAAGTATGCCTGTACTGTTTGAAAGCTGTGAATATCGTTTCTAAATATTGTGCCTAATAATTGCACGAAATTCGCATGACTTATGTAAAATTCACGTGAGGTATGTTGAAAGCTTCAGATTAATCGCCCATTGTAGGATCTACAAGGGTTGTACCGAAAGTAATGCAAAAGTGGGCATAACTTTTTATTAACTGACAGATGCCGCTCAAATTGCATATGTTGGTAGAGTAATTCTTCCTCTATAGTAACCCTTCTTCTCCATTGCAGGTAAGTAATGGATTCCAAGCAGAGGCAACGTACCGTCAAGTTTCTTTCGATCTGGTGACAGGGGATGAAACGTGGGTGTATCTTTACTATCCGTAAACGAAGAATCAATCCATGGAATGGCGTCACACTTCTTCACCAAGGCCTAAGAAGTTCAAGAACGAGCGATCAGCACAGAAAGTCATGGTGACTGTTTTTTGGGATCACAGGGGTGTCATTCTCCTTGATTTTCTGAAACGTGGCTGTAACGTGACCAGCGAGTGGTACATTGAGACACTTAAGAAGTTTAGAGAAGCCATAAGAAGGAAGATACCGAACAAGAATCTAAAAGGAATCCACATTCACCATGACAATGCGAGACCACACACATCTTTAGGAACAAATCAGGCGATCGGCAAATTAGGCTGGTCGGTGGTCTCCATCCACCGTACAGTCCAGATCTGGTACCCCCTGACTTCCATCTGTTCGGTCTAATAAAGGACAGTCCTCGGGGACAACGATTTGATGACACATACGAGGTGAAAGTGGCTGTGAAGAAGTGGGTACATCAGTCCACACCTAATTTTTTTCAAAGAGGATTCGAGAGTTAGATTCAACGATGGCGGAAATGCATTGCTTGTGATGGAGAGTATATTGAGTAGTACTTTTGTATAGAGAAAGAGTTACTCTACCAACATGTGCAATTTGAACGACCTTTGGCAGTTAATAAAAAAGTTATGTTCCTTTTTGCATTACTTTCGGTACAACTCTCGTATATGGAGTCTGTATACTAGCTTCCTTCGAACTCTGACTATGCCATCGGAATAATTTTAGACATAGTGAAAGCAATTTCTGGTAAAACTCTTACTGAAAGCTGATTCACACATAAAATCATCAGGCTGTAAACTGTCTCACGTAATGACATGCTGAAATTTCGTCATAAACACACAGTGCGCCCGTTAATCACTGAGACAAAAATTATTATATCAAAACAATAAACTATATTTTGAATTGTCTCTTACACAGATTCAAAATAAATCTCCCTCCAACTCCACACAACGGTGAGATCTTTCGTACAGGTGTCCAAAGGCACGGTGTAATTCCTGAACTGGAACCACCTTCAATCTGTTTGTCACACCTAGTTGGATGCCCTCGATGTTGTTGAAGCACTCCCCTTTCAAAGCACACTTCACCTTTGTGAAAAGGAAAAGGTCTGCTGGAGCCAAATCTGGCGAATATGGTGGATGTTGGATTACACAGATTTACTTCGAAGCCAGAAACTAACATGAAACCCGGTGCTATCTCCATTCGTGTTTCAACGTGTGCGGCAAAAACCTCGATCAAATTTTCGTCTTGTGCGAAAATTACCTTGGCCATTTCCTTACAGACACCAAGCTTTTCATCGAGTAGACTAGTGGTTATTCGCCTGTCATTGGCAACAATTTCGTTAGCCTTCACCAATTTTCATTTGCCCGTGCAGAAACTGGACGTCTTGTGCGTGGTTCATCCTCGAGGGACTCCCACTCATCTTTAAACGTTAAAAACCAGCAGAACACCTGTGCACGGCGCAGACAGTTACCACCGTAAACGTTTTTAGGTTTTAGAACACTTCCGTGGCAGTTTTCCCTAATTAACAGTAAAACTTTTATCACAGCTCTTTGCTCCATTACTCAACTTCTGACACTCTCCACTCCGGGACGTCGCCAAGGGGGTGAGAGGGTGGGTTGTTGAAAATTGTCTTGCCCACCCTGCCGCTCACCCAGTTTAAGATGTGCCATATACAGGGTGTTTCAAAACTAATTGAGCAAACTTTAAAGGGTGATAGAACACACCGAAACAAGCACTTTTCGTCAGAGAATGCATGGTCGCAAGTTACGCGGTTAGGCGCTGTATGGCTCTTTCCGTTTCCCCACACACGCCGTCTTTCGCAACGCAAAGACAGGAATGGCATAACAAATCAAAACAAAGCTTTATTGCAGACAAAATAAAAAACAAAACGTGGCATCACAAAATTTCATCGAATTTGCAAACATTTATAAGTAAATACTTAAATTAATTACATTTACAAAAGCTGCTCACAAAGGCGACAACCACTCCTGATACACGCTTCCCATCGTCAACGTAAAGATGCTCGTATGTTGTGGAAAATGCAAGGCATTTCCCGGACAGCTGCAGCAGCGACTGAAAGTCTGGCGACTAGTTCCTCATTGGAATCAATAGAAGTGTCTTACATTACGGACTTAAGATGTCCCCATAAAAAGAAATCCAGATCTGGTGATCGTGGGGGCCAAGCGACGGGTCCACCTCTGCCAATCCATTGGCCTGGAAATGTGGCGTTCAAGTAATTACGCACCTGAGTGCTGAAGGAACTGGCGCTCCATCATGCTGGAAATACATTTTACTGCGGACGGCTGCTGGTACAGGCTGGATCAATTTTTTTTTGATTGGAGGTTTAACGACCACCGTGAGCAACTCAATGGGCTATAAGCAGTCGCCCGTCCCTAATTTAGGGTCACTGGCTCCAGGGAAGGGAGAGAGCCAATGCCGTAAGACAAACACAACATCCATGCCTGACCGGGATTCGAACCCGGACCCCTTACGGACGAATGATCAGAGGCCAGCGCCTTAGACCACTGCGCCATCGGGGCGGCAAGGATCAATTCAGGCCAGACTTGTTGAAGGATAATAAAGTACGTCTTCCCATCCAAACGTTCCGGTAAAACATATGGTTCTTTGCGTTGCGAAAGACGGCGTGCGTGGGGAAACGGAAAACGCCTTCCAGCGCTTAACCGCGTAACTTGCGACCATGCATTCTATGAACAGAAGTGCTTGTTTCGGTGTGTTCTATAACCCGTTAAAGTTTGTTCCATTAGTTTTGAAACACCCTGTATATATATTTTAACTGTAAAATGTAATCTGGATTTTGCCAAGTAATGATGACCCCTGTTTTTCGTCATGTAGCCCAACGTATTTTCTAATCATGTTTTTCCTTCTCCGTAGAACGTTTATCAAGATAACATCCTCAGGGCCATGAAAATTTAGTTATTCTCCACTCTCCAAGTCCACAATTTGCTCTGCTGTTGTTAGAGGTCATTAGAAATTTCTCTTCTGTTTGTTCGTGCTACTAAGTAGGGGATTCCAACACGGAAAGTGGAGTCTAAAACTACACCAGAGCTCTTAAGCCTGATGTAGGGAAACGAGAAAGCGGGACGTGGCTGACGGCTGCTTTGAAAGATATGAGTGCAGGACAAGGCTGCTGGCTTGAAGGAAAGAAGTTAAGGAGGGGAAAGGCACTCTCTTCGTGTTCTTATTCCCCCTCAACCTTAATCCACGAAAACTTTTGCTTTGCGATCTTTCTCCAAGGCATGAAATTTTCTTTTAATCAGGGCATGTAACTGGTGCTGGTGGCAGTGTATCATAAAAACCGAAAAATTGTACTTCGACACCGCTCGGATCGAACCCCCGATATCTCGATAACTAGCCGAATGCGTTAGCTTTCCGCTGCGGTGCCAACATTCCATGGAGCTATGTGTGTTTATCTCTCAGCATCTGACTTCACAAATCTATTGGCACCGATTGTTGGCACCGTAGCGTAGGGCGAGCGCACTCGGCTAGTTATCGAGAGATCTGGGGTTTGATCCCAGTGTGTCGAAATACAATTTCTCGGTTGCTGTGTGTTAATTAAAGAAAAACGTGGAAAGGCGATTAAGTTCGATGAAAAACGTGTAAAGAGCGATAAAGTTCCAGGACAGCTGCTGTTATGAGGAAAGTTTAATGCACTGAGTCCAACTGTGGTTATGGTTCTTCAAAGTAATCCACCTTCTTATCGATGCACCATTCTGATCGCTCTACTAGATGTGTGAAACACTTTTTGAATTCATTTCCCTGAACACTGTTCATTTCCACGGTAACGGTTTTCTTGATGTCCTGAAAAGTCATGAAACGTCGTCCTTTCAACGCCAATTTCAATTTGGGGAACAGGAAGTAGTCGGCGGGAGCTAAGTCCGGGGAGGTTGAGCCTGGGTACTCCGGACTTGGCGAGGAACTGTGTCACCGACAGTACCGAGTGGGCAGGCGCGTTGTCATCCAGAAAGAATCAACTTCCACGTGCTCGCAGGTACGGCCTCACACGATGAATTCTCTTCCTTGGGCAATCAAGAACTTGCAGGTAAAAGGCACTGGTCATTGTTGCTTCCTCCTGAAGCCATTACCTGTGGATGATGCCATTGCTGTCAAAAAACGTGTTCAGCATTGCCTTAATTTTCACCTTCTTCATGCGAACCTTCTTGGGTCTCGATGAACTTGGTGCCCTCCATTTGATGCTGGATCGTGTTGAAAGCACCCCGTCTCATCACCTGTCACATTGCAGTCCAACATCAAAGGGTCCGATTCCACGGCCGCAATGAACGCCTTGCAGCTTTCGACCCTTTGCACTTTCTGTTCTTCAGTCAAACTATGTGGCAGAAACCTTACGCAAATTTTCCTTTTCCCGAGATCTTCCTTTAGAAACAGCCGGATTGTTTCACGGTTGATATGGAATTCGTTCTCCATCATCCGTACCGTCATTCGACGGTCTGACTGCACCAGAGTGCGAACTTTCTCCACCATTTCCTCAGAACGGCTGGTTGACGGTCTTCCAATCCTTGGGTCTTCCCTTCCCTCACGAAAGCGAGCATACCATTCAAACACGCAACCATGGTATAGGGCATTGTCCCCGTAAACAGTTTTGATCATTTCGAAGGTCTCCGTTGCTGAGTTCCTGGACTTGCAGCAAAACTTGTTGTTTACTCTCTGCTGTCTGTTCAAATCCATGGCAATGGTCTTTGGGGGTACTCTCTATTAACAGTCTTCAGAATCAGACAGGTTTGCACTTTCTTATATCTTCATATGTCCTTCAAGAGAGGGAAAAAACAGTTACAATTTGACCCATAGAACATATTTTTACCACTACCATTAACAGAGTAATACTCACTGTTGTGGAACTTTATTGTCAGACGGCGTATGTCATTAGGTCGAAAGTTGGAAGAAAAGTAAAAATATTTTGACTCATTAAATGTTCGACTGGAGTGCATTTAGAAAATCAATGCAATTTTCAAGGGCCTGTTATTATCATTATTATGTCTTGGATGGAAATTACGCAATCAAGGCAGCTAACATGTTGATATTTTTGAAGCAGATATAAGGGAAATGCCTCCTACCTATTGTTACAGAAGCATAATACGAACCTTGACTTGCGAAATTGTACAGAACGAACGGATGGCATAGAGAGTCATGGAGAGATGCTTGTCTCTTAAACCAGAGATAACAGAAGAAACTTGTAAATCTGTAAAAGGACTAAATTAAAGGATGAAGTATCTCTGAGCTAAATATATTGCCACAGTGGCCCAATATCGGGCAAGGAAAATACGTATTTAGCTCTATTCAAGACACACAAAAAACTCCAGCTCAAAAATGTAAGTTTATTTTTAATCTGGCCAGTCCTGCCTACTCTGAAATAAAGCTTCAGTGTAAGTAAATATGCTTAGGCAGTACACTGTATTTAATGAACATGTCGAGCAATAAGAATGGTATAAACACCGAGAAAGAGAGAAACTGCATAGACAGCGAACATGTTAAACATTTTTGTCAGGAGGAATTGTTAAACACTCGGAGAAACAGATTTCCTATTTTATGGTGAAAAAAGTTTTTTAAGGTTCTTGAGATAAAAATCACATATGTTACTCTTTAAGATGAAACCTTTTTAAGGTAATAAAACTTCGAATCCCACTTTAAGACGTGTGACGTTTGAGTCAAATGAACAACGAAGCAGCGAAAAATCTACCGGCGTAGTTTAATTGGGAAAGCAGGAAGATGCAGCTTCGTATCCGACTGTCGGCAAAAAAAGGTTATATTGGCGCCCGAAAGAAAAAGAATTTCCAGGCCGAGAGGATTGAAAGCAAAATTGTGTGATAGTTCTTCCGGCTACTACGTATGTAAATAATAAACAAATACCTTTGCAATGAAATGGTTGCAAAATGTTGCAATCGGTTGACCCGAAACCTGTTGAGCGATTACGTGCCCCCGTCTTCGTCAAGGGGGACTGATGTGACGTATGTGTCAAATAGACAGTGAAGCAGCGAAAAGTCTGCTGGCCTAGTTCAATTGGAAGAACAGCCGCTCCGGAGCAGTGAGGTTTGCTCATCCCGCCTTCCTCACAAACGTGACGTCACTGAGTGACATCACCGTCCTAACATGTGAATCGTAGATCTGAACTGTAGCTGCGGAGGAAGATGTCGTGTCAACAATTTTGATAACTCGAACACAGAACAAAAGCTTATGCAAAAGCACATTTACATTAAATACAGAAGAAATTCACATCACAATCATGTGAATATTTTAATAGCAGAGAATTCAAAAATACCACCCGCACATTTTTGTTACGTGAAGGGCGAGGAAAATATTATACTTTTAAATGTTAATTTATTTACAAGGGGAATTTTTTCTGCTTTTATATAAATTTAGAAGGGAAAACGCACAGCTGGACATATTATTGTCATGAAATAAAGACTTTCTTTATGAGGAATAAGAAAAGCATCTCGGCAACATTCCCCAATTTTTTTAAATTAAAAATTGAAAACATTATGCATTAAAAAATCTGGTACAATTTATGAAGATTATTCCAGCTGGTTCACGAATAATGATTCCGACACGTTCCTATGGTGCAGATACAAAGAAACGTGGCGATTAAGTAGTCTTACGATGGCGATTTGGACAATGACGTCACAAAGCAATCCCCAGAAGTGTAGGATGAGCATAACCTTGTCGTCTACTAACCTTGGCTCTGGAGTAGGATACATGGGTTCAAATCCTACTAGAGGTTGTAGACGTAAAGAAGCCTTTTTAAGTAGGAGGCATAAATTTCCTACCTTTAAGATGCAAAGAAACTTCTCCATGAAAATAAAAAGATAAGGGATTTCTTACGTATAAACTCCTTTGACATTTTTATAGATAGGCCAGAATACACTCTGCCATCTTTCAAGAAAAAAATTACCCGTTTCAGTAATTGCGTCTCTGGTTTTTTGTATTGGATGCCCAAATACTATTTAAATTATAATGCTTAACGTTTATAAGTCTTCCTTACTTATATATCCAAAACGTATTCACGTTTAAACTATAATCCTTGGGCTCCTAAGTCTTTCCCACCGGAAAGAATGTTTCTAGAGTTTGTTATACTTGTCGAAAATGCATTCTCATTTTAAATAATGAATGGCACCTTGACAGTTTCCTTACTACGAAAAGCGGACAAGTGTTTTATTAGTAAGTAGATAACAGTTCTGAGGGAACCCGTCATTTCCTAGACAGCGTCTGCAACAATATTATAAGCAGTAGTTACGTTACTCTCGATATTTGTTTTCTGGCCCTAGGGCATTATTAGTACATCATTTTTGGAAATTCTTCAGCACTGTATTAGTTCAAACTTTGTTCGTGAGCTTTAGGCTCTGTTCTTGTGATTTGTATCACTCAAACTTCAACAAAAGACAGTTATTGATCCATATGTTTATTAAAATCACTTTTTTTTATGAACAAAGAACATGTGAGAAGAAAATTTAACTTTCACCTCTATCCTTTTCACTCTTCAATTTATATTTTCTACCATGCCTGCTACAGGCATTTACGTTTTTCTTGAACCTTACAGCTGCTTTGTTTATTCATGGGCACATTTTGTATTACATAAAATGAAGTGAAATTTATACATTTCGAAATGAAAGCTATGTGTGTGAAATTACACAGTCAATTTATCTTTTAAATTGTGATAAGCTGCATTGTGATTTATATTATTTCAAACTATGTTAGAGTTGATGGTTTAATGATTTTATAAAGAAAAAATATATATAAGGTAATGTTCTTTAGCAGAAATCTAAAACTGAGAAACTGTGAAAAGGAGAAGTAATTCTTCTTACCGTGGTGTACAGTGAACTCGGGCATATCTTGAAAGTCCACATTACGGTATCTTCATGAAAATGCCTTTTTAGAAAGTTTGTGAATCATGAGAGTTCGTCACGCAAAGGCTCGACAAGATTAAGAAGACAGAAAAAAAGTCTGAATAAGAAAGAATGTGGATCTAGATGAAGAAGACGGATAGGAGTCAGAATGGGAAGAAAATACACGCATCTGGATAAAGAAGACAGAAAGAGAAAGCATGCATATGTACTAAGTGATAACTGAATTATGACCACCTACCTAATACTTCGTAGGTCCCCTTTCGCCCTCAGTACAGCAGCTGTCCGACGTGGCATCGATTCAACATACACTGAG
This sequence comes from Macrothele yani, assembly GCA_039090855.1. Lineage (NCBI taxonomy): Eukaryota > Metazoa > Arthropoda > Arachnida > Araneae > Macrothelidae > Macrothele > Macrothele yani. Next base: position 131,097,641 of record CM076996.1, on the reverse strand, counting down.
TGATCACCGAAATATGACCACCTACCTAATACTTCGTAGGTCCTCCTTTCGCCCTCAGTACAGCAGCTGCCCGACGTGGCATCGATTCAACATACACTGAGTGATCACTGAATTATGACCACTTACCTAATATTCTGTAGGTCCTCCTTTCTCCCTCAGTACAGCAGCTATCCGACGTGGCATCGATTCAACATACACTGAATGATAACTGAAGACCACTGGCTGACGTCATCGTGAGCGCACAAAACTGAAAGTTCGTTAACGATTTCCTCATATGAAATCATTTAATCTTCCTATGTTATAGAACGACTGAGCGCCGTATATATATGTGCGTAGTTTTTCTTACTTTATTTGCTTATCTGTTTCCTTGATCTTTGTGAAGAATTGATAAAAAGTCGTTTCATTAATGTTCCTTGATGTAAACAATGAATTGTTATAAACAAGTTAATAAAATCATGCAATGCATTGATTATCATGATACGCTTTCCAACATACCAGAAATCATTACCCAAGTTATTACTCAAGTTATAAGGATAATGGCTGTGGAATAAATCTCACTCCTGTGCCATAACATTTGACCCCATTTCGATGATATTTAATAGAATTGGTTCAGGATATGTCCGGAACAATATACTAAAGTTTTATCGCAATAGAAGCATTTTTAGTCAAGTTATGAGGATAATGGGTGTGGAATAAATCTTGCTCCTGTGCCCTGAACTTTGACCCCATTTCGATTATATTCAACAGAACCGGTTCAGTTTACCTCCGGAAGAACATGTTAAATTTTTGTCGCAATCAAAGCATTTTTACGTAAGTTATGACGCATAAGGGCGATGGAATGGATCCCATTCCTATGCCCTGACCTTTGACCCCATTTCGTCCGTTTTAATGAGGGTTCCTCCCCAGGTTGTCCCCTACCACATACTAAAATTTCATCGAAATCAAACCGTTTTTACGCGAGTTATCGTGCGGAAGGGCTTACAGACGGACGGACAGACAGACAGACGAACAAAGCTGGAGCATATACGTTTTTTCAACCTACGGTTGGAAAGCATAAAAAAGACAGACTTCAAATTTGGTAAAATGTACTTATTGTTTGCCATGCTTCTCTTTCCCAGCTATCTTCACAATAAGAGGTTTTTCTTTCCCTTCTTCGTTTCCATATCTCAGCGACCAAAGTACATCCTGCAATTTAATCTTTCATTTTGGCGGGGAGGGGTTAACGATCCCTATGAGCGTCCAAGGCCACTTTAAATCACGCAACCCTAATTTAGGGTTAGTGGTTCGAGTGAAGTGTGTCATCTAGTGCCGAGACGACAGGCACAGGATCTAGGATTTGAACTCAGGTGAGCCAGCAGTACGAAAAGACAGACTCGGACCATCAAACACTTTACCACAAGCGCTGTTTAATTGATATTATTACGTTGAACAACATAAAAGAAAGCATAAGGACAAATAATATCGTAAAGAAATGTTTTGTTATTATTGTATCTCTTAACCGTCAGCCTAAGACAAGCAATATTCAATCAGTTATTATTTTTCCAAGATTTTTCCTTAACGTAGTTCCTTCAGGAATATTACATAGGGTGAGTCGAACGTTTTGCAATACTTGGATCACTTTATGTCTTCATACGTACCTTTACGACGAAAGTTTACTAGCATTCAAAGTATAGGCCAATCCTGTTGCACCGTCTTTAGCCATCTGTCAGCCAGTTCTTCGATTCTACAGAGGGTGAGTCGAAAGTTTTGCAATATTTGGATCACTTTATGTCCTCATACGTACTTTTACGACGAAAGCTGACTAGCATTCAAAGTACAAGCTATCGTGTTGCACCGTCTTTAGCCATCAGTCTGACAGTTCTTTGATTCTATAGAGGGTGAGTCGAAAGTTTTGCAATATTTGGATCACTTTATGTCTTCATACGTACCTTTACGACGAAAGCTGACTAGCATTCAAAGTATAGGCCATCGTGTTGCACCGTCTTTAGCCATCTGTCTGCCGGTTCTTCGATTCTGCAGAGGGTGAGTCGAAAGATTTGCAATATTTGGATCACTTTATGTCTTCATACGTACCTTTACGACGAAAGCTGACAAGCATTCAAAGTATAAACCATCGTATTTCACCGTCTTAAGCCATTTGTCAGCCAGTTTTTCGATTCCGCGGCGGTATCAGTTCTTATCCTTCTAGGCAAAAACTCCTTCACCCCAGCTGCCATCTCCTCCTGGTTGTTGAAGTGTCGCCAGCGAAGAAAGAGGGCCATGGACCGGAACAGGTAACAATCCGACGGGGCAAGGTCCGGACTATGTGCTGGATGTGGCATCAGTTCGATGCCCTCAAGTTCCTGGAGTTATGCTTGGGTCGTTCTTGTGGTATGAGGCCGAGCGTTGTTCGGCTGTAGAAGAGCACACTTTCTGTTCACCAGTTCTGGGTACTTCTCTTCCAAAGCGGCATACATCCGCTCTAGCTGTTCAGAGTAAAGGTTGGCGTTGATGTTCCGACCATCTGGAACATATTCGTAATAGATTATCTCCTCGAAATTCCATCAGCCGCAGAGCATCATCCTGTGCTCGAAGCGCCCACGGTTGACAACAGGTTCTGAGAGCTGGCCCACTGCCGTTGTGTGTTAGGAATACGGAAATATACCCACTTTTCATCGCACCTAACAATAATCTTAATGAAACCTTCCACTCGGCGGTTTGCTTCAGCTAGCTTCAGTTCATGAGGAACAATGCGGCAGCTCCTGAAGGTGACGAACCACGCTGGTCTGTGATATGCCTAGCTCGCCTGATAATCTCCGACTGCTGGCTGTCAGATTTGCCTCTAATGCTTGCGCACGGGCTCCGAAACCCCGGTTCGCGGCCTAATTGACCTTGGCTGATCGTCGAGGTTTCTGTCACCTGAGAGAAATTTCTTGAACCATCTGGTTGCGGTGCTGTGGTCCACGGAACCTTCCCCTTTCGCATGAAAAATTTTTAGTGTTGCTTGAGCAGCGTTATGGCCGAGTTCAAACTCGTAAATCAAAAGTTCCCTAATTAGCCGGTTGTGGCTGTTCACCTTTTAGGCTTCCCAACCACAGACAGAACGACGACATGCAGTGCTGTTTGCAGCAACGACTACCACTTTATATCCCTTTTGACTGACTGCAGTGCGTGACTTGAACTAGTTTAAACACGTGACATACCCGCCGCAGCACATGCTTTTATGCAAATGTTGCAAAAACTTTCGACTCACCCTCTGTATTACAGCATTGTACCAGATGTAACTGTGTGTGTATATTCAAAGATGCATGTGATTAATTTTAAACCTAAAATCAACTCATTCTGCTGGACGCAAAAAATGCAGAATTCGCGCGAAAGTTTGTTGCGAACTTTTTGTTTGTCAGGAATTTTCTCGGCCTTTCTCTTGGACGTAGAACAAGTATACTAATATTCATATTCGTTTTTTTGTTATGTATTTCATTTCTACACACAATGGGCCTCATGCAATTATAACTTATCTAAAGTCACACTTTGTCATGCGCCCTTTTCCTGGAAAGGTTGTGCAAAATTATGCTTAAATCTGAGCATGAAGACAAAAAGACGGACGTGAAAAACACAGATTTGGTAATCATTTGTCTTGCATCTGATTTCTGTGAAACAAGCACTTGTTCAATTTCTACTTGAGCGTGTAATTGGTCTGGTTCGATATTCACTGGTGTGCAAAAATTAAGGACGAAAAGGAGAAAGTAGCATAACAGTGGAACAAGCAGGCAGAACGGACAGAAAGACCACTCAGGAGATAGATTAGGGTCCGGTACGGTAGGGGATGCGCATATATGCAGCATGACGTACGGGGGAGTGTCGGAAGGGTATAGAGCACACGGGCGGTGTACGCTCAGCAATTCGGTGAAAGCTATTGCACGGTGTACATCGGTTTGAACGACGTAGAGTTGCTGCCACCGTGCGATATGGCCAACAGACAATCCACTAGACGACATCTGTATGAATTTACCCGAGGTCGCGTCATTGGGAAGTTGGAAGAAGGTCGAAGTGTGACTAGCGTGGCCGAGGAGTTCGGGATCGCTCACAGCATCGTTTCACGAGCTTGGAGAGCATTTCAAACGATAGGAACAGCTGTCCGAGAGTTTAGCAGTGGTCGTCCACGAGCAACCACGGCGGCGGACGACCGGTATATTGTCCTACAGGCGAGAAAAGACAGACGGCAGACAGCGGGAGAAATCGCAAGGCACATGCAACAGACATCTGGACGTCCGTTATCGCGTTTTACCGAGGCCAGGAGGCTGCACGACGACCAGTACGGTGTGTGCCATTAACGCCTGCTCATCGGAGAAGGCGGTTTCTGTGGTGCCAGGAACACAAGAACTGGACACATCAGCAATGGGGTCGAGTTCGTTTTACGGATGAGAGCCGATTTAGTCTGACGAGCGATTCTGAACGTATACACATGTGGAGAGAGCAGGGAACACGCAATCACACCACCAACATCATCGAAAAGGACCGGTTTAGAAGTGGAGGAGTTCTCGTTTGGGGCGCGGTATCATGCTTGGTAGCCGTACTGACCTCCACATCTTCCAAGGAAGTTCAATCACTATTGTACGGAGGTTCTCCTGCCTCACGTGCGTCTGTTTAGAGGTGCTGTGGGTCCTGAGTTCCTCTTCATGGACGACAACGCTGCACCTCATCGTACAGTGGCTGTCGCAGAGCTGTTGGAGAGTGAAGATATTCAACGCATGGATTGGCCCACAAGGTTCCCGGACCTAAATCCAATCGAACACGTGTGGGACCTTCTCGGGAGATGCTTGGCAGCACGTCACCAGCCGCCAGCAACGATTCCGCAGCTGCAATTGGCAGGACAAGAGTAATGGGCCGCGATGCATCAACAGCTTCTTGACAACCTCGTCCTCAGCATGGACAGACGTTGTAAATCCTGCAACGCAGTCAGCGGTGATCATATCCACAACTAAAGACTGGATATTTCTTGGCAACCGCCTGTCACATGGATGTTTCTGTCTTCTGTCCAGTTGTGCTCGAAGCTACCTTTTCAATAAAGTGCCTTTGCATCCTTTGGATTCCTTGTTTGGACAGTTTTGCTCACTTGTCCCATATTCTTACATCTTAGGGATCTTATGGTATGATTTGAGTCAAGGTGGAGCACTTCTGCACGACGTTACATTCAAAAAACCGTCTCGTCCTTAATTTTTGCACGCCAGTGTATAAGATGTTTTGTAAAATGCTTTAATGAACTCGGGCCGCTGATGGCCTAGTGGTAACGCTCGTGACTGCCACGGAGAAACCTCATGTTCGATCCCAGGCAGGTACGAACGCTCGAACCACTAAATATCCGCCTTGCGTCGGATGGGCACGCTAAGCCGTCGGAACCCGGGTACTGGCCCCCCGGTGATAAATAAGGGCGTCTTCCTCCCGCTTTGTACCTCGCTTCCGTGTCACTTTCCTATCTGGCACTCTAGCCCAAATCTTCTAGCTTCCTATTTCCAAGGGTTGTTTAAGACCTGGGGTCAGACACTCCCTTCCTAAAATCCTCTACATGTGATCTGATCTGCTTTAATGAACTCTGTATTACAGGTTGTTTTTAAAAAGAAATTCTTAGAACCATGGATACGCACTGTTGTGGTGAAGTGTTCTTTCTTGCTGACGTTCATTCGCTAATACATTCCAAGTAGCTGGATCATTTCGAGTGCGCACCGTAATTTCAATCATAAGTAAATACTTGTTAAATAAATTTCCAATTTCTGTATTGCTTCACTTCTTTTAATGAATATTGCTTTAACAAAATCTTGTTAGTGGTACCTTTTAAATTTGTACATGTTATTTTATTGAAATGTGAATACCCATCCACTTTGAAATGTTACTAAAAAAAATGTAACATGATGCACGATGGTTTTGTATCAGTTGTAGTTCTTCGATGAAGTAGCGCAATTAAATATTTTAATGGTTTTAAATTTGTGTTTTAGTATATTTAAGTCTTTTTTTACCCCTTAGAGCATCGTAGGACAGAGGCATGAGGGCAGGAAGAGGTAGTTACTTCCCGCCTGGCGGTCCGTGGGAATGCCGAAAGTACTGCAGCGGTATTGCTAATAAATTTGAAAATGTACCACAAGCGATTTAATTATATGGAAGGATCTTTTCTTTGTAATTCAATGTTCACCTTCGTTTAATTTGTTGTATTTTTCAGATAAATATGAGAGCCACCCAGAAAGTAAGTATGCCACCCCGGTGGCGGAGTGGTCTAAGCGCTGGCTTCTGACCATTGGTCCGAGGTGGGGTCCGGGTCCGAATCTCGGTGAGGCACGGATGCTGTGTTTGTCTTACGGCACTGGCTCTCTCCCTTCCCTGGAGTCAGTATCACTAAATTAGGGACGTGCGACTGCTTATAGCCCATCCTTGTATAGAGTTCACACCATCATTGTGGATAGATCATTTATTCGCTTATCTTTCAGATACTGAAAAGTATAAACCTTCTGCTCTTTTCTTCTCTTTTCTTCTTTTTTTCAAGATTGCTCAAAATATACATGTTTGTTTTTGCACTGTAAAATTTATAGTGATACCTTGTACTGGTGTTCACCTATTAGAGATGGCACTCTGCTGATGCACATTGCGAACATATGTTGTACATAGAGTAAGTCAACCCATCAGTCCAGTATTGTCAGTGTTATGAATTTGCTTACATTGTATATAGTGCATCCACATAATGTAAATATCTCATTGTCATTGTAAATAGGTCATCCACTTGTTTATCTTTTGGTAACTGTTAAGCACAGGCCATCTGTATCTTCCTGTCCATGTTTGCTCCAAATAAAATATTGTTGAAGCTCACAGTGGGCGTTAAACCTCCAATCAAAAAAGAAGTATCGTTCGCGCATCACTCCCGCGCAAATGTTGGTTTCAGAATCACGCATGCGCAGTTGTGTTACCTCATCCATTAGCCACGCCCTAACGTCATTTTTCGAGGTTGTGTTTATATTAAATGCTTGTGCTGTTCGTTAATTATGTTTTAGTTAACTAAAACATAATTAACCGTCGACTGCGAAGTTTGGTCTGTGATAAGGCTTCTGAATGCGAGAAACGTCAGATCAAGTGAGATTCATCAGCAAATTTGCGAAATTTACGAACAAAACGCAATGAGTGCAGGAATGGTGCGGAAGTGGGTTCGAATGTTTAATGAAGGATGACAGAGCGTTCACGACGAATTGCGCAGTGGTAGACCTTCTCTTGTCACGGAGGATTTGGTGGTGAGAGTGAATGAAAACATTACGGAGAACCGACGCTTCGCAATTTCAGATTTTTCAGAACATTTACCTGAAGTTTCGAAATAATTATTGATTGATATCATTACAGAAAAGCTTCAGTATCGCAAAGTGTATGCACGATGGATGACAAAGATGTTGACGAAAGAGCACAAAACGAAGCGTATGCTTTGGAATTTTTGGGGCGGTACGCAAAGGAAGGCGATGGTTTTTTAAGCTGTATAGTGACGGGAGATGAGACTTGGGTCTCTCACATCACACTTGAATCGAAACAGCAGTCCCTGCAATGGAAACACACGAGCTCACCCATGGCCAAAATATTCAAACAGACGATGTCAATGAGGAAGGTTAGTGTACTGTATTTTGGGACAGGAAATAAAAATTGTTGGTGGAATTCCTGCCTAAAGGCACGATAGTAAACGCTGCTGTTTATTGAAGACACTGAGAAAGTTGTGTCTTGCAATCCAAAACAAACGGCGTGGAATGCTGAGCAATATTTCCTCTAAGCGGCCATGGGCAATGCGCGCCTAACCCAATGAGCTGGGCAGGCATCAAAACCACTTGGGCAAAAAAGTTTATTTTCTCAGCTTCTCTTACTAATGCAGGAGAAACCAGTCACGCAGCTCTGTCAGCAATATTCCCTCTAAGCAGCCATGGGTAATACTAGCTTAACCAAATGAACTGGGCAGGCATCAAAACCACTTGGGCAAAAAAGTATTTTCTCAGCTTCTCTTACTAATGCAGTAGAAACGAATCGCGCAGCTCTGTCAGAAATATTCCCTCTAAGCGGCCATGGGCAATGCGCGCCTAACCCAATGAGCTGGGCAGGCATCAAAACCACTTGGGTAAAAATTTGTATTTTCTCAGCTTCTCTTACTAATGCAGCAGAAACGAGTCGCGCAGCTCTGTCAGCAATATTCCCTCTAAGCGGCCATGGGTAATACTAGCCCAACCAAATGAGCTGGGCAGGCATCAAAACCACTTGGGCAAAAAAAAAATTCTCAGCTTCTCTTACTAATGCAGTAGAAACGAGTCACGCAGCTCTGTCAGAAATATTCCCTCTAAGCGGCCATGGGCAATGCGCGCCTAGTCTAACCCAATAAGCTGGGCAGGCATCAAAACCACTTGGGCAAAAAAGTTTATTTTCTCAGCTTCTCTTACTAATGCAGTAGAAGTTGGAACTTGGATTGGAACCCTTATTTTTTACAATCCCCCTATTTTTATCACCGTTCTTTCTGCAATTGATTTTAAATTAAAAAAAAACATTTCATTAATTAAAATTTTTATTTTATAAAAAGTGAGAAGCTCAAACTTACTTCTGGAATGCTTACAATTTAACTGGACAGCGGCTTACAATTTAATTGACCGGAATGCTTTTCATCCGCCAACTAGCATGAGTGCATTAGTTAGTACAATGAACTTGGTTACGGTTTGCTGTGATTGGCTGGCGCTGATGTGTTGTTTTGAGAAAAGACTCAATATCCGCCTCTTTCTCGACGTGGGAAAATCCCTTATCCGCATTCTCGCATTCACTATCTGCTCGCACGAGGCTACTTTGTAAGAAGGCTTTGAGAATGAAGAAGACAATGAGACGAACTTAGAAGGAGGCGAACGGCATTTAAGAAAAGTGTTGTTTTGACTTTTGAGAGCCCGAATTTTATTTATTTATTATTACTTTTGCAGGTAATTGATTTTCGATGTGTGAAAATTAATTAGGGATTTAGGAATTTTAATGTAAAATGCTTACTGCGCGGAAGATATTTCAGCTGCGCGAACACGCGCGCAGCTTAGAGGGAACATTGATGCTGAGCAAGGGAGTTGTTCTTCTCCACTACAACGCAAGGCCTCATAGCGCGAATGTGATGAAAATCTTGGTCACCAAATTTGGATGGGAGCAGCTGGTCCACCCTCCCTATAGCCCAGACTTGGCGCCCAGTTATTATTATCATATGTTTCTCCACTTGGAACAATTTCTTGCCTGCCAGGTTCGATGGCCAGAAGACGACGATTCAGCGGTGGCTTAAAACCCGGATGGCAGACTTCTATGAATATTGTGTACAGAAACTTGTACCATGATATCACAAATGCCTTAACAACCACGGGGAATATGTTGAGAAATAGATTAAGGTATGTAAATTTATTTTTTTTTTATTGGAGGTTTAACGACCACCGTGAGCAACTCAATGGGCTATAAGCAGTCGCCCGTCCCTGATTTAGGGTCACTGGTTCCAGGGAAGGGAGAGAGCCAGTGCCGTAAGACAAACACAACATCCATGCCTCACCGGGATTCGAACCCGGACCCCTCACGGACGAATGATCAGAGGCCAGCGCCTTAGACCACTGCGCCACCGGGGCGGCGTATGTAAAATTCATCGCACATTAAAAATTAGTTATCAATATATTTGTTTGTTTTATCTTCAAAAGGTACTGACTTCCAGAATGGCCCTATTAGATCCATAAGGCCGTCCCGGTGGGGCAGTGGTCTTAGCGATGGGAAAAGATCCATAAGTTCATTTCTACAGGGCTTCGCACTTTTTGAATATACGCGGTGTTTCCGTAGATAGGTTGACGATACTCGAGTAGCTTCCACAAATCGTTCTCTCAGCCGTCTAACAAGGAAACGGACATGTGGTTGTCGCTGATTGTAAAACCAAAGTATGTTGTTTAGATAGAGGATCATAAGATATGTTTATATCCAAACTTTGAGCTGCTATGGACAACAGGGGAGCCACTAGAGCCTTGTTCATGAGCATTATATTATGTAATGTATGTACACTGAAGTGCCAGAAAAACTGGTACACCAGTCTAATACTTGGTAGGTCCCCCACGGGAGCGTAGGACTGCAGAAATACGACGGGGCATGGACTCCACTAGCTTCTGGAAATATGCTGTAGGCAATGCACACCATACTTCCTGCAGAGCGTTCCACAATTCGGGTGTATTCCAAGATCTTGGATTCCTGTATTCAATAGCGCGTTGCATGGCATCCCAAATGTGTTCTATCACGTTCAGATCTGGGGACTTGGTGAGATGGCAACACCCCAAACTCAGATTAATGCTCCTCTAACCATAATGTGGCGTCCCAACACTTGTGGTGTCCTGTTGGAACAGGCCCAACTCATCATCATGAATGCAGGACATGAACGGGTGTACCTCGTCAGAAAGGATGCGCACATAGCGTTGGCCAGTCACAGACGTTTGTAGACGTACCAGGGGTCCCAGTGAAGTCCAGCTAAACACACCTCATACCATTACGGACCCCCACCAGCCGGTACAGTTCCCTGTTGACAGGCGGGATCCATGGTTTCATGGGGTTTGCGCCACACACGAATCCTTCCATCTGCCCGATACAGTTGGAAACACGACTCGTCAGACCAGACTACTTGTTTCCAGTCATCAAGTGTCCAGTGGCGGTGTCGCCGTGCCCAAGCGAGGCGCATAGCTCTGTGTCGTGCACCCATCAAGGAGACTCGAGTTTGGGCGTCGGCTCCCGAATCCCATATCGTGCAGGGTACGTTGCACAGTCCGGACGCTGATGCTTGTTGAGGCTCCAGCATTGAATTCCGATGATACCTGCGAGAGTGTCGCGTGAAACGATTCTTGACAGCCGACGATGGTCACGTTCACCCAATGTCTTTTTACGGCCACATTGGTATCGTAAGTTGGAGGTTCTGCCGGAATTCTGGTAGTCACGGTATACCCTTGCAATGGTCGTCCGTGAAAATCCGAACTTCGTTTCTACCTCCGAAATACTATGGCCCATCTCACGAGCGCCAACTATGACACCGCGTTGAAAATTGCTTAAATCGTTATTACTTGTCATTCTCATGCCGAAAACAGCTATGACAGCTGGCAAGGATGTCTATCGCTTTATATACGCACTGGCGGACGCAACCGAGTACGCGCATACGTGATGTTGCTATGTATTTTGCATAAGCTCGTCTGTACCAGTTTTTTGGCACTTCAGTGTATATTATGAATGTTATATTAGAACTTCTTACAATTATTTTCTATAAAAATAAGTGCAAGAAGTTCCTATAAAAATGTGGTTAAATTCATAACGGACACTGTGTTGGTAACATCAGACATGAACTTTTGGCACAGAGACCACTTTCTCCGTCTGCAGTCTTTTGTTCACTATCAGTTTTCAGCGCCTTGATTTCAAAAGCTAGTCCGCTTTGCATTTTATAAATGTAGTTATGTCACTACTCACCCTGGATGCTTCCAAACACCTCTCCAGTATTGTTTTGAATTGGGCCTAATTGAGGAAGGTATTAGAGAAAATTGCGAGGAAACAGCATTCATGAAATGTGCTCACTGTGAGAACTACTTTTGTTTGGATCATTCCATGGTTAAAGATCTTCATATTTTTTGTCTTACATGAAAGGTGAGTGCAATGTATATCCATTACTGAACACGCTATATTGTATATCCATTCATGAATACTTTGTAATGTATACCAATTGCTTAAAACAACAAAAACAATTTCGATACGGGCCGCAAGTGTAATGGAAATTTCATGAATATTGTCTCTGCTAGTGTTCTTTGATGGCCTATAACTTCGTCATTTATATTCCATAGCATCTAAACGCTTGTCATTATACATTACCCCTTTAGTACTGTCGAATGATATAACAAGCACTGTGCATCTAGCGACATCGGTTCGGACCGTTCCCTTGTGATTATCAGATAGTGGTCGAGTGGATCTGGGCGCTGAATCTTCCCATTGTTGTGAATGAGTTCAAGTCTCTCGCCAGATGAGGCGCCGCCTCTCCAGAAATATTTCGCCCACGAAGAAAGTTTTTACATATGTAAGTAAGATACAATACGCCTTTAATTATGCATGTTAAATGAAACTCTGAAATTCTCATTGTCATTCGTAAATTTTGTTAAAGGTTTCAACCAGAGAATAAATCCCGAATTTATGAGCCTTAAATTTATAAAGTTTAAATACCATTTTTGCAAAGAAGTTGAAACGAGCATATAGAGAGGCGATCATCTGAGTCGTCTCTGTTACAACAGACAAGAGACGGCGGGGAGATGGGGAAAAAACCTGTTCTCCAGACTTCATCCACGGATTTTGAGGCGGAATTCGAACGCCGCTTAAAATTGACTGGCGTCTGTGTTTCTATTGGAGGAAGGCAGGGATTTTGTCCAATGGGAGCCGGCAGATAAGAGCTTGCTTGGCAAAGCAGGCGGCAAAACAGTTCGCCTCAGCCAGTGAGACGTCTGTTTTTATAGTGAGTTATATACACAGCTTTTTCGTCAAAGTGTGCACTGTATTCTATATTTGAGTGCTGACTTTTTGGAATGTGCTTCTTCTGTAGTTTCTGGTTAGGCGAGAAATCTGCTGAGTTTTTTTTTTCTTAGTATTATTAGTCATAAATTTTGATTTATTAGTAATAATAAAAATAATTATTTTTAGAAGTGAACTGATTAATGAAAAGTAAATTGAATCCATTCTGTTGGGGGGGGGGGGCAAATTTTACAGCTAGTCACCTGATCTGAGTTCTGCCATGTTTAAGTTACATCACCTGTTTTGACGAGATATATAGAAATGTGCTTCCAGCTTTATTTCTCCTAGACACAGTTCCCTCGGGTCAGGGCCTTAATTTGTGGCCCGCGGACCTTAAGTATGATCTACATTAAGGGTGCACCTTTGCAAACAGATATGTTGCTTTTATTCTGGACTAGAAACACTTTTTTTTTTAGAAAAGTAGCTCTCCTATTAAAATTAGTTCCTTTGAATTTTTAGAGGAGTGAACGTTCGATTGGTGTTGTGCGTGGTGCAACAACCACTCATTAACTACCGCTAGATAAAGAAATTAAGCGCAAAATGTGCGTTTGTGTTCAGAAAGGATTATAGTAAAACGGGTTAACCATTCTTCCTCTTTTTTTTTTTTTTTCATAAAATATACATTTTTCCCTCCGAAATTGTTTCCAATGTTTTAAGTCTATTTCTCTTCCCTCCGCCGTGCTTGATCTCTTCCTATGATTTTGTTGAACTAACGTCGAATAATATACAGTCAACTCCGCTTATAGTGAACCTTGCGGACTCACATATTTCGTTCACTATGTCCGAAGTTCACTAAAACCGAAGTGTCTTCCCTCAACCTGAATTGAGTGGAATAGTAAGCAAGAAAATAAAATATGTACGTATGTATCTAAAAAATAATATTTTTATGTACGTAGTGTATATTCATTAAATTAAGTAAACAAAATTAATTTAACATTACCTTAATTAACATGAAAATAATCTGTTATGTGTCGCTGCTTGCTGCAAACAGTTTTAATAAATATTTTCTCCGTGTCCTTTTCTGGAGTATGTGCTTTTGCTACACTCGATTCTACATTTTCCATATATTCTAGGAACTTTAGCACAGTCCTGGCACGCTCCAACGTCTTTTTCACTGTTGGAACACGTTCTTCATTATCGTCCTCGTCAGCCTCGTTTTCTTCCGCGCTGGAACCGCCTTTCACAGCCTCGACAATAACTTCATCCGACAAGATTTCATTCGTTAGGACTTCACAGTCAGCATCGATAAAAGCTTCAGTGGAATTCGCACCTACGTATATGCTTGAAGCAGGTCGTTGAGAAGCCCATCATCCTCCTCTTCGAATGCCACACGTTCAGTAGCCAAACCATACCTCCGGAAACAGCTCTGTATAGTGACAGTTGACACACTCCTCCACGCTTTGTTTCGGAAACGTACAGCATTCAGAACATTTATTGATGTGTTCTGCTTTGATTCCAAGGCTTGGATTAAATGAAGCGTTACTTCCCTTCTGTAATAGGGTTTAAAGCTGCGAATCACACCTTGATCCTTGGGTTGGAGGATGACGTGGTGTTGGCCGGCAGGAACACCAGCTTGATGTTGCTGAGGTTTTTAATCCTACCTTTGTTCTACAATGCACTTAAGGGATAGTAGGCCTACAATATTGTTCTCAACACATTCTTTCAAGTTTTTATAAGAAGGTTTGTTTTGAAATAAGTTGCAATTTAATGTTACAAGTACATTCTTTTCTTTTAAGTTTTATTTTTTAGGTTCACTATAACCGAAGTTGAGGGTTCACTCAGCGGCGGATTTACCACTAGGCCAACTACGCCGCGGCCTACGGGCCGCAGGTGTAGAATCCAAAAAAACGGAGAGAACAGAACAGAAAAACTTAGGAAAGGGAGGAACCGTTATTTAAATTTACTTGAATAAAATAAAGTAGTGGTAATTTTTTATTTTATCTTGAATGATAACTAAAGAAATAAGAACGTCATGCTACGTCACAACTAAAGAAATAAGCTCTAAGCTCATGCAGTTCATTTATTGTTTTATTATTGTACTAACTCACTCATAACTACTTTTATCTATTAGGTTTAGTTGTATTTGTAAATGTTAGAAATAATGGTTTTATTTTACACAGTATAGCAAGAACTGAGTACTCATACTTGTAGTAGATTACTTATTTAAGCTTATGATTCCATTTTTCTTATGTACAAATGAATCAAACTTGTAAAAAATGTGTCAGTTTATATCATTTCCCAAAACACCATACAATTAATTTTTATATACTTTATTAATTTTTGTTGTTGTAATGCAATTTTAAAGAATAAAAACAAGAAATACTATTGTTTACTTTCGTGTTATAAGAATGCATTGTGCGTCGGTTTCAAATGTAGGTCTAAGGTTTCAAAATGTAAAGTGTTGTTCCTGGATAAGCATGACCTTCTTTGTCTATGCTTAAAAATATTTTTTTATAACCTTTAATTTAATAACAAGTTAAATCAAAATAATTTTATTTAAATTATGCTTATTTAACAATAAAAATATACTACCAATTATATTCTTAACTTAAAGATAAGTTTATTAGAAAATCTTATGGGACCAAATTCAAACATGGGTGGCCGGGTGGGGGGGGAGCGCATAGAAAATTTGGCCTAGGGCCTCAAAAGCCTAAAATGCGCCACTGGGTTCACTATAAACGAAAATTTTAATTTACATTTTCGATGTTGCGGGTCGGGCCCATTGGTTTAGGTTCACTATAACAGAGTTCAATATATCCAGAGTTGACTGTACATAGATATAAAATATGCATAAGTATACATATACACTGAAGAGCAAGTGAATTAGACATACCTATCTAGTAACGTGTAGCACCACCTTTCGCCCTGATGACGGCGGCGATTCGTCTAGGCATGGACTCGACAAGACACCGAAAGCGTTGGGAAGCCATACGGATCCACGACCCCTGAACAAGCTCCCACAGTTCACGAAGACTTGATGGAGGGGGTCAGAGCCTCGAACATCTCTCTCGATGGCATCTCAGATGTGCTCGATGGGATTGAGGTCAGGTGACCTACCTGGCCAGGAAAGCAAGGTCACATCGGTAGAGTGTTCATCCAACCATTCGGATACAATTCGGGAGCGATGGCACGGTGCATTGTCTTGTTGCAGGATGAGGTCCCCAGTGGGATGTTAAAGACGCACAAATAGGAGCAAATGGTCGTCCAGGATATCCCGGTAACGTTGACCTGTGAGGGACGATGTCACACGTACCAGGGGTCCCATTTCATTCCACATAAACAGTCCCCAGACGAGAATGCCACACCCACCAGCTTGAAGAGTACCCTGCTGGCAAGAAGGATCCATCGCTTCATGTGGTTTGCGCCGTACTCGTATCCTGCCATCCGCATGTACCAACGTGAATCTCGACTCATCACTCCAGGCAACATTTTTCCACATGTCTAGGGTCCAGTGGCGATGTTCCCGCGCCCATTCTAATTTTTGCACCCTGTGATGTGCGGTCAGCAGCGGTACTCTCGTGGGACGATGGCTTCTGTACCCCATAGCGAGGAGATGGTTCTGGATGGTGTGGCTGCTTACACGTTTTTGTGCACCAGCGTTAAATTGCCGAGTGATTTCTTGGATTGTGGCCCGTCTCTCCGCTGTTGGAATGCGAGCTAGCCGACGATGACCCCGCTCATCCACACGCTGTTGTCCACAGCAGTTGGTCCTTGCAGGGATGGTTTTACCGGATTCAATGTACTCACGGTGCACCCGTGACATAGTGGCTCGTGAAAATCCCTGTGCCTGTACGACTTCCGAGATGGAGTGACCCATTCGTCGGGCCCCGATAATTTGCCCACGATCAAATGCGCTTAGATCCTTCGTCTTACTCTTACTGATTCCCGTCGCATCACTCACTATATTGTCGGATCGTTGCATACGTCATGTCGTTTCCGTGAACAGGGCCGCCCACATCGCCACATTTGCATAACGCCAGCTGTCTCTAATTCAATTACTCTTCAGTGTATATATATAAACATGAAATCCTTCTCTACAAAATTTGATTTTTGTTATTTTTCATAACATATATGTTGTGGGCTGGGTCTTCGCCTGACCAACATTTTACTCCACGACCCGCCACTGCTCGGGTGAGACATGAATGTTGTGTTTGTCCTTACGGCGCCGGGTTTTCCCTTTTCTGGAACCTATGGCCTTAAATTACCCTTTGTAACCTCTGATGAACATGTGGTTTATTAAAACCCCGAAACATGCAATAAAAAAGGGGTACATTTATAAAGGGTATATAAGTGTCTAATTGTATGTATTTTCGCGGAGGTCCGACACCTTCGCTACGCCTTTGTCTAAGGGAAATGCGATATTATATACCAAACAATTGCAGTGTTTTGTAGTGCAACAATGGAGCATTAGAAATGTTCTCAGTAAGTTTAGTACTTAAGTTGTTGAAGAAATTCTTGCCAATAACATTAACTGTTAGAATGCCGTTGTTGCACGATATAACATATTACTGAAAGTCAAAATGGACGATGAAAATGACTTTATTTAACTAAAGCAAAAATTGAAAGTCAAACTCACATCACTAGATCTTTCGTGATGGCTTCCAGCACATCCTCAGGTGAAATTTGAAATGAGATATTGTAAAAATGTGAAAAAAAGAGTCCACCGTGGAATGTCACTCTAATGTAAACACACCGTGTTCAGCTCTCGAATGACTTCAAAAAATGTCACCACGCTCTGACTGATGATTGTTGTATCTCAATTGTTATTGGGTGAGTTCTGAAATAAAGTTCGAGTTAGTAGTTTATTTGGTTCTTGTTGTTCGAAATTAACGGTATCCAAGGTGGAGGCGTGAATGAGGCAAGAGTTATTTCATGTCACAAAAACAGGAGTGAGACTTTGCTAGCGGAGAGTTTACACATCGTCAATAACGCTGATAAATGTTGTAATGATGAAGTACCCAGATTCATACTTCCACCTTGAATACCGTTAATTTCGAACAAGGACCAAATAAACTACTAACTCGAACTTTATTTCAGAACTCACCCAATAACAATTAAGACACAACAATCATCAGTCGGAGCGTGGTGACGTTTTTTGAAGTCATTCGAGAGCAGAACGCGGTGTGTTTACATTAGAGGGACATTCCACTGTGGATTCTTTTTCACATTTTTACAATATCTCATTTTAAAATTCACCTGAGGATGTCCTGGAAGCCAGTACGAAAGATCTAGTGATGGGGTTTTGACTTTCAACTTTTGCTTCAATTAAATAAAGTCATTTTCATCGTCCATTTTGACTTTCATTAATATTGTTGCTACCCCCGGGTCGCCGGATTATCGAATAAAAATATGCTTTAAGAATTTAGATGTCAGGATGTCAGGCAATGGCTGACGGCCCGGAGGTAGACAGTAGAATTTAGAATGATATTTGTGAGCTCTTTTTATCGCCGAAATCTTATGTACTGGCGAAAAGAATTTATCCTGCAATTTAGCCAATTAAAACCAAGAAATTCTGACACTCATTAATTAGTCATGCAACTTCAGGACCGGCACGAGACAACAGACATTTAATCAATTAACAACAAAATATGAGGATAATGATGAAGGCGTCTATGTACAGAGGATTGTGAAGGAGGGGCGTCAAGTAGACTCGCCCCTTTCGGGATAGCTCTAAAGCTGAATTTATCATTAAAGTCAATGATTATTTGTTGGCCTATACAGTCCGGCTTTAAAAACAGTTCTCAGTCGACGAGAGTCTATTGGCTCACCGGAGCCAATCTAATCACAACTGGCATGCATACATAAGTTCTGTACTTACAGATATGCTGTTTCCTCAGGTATCCATGTTTGATGTATTTATATTCGAAGCGCACCTGTGTGATGACACGCCCATTTCAGAGCGGGCACTATAACCAATGGAGAGGGAGTCGAACCCCATCTCCCACTTTCTCTCGTGCACTACATTCACCTGCATGAAATCATGGACGCATTTATGCGCACCAATGTCGTGGTGGAACGAAGCCACTGACGTGTAGAATGATCCGTTTGTCTCTCCAAAGGTGATTCTCGCATACATCACCGGTCGGTACTCCGTCATTCGGGCCTGTAATTCCATCACATCGTGTGACCTCCGGGATGCTGGCTTCCTCTTACGTGCAATCTAGCACCAGGAAAAGAGGTATCGTCCTCTCTCTCTCCTATTTCCTCGCGGTAATATCAACCGCTCGGCCACTCCTTGTATAGCTGGCCGGCATCTTCGGACAGAAGCTCTTCCTCCGAGCTGGGTCCGCTTCACCGAGACTCGTTCCCTTCACGGTTCGGAACCAGACTATTCTTTTTCGCTTGTTTACATCGTCAACAAATTCCTTGTTCTCCTTCTTAGGGGTCTGTTTAAACTCTCCTGTCAGCCTCAAAGCATTTGTCGCGGTGAAGTGGAATGAAATACATGCCTCTGCATTCGGAATATGTGGTGGGTCCACCCCCCGAAAGTACAGAAAACACATAACTTAACTAACACTCCTTTGTCCTGCCAAGGTTCGGAGTAGCAAACGCCATAAGTTTCCTGATCTGTTGACACTTTAATGGCTATCCGACTTGACCGACACGCACTAAGGGGGCGACGCATCGTGTTCCCCACACCAGGCTAAGATTTCTCCCTTCCAAGAAAAAGGACTCTTATCTGTGTTCTCCTCTTTTGCAATGCGGGAAACCACTAGCTGTTAATTTCCACCCAATAATTAATGCTGTTCCCGCCTATTGCCAAACCTGCTAATCGAATTCATTTCAGTACCTAAAAAGTCGTAACAATATGTTATATCGTGCAACGACGGCATTCTAACAGTTAGTGAAAGAAGTATCGAGGCGTTACCTTTTCGATAGTTTTACCATAATTCCGCAATACGGAGTATAATAGGTAATTATAAGTGTCTATTACAGACACTTTGGTATCACGTAAAGTTTCTTGAATCACTAAAGATGAGTTTCTTTCCGCTGTAGGATTTGTGTGAGTATATATTGCTTCTCTCGCAGGGGTCTTTTTTAAGCACAGCTCTCCAGATTTTTAGTGTTACGGGAACTTTTCATGTATCTGGAAAATTATGAAACACAAGCACTTTAACTCACGATATTAATACTCTAAGAGTCTGCCCTACATACATTGAAATGCCAAAAGTCATGGAATAGCAGTATGCAAATTTTTAACTGGCGCTGCCGTCGTATAAAGGCTTCGACGCACGCCACAGTTGCGAGGCGTAATCTCGTGAGTCAGTTGAACAGATGCCAGTAGGATTATGGCAAGCCGACGTGAATTATCGGAGTTTGAAAGAGACATATTAGTGGGAGCCAGACGGATGGGACATTCAATTTCCGAAGTTGTGCAAACATTAAGCATTCTTCGATCTACGGTGTACCGAGAATACCTCATGGAAAGCATTAATTACCACCCACCGTGGACAGAACAATGACCGACTATGGGTGCTGAATGACCGTGACCAGCGGAGTCTGACCAGGATTGTTCATGCCAACAAACAAGCGACACTGGCTCAAATAACATCCACATTCAATGCAAGAGGTACCAGAGACATATCCATTAGGTCAGTGTAGCGTAATTTAGCGTCCATGGGATATGGGAGCAGAAGACCCACCAGAGTGCCTTTGTTAACACCCTGACATCGAACACAAGGAGTCACATGGGCTCGTGAATACGGTAATTGGACCCTGGAAGACTGGCAACATGTGGCGTGGTCCAATGAGTCACGTTACCAGTTGTTACGAGCTGATGGTAGGGTTAGGGTGTGGCGCAGACCCCATTAGGCCATGGACCCAAGCTGTCAATAAGGTACTGTACAAGCTGGTGGTGGTTCCATACATGTGTGGGATGTCTTTATGTGGCACGGTTTGGGTCCTCTAGTTCTCCTAAACACGTCATTAACCGGCAATCGCTTTGTGTGCTCTGCCTGCTGCGTGACCATCTGCAGCCCTTCATGGACTTAATGTACCCCAACAACGATGGGATTTTCCAATCGGACAGTGCGCCATGTCGTCATGCCCAAGTTGTCCAAAATTGGTTCGAGGAGCGTTCTGGACAGTTTTGACAGATGATGTGGCCACCATGCTCGCCCGACATGAACTCAATAGAGCCCTTATGGGACGTGGTGGAAAGGTCCATCCGCACCCAAGATCCTGCAACTACAGATAAATACCAGGAAACTGTGGGTGGTTGTTCAGACGGCATAGCAAAACATCTCTCCAGAAGTCTTCCGGCCCCTTGTGGAATTGATGCCACGTCGAGTTGCTGCACTTCGCCAGGCTAGAGGAGATCATACACGCAACTAGGTAAGTATCCCATGACTTTTGGCACTTCAGTGTAAAGCACTGTCGTTTATTCTGTTTGTTCTAAACACAGCTTGAAGACAGAAATAAATAAAAATAACAAGCTAAATAATAATAAAGGGTAAAACATAGATGAGAAAAGCGCTAAAATCAAATTAAAAATAAATATTCACAACCTAAAAAGATTTTGTGTAACCAAATCCCGGAATGGTAACAGCGAAAGTTGGCTCTGTGGGTTAGAGACTAACTGAGAGCTCATGTTTTCTTTTCAGCTCAGAACTCGCAGTGTTTCTTAGCCACTCTCAAAAGTAGAAACACATGCGGCTGACCTTCCAAATGACTATACTATCTGCTCGTTCACAAGGCAGACGGGCGCATGATATCTTCCAATGGCCAATACTGAATGAACATAGGTAATTTTCATCTCATTACTGTTTCATATTTGAATAAATTAATTTCATTTATTTAAAACTGTTTCCAGTGGTAACATCGGATACTAGCACACTTCGGCCTGCATGAAGGCGATAAAGTTTTCATTGATGCTTTAGTTAAAGAAGACTTAACAATTCAAACAGCTACTGCAAACGGTTGTTAAATGTTTGAAGAATATATACTTTATCAGGGGTCGCGCTGCCAATTGCATTCTTCGCAATTTGCAAAGAAAAATCGTTTTGGTGATGTATAAAAAGTTTTGGCGAAAATATTGGTTACTACCTTTTTTCATGATATCCGAGCAAAAACAATTTTTAAAAAAGATTGTTTTTGCTCGGACGTCATGTCAAATTTTGCTTCGGCAATGCCAGTGACATTTTAAAAATTAATATAGAATCATTTAAATGCGATCATATTTGTGGATTTCTTATGCTTTGATGTGAACCATCAGCCAATATTGCACGACTTATATGAAAATAGTTATCAGATAAAAGTTCTATAAGCAATAAAGTGTAATTTTTCAACATCTGTATTTTTTTCTACACTGGCCCTTTTAGAATCGAGCCACAGAATAAATGCAATACCCAATTTTTCGATTTATTTGAAATTTATCCTGTCAATCATTCTTTGTTTAGAAAAAAATAATTTAGAATTTTTATATTAATAATATATATCAATTTTAGAATTTTATATATATATTATGTAACGATTTTTTATATTAATTTTTTTAATAAATTCAAAATTGAAAATAAGTGTCTACACTTTTTTTTATTAGGCTTCGGGATTTATAACATAATATTTTGCTGTTTAATTGTAAAGAATCTATAACCTATTGTATTTGCATTATTATGACACTTTATGCTTTTACGGTTTCTATATTTCCAACGGAGAGTGAAAAAAATTGGCGACTTCAGATTACATTTGGAGAAAAAAATTTAATTTGGCGAATGGGTTGGCGGAAACTTTAAAAAAGGCAGAGCTACCGCTGCTTTATTTTGAGAGACCTATTTTTCGGAAAACATCAAAATGGCATTTCTCTTAATTCTTCTTTTTATTCTTAACGAGACCATTCTGTTGATTCCTCATTTTATTCTTAACGAGTCATTTCTGTTGATGCCACATTGTATACAAATAGTAAGAGCAATAAATTCATTGATAAAGATTTTGAAATGTAATGGTATTATCCAAGTTCCAATGCATTTTTGAAGTATTTATAGCACCGGAATGCCAAAATTCATTAAAAAGAAAGAATAGTTTGTGAATTTATTTTAAAGAAATCTTTACTTGAAAGATTGTTTTACGTCTTGTGTGGGTGGAAGCAACAAAGACCTCTACTCTTGTTTGCCCCAAACCATTGATTTCCGACATGTAAAACGAAGCCAAAACAGAAGCAGTTGATACTGTAAATATTATTTGTGTTTATCTCGCATTCAACGTAAGCAAAACACACTTCTGCTCTAGTTCAATACGAACTTAAAATACGTGAGCTCTTCATAACGCACTGAAAGTTTCAAATAAATCTGAAAAATGGTTACCATCTTGTGGAGACAGAAAAGAAAATTCTTAGTTCGCTCCTTCTTTTTTCAGAGAAATCTCATGTACCGCAAAAGCACATACTGATTCTGTGTAAAATTAAAAGCGTGTTTTTACTCTCATTTTAAAATAAAAAAGGAACACATCTTTTGATTTCTAATCAGCATACAACTGATTGTGGAATATTCACTAAGAAAAATCTGCATATTCACATCCAGAGACGATTTCATCTAAAAGATGATTCATTTTTTTCATTTCTGTTGACGTGTAAAAAAATACAATAAGTATGAAAGGTTCATTGCTCAAACTTCATATTTCTTGAACATTGAACATTTTTATATAAGGCAAATATTTAAACTTGTCGCCTGTGTCTTAAAAAAGAACCTAAAATAGGTGAACAATTAATTCTCCTGTTTTGTTTTTATATGTTTTGATTTCAAACGTATTCGGTTTTATTAATAAATTGCTATTTATTTTCATTACTTACAGAAATATTCTACAGGCAGTATGTATGCATATAGTTATGCTCGCTTCGTTATTTTTCTCTCAAAATAAGCTCCTATTGCAGGAGAAAAGTTATGATTCCGGTTCATGTGTTCATGAATTTAGTGACTTCAGGTAATACCATTTAAGGAAGTGAAAAAGTTTCTGAAATCCGCTTGAAACCTTTCAAATATTTAAGTGTAACAATTTTTTTCATTCTTAAAAACTATCAAAAGTATTTCTTATGTGAATTTATTTACAATATGTGAAAGTGAATTATTTACATACATGTATCGGTGATTTAGAGACTATCTGAGATCTCATGCTTTCTTCTCAGCTCAGAACTCGCAGTGCTTCGTAGCCATATATATATATATATATATATATATATATATATACCGGATGTTCCGCTCAAACGTATAATAAAAGGAAGTACCATAAATTAAGAACTTACCACAATTTATTAGCGATACGTATTGTTCCAAATATACAAACTAGAATTTTTTTTTACATGTCTAATAAACTTCAACATGAGCTCCACTGATGACGTGGCAAACGTCCAACCGATATTCTACCTCAGCCTACGTGTTGAGAAGCATTTGTAGTGTCACGTTGTTGATTGCATGCAGTACAAAATCTGTCTCGTAAGTCTTCCAGATTGCACATCGGTGTAGCGTACATCTGGTCTTTGGCAAACCCCCACAGAAAAAAGTCAGGTGGAGTAAGGTCTGTTGATCTGCAGGGCCATACAATGAACGTTGATTCTCCCCAATCCATTCTGTAGTGAAGTGGGCATCCAAAAATGCGCGGACATCATTGGCAAAGTGAGGGGAAGCCCCATCTTATTGGAATATTGTTCCTTTAGGCAGCTAAGACACAGCGTATTCCTGTAGCAAGTCCAAGTATGCTAGTCCACTTACCATAGCTTCCGCAAAAATAAAGTGACCGATGATTTTGTCTTTCATGACCCCACGCCAAACATTACATTTTGGAGAATCCCATGCGTGTTCATGAACAAAATAAGGATTTTCGGACCCCCAGATACTGCAGTTATGTCTGTTTACTTTTCCAGACACATGGAATATTGACTCGTCTGAAAAGTATACCCGGACTAGGAGTGTATCGTCGGCATCAATTTTTGCCAACATTGTCTGCGCAATTTTTTTCCGTGCCGTCCTGTCATGCTGCTTAGCTTGTTGTTACAGTTAAATCTTGTACACATGTAAACGCAACCTTTTATGGAGTACCCGATGCCCTGTTGTTGGTGGGATGTCTAGCTGCACACTAGCCTCTCGGATGGGTTCCCTCGGGCTTCTCTGAAATGACTTTCGAATCCGTTCAACGTTTTTCTCAGACACCGTACGCTTAGCATGCTTACCAGTCATCGGTAACAAACTTCCCGTTTCTCTGAATTGCTTGTCCGATTTCATATTGGACACGTAAGTCGAAACGTCTGCCGTCGCTCCAAGGTTGTACTCGCGGTGAAAAGGACGCTGTAAACAAGCGTCACAGACTTCAATTCCGCAAGCGATAGCACACAAAACACCTTCTGCTGTGGAGTCTACATGGCGACTAACTTTTTCTTTTATTATACATCTAAGCGGAACACCCTGTATATATTCGTAGGTATATATACCTAGTCTTAATAAAAAAATACTGTTACAAACGATCAACAGACGACACACAACCGATGTACAACATCACCGGCTACCCATGAGGCGCGAAGCAGCTAGTGAGTGATTGTGCATTCAGCCGCAGAGGAGATAGCCATGGAGTGGGGTGATTATGAGAAACATGTGGCGGTAATAGTGCTGCATAAAGTAGGAAAATCAGCTTCCTAGATTTTCAACATGCTTAAAAACCTGAAAATCGGCCGAATGTTTGTCTACCGGACCATCAAAACATTTCCTGAGAATAGGACCTTCGTTGACCATCCCAGAAGGGTCGGTCATGCGCCATGAAGGCTCCTCGCGTGGTGAACACAGTGGCAGCTCGTATTCATCATCATCATCATTGTCAACCATTATCAATCCACTGCTGGACGAAGGTCTCCCCAAGTTTCCTCCACAACGGTCTGTCTTGTGCCAGTCTCCTCCATGTCACCCCTGCATACTTTCGAATTTCATCCACCCATCTCCCATGTGGTCTTCTTCTGGGTCTTTTCCTGTCCCTTGGAATCCAATCTAAAATTTCGGCTGTCCATCGATGATATGTCCTTCTGGCAGTATGTCCAGCCCATTGCCATTTCAGGGATTTAACTCTGATCATGATGTCTTCCACTCTTGTCATTTTTTCGGATCCACGTGTTCCTCTTCTTATCTCTCCTGGTTACACCAAGCATGCACCTCTCCATGCCTCTTTGAGTTGTCTGCAGCCTTTGTATGTCTCTTTTAGTTAAGGTCCACGTCTCTGCACCATACGTAAGCACTGGAAGGATGCATTGATCAAACACTTTTCTTTTAAGACATAATGGCATATTGCTCTTGAAAATTATGCTGTTTCTTCCAAAAGCTCTCCAGGCAAGTTTTGTACGCCGATTAATTTCTTCATCAATGTGACCCTCACTTGATATCTGCTGTCCAAGATAAACGTACGTGTCTGTTATCTCCAGCTTTTCTCCATCAATCGATAAATCTTCATTTCTTGTAAAAGCATTGAACATCACTTTTGTCTGCTGAAAGTTCATTTTTAATCCCACTTCTTTACTCTTGTCAGCAAGTTCCTGGATCATACTCTGCAGCTCTGATGGGGTAGTTGCAAAAATGACTACGTCATCAGCAAAACGAAGGTGGGTTAGATAATCTCCATTAATCTTTATCCCCTTGTTTTCCCAGCTCAGCGACTGAAAAACACCCTCCAATGTGGCATTAAAGAGCTTAGGAGATATGGTGTCACCTTGTCTCACTCCCTTTCCAATTTTTACGTGTGTTGTATTTTCAAACAGCCTAATCTTTGCACTTGCATTTTCATAGATGTTATTAATAATATTAATGTATGCATCTTCAATACCGCAGGTTTTCAGAGCCATTGTAACTGCTGATGGTTTCACCGAATCAAAGGCTTTTTCATAATCGATAAAAGCCATGCACAATGGAAGTTCATATTCCCTCGCTCTTTCAATTAGTTCTCTCAGCACGTGGATATGATCTATTGTGCTGTAGCCACTCCTGAATCCAGCTTGTTCTCTCGGTTGAGCCATGTCCAGTGTTACCTTCAAGCGGTGTGAAAGAACTTTAGTGAAGATTTTATAAACTACTGATAGGAGGCTGATAGGTCTGTAGTTTCCGAGATCCTCAATGTCACCTTTCTTATGTAGCAGGATCATTGTAGCGGTGTTCCAATCCTCAGGAATCTTTCCTTCATTAAGGCATCGAGTGAAAATTTGGGCGAGTACTGTTTCGATTTCTCCACTTGCTTCTTGTATGATGTCTACAGTAATTCCATCTTCTCCTGGAGCTTTTCCCCGCTTCATGTTCTTGATTGCATGTGCAACTTCTGCTGGAAGGACTGGAGGAACTCTGGTACTGGTATCTTTCATGATGTCTGGAGTGCATATATCATCCCTTTCATATAATTTGGAGTAGAAATCTTTCACTCTTGTCAAAATTTCGCCTCTATTTCTTGTTACAGAACCATCTTCTTTTCTCAGTGCCATAATCTGTTTTCTTCCCTTACTGAGATGTCCCTTTGCTATCTTTAGGCTTTGGTTGTTTTCAATTGCTTTCCTCACTAGTTCACAGTTGAATTTTCTTACGTCTTCAGTGATACTTTTTCTTACTGTCTTGCATAGCTCTATATATTCCACTTTGGAAGTTACATCTTCTTTAGTTGTCCTCATCTCTCTTCTTTTTTGCATCAACATTTTGGTTTTTCCTGATAATTTGTTCACATGCAACTTGTTCTTAGACCCAGCTAATTTTGTTGCTGTTTCCATAAGAGCTTTGGTTACTTTTCTGTTAACTTCAGAGATGTCCACTTCTTCCGATGTTAGGCCTTCTAAAGCAGAGAACCTGTTCTTCAGTTCTAACTTGAAGGTATTATGGTGTTTTTTAAGGTTGGTTATGTCAATAGATTTTGTTTGTCTTATGAGCTTGCCACGTTCCAGTTTAGTGTTGAGGTGCATCTTACATCTCACCAATCTATGGTCACTACCTGGGTTGAACTTGTTTAGCACACTGCAGTCTTCTATGACGAATTTTTTGTTACACATAATAAAATCAATTTCACTTGTCGTCCCATTTGGATGTCTCCATGTCCATTTCCTGTGTGGCTTTTTCTTGAAGAAGGAGTTCAAGATGAAAAACCCTTCTGCCTCTGCAAACTCAACGAGAGTATTTCCACGCTGGTTTCTGTTGCCGTGACCGAATTTACCTACTGAAGTTTCATTCTGTTGCCGTTGCCCTATTTTTGCATTGAAATCTCCCATAATTATTTTCAAGTGCTGCTTACCTTTATTATTTAGATGACAAATTTCCTCATAAAATTCTTCAATTTCTTCTTCAGGATGACTTGTGGTGGGTGCATAAGTTTGAATAATCTGAGCCTGGTATCTTTTCGAGAGTTGGATAACAAGTCGTGCAGCTCTGTCAGAGGAACTTTCAACTTCTACAACTTTATCCTTCAGTTTCTTGTTTATTATAAATCCAACACCACTAGTTCTGCCAGTATCTGTCCCACGTTAGTAGAAGAGATGTCCACTTTTCAGTTCGATGAGATCTTCTCCTTTTATTTAGATGGAATTATGTCAGAAAACAATCTGTGGTGGCTCGTGAGCTGAACATTTCAAGGATGTCGATATCACACGTTCTGCAGAGTGACCTAGGGCTGAGAGCTTACTAACGGTGTGTATGTCACTTCCTCACCTCACAACTGAAGCAACAGGGGAGGTAAAAGTAAAATATCTGCTGCAGTGTTACACAGACAATCGCCACAGAAAGATTCTTTTTACTGATGAAAACATTTTCACTGTTGAAGAAGCTCGCAACTGCCAAACGTATGCGGGGTGGGGGCATGCCTCAACCTCACAAGAAACTCAGGGAAAAGTCCCAACAAGAATCATGAGCACCCATCATCCTGCTTCTGTCATGGTTTGGTGGGGAGTCATCTACGTAACACTGAGCTCCATTTCTGTGTGTGAGAAAGACGTGAAAACATCGACCAAAGTCTGCCAGGACATTGTTTTGGGGCCAGTGGTCAAGAATATGAGTGACAACCTGCTCAAACACCACCAGTGGAGCTTCCATCGGGATTCAGCACCTGCCCACAAGGCCACGTCAATCCAGGAGTGGCTTCAGATGAATGTGCCAGACTTAATTTCTCCAGCTCATTGGCCTTTCCATTAGCCTTGACCTTAACCCATTGGATTACAAGCTGTGGGCTATGCTAGACATGGCCTGCAGAAAGCGACACCCCAGTATTAATAGTCTGAAATGCTATTTGCTGCAGGCAGTAGCACCTTTCTCTGTGGAGACTCTAAGTAATATTATTGATGAGTGGCCACAGAGACTGAAGGACTGTGTGATGGCCAAAGGAAGCCATTTTGAAAAGTGATTGCTGCCATGTATTCACAAGTCTACTACTTACGTCATGTAACAAATATATTAAAAGATCTTCAAAATCCTTTTGTTATTTCACTGAATACTTGTGACGTATATTTTTTTTACTTTCATTTTTAGTTCCTTTTCCTATGTAAATTTGAGTTTGTTCTCTTTTGCACTTTCCAAACTTAACGTGATATCTTTTCTCTCACACGAATGGAGGTTTAACAACACCCTGAGGTCAGTATGTAAATGGCGTATGCATGTGATAAGAACAAAACGAGAGATATAATTGCTACGCAGTAGCTGTGAGAGGGGATTTTGATGGTGAGCGTTAATGCTCCTTTTGGATACGAGACAACTTAATTGCCGTTTAAGTATTTTTGAAGGCTACGTGTTCTACTTTAACGACAGTGTTGTGTTTCGTAGTCAAGTGTTATTATGGATATTGACTCGAGTTCCAGTGTTGTGTTTCATAGTTAATTATTATTGTGGATATTAACCTAAGTTTCGTTGATCTCACCTTGTTGAAGCACAAATCATCAAGTGACTATTGACAGCAATAAAGGATTAAATGTAAGTAACAACTGCTTGAACTTTATTCGAGTGACTCGTATTTCACTGTAGGTGAAGTTTTTGATCTATGTAGTGTTTTAGTAAGTCAGCTACACACAAACGCTACATACTTGGTAACAGTATTTATGGTAAGACTAGGTATATAGCTAGTGCCATTAAAGGAAATTTGTGCTATTAAAATAAATTTATGTACCATTTAAATGGAATTTGTTAATTGGTGATGTTCAATAAATCATGAATGCTTGTTTAAAAAAAAAACATGCGTCAAATCTGCATTTGCAAAAAGTGCTTTTAAGTTCAGGATGAAGTAGCAGGTAGTGTACAGCTAAAGATGGCAACTACTTAAGAACAATAATTTCGTTATTTTTGATCCGTCCAGAAATTTTCCAACTTCTTGGGAAACTATTGATATATACTGTTACATTATACTGAATGGCTATGTTTCTTGTTCTGTTGTGATATTTATGCAAAGTGCTCTTCAAGAATTAATAAACTTTTTTCTTAATTTTACTCATAACTTTGGGCTTATAATTTGTACCTTTTTATTTATGATTAGTAGCGTTCAAAGCAATTCAAAAATTGAAATGTGTTTGAACCCGATCCTTTTTATTACTTTTTGATAAATGTATCAAATAACTAATACCAGGTACTGTGCAGTTAGTTTTCATATATTGCCTCTGATTTTTAAACTTTTGAATCATTGTTTTACCTAATTTCGTAAATAACCGGTTTATATTCACTTGTAAATCGGCCGTTATGAGATCTTGAAATTCATCGATTCAAAATTCAGGTACTTCAAAAAACGTTTATAGTTTGATATGAGTATCGATTAAAGTTCACTATTAAAAAGCATAGTTATTAGTAATAATGACCTTTTTTGAAAAATGAAAACTTTTGCATAAAGAAAAGTTTTGCGAGTCGGCCTGAAACGTGCAAAAAACAAGCCCTTAAATAACTTCTAATAGAAAAATATTATAAGGCCAGATATTTTATAGTTGTCTTTGCTCTGCATATCCATTAAGTTGATGCTGTCGAAAGTTAAAGCAAAACCTATACAACTGCACGTAGTGATTGTCACATCAATTATAAACAAATAAAATTTGAGATATTTTATCATTCTCTAAGACGTACAGCACGTTTCTGTCCATTTGCTCAGGAGTGAGAATCCGTATAGTTTAGGAATTTATCTTTTCACTTTAATAAATTAAAAAAGAAATTGAAACCAAAGAACCACACTATGTCGTTTAAATACAGAAAGGGCAGTACCGCATTACTTGCGGTACTGCCATTACCGGTTAAATTCGAAACCGATTTTCAGTACCGCATTATTTGTGGTAGAAAGGCAGTATCGGTTAAATTCGAAACTGATTTTCGCGTAACAATTGTAAAATAATTGCTGCTGTGAAGAAATTCTTTGATGTCATTAAGAAGACGGAAATTGTGAGCAACAAATGGTACGACAGCAAACGGTAGAGTACTGAACGTATTCTGGATATTTTTAAGTTGTGAAAAAATGTTTATATTAGTGGTCGCATATTGGTTTAATTTCTATTGATATATACGTACTGACACGGCAAATTGTTACTTCCGTAAAGATTGTATTTAACAAAATATGGAGCATTTTTCTCTCGAGAAAACGGTATAATTTTATTGTTTCCATCAGAATGTTTACCGTACTGTTTTGTTGTTGTTATTGTTATTATATTTTATAGATTTATTTCCACTTTTGTTACATGTAGCATGTGTTAGAAATTTAAGTTAAAGAAAGCTTTGTATTCTTGAATTATGTACACAACTTCATAAAGAAAAATACAAGGTCAGCACGACAGGTACACACTAGTCAAAAGAATTATTCGCACAAATGCAGTCTCTTTGTATATGTCGAGTTCTGTGTTGCTGTTTTTTTCTTGTTTTGTATTCTGCATGTGTAAATATTCTGATGTTGATCTCAGATGAAGCATGATGAGGTCTGCTCATAGGTTCCACGAAACCAATACCATAGAATGCGTAAAACGTACGGAAAAAAATGATCCACGATGTGTAATAAAAGCGTAAAAGCCATGTAAAACTGAATTTGTATTAATAAATGTTCAAATTTCACGTCCCGATGTTCTTTCTTTGCTGTTTTCCATTTAATTCGCCTTAGATTGTATGCAGTGAACTCAGTTTCAAGACATACAATTTTTGAAAAATCAGTTAGATGGAACACGTTTTTTTTTTTTTTTCGTTGTACGAGGTAGGGCAATTTAATTTCCGGAATGCACCCATAGAAAAAATGTGTGCGCGCCAGTGCATTAGCCCCGCACGGGGATAACTGGTTTTCCAGTTATTTGGGGAGCGGCGCCCCCACGGCCCGAGCTGACCTTGTGACTGGTCAACATCTGATGTCATGCCACCTCTTGTTTTTTTATTTCGGTGTTGTTGGAGTTTGCTGGGACGGCTGTTCATCCAGCTGTTGGGGAGTCGCGGCCCCACGATCCCGAGCTGGTCTTGTGTCTCGCTTTTTCGTTTTTATTTATTTTCTCCACTGGCTAGTTGCCCGTGTTGTATACTCTACCTAATCGCTACCACGCTATGTACTAACACCCCGGTCTTGTGGTTTTGTTACCCTCCACCACTATCTGTTTTATATTAACCGCTCAGTTCGTAGGTTGCTGAGATTCCGTTTAGGTTCCCTTTCAGGATTTGTCTTCCTTGGATTACTTTTTTCCTTTTAGCTGGTTTGGGTGCTAGACCTACCTGCATGTTTGCCGCGTGCGGAGACCCGTGAGGCGGAAATGGGATGTCTGGCGGCTGAGGTCGCAGGAGACCGGAGAAGTGCCTCCTGTGTACCAACACTCCTCTTCGACCCCGGCTTTGCTGTAAACGGGAGGCTAGAGACTAACCCACCTCTAGTCAGGAGTCTTGTACCAAGTTGTGTACAGGGCTTTAGCGGCTTTTTTGTCGTATAGCACGGCAGGGTAAGCCCGGGGGCTGTGGGATCATGCCAAAGGCGTTGGCATGACGGTACCCGGAGGCCGAAGTGTCCGCCGAGTGCGTGTGATCACAGCCAACGGACTATATCTGCAACGTATAAGATCCAGAACTGTGTCCAGCGTCATTTTCTTGGCTTGCAGACCTCCAGTTCTCCCTTGTAGGGCTCGGTGGTGGGTGGAGTAGTCTGCAGACGAATCCTCCTCCTTTTTTCCATGGGTAAAAATAAAAACAAAAACTCCAAATTCAAGTCACCTGAGAAAATGATAGTTGATAACGACTCTCCTTCGTCTTCTCAACCTACCAAGTCTCATAACCTTAAACGATCTTTAGACCATGACCTGGACCAAGAATGTGGAACCTCTTCTTCGGCAGCTGTACCAGTTGCTCCGAAGCGTCGTCTCCCCTCGATTGCTGTGAATACGCATGCTACACACTTAGTTGTAGAATCCATCGATCCGAATGAGAGACTGTCCACCAGATCTCCCTTTTTCATTTCTAAAGCTTTGGACGCTGCGGTTGGCTCCTTGAAGTCTGTGAGGAAGCTTCGCTCTGGAGACCTGCTTGTCCAAACTTGCAGTGTTTCTCAGAGTAACACTCTTCTGCACCTCACTAGTCTTCAAGGCATTCCTGTCAAAGTGACACCTCACCCGTTTCTTAACACCTCTCGGGGTGTTATTTCGGAGTTTGATCTCTTGGCGTGCGGTGAGGACGAATTGGTGAGTGAACTAGCAGATCAGGGTGTTATTGCTGCACGTCGTATGATGTTCCGGCGCGATGGTTCTTTGATTAAGTCTAAAAATGTAATCTTGACTTTTAACACCCCGAAAGTTCCGACCGAAATCAAGGCTGGCTACTTGGTCTGTGGAGTTCGCCCGTACATTCCCAGTCCTCTGCGCTGTTTCAGGTGCCAGAGGTATGGGCATTCACAACGTTTCTGTAACAGTTCCGCTCGTTGCGCAAATTGTGGCTCCAGTGAACATGACGGGGAAGGTTGCACTTCTGCTGCCTGCTGTGTTAACCGTGCTGAGGCCCATGCAGCTTACTCCCGCAACTGTATGAAATGGAAGGACGAGATGGCGATCCAGCCCCTCAAGACCCTGGAAGGCCTCTCGTACCCTGCTGCCAAGGCCAAGTTGGGTATTCCCAACAACCGACAGCGTACTTTTGCCGTAGTAGTTCAGTCTCTGCCACAACCCGTGCAGCCCTTTGTCCCGCGCCCTGTAGCTCTCGGCGCACTTGCCAAGAGATCTACAGCTGAACAAGCGACACAGGTGGATTTCACCGAGCTCCAGCTTATTCGACCAGCTGAGTCTGCGCCTTCTTTTTGAAGACGACCGACTCTTCCAGTTCCCAGCAGAAAGCCTGCACGTGTGGAAGACCCGGCCCTAAATCCGCAAAGGTGTGCAGTGTCCATCCAACTGTCGCGGGGCAACTGACCAACATTGCAACTGTCTCAGACTCAGCGAGGTCCCCACCCTCAACCAACATTATAGAGGAACATAGGGGGAGGAGAGTGACAGTTCGTTCCCACCCTCAACCAACATTATAAAGGAACATAGGGGAGGAGAGTGACAGTTCGTCCCCCTCCTGTGACTCATCCTATGTGTAGTTGTGTTCGTTTTCGTGATGTGTTTTATCATTCTCATTCCTCAGTTTTACTTAATCGGCTAGTTTCTAACCATTGTACCATGGTTTTAATACTGTTTGCTTCATTGTCTTTTTTGGCCCTTCCATCATTCTCATGGTTCGGTTTTACTTGGTCAGTCAGATTTGGGGATTTATGCCACGTTTTTTTAATACTGTTTGTTTGTCTTGTGTCTGGCGCTCTTTGGCCAAACATGGCCCTTGCGCCATAAAAATCAACCAACCAACCAACCAACCAACCAGTGCATTAGCAACTACTGTCACATTCAAAGTAATCCCCTTCCGCAGCTATGCGTTTAGTTAGACGCTGTTGCCATTGCTGGAAACATAACTCTGTTTCTGGAATACTCTTGAGTTCCTTTGACACCTTCGAAGTAATCCCCTTCCGCATATAACCTCCTTGCCTTCCGCAGCTATATTTAGTTGGACGTTGTTGCCATTCTTGGAAACATAACTCTGTTTCTGGAATACTCTTGAGTTCCTTTGTGACCTTCGAAGTAATCCCCTTCCGCAGCTATGCATTTAGTTGGATGTTGTTGCTATTGTTGGAAACATAACCCTGTTTCTGGAATACTCTTGAGTTCCTTCGTCACCTTCGAAGTAATCCCCTTCCGCAGCTGTGCATTTAGTTGGACGCTGTTACCATTAATGGAAACAAAACTCTGTTTCCGGAATACTCTTGAGTTCCTTTGTCAACTTCGAAGTAATCCCCTTCCGCAGCTATGCATTTAGTTGGACGCTGTTGCCATTGATGGAAACATAACTCTGTTTCTGGAATACTCTTGAGTTCCTTTGTCGCCTTCGAAGTAATCCCCTTCCGCAGCTATGCATTTAGTTGGACGTTGTTGGAAACATAACTCTGTTACTGGAATACTCTTGAATTCCTTTGTCACCTTTGAAGTAATCTCCTTCCGCAGCTATGCATTTAGTTGGACGTTGTTGCCACTGTCGAAAACATAACTCAGTTTCTGGAATACTCTTCAGTACCTTTGTGACCTTCGAAGTAATCCCATTCCGCAGCTATGCATTTAGTTGGACGCTGTTGCCATTGATGGAAACAAAACTCTTTTCTGGAATACTCTTGCATTTCTTTGTCACGTTACGCTGGATGTCATAAATGTCTGAAAATCTTCGTCCTTTCCTGACAGTTTTTATTTTTGAAACGATCCAGTTCTTAGCCAGAAAGTCTCGAATACTGAGCATATCATGGCTTAGTGCATTGTCAGGCCAGAGTTCAGCTCGTTTCCTTCGAACAGAATCCCGTAATCTTTCAAACACCTCTTAATATTATTGTTGCTGGACCGTTTGTCCTTGTTCAACGAATTCGTGATGAACTATCCCCTTGTGATTGAAAAATACACAGGCATGGTCTTGAACTGCGAGCGTGACATGCGTGCTTTCTTCGGCTCTTATGCTACGCAAGGCGCTTGATTTTTTCATAGAATCCTCATCATACTCCGCTTTTAATAGCTCTAACGTTTCAGTAGGACTTTTACCGATATTCATACAAAATTTGACGTTAATGCGGTGCTCAAAATTTCTGTCATTCATTTTTACCTCAAAACTCACACTGCTTTTTTTTTTTGCTTTTTTTGCAGTGCTTTCGCAACTGCTTACTCACGAATGACTACTGGTTTGCGGATAACGCATGCGATACTTGAAACGTGCAGACACGCATAGGCACGTGATTCTGTCCACATCGCTACAAGGACCACACTAGGCGACCGTTCCTTCACACACAAACTTGCATTTCTTTTTGCAACTGCTCACTCACGAAAGACCCTACTGGTCTAAGGTCAACACATGCACTACTTGAAACATGCCTAGACACGCATAGGCACGTGATTCTGTCCACATCGCTCCAAGGGCTTCAGGCGACCGTTCCTTCACACACAAACTTGCATTGCTTTTTGCAACTGCTCAATCACGAATTGCTCTACTGGTCTGCGGTTAACGCAATATAATGGGGGAGGGGGTATTTCAAAATTGCGCCGTTAGGGAAACAATGGCGTTAAATACGCAAGAAATGAACAGAAAGGTGCGTGGGTTTACTGTTTGTTGACAGCCCAAACGTTTCAGGACAAAATCTGCTCGATAACAGTGACGCACAGCGGAAGCATCACTGTTGAAATCCAAGAAAAAGAAACAGAAATGTTTGGACACTGGCGTGTTCAAGCAAGACGGTGCACTTCCACGTGTCTCTCGGCAGGAGAAGGAATTGCTCAGTCGAACATTCGGCAATGAATCACAACTTCTCGATGTTTACCGCAGTTCTGGCCAGCAAGCAAAGCGGATCTTACACCTTGTGATTTCTGGCTTTGTGTATGCCTGAAAGACAGGGTTTATTGGGACAGCACACGCGCTCTCTCTCAGATATGTAAACAAGTGTCAGACGTGAAGTGGCCAACATCGACAGGGACATGCTGCGAGCAGGCGTATCACACACCGTTCTTCGTTCGCAGCATGTCATCTCTTGTGATGGCCAGCACATTGAACAGATTTTGCCTTGAAACTTTTGTGCTGTCAATAGCCTGTAAATCCACGCCATAAATTATCTACAGAGAATACCAGTGTACTCTCTCGATTTTTTTAGAGATACACGCACGCAGCCAGCACCCATACACAAGGACTAATGGAGGTACAGAACTCATTGTGAAAGAAGACAAAGCATACAGTTCGTAGTATGGAAATTTTAATAAAACCTGAAAAAGTTTTTCACAGTATCGCACCTTTCAGAAGGCAGCACGCCCATCTTTTATGCAAAACTGTTAAATAAAAAGCAAAACTCAATTCGTGCTACATAAACCGGGGGCAAGAAAAATGCCATCAAATTCTCAGGTGCAATGATCGCTTTTTTTGACAAAACCCACGCAGCAGCAAAACTAAGTGAGAGGATACTAAAACGTAAAGGAAAGATCATAATGGTCACTACTGTCCGCTGCAAAATAGAATTTACCCAATCTCACTCTGGATATATCGTGGGCAAATGCAACTGTACTTTTACTCCTCATAAAGGAGTATTATGACTGGAAAATCTACAAATAGATAGATAACCTTAATCTTTTTCGCAAGCGTGCAATGCAAAAAGAGTTTATCCAATCCAGCTTCTAGTAGCAGAGATATCGTGAAACTGACTTGTCATGTGAAATGGAAATGCAGCACATAACGAAAACTTTGCGTCAATAAGAGACAAAAAATGAATGGAAAAGTTATTCATAGCTTTCAAATTTATCACGAACAAAACAAATCCACGCTGAATGATAATTGCGGTTGGGCACTTCGATCGACTGGCAACAACTACTCCAGTGACGGCCCTGACGATGAACTAGGTTCTACAGAGGGTGAGTCGAAAGTTGTGCAATATTTGCATCACTTTATGTCTTCATACGTACTTTACGACGAAAGCTGACTAGCATTCAAAATATAGGTCATCGTATTGCACCGTCTTTAGCCATCTGTCTGCCAGTTCTTCGACTCTACAGAGGGTGAGTCGAAAGTTTTGCAATATTTGGATCACTTTATGTCTTCACACGTACTTTACAACGAAAGCTTACTAGCATTCAAAGTATAGGCCATCGTATTGCACCGTCTTTAGCGATCTGTCTGCCAGTTCTTCGATTCTACAGAGGGTGAGTCGAAAGTTTTGCAATATTTGGATCACTTTATATCTTCATAGGTACCTTTACGACGAAAGCTGACTAGCATTCAAAGTATAGGTTATCGTGTTGCACCGTCTTTAGCCATCTGTCAGCCAGTTCATCGATTCTACAGAGGGTGAGTCGAAAGTTTTGCAATATTTGGATCACTTTATGTCTTCATACGTGCCTTTACGAAGAAAGCTGAGTAGCATTCAAAGTATAGGTCATCGTGTTGCACCGTCTTTAGCCATCTGTCTGTCAGTTCTTCGATTCTACAGAGGGTGAGTTGAAAGTTTTGCAATATTTGGATCACTTTATGTCTTCACACGTACTTTACGATGAAAGCTGACTAGCATTCAAAGTATAGGTCATCGTGTTGCCCCGTCCTTAGCCATCTGCCTACCAGTTCTTCGATTTTACAGTGGGGGAGTTGAAAGTTTTGCAATATTTGGATCACTTTATGCCTTCATACGTACTTTACGACGAAAGCTGACTAGCATTCAAAGTACGATTCCGCGGCGGTACCAGTTCTTGTCCCTCGAGGCGAAGAACTCCTTCTTCACCTCAGCTTCCACCTTCTCCTGGTTATTGAAGTGCCGCCCGCGAAGGAACTGGGCCATGGACAGGAACAGGTAATAATCCGACAGGGCAAAGTCGGGACTATACGCTGGGTATGGCAGCAGTTTGATGCCCTCAAGTTTTGCCCGGGTCGTTCGCGCGGCATGAGGCCGAACGTCGTCCTGCTGTAAAAGTTATGTTCACCAATGCCGGGTACTTCTCGTCCAAAACGGCATACATCCGCTCCAGCTTTTCAGAGTAGAGGTTAGCATTGATGGTCCGACCGTCTGGAACAAATCCGTAATGGATTATCCCCTCGAAATTCCACCAGACGCAGAGTATCACCTTGTGCTCGAAACGCCCACGTTTGGCAATAGGTTCAGGAAGCTGGCCCGGGCTCAACCACTGCCGTTGTGTCTTAGCGCAGACAAGTAATAATCTTTTCGGAAGATTATTACTTGTCTGCGCTAAGAGTTTGGCTTACGGATCAACAGGAAAACAAATGTAAACATGGAATCTTTAAGTTAACAGATGAAGCTGATAATGTCTCTATAGCTGTACATTCTTCCTGCAAGGTTTACATGTTTACTTTTGTGTTCGAAATTCAAAGAAACTCGCTTAACTGTAGCTACGCCCGAACACGAAAACTAAAGTGATACACACATTTCGAAGCACATAATTACGTTAAATTAAAAAATATGTGTACCTAATTAATTAAAGTAGCCGAATATCTTTTATCAAAATATGTAGTAATTAAACTACATCTGTTTAAAATAATTTTTTTCGTAAGTTTAACAGGTTTCTGAAAAGTTGAATTGTAATGGCCAGACGACTGGGTCAGAGCATTAATTTTTGATAGAAACAAACTTCCTGGAGTTCAAAATGTTCTGACCTTAGTTCCAAATAGACATAGTTTCAATCAGGTGCATATTTAAAGGAAGAGCCCCTATGGGCCTTGCCCCTCTCCCCCGAAAGTGTTTTATTTTATTTATTTATTTATTGTTAAAAATGCAACTTACGTTAGAAAAAACTGCTTTAATTTAATAAAAATGCATCAACTTACGGTAGAAAATAATGCTTTATTTTTTTTCTATCTTTCATTAACTTTTATTTCGTCCTGATGGATTCCGAAAACTTATGTTTTATCATTCCTGAGTGGTACTGCTGTAACCGAGTCTGGAGAACGAACAAGGGGTGCCAATGCCGTTAAGACGCCGTCCTATGCGTTTTCGTCAAGTTGATGAGTTCACGAGAATTGTCATCGTAGGCCTTCGTACCGCCGGATGGTCCTTGCGTCGTATTGCGGAAGAAGCGCAACGTGATGCCACAACCGTTGGTCGCATTTGGAGACAGTGGTCCCAGGAAGGATCTGTGCAACGTCGTAGGGGGACCGGAGCACGGAGACGGATGTCCGAGCGCACCGATTGTTGCATCCGACGTCATGCCGTCGCGGACCCACGGACCATAGCGGGCGACATTTTGCGGAGTGTACTGGGAAGCTTAGATGGTCCGATATCGACGCGGACAGTGTCGCGCCGATTGGTTGCGTCTGGTTTGCTGTCCAGCTGTCCGTTGCGAAGGCTACCCTTAACAGCGAACCATCGGCGTCATCGCTTGGCGTGGTGTCGCTCCAGAGCTGCGTGGGGTGCCGAATGGAACAGAGTGGTTGGTGTTCGGCAACGAATCGCGTTTCTGTCTCACCCCGGATGATCGCCGTGTGAGAGTTTGGAGGGAACGTGGCCAACGGGCGGATGATTCCTCCGCCATTGTGGAGCGCCGCACGACCCGGCAACGTGAAATCACGGTGTGGGGTGCTATCAGAGCCAACAGCCGCTCACCGCTGATACGCATTACGGGCACATGGACGGCACGCCGCTATGTTGACGAGGTGCTGTGGCCAGTGGCACTGCCATAACTGCAGGGCATCCGAAATGCCGTTTTCTAACAGGATAACGCCCGGCCGCATACCTTTCGGATCAGCCTGAATGCTTTACACAGTGTGCGGATGCTTCCGTGGCCAGCACGATCCCCCGACCTCTCACCCATCGAATATCTGTAGAACGTGATTGGACGTCGGTTGAGTACCCTTTGACCCTCGTAAAATGAAGATGAACTGTGGACTCGGATCAACACCACATGGTCCACGATAACCCAGGACTCTATTCGGACTCTCATTGCCTCGATGCCACGTCGGATTCAACGCTATATCGCCCGAAATGGGGGCCACACTCTTTATTGATTATCCTGTATATACGGCCACTGGAGATATTTCGGCCACACTCCTTATTGATCATCCTGTATATTCGGCCACTAGAGCCTAATCTGTATGTGACAATTAAATCATTTGTTCAAGTCCTTCTTGGCTATCTGCGTGTGCAGTTTGGTCTGTTTTCTAGCATTCCTTCACGGTGTGGAATTTTCTCTGTCGGGCAGTGTATTTGGGTCTCGGTTCCGACTATGCAGTGCAAGAGAATTTTTATCGATCTGAGTTTTACAAGTA
Organism: Macrothele yani; assembly: GCA_039090855.1. NCBI lineage: Eukaryota > Metazoa > Arthropoda > Arachnida > Araneae > Macrothelidae > Macrothele > Macrothele yani. Next base: position 131,056,872 of record CM076996.1, on the reverse strand, counting down.
CAGAAATCGTGCAAAATACAAAATATAAATGATTCCTAAAACTAAGGTATAGTCTCTTGACAGAAAGATGAAATTTTTAAACGCATTTCCCATCATTCTAATGACTCTAAAGAATCTTTCAAGATGGCTTAGAGTGCAAAGTTATGACGTCCGGAGAAGGACGAAAAAAGTTATTAATTTGTTTTGCAGAGTGAAACTTTTTGCGAGATTATTTTCAAATATTGCTTATCAAACAATCTCGCACGACTCGTTTGTGCGTGGCAAACATCTCCCTAATGAAAAAATTGTGACTAAAAAAAATCGAAAATGCATGGTAACAATCAATAGCGACTCGTGGTAAGTAGAGATGCTGTACCCGAGTATGCTGTATCCCAGCTCCGCAAATATGACTTCTAAAGCTAAATTACTGTGCTCCTGAGAGGTCAACATTATATCTCAAGTTCTTATCTGTCACATGCATACGTCACGCTCTTTGACCTCAGAAATGTTGCCAACCTCATTCCGCGAAAGAAGAGATGTAATGTTGAGGTTGAAAACGTAAAAGAGAATGAAATCAAATTTACATAGAGAAAGCAACTAAAAATGAAACTTAATTTAGAGTATACGTCACAGAATGTCTTCGAAATGCGTTAATACAAAAAAATCTCAATTGATAACACCTCTTTATAAACTACGTTAATTGTCTTTCCATTAGGTGCTGAATTGTTGCATTTCCCTGATTTTTTTCCCCCAAAGCTCTAGCTGCAGCCACGAGTTTCCTCTTTCTAAAGGAACGTACAGAAAATTGAGTTTAACAAATAAACACTGCATGATCTTTTCTGAACTGTAGGTAAAATAATTTACCCCAACTCAAGGCCGGTAGTGAAACACTGCATGCTTCGTAAGAGTGACGAAGACTTGTGACCACCAAAGATTGCAAACCACTCACGTAATAGCAACACATAATTAAAAAAACTCGTTTTGCTTCTTGCGATGCGCCCGTGACAAAAGCATTTTAATGCAGGCGCCAATGGGAGCGTACGCACATTCAAAGTCACACGCGCGTTCTCATGTGTCTCTCTGGGTTCCTTAGAGACAAGAAATATTTTAGCTTCTCTCATGTGCCTTCTTTGTAACTTCATCTTGAAACCGGCCACTGCAACTCTGACGGCAATGCAAAACGCGCCAAATTTTGAAGCCTCTCCCACGATTTTGCGATGAGTTATTACTGCGATACACTCTTTAATAAAAATAATTTTAAAAGGCATTCAGTTTAGTTTACATTTTGACGCCATGACTAAAATTTATTGTAGAAAATTTTACTTCGAAAATTTACGATTTTCGTAAATATTCTGAACAATGAAAGCTATACATTTTTAAGTCTTCGGTATGATCGGAACATGATTGTTCGGCGTTTTTTGCGTGGTAGTACGGAAATGACGCTAGTAGTCCGTTAATGCCTATGTCTCTGATTAAATGTTGTTTCTTATAAGGAACAGTTCACTACCTTAACCGAAACGCGCAGCTCGTTTTGAGAAGGAAAAAAAATGCCGCAGAAAACAAAGTGTACATAATGGATAACTTTGATGATTTTTGATGAATAAAAATATACATGAGTTAGATAGCGAAAATTTCGCTCTACTAGTTCAGTGAAAAAATCTATTTAATGCAAGTATTGTGCTACAGAAATTAGTTGTATTTTGTTTTGTTTGAAATTCATTCATTACCGAACTTTATTCTTAATCGTAATTTATTCACATACTCATTGTGATTAGAAGAGAAAACAACCAACGTTTTTAATAAAAATCACGGCGACTGAGATTTTGTTATTAGCAAACACGGGTATTTCACCCAGTTCGATGGGAGTCACATCTCTCTTAGAAATACTATGTTCAATAAAAGCAAAAATTGAAAAGACAAGTTAGTAAAATCATGCAATGCATTGATTATGATACGCTTTCCAACATACCAGAAATCATTACTCAAGTTAGGAAGATAATGGCAGTGGAATAAATCTCGCTCCTGTGTCTTGACTTTTCACCCCAATTCGATGTTATTCAACAGAACTGGTTCAGTATACCTCCGGAACAACATACCAAAGTTTTGTCGCAATCGAAGCATTTTTACATAAGCTGTGAGGCATAAGAGCAATGGAATTGATCCCGCTCCTATGTCCTGACCTTTGACCCCATTTCGCCCATTTTTAATAGGGTTCGTCCCCAGGTAGTCCCCTATCGTATACTAAAATTTCATCGAAATCAAACCATTTTTACGCAAGTTATCGTGCGGACGGACTGAAAGACGGACAAAGCTGGAGCATATACGCTTCTTCAACCTACGGTTGGAAAGCGTTAAAAAATGGAAAGAAACAGAGCGAAACTATCAAATAATACATTTGACAGCACTGTTTTTGTTTTTTAATTCATCCCACCATTATATTTCATATTCTGCAGCACAACAATTGTATTTATTAACAAAGCTCACAGCACAGAGTACAGCAGCGATGCATTCCAGATACGTCACTGGCCGCTATTCCGAAAAACATTCAAATCTTCTCTAGCAGCCAGCCGGGGCTGTGAGGAAGACAGCCGCGTCGTAGGTTTTCTTCTATGGACACTTGGTGACGTGAGAATAAGCTGAGATTCTCACATGAATTGGCTTCAATAGACTTCAAGGGTGTGAACAGCTCACCTCCTAGTGGAGGGGACCACACAGACTGTAGCGCGTTTTGCAGGAAAGTTTCAGAAAACTTCGGTACGGCATAAAGAAAAACAACTGCTTTGGGTAAATCAATAAAGGAAGAAATATTCCTCATAATACATAGGAAATAGAATATTCAAAGCAAACAGAATATAACTTCCGAGTTTGCTTGTACCTCTTACTGGTCATCCATGTAACATCTCTCAGAAAACTTAATCGCCCTGGAGGGTGAAACGAACCCGCATCTCACGATTGCCATTCGAGTATGCTAACCGTTACACCACCAAGGACAATGAAGCAAAATCAGCTTAGGAATCTGAACATCCTCAGATTTTTCACTAATCGATGCAACCCTGCTTCCTCATAGCGTTTTGATCCATCTCCCATCCAGAAACAGGGACGTCGCTAGACTTCGAAATCACGATGGGCGACGGGTGGGCGAGCATTATTTTGGGTGGGGCAAACTTCGTCGCAACTGTTGTTTTTTTACGAAACACGGAAAGAACAGATTTTTAATTTTTTCACTACCCGCTACAAAGCAATTAGTGCAGTCCTCATCCCCTCGACATGGACACATACACGGATCTGACTGGTTACGCCCCAGGTGTAAGATACAAGTGTTACTAGAAAGTCGCCTCCCACTTGTTGCTTGCTCTGAATGCATCGTCTTAAATTTCTTATCAAAATTTTGCATTTTTGCTTACGAAAATAGTAGTATGCTTGAATAATTTAAAGGGAAATGTCGTTTTTATTCATCTAAATCAAATTTTAACGTCATGCTACGCAGACACAATATCTTCCTCCGCCTTAACTCCCTTCCTTCAAGCCAGCGACTTTGACTCGCACTCCTCTCCTACAAAGCAATCCTCGGCCGCTTCCTGCACTCTCACTCCGGGTACTGTCCCCCCGGTAGTAAATAAAGGCGTCTTCTAGCTCGCTTCCGTGTGACTTTCCTATCGGGCACTCTAGCCCAAATCTCCTAGCTTCCTATTTCTAAGGGTTGTTTAAGACCTGTGGTCAGACACTCTCTTCTTAAAATCCTCTACATATGATCATTTGATCATCCTGCACTCTCACTGCCCCGGGACAGTCTTAGGAGCGCTAGTGTAACTTTATACCCTGTGACGTACTACAGAGGTGAAACACGTTCAAAGACGACAAATCTACAGCGATATATTTCGTTGGTGTAGCTTACTCAGTGGCGGTGTAGCTACTCCTGAGCGAGGAGATGCGATTTCGATCTCCGTCACCGCCAAATTTTGTTTTCACAACTCCACTTTCCGTGTTGGAATCCCCTATTTTGTAAAGAAAACAAACAGAGCAATTACTAGTGACCTCCTGTGTGAATTCCTGTCCACCCTCTTCATTAGCCCCATGGCCATCCAAATATGAAAAAAAGGCTTAAGCTAAGGAACTGAGAGAATAGAGGACAATTGAATTTTCATGGCCCTGCGGATGCTATTTTGATAACCTTTCTACGGAGACGTAAACAACGCACATTCTAGGGGGAAGTACGTAGGGATACATGATATAAAACACAAGACTTATTACTTGGAAAAGTCCAGATTATATTTTAAAGTTAAATATATTGAAAAATGACGGGCCGCGGGTGGCCTAGTGGGCAACGTTCGTGACTGCCACGGAAAGGACCTCAGGCTCGATCCCAGGCAGGTACGAACGCTCGATTCACTAAATATCCGCCGTGCGTCGGATGGGCACGTTAAGCCGTCGGACCCCGGGTACTGGCCCCCGGTAATAAATAAGGGCGTCTTCCTCCCGCCTTCTACTTCGCTTCCGTGTCCCTTTCCTATCGGGCACTCTAGCCCAAATCTCCTAGCTTCCTATTTCTAAGGGTTGTTTAAGACCTGGGGTCAGACACTCCCTTCCTAAAATCATCTACATATGATCTGATGATCCGATCTGATCTGATTGAAAATGGCTCATTTTGAAGTGGGTGGGCTCAAGTCCACCCTCGCACCCCCTTGGCGACGTCCCTGTCTAGAAACGGATGTAGGTTGGTTTTCTGGTCAAAATTCTATGAGGAAGCAGCGTTGCTTTGATTAGCAAAAAATCTGAGGATGTTCAGATTCCTAAGCTAAGTTTGCTTATTCTCAGTTGGTTGAAACTTCGCTGTCCTGGGTGGTGTAACGGTTAGCATACCCCAGCGGAAATCGGGAGATGCGTGTTACTTTTCAAGTTTTCTGATAGATGTTATAGGGATGACCAGTAAGTGGTACAAGCAAACTCATAATTTATATTGTTTGCTTTGAATATTCTATGCTTTAGGTGGGGGTGGGTGGCAGCAGCCCTGCAGCCCCATAACACCAGACTCCACTGGTCACAACATTAATGAACACAACTTTCGTGACGAGAATACCGTGCAAAGGGAGCTTATCATTTTCATAAAATTAAAATAAAAATGATTCAACAGAGTCGCTCATCTCAATTGTGCCTTAAGGTGGACGTCAAGTAATTTTGCTTCCTATACTTCCAATGGAAAAACTTCTGTACACATTTTCTTCACAATTAATGCGTTCCCAAGGATGAAAATTTGAACATCGATTAAAAGAGCTTCATTTTATAAATTGGAATACTTAATATTTTCCAAAACATAACCATAATTATATTAAAAATCAATAACTTTTCCTTTGGTGGTGTTGAAACCAGAAAAAAAATGGCGCGACCTGTACTTTGATGACGTCAGTAGACAAACAAATGTTGGATTGCATAATTATGGTTAGGTTTTAGAAAATATTAAGTATTCCAAATTATAAAATGAAGCTATTTTAATCGATGTTCGGCCGCCCGGTGGCGCAGTGGTCTAAGGCACCGGCCTCTGATTATTCGCCCGTAAGGGGTCCGGGTACGAATCCCGGTGAGGCATGGATGTTGTGTTTGTCTTACGGCACTGGTTCTCTCCCTTCCCTGGAACCAGTGACCCTAAATTAGGGACGGGCGACTGCTTATAGCCCATTGAGTTGCTCACGGTGGTCGTTAAACCTCAAAAAAAAAAAAATTATCGATGTTCAAATTTTCACCCTTGGGAACGCATTAATTGTGAAGAAAATGTATACAGAAGTTTTTTAATTGGAAGTATAGGAAACAAAAATTACTTGACGTCCACCTTAAAACTAATGACGGCAAACAGGCAAAAAATGATGCTTGAAAGTGGCGTTATACATAGTTAGAAAATTAGAGGAGACGTTGTCGCCTATTTCTCCCATGCTAACGATTCGAAGCCCAATTTATCGGCTTTTTACTCTTCCCCACTGAAAGTAGTGTCTGTTAAAAGTAAACATTTTGCGAAGAAAGAATTTTAAAAATGCTAGGCAGCGGTTAGGAATTCCCCAACAGCTTCAGAATTTTGACCTTGCAGATATACAATGAAGCCTACAGAGAAAGTATAAATTTTAATTGGAAATAGAAAATAAATGTAAATTAAATTTACATGGACGCTAAATATGAACCCGCCTCCCCGGTGGCGCAGTGGTCTAAACGATGGCTTCTGATTATTCGTCCAAGATGGCTCTGGATTCGAGTCCCGGTGACGCATGGATGTCGTATTTGCCTTACGGCACTGGCTCTCTCCCTTCCCTGGAACCAGTGGCCCTAAATTAGGGACGGGCGACTGCCTATAGCCCACTGAGTTGCTCACGGTGGTCGTTAAACCCCGAATAAAAAAAAATTATGAACCCGCTGAAATACGCTCTGGCGCACGACTTACAAATCTACGCTGGCAAACTAGTTTAAAAAGAAATATCATCTTCTAAAAATCATAAATTTTCAGTGCCTCTTAATAAGAGTCATGCCGTAGAGGGGTCAATAGCACGGAAGGATATAGCATTTGATCGGCTTCAAAAATCCACGCTCAGTACAACTCCTGTAAATTCCTACCTCGTAGTGTCATATGACTTTTTGGTATCACTGCAGATTGCCATGCACCTTATCTATCCATTCCCTTAATCAGTATTCGTTTTCTAGAAATTGTTACGTGCACGTTATCTACACATTCAGCTGATCGACGCTTTTATTTTCTCTATGCATTCTCACGTGCGTGTTATCTACATTTGTTTCGACATTTAATAAAACATAAACATTTCAGACTACGTGCTAATCGAAAGGAAGATGTAGTAGTTTTCTTTCCCTTTATTCAAAAGCAAAACTGGAGTGTTCAGTAGTCTTTTCACATTTTCATGCAACAAAAGTAGATTATTTGAAAAGAACTGGGGAAAATGTGAGAGCGCTCTGAAATTAAACTCGTGGCGCACGCTAATATGTCCTAATTGAAACTGATTTTTGGTAGTTGACCTTCCGAATTCAGGCTACGATGATGGCTTTTGTGGGACAGACAATAGGGTTTGCAGCAACCAAAAGCTTCAGATTATTTTGCTATACGGTACAAAACGTTGTTTATTACTTCGTCTCTGAGAAAGCAGGTGGCGCGGTGGTCTAAGTGCTGAATTAAGACCATTCGTCCGTGAAGGGTCCGGGTTCAAATCCTGGTAAGGCACGGACATTGTGTTTATCTTACGGCACTGGCTCTCCCCTTTCCTGGAACCGGTGGCTCTAAATTGGGATGGCAGACTGCTTATAGCCCATCGAGTTGCTCACGGTGGTCGTTAAACCTTCAATCAACAAAAAAAAATATTTGAAAAATATTCATGTTTTTCGCTAAGCACTGCCATTTTTAGATATGCATTATAACATATTTGTTCTTTTTAAAACTTTACACATCATCAGTCCATCTAAGCTTTCCAGAAAACAATAACAAAGACTTAACACTTAAGGTGACCAGATATTTTTTTATTTTTATTTTATTGGAGGTTTAACGACCACCGTGAGCAACTCAATGGGCTATAAGCAGTCGCTCGTCTCTTATTTAAGGTCATTGGCTCCAGGGAAGAGAGAGAGCCAGTGCCGTAAGACAAACACAACATCCATGCCTCACCGGGATTCGAACCCGGAACCCTTTTTGGACGAATGATCAGAGGCCATCGCTTAGGCCACTGTGCCACCAGATATTGCAACACTGATATTGCGGCTACCAGATATTGCAACACTGATTTGAGAATAAAATGGCGTGGTGTCCCCAAATCGTCAGATCATTTTGGGATACATACATATTCAAACTAAATATGCAAATTTCCTGCCACAAAAATGTTTTGTTTCTATTAGTGTGATGTTACATTTGAAATATGGTGTCTTAAAAGGATTTATTTAGTAGAATGTTCATGATTTGTACTGACAAAGCACAGCTATGATGGCGAGAACATTATAGCAAAAGTGAAATGCTTTCTTTATCTTAGGTATACAATATATTGACAAAAGTCACAGGACACCTAGAAGAGAAACACAACATAGCATTTATTGACATACATTAGTATGGTGTCGGTAGGTCTGTGCTTTCGTTTAATATCCCTCCCGAGTTGGTGAGTGCTTATTTTTTTCATTATCAGTGTTTTAATTTCCACACCGAGCTGGTCGTTTTATTTCGTTAACCCTTGCCATTGATTATGGCATCTGCCGATGAAAGCGCTGTTCCTTCCCGCATCGCTGCAGCTCCTCGCGTCGCCTCTTCAACGACAGACGCAGCCGATCAATTATCTTCGCTTGCTAGTGGAGAGCCTCTTAATTTTCCTCCTGTCATCTGTACCTCTTCTCCTGCCCGGGTCTCCGACTCTGCCATTGAGAACGTTGATGTGACGTCCCTGGCCTCTGCTGGCGATGATGAATTCATGGACATCTCTGATGGCATAGCTAATTTTCCCTCTACAGTTTCTACTGCCTCTGCTTCCAGTACATTGTCGCATGCTGCGTCAATTCCTTCCAGAGGAGGTGCTTCTGCACGCACGTATTCTGCAGCTGCCTCTGGTATTCCATCGGCTTCCTCCTCGTCTCGTCTGCCCCCTATGGATTCTTACGTTGCTCTCAAAGGTGACGCCATCTTATTAGACATTCCCGAGAACTCTCCTGCTGGTCAACGTCTTCATTCGGCCCTCGAGTTGGGGGTTTGTTTTAATGCGCTGCCAAACACTCCTTTGAAACAGTACAGCTCCGCTCTCAAGAAGATGCTTTCTTCTGGTGCCATCACCCACCTCAACCGAAAGCCACGAACTGTAATTGTTTATTTTTCGAAGAAAGAATATGCCGAGCTTGTCTTGTCTCGGGGCTTATTAATTGGCGATCGTCACCTCTTGGCCGAATCCATAGACCAGCGTCTTGTTCTGGTCTCTCTACATCCGGTACCCCCGGAGATCTCTGATGATATGCTGTGTGCTGCACTTAGTTGATGCGGCAGAGTAGTCGGCCCAGTGAAGACTCTCTCCTCTTTCCCCTCTGACCCCGATGATAAACATATCTGTGGCTTCCGTAGAACTGCTCGCATCATCTTCCCGTCGGAAGAGCATCTCATAAAGTTTCCACGGTTCCTCGATGTTCGTTGCGGTAACGAGCGCCGCCGGATTGAGCTCCTCACCTCTGCTCATTGCTTACGTTGCAAAGCTTACGACCATCGGCAGGCTCATTGCCCCCATGCAGAGCCACTAACTCCTGCAGCTCCAAGGCAGCATTCTACCTCTTTCTCCGTTTCTGTTGCCATGCCTCCTCCTGCGTTTGCACCTCCTGGATCCAGTTCTGCCGAAAATCTGATTAAAGCCTTCGACCAACACGCGTCATCCGATATTGCTTTCACCACTCTGTCGAATTTTCCTCCGCTTGACTCCTCCTTGCCTTCAAGTGTTCTCTCTCCATCAGAGGACATCACGGCTGAACTTCAAGCTTCATTCACCGTCGGCACTTTTGCTCCCGGCGATGAGTTGGACCTTTCTTCTGATTCCACATCTCGTGTGTCATCGATCCACGGTAAACGTCGCTCTACTACCAGTACCGAGGCCCGGAGGAAAAAGAAGTCACCTTCTCCGACTGGCGGTCCGCATCGTTCCACACGTCTAGCATGATCCAAGTCTCCCCTGTCACGTTCTAGCTCTTCCTCTTCAAAGTCCAAGGGTCCTATGCCGACAATTGAAGATTTCTCGACTCTGCTTACCAATGCCTCTCTTCCTTCAAAACCTGTCTCCTTTGAAGATCTTTACGAGTTTCTCACTCATAAAACAAATCGGGAGGCTTCTCTCATCTTTCTACAGCAGTTTGAATCAGTTTTTCCCGAGGTCTTCGACCAAGCAACCTCCATCCTCAAATTCATCCGGCATAACGCCAAGCAACCCGACTACGTCTTGTGGTGTCGTGGTATCATCAATCGCCTCGACACATTCCAGAAAGCTGCCATAGCTGCCCTTCATCCGACGTCGGACTTACCCATTCAATGTCGCCACTCTGAATTGTAGGGGGTTTGCAAACCCCTCGCTAACGCTCTCGTTCTGGAAGATCTCTCGCCCCTTGGGGCCGACTTACTCCTTCTGCTTTGGACTTCACCTTTCACCATGCTTTCCGTTACTCTGTGCACGGTGGTCTCGCTATTGGTGTTCGTCATCAGTTTCGAACAGCCCTGTCTTCACTCTCCGTCCGCAATCTCTGCCGAGATCTTCTACAGCAAATCTCCTTCACTCTAGCTGGAATTCGTTTTCATGTCTTCAACATCTACGTACCATGTTCCTCTACGCACCTAACCCTGCTGTTCACGAGCCTCCGGGGAGCCCTCTCTCCGGTTCCTTCCTCTGATCGAGTGCTTCTCGGGGGAGATTTCAACTGCACTCTTAACCCGTCTCTTGATCGCCTGCCAGTGTCTCGTGAGCGCCGCATTGACCTAGTCGCCCTGCTCCAAGACCTTGTCTCGGACTTTTCTCTAGTTGACGTCCACCGGCATCTTCATCCTTCGGACACCTCCCACACCTGGCGTTCGTCTGGGACGCGAACTCCCCTGACCGCTCGCTTGGATCGCTATTATGCTTCGCCATCGCTCCTTCCGGCAGTGACAGATTCTCTCTATCACCCCACAGCGTCCTCCGACCACTGCGTCATAACTCTGACCATGTTCGCCGCGTCGCCACCTTCTCGAACAGTCCGCCCATGGACCTTTGATACTACCCTGCTTGGTGATTCCGAGTTCTGTTCTTCCATCCATGCCTTCCTCGATGCCCGTCGGGAGGGGCTGCAGTCTGCTCCCTGTGCGCTTTTGTATTGGTTCGAGACCAAACAACAACTCATTCTCCACATCTGCCAGTTACCTTTTACAGCGAAGACCCTTCGATTGATGCAACTCGATCATGCTCGACAGATTTCTTTCCCTCATCAGTTTAGCTGATCCACTCTTCCTTGTATACCAAGCTGAGTTCAAGACGCTACTGGAACCCCTCACACAGCAAGCCCTCATCCGCCTTCGTCTACAACATCTCAACCCAGCGGATTGCTCATACGACTTCCTCACATCTATGGAGTCAGATCGCCGTACCTCTACTTCGCTCCGTCACCTTCGTCTTCCGTCTGGCACTATCACCTCCGATCCTCATGTTATTTGCTCTCAAGTACGCCTGTTCTTCGCCGATAAATTCTTTGAAACTCCTCCTCCTTCCTCCTCTGCTTCTGCTCATCTTCTCTCCAATCTACCTCAGGTCCCCTCTCATCTTTCTGCCTCTCTTTTTCTCCCTCCTACTCTTGTGAGCTCTCCGATTCTTTTTCTTCTTTTAACCCTCACGCTGTCCCGGGTCCGGACGGTCTCCCTTTACTCTTCTACCGTACTTTCTTCTCCGCGCTCTTGCCTATTATCCTCTGTGCTCTAACTGCTGCTTTTCACTGTTCCACTCTCCCGAGGAGTTTCACAGATTCACATATTGTTCTTTTTCCCAAGAAAGGAGACCTCCTTGACTTGGGGAATTGGCATCCTATCTCCCTCCTTAACCTAGACTACAAACTCTATACTAAACTTCTCTCCCGCCGGCTTAACTCTATTCTCCCGTACATTCTTTCTCCTAATCAGACTTACGCCGTTTCCGGCCGTTCCATCTCTCATAATGTTCTGCTTCTCCGTGACCTTCTTCATCTTGCTAATTCACGCTCTGAGCCTTTTGCCCTTTTCTCTCTTGATCTCCGCGACCTTCTTCACCTTGCCAATGCACACTCTGAGCCTCTTGCCCTTTTCTCTCTTGATCTTCGCTCTGCTTTTGATAATATTCCCATACTTATCTTTCTAATACTCTTCTCAGTTTTTGTTTTCCTTCCTCCTTTGCTTCTCTCCTTCTCTCTTTCTACCGAGCCACCGTTTTCCACGTTAAGACGGCCTCCTTTTTCACTGCGCCCATCCCCTCCTGCCGTGGTGTGCGACAAGGCTGCCCGTTATCAGGGTAACTCTTCGGCATCGCAGTGGAGCACTCTCTCCAGGCATCTTTACCACCACTATTTGCAAGCACTCGGCACCACTCTATCTTTTGCACCGCTAACGCTGATGATATCACCGTGTGCATCCGTGCTGATTCTCAGTTCTCTCAGCTCCGTCATCTTTTTCATACCTATGCCTCTTGCTCTGCTGCAGAACTCAATGCTGCCAAATGCACTTGACTGTGGTGCGGTGCGTGGTCTGGTCGTACAGACTCCCCGTGAGGAGCCACCTAGTCCTCGTCGGCACAGCACTTCCTCGAGGTGTTTCTCGGCTCGGCTCATGCTTCTTCAACAGCCACCCGTAGTGCGCTTCGTCCACGTCTCATTCGAGCAGCTGCCTATTGGCGCCGTGCCCAATTCTGCACGTCGTTATATCAACGAGCCAACCTTGCACGCACCCATCTTATTTCTCTGTGTCAGTACTCCTGGATTACCTCATCTCCTCCACTTTACTGCCTCCGAGAAATCACCAGTTGCCTCACCCGTGTCGTGTGGTCCGGTCATCACTGGGTCGCTGTCACCAAGCTCTGTCTTCCTCCAGCTCGTGGTGGAATTGGGCTCATTGATGTTCAGCTCTACTGTCGATCCAGCCGCATCGTCATGTTCCTTCATCTTTTCACTGCTGCTATTCCGTCGGGCGTCGTTGTGCGCAACGTCCTCACTTCCCCGCGCAACCCTCATTTTGCTTTCTCCTCTCTCGTACTAATGAACTGCTTTCCTTCTCTTCCCACCAAACTACCTCCTGCCTATTCTGAGGCCCTCACTATCCTGCGTTCTCTCCCTCTTATTCGCTCCCCTCCTTCTTCTACTCTCGACCTTCTCCTGAACATCTTTTCTTCTTCTAGCTACTTCGTTCCCCTCATCTTCCCTGCTTCGCTTTCTTCTCCTGGCTTTCTGCTGGGGTAGTAACAGTCCGCGACCTTACTAACTCTGACCACTCCTGGCGCTCCTTTTCCAGCCTTCCACTTGCTATTCTCTCCTCTCCTTCAGCTCGCTACGTCTACGACTCTCTCTGCTCTGCTATCGTTTCTCAGTTTCCTGATCTCGCAACTCCTCTTGGCCTCGTCTCTGTACTTTCTGCTCCACAACCACTCCCCTTCTTTCTGCGTGTCTCTGACCTTTCTCTTCCTCTGTCCTCGTTCTCTACTAAATCCCTCTATCGGTTTCTCTCCTTCTCTGCTTCCCCTTCACCTCTCCCTATTCACGGTGTCCCTCCTACTACTGTTTCTACTGTCTGGGCTACTGCCCGCTCCCCTCTTTCGTCCCTGCTTGAACTCAATACCCACTGGCTATTCCTTCATAACCGGCACCCCGTTCCATCCCTTCTCCACCACATGACTCTTCTCTCTTCCCCTCTTTGCTCCTTCTGCGTGCAGGAGGCGGACGTCCCGCACGTCTACCTTTACTGCCCTGTGGTACTACCTCTGCTACATCTGGAGTTCTCCATCGCTCGTCGCTCCTGCACCATCGACCTCACTTTTGCAGCATACCAGCATCTTCTCCTCTGTGCCTCTGTGCTCATCCGCCTGTGCTCCTTCCACCAGTGTGTTCTTACGTGTTCGTGTTGGTAAAACACTTCATCTACGTGTATTATCAACAACGCAGTCTACCTCCTCCTGCGTCTTCCATTCAAGATAGTGCCGCCCTACTCGGACATTTCCGCAATCGCCTTCTCTTCCGCTTACAGCAGGAGCATCAGTCTGTCATCTCCGCATGCCGTGAAAGCTCCTTCTATGCTACGTGGTCGCCAATGACCCCGTGGTTCGTTGTTACACCAAGTTCGTTGCATCTCACGGTGAGTTAAGACTCTGCATTAACTTTTTGAAGTTCTTTCGCACTGCGATGCCCCGTCTGTGATCATTTTGTTCTTCCTCAAGCATTGCTCTGTTTGCATCACGTTGTACATTTGTCATTTCGCATTCAATGCATATATAATCGCTTTTATCAGTTTGTATCATTCCTGTTCTTTTTTTGAGACGATTCCATGTTGCTCGTTTCCTCTGTTTTGTTACATTAAAGCGATTCTGAAACCACCTTTGGCCTTAATGCATGCACTGACCCTTCGAGACATGCTTTCGACAAGATTTTGGCACAGAGCGATAGGTATACGCTTCCATTCAGTACATAATGCTGCCGCTAACTGTTGCTTAGTAGTAGGCCTTGATTTCAAACTTCTTATGCGGCGCTCTAATTCATCCCATAGGTGCTCTATGAGATTAAGATCAGGGCTCTGTGCTGGCCAGTCCACACACGATACGGAATTATTTTCAAACCACGCCGTAACAGTCTTGCTTTAGGGCTCGGTTCCATAGTATTGTCACAGAGTTGGTACGGCATAATCGTCCAGAATATCGAGGTAGACGTGCTGGTTAAAAGGTTTGTCCACGATAACCAATGGGCCGGGACCATACCACGAAAAACACCCCCACACGAGTACACTGCCAGCTCCAAACTTGACCGTCAGAACAGTACACTGTGGTAAATAGCGTTCCCACGGCTGCCGCCATACCCACACACGGCCATCAGACTGATGGATTGTTTATCTGGATTCATCAGTCCATAGTACCCGTTTCCATTGATCTACGGTCCACGATAAATGTTCTTTACACCATGCTAAACGACGAGTAGCATTCCGAGTGGAGATGAAAGGCTTATGAGCAGTCGCACAACCACGGTAACCCATGGAATGAAGTTCTCTGCGAATGGTACGTGTACAATGTAGATGCCAAGGTTCCAGCAATTTTACTCACCTGTACACTGAGGTCTTGCGCAGTACTCCGTTGATTTGCTGCAACGACTCTCCTGGGGCTTCGACGTCCTCTATCACTGATTTTCTTTGGTCTGCCGGTACGTTTTCCTGCTTCAGACACGCCATGTATCTTCCACTTAGGCTTCCAAAACAGTTGACTTGGGTATGTTTAAACGCCTCTCGCTTTCTCTTATGGACAACCCACTGATATAACACCCAACAATCTTTCCTTTCTCAAAATCAGTTCTCTCCCGCCGCGACATGTTCACTCAACCTCACAGTGCGATATGACCGCGGTCAGCTACAGGCTCGTTGTTATACCGTTTGCAGCTGTACCGCGCATCTTAACAACGCAGTGGATTCGTTCATTTGCTTTTGAAGGGTGTTTGGTGACTTTTTGTCAATATAGTGTATGTGCTGAATTAAAATCAAGCTACACACTGATGAACAGGCGCGACGCTCCGGGTAAGTCAGGGTGGGTTTCACTTCCCCCTTCCCCCACTTTCTTTCAGCCCACCTTTTAGCCCTTCCCCCCAAAAAATATTTAAGCAATCAGAATATACGTGGTGAGTGTGACCATTTAAGATTTTAGAAAACTTGGATAAACGTATATAAATTTTTCGAACTCACAAAAATCTTGTTATACACTCTTTACCAAAAAAAAAAAAAAAAAGAAACATACTTATCATTAAGCTGTTCTCCGATATTCAGAGGTTACCTTCTCAAAGAAAGAACTCTAGTTACAGCGATCTTGGCAACAGCTCGAGCTTCAATAACATCCATCACGCGACGCACACAAGACCTTTTGTACTTCAAACTCATTCTCTTTTTCTCATGCAGAAATTCCTGAATCTGGTCCTCCCATGGTTTCCTTGGCCTTCCTCTACCTTTCTTTTCTGCCACTTGATCTGAAAAAATTATCTTAGTAAGCATCTCATCACTCATTCTTTCAACATGGCCAAACCACCTAAGAATATTAGTATCCATACCTTACCAACAACATTTTGCCTCACATTACACATCTGCAACACATCTTCATTCCTCACATTACACATCTGCAACACATCTTCATTCCTCACATGATCAGCAAGTGTCTTGCCACAAAAGTAAAGCATCTCGCCAGCATACAAATGACTCCTATGTCTCTTCTGTAGTGCCCAAATTCCACTGCCGTACATCAAAGTAGGAAAAATTACACTTTTATACACAGCCATACGGGAATTTCTTGAGAACCCATCACTCCTGTGGGATCCTCCTAAAGCAGGTATGACTTTCAATGTAGAATTCACTCACCTACTAATTTCACCATCTAATTTGTTCTCTCTGTCAAACATACTTCCTAAACACACAAACTCATTCACCAGGTCAATCACTGTGCCATTTATACACTATCTACCAACAAGTAATTGGACACCCCTGCAATCGACGATATCTGCTGTCTTGATACACGTCACGGCCGCCGCCGTTAAATATCCGGTGGGAAACAACAACGCAACCAGTCGCATGCAAGATGTCACGCAGTTCGGAGCTCTCTGATTTCGAGAAAGGTGTAATCGTCGGGTATCGCAGAAACCACCGATCCATACGTGTCATATCCAGCGAGGCCGCCCCGGTGGCGCAGTGGTCTAAGGCGCTGGCCTCTGATCATTCGTCCGTAATGGGTCCGGGTTCGAATCCCGGTCAGGCATGGATGTTGTGTTTGTCTTACGGCACTGGCTCTTTCCCTTCCCTGGAACCAGTGACCCAAAATTAGGGACGGGCGACTGCTTATAGCCCATTTGAGTTGCTCACGGTGGTCGTTAAACCTCCAATCAAAAAAAAAAAAAAATATCCAGCGAGTTGAAGTACCCAAAATCGACATTGG
Organism: Macrothele yani; assembly: GCA_039090855.1. Taxonomy (NCBI): domain Eukaryota; kingdom Metazoa; phylum Arthropoda; class Arachnida; order Araneae; family Macrothelidae; genus Macrothele; species Macrothele yani. The sequence goes on along the minus strand of CM076996.1, from coordinate 131,040,250 downwards.
CCTACGTGATTGGCAAGTGGAAGATGAGAGGTGACTGTCGGAATGTGCCCCGACCCGTCATACCCACAAAACTGGGAGTTAGAGACCGACGGGTGCTGGCCAGAGAAATTCGGAAGAACCGCACCAAATCGATGGGCCACATCCGCGAAGATTTTCAACAGGCATCCGGGAGTGTTCTTTCGATGAATAAGATCTGTAAGGAAGCCCATCTACTCAGTTATCATGGACGTGCTGCCGCCCACATGCCTTTGATCACCAAGTCCAATAGCGCTGCTCGGCTAACGTGGTGCGAAGAACGTCGACATTGGACCGTTGAACAGTGGAAACAGGTTCTCTGGAGCGACGAATCAAGGTTCACCCTCTACCGTTCGGGTGGCTGGGTCTGGGTTCGGCGTCTGCCTGGAGAACGCCTCCTGCCGGAATGTATTGTGCCAACTGTGAAGTTCGGCGGCGGTGGAATTACGCTATGGGGGTGTTTCTCCTTGTATGGCACAGGACCCTGGGTCGCAATTCCTGGTAAACTCAACGCCGAGACCTACTGCACCATTTTGGATAACCATGCGCTTCCTACGTTGTGGCAGTTTTACGGGGTGGACCCATGTTACTTTCAGGATGACAATGCAACCTGTCATGTTGCGAGATCCACCATGGCTTGGTATGGTGACAATGGGGTTAATCGAATTAACTGGCCTGCGCAGAGCCCGGACCTTAAACCTATCGAGTCCCTCTGGGACGAGTTAGAGCGTCGACTTAAGGGGTGCCCCCACCGTCCGAAATCGGTGAAGGAACTGACCTGTCTTCTCCAAGCCGAGTGGAAGAAAATACCGCTAGCCGTCGTACAACTCCTGGTTGAGAGTATGCCCTGGAAGGTCGCAGCTGTAATCGCCGCTCGTGGAGGCTCCACCAACTATTGAAGGTGAATAAACTTCGTTTTCCTTTGCTATCACATGTGTCCAATTACTTGTTGGTAGATAGTGTACTTATATTGCATTCAGTGCTAACAGTTCCTCGCTCAAAAACCATAACTTTGGTTTTTCTCTTATTTATACTCAGTTTGAATTTCATGCAAACTTCGTACATTCGGGACAACATACTCTACGACTCAGTTTTACTCTCTGCCAACAGGACTGTGTCATCAGCATACAATAATCTGCGCACACGGATATTACCAAAAAATAAACCAGTATTGTCTATTTTGCATCCATAAACATATTAAACATCCATGGGGACATTACGTAAACAAACTTGTCTCCTGCCAAGTAGAAAACCATTTCGGTACAACACCATTTACTCGTACACGTGCTGTACTATTATCATAAATGGCTTTCACACTTTTAAGCAGATTTCCAGTAATACCATATTTATTCAGTACCATCCACAAAAGAATCCCATTTACTCAACCATAAGGTTTCTCTAAATCTATGAAGGCAGCAAAATCCTTCTGCCGCCCCGGTGGCGCAGTAGTCTAAGCGATGGCTTTCCCAACGGAGGGATCTGGGTTGGAATCCCGGGTAAGGCATGGATCTTGTGTTTGTCTTACGGCCGCCCCGTTGGCGCAGTGATCAAAGCGATGACTTCTGATTATTCGCCCAATGGAGGGGTCGGGGTTCGAATTCCGGTAAGGCATGGTTGTTTGTGTTTGTCTTTCGGGGGTTATTTGCAGAGTTCCTTGTTCACCTATGTACATTGCTGTCGTTGAAACACAGAATGTCTGTACTGTGTATATCTGTCAACCAATTTCAATATACTGTATATGTCAATATATTTGTCAACCAAGTCCAATAAATTAGTTTTTTAAACCTCCAATCAAAAAAATATATTTCTTAACAACAGACAGATATTTTTCGATCACCAAACGTAATGCAAAAATTTGGTTAGTGCAGCCTTTACCAAGCATAAAACCACTCTGTACATTCCACACTTTCTCTGATGTAAGACCTCGTACCTTATCAACAATGACCTTCCCAAACACTTTTCGTAGCACACTCAGCAAACCGATACCACGATAGTTCTTGCATTCAGCCTTATGAAAGCAAATGTGATTCTCATTCAGTCCGCATGAAAGCAAAGGTGATTCTGAGGGAGAAACTTCTCCCTTTTTCAAAGGAACAATGATAGTATGCCTCCAATCCTAAGGGACCCTTCCTAACTCCCAGCACAACACAAATTGCAGTTCACCAGTCAATTACAGAATCACCACCCTATTTTAAAAGCTCAGCAATTATGCCATCCACTCCCGTAGCCTTACTATGTATTTTGAAGAGAATTTAGAGCTTTATGCACCTCTTCTCTTGAGATCCCTCCTGCGCTTTCATCTTTCACGTGACATCATCTCTTTCTGCCTCAGAGTCACCTTTGCTTTCATGCTTTAATAACTCACAGAAGTATTCACTTTATCTTTCACTTATCTCATTGGACACTCATATCATTTCTCCGATCCGATTCTTCACACAACTTAGAATTTTATTTCCCCTATTTTTCCTATGTCTTATGTACTTCCGGAAAAATTGTCTGCCTTTCCAAAAAGCCGATTCGTGCCTTTCCAAAAATACAATTCATGTCTTTCCACCTTTTCCTTCTTATATTTTGCCTTATTCTGGCGAACCAACCTAGCTGCCTCACGCTTCTTACAACGATATTCATTCACAGTAACTCTACCTTGCAACACCCCCAAATATGTTTCCTTCTTTCTCTTAACTGCTTCTTTAATTTCACTGTTCTACAAAGCATCGCCTCTAATGTTACCCACCATTGCAGTCCCACAGGCTTCTTCAGCTGCAGTGACAACACAGTTCTTAAAAACAGACAAACAAAAAACGAAGAACCCAGAAGGAATCGTCCAATTGAGATGAAAATTCAGATGTGCAATGTACATGTATAGGGAAGGAAATGATTGCAATTTCCGAGCAATAGGCCATTTATTCGGACAGAACAGCTTCATGAGTGGAACAAGTCAGTACATTGTAGCGCCCCCTCAGGCTCTGATACAAGCGGTTACCTGGCGCAGCATAGACGCAAAGAGTTCACGGATACATAATCAAGATTAACATGCCAGATGGGGCTCAAATTGCAGGCCAGCTCGCCGACATTCCCGAATGGACGTAGGTAGCGTCCCACGATGTCCCAAACATGGTCGATTGGTGAGAAATCGGGCTGGCCATAGAAGGGTGTCGACATTACGGAGGTAGGCCTGGGAGATCCGTGATGTGTGTGGCGGGGCATTATCCTGTTGAAAAATTGCTCGTTGATATTGTGACAGTAATGGCAACACAACATGTCGTAGAATGTCGTCGACGTACCATTGAAACGTGAGGGTGGTACGGAGGACTGTCAAAGGTGTCGAGCTATCGTAGGAAATGGCTCCCCAGACAGTCACTCCCAGTGTACGAGCCGTGTGCCAACAGTTAAGGCTGGATCCGTGCGCTGGGTGGCTCGTCTCCAGACACGTATGTGCTGATCATCGGTGCCCAATGCAAATTGCGACTCATCACTGAAGACAATACGACGCCACTGGACACTATCTCATGGTGATCGGGCCGGACACCACTGCAACAGGTGCCGGCGATGCTCGCTGGTCAATGGTTAGCGAAGGAGTGGCCTCCTCGAATGTAGTCCCCGTGCCGCAAATCGTCTGTCAACGGTCCGGATGGCCACTTCCGTACCTGTAGACGACGCAACATGGCAACGGACGGTAGGGAGCCACGAATTCTGTTCTGTTCTTGCGGCTTTCACAATTGCGGGCAGTGGACGGTTCTTACCTCGCGTTCTGTCGTTGCCCTCGGTCGTCCACTGCCGTTACCTTCGAGATTCTTGAAGGCCTATCAACTCGTGGCGTCCTTTTCAGTGACGTCACAACTCGTCGATCTATTATCGATGCTGTCGCTTCGCCTAACTGTGTGACTTGTGTTTTTATGGTTGGCCATGCTTGCATGATTTGTTTCAACTAACATTTTGATTATAGTTTTTATATACCGATAATTCAGTGAGTTAGGTATTTGATTATGCCACATCCGTGTTGTGTTCCCGGCTGCCGTGGAAATTATAAAAGTGTGCCCAGCGCCAAAGTTCGAGTTTATGGATTTCCAAAAGACGAAGATCTGTGTGCCAAGTGGATTCGTGCCATTAAAAGGGATAACTTCACTGTTACGCCACATAGTAAGGTATGTACATAGAACATTTTTTTAATCTAATTTTTCTATTACTGTGAAATATTCAGTGATATGCTGTATGTATAAAATCCACTTCTAATGCAAAGTGCTTCCATTCATTACTGTATGCATGTGGTAGCTTCAGAATGAGTTAACATTTATATTTCGCTATCGCTTGAATATGCTTCAATAAATGCAGCTAACACTGAACGTAGTATTCTTTAATCTTAATCATTAAAATTTACTGGATGGTAACTCGTAGTTAAGTATTATTGGAAATTCGTAGCTAAGTGTTATTTATGTAGTATATTCTAAATTAGTACCTTTACTGGTCAGTAATAACTGAGTACTGTTGGAAATTCGTTGCTAAGTATTATTTATGCAGTATATTCTAAATTAGTACATTTACTGGTCAGTAATAACTAAATTTGTATTTAGTAACTGCACTGTAATTTATTATATTCACACACATTTTACTGGAGAAAATATTGTTTCAAGTATTAGGGTCACCTCAGAGTAGCATGCATCCAGACATTCAGATGAGTTGCTGTCTAGGCATATGAATATGCAGAGGTACACACAGTATACACTATGCCAAATATATACCTTGATAGAGGTACCAACTGCAGCCTCATATCAGATAGTAACACGAAGCCAAGAGGTGAAGAAAACTACTAGTCTTTCGGAGAATGGACACCCTAAGTTAGTGACTTGTAGTTTAATAGTGAAATTGTTGCGTAGCGGACACCCACTGAAATTTATAACACTGACACGCTGCTATGAGGGATCAACAGGAGTTACTGTCAGTCACCGTTGTTGTTACTAAACAAAGAAGTGAAACAAATAACAGTTTTGGGCGTTATGGTATTTAGAGTGATACCAGATTTTAGGGTAATGGTCGTTAAAGGGTTAAGGAGATGAAAGAGATATAGAGAGAAAGAGAGAGAGAAAGAGAGAGATGCCTTGTTAAGTTACAAACTCAAATCCATAAGCAGCCTTATGACAGAAAATATTAAAAAAAATAACGTAAGTAAGCTAAAATTGTAAAATATTAACATGTTAAAGTCTGTGTAGGTTCGTATTTATGGTTCCCAGTACAACATACATTGAATAAATACTGCGTACGGTATATGCCTTGAAACATCTTTTGTTTTTACTGGGGGATAACATCATCAGAGTCGAGTAAAATGTACAAGAAGGGACTTTTTTCCCCAAAAATTTCTGCCAAGCACTTTAAAAATTGAGCACCCCTTGTACGATACTTAGCCCCCTTGATAGCCCCCAGTTCTGAGCTTCTGGCGTCGCCCCTGCTGATGAACTGCATGGCGAATTTTTCATTTTGCCAAAGTTTTTGGAGGAATTCAGAACAAGTACAGTCCAAATTTGACTGCGCCAGTGATGCAATGCCTTAGTGCTGGCCACTGACCATTCGTACAAGTTGGTACGGGTTCGAGTCCCAAATGAGGCATGGGTGGTGTGTTTGGCTTTCAGTACTTGCTCTCTCCCTTGCCTAGAACGAGTATCCCCAAATTAGGGACATATGACTGCTTATAGTCTTTAGAGTTGCTTTCGATAATCGTTAAACTTGGCAAAAACAAAACAATCAAATTTTGTTTTCACAAGAAGCGTGTTCGACAATTAGTACAACGAAAACTAGTTTTAAGAACAATTTTCATTAGAAATCTAATGAGCTAATGAGGAAGTGTAAAATCGAGAACACTTGATGACGAACATCAATATTTGAGGACAGTTTGGTTCCGCAAAGGTATCAGACGTTTTTGGGGATAGTAAACTAAATTCGAGGACTGTCCTCAAGAATTCGGGACTTTTGGTCAGCTTATCTAACACAGGGCTATAGCTAGCTTGGGTCCAGAGGAGCTGAACACCATCCCCTCCTCTCTCGCAGGGCAAGCAAGCCGTCCCTGGAAAATGGACGTTGTTATAAAGACTCTGAACCTTTATTTTCGGTGGTTTATGAAAATTACTTTTTTATTTCATTACAAACATAATTGCTTTACCTTATTCATTTGGGTGTTGCACTTAAAACAAAGGGAAGATTGAAATGATGCAGTAAGAACGATGGGTAACAGAAAAGAAATGACTTCTCGCTATGAACCAGTAAGAGCAGCTGCGCCATTGATTCTCTGTCACGTGTGCGGGCTCGTTGATGTTAAAGGTCAGGGAAGAGAGAAATGCCTTTTTTTTTTTATCGGCAAAATGTAAAATTAGGTCAATCATTACAAAAGAAAGAAAAAAGAAAGAGGATGAGGTGAAGGCGTAGTTGCACTAAAGATTAACATGCTATTTGTCACTTCGTAAATGTTTATGAGATAGCTAAGCTGCTATTAAAAACCCTTCCCAGTAATTAATTGCCTTCAAAGAAGTATAGTCGTGAGGATTCTTTAGCTAAATGTAGCACTTTATGTGTTGGAAAATCGCGCTAGAGGGAAATCTTTGTGCCCGAGTGAGAGAGAAAGAGAGAGAAGCATAGCAGGAGCGTTAGGCTTCGTCCTGTTCATTGCTTTAGAAAAGGTTTTGCGATGCTTTGAGTGGGAGAAACGGGGTTTATTGGCGGGAATCTGATGGCTCTTAGTTTTTGACCCGAGAGAGAAGAAGGTTTGGCTGTTGACCACGGTAAGAATAGGTTATCTTCGAGCACTGACGATGGAGAATGCGCTGCTAAAGCTGTAGAAAAAAGTGGAACCTATAAAAAGGAGTAGAAAGAATCGAAATACGACACGAATAACCCCAGGATGACATTGCGTTGATCGACGGAAGGGGACCAGCAGAGAATTTTTTTTTTAGAAAAGTAAATAGTTATCCATTTTAGAGTGGAGTTATTTTGCCTCCAGCGGTAAGGACCCTGCAACTCAACTCCCATCAAATAAATTCAGAGAATGGGATTTATATTTTATATTTCAAGAGAGAGAAAAATATAGTGTGTGTGGTTGAACACTGAGCCCTCCCTGACGGGTCTTCAGCTCTTCCCCCTCCCCCTGGTACTCTGGTCTGCCAGAGGCTCTGGTTCATTAATCACATATCGCTCATGATTGCAAAGTGTTCCACGAAACCTGACAGTCAAGTTCAGTGCTGTCCAACTGGCTGCCAGCAAAGGAAGAATAAACCAATTTCATTTCTGACTGAAAAGAGATGCCATCAAATCTGAAATGTTAATACATTAACAAACTTTGTATGAGTCTTCTCTGGGACTAATAAATACAATGAACAAAGTAGTAAAAATAACTAATTTAAGTATTAGCAGAAATGGTACTCCTACCATAGAAATTTCAAGACATTTTGTTGTTGTTGTTGATTGGGGGTTTAACGACAACCGTGAGCAACTCAATGGGCTATAAGCAGTCTCCCTTCTCTAATTTAGGGGCACTGACTCCAGGGCAGGGAGAGAGCCAGTGCCGTAAGACAAACACAACATCCATGTCTCACCGGGTTTCGAACCCGGACCCTCTCGGACGAATAATCAGAAGCCATCGCTTAGACCACTGCGCCACCGGGGCGGCCAAGTCATTTTTAGATGAACTTAATGCCGAATACAGTGACTTGCTTCTGAACCATCGAATCCGTTGGTTGAATGCTGGAAAATGCTTAGTGAGGTTTTCCCGAAACTTCGGAAAGAACTTTATTTTTAGCACGTCTCTTTTTAAAAAAGGTCGTGCTTATGCTATCGGTTTGTCCGTCCGTCCGTCTGTGGGCACCATATCTATGTAACTAATAGTCCGATTTAAAATATTCTTTTTGAATTAAGAAACTTGAAATGTGCGAATGATGATCCTTGCCTTCCTGTTTTTTTGTTGTTGTTGTTTTCGTTGCAAAACTTCGCCGCTAGAGGGCGTAAATGCACATCATATCCAATTCAAAATACATTTTATTGCATATATTTGCTTCTAAATATCCGATTAAAAAAAAACGGATATTTAGAAGCAAGAGTCCGATTTGAATTTTTTTTCTTTGTTGGAGAGCGTTTCCGTTGAGAAATATTTCTCATATAATTTAATATTTTTCTTAGCGCACAAGTTTGACACCAAAGGTCGTAAGTTTATGTTTTTGTTTACTGCAATATCTGCGGGTCTAAAAACACCGATTGAAAAATCATTTTTCAGTCAGGTACTACTAACTATGAAAATTCTTCGTGTGCATTTGCTTCCGAAAATAATGCGCAATTTTACCGCTAAGGCGCCAATGTTTAATCTGTTTTTCTCAATGTCTCTGCTTCTACATGTGCGTTTTAAAAATTTCCTTCAACACTGGACGCCATTTACCTTGTGGAACACTTTAAGTTGGTATTTGGGAAGTTTTATGGTTCACCGATCTGTCGCTAGGTGGTGCTTGTGTACTCCTGTTTGCAGCTGTATCTCCGCTTCTAAACACCCTATTGATAAATATCTTTTTTACTGTATGCCGTTCGCTACAGTAGAGATATGTGGAGCATTATCCCTCTTTAGATAATGCATAGATTTCCTGCTGGGGGTGTAAAGGTCAAAATCTTTTTCTCTCCATCTTTGCTTCTGGGAGACGTATTTAAAAAGTTGTTTTTCCTTAGCATAGCTTTTTCCATGAAGAATATTATTCGCCTATTTTAAACTTTCCCATTATGCAAAATTCTTCCGCTAGAAAGCATATCATGTTTCCTTTTCTATATTTCTTCTTTTAACTTTTCGATTTGAAAATCATTTTGTATCCGATACCTTCCTTGCGCTATGAGAAGCTTTTTGTGCGCCATTGTTAATATTCGTAACACACTTTTTATCCGCTGGTGGAAGTAAGTAGCTTTTTCTAATTTTGGAGCTTTCATCGATTGTAGAAATCCGGTGGTTGTTTTTTCTAACCGGTTGTATTAACTTTGATAAATTTAATTCGCGTCAGGAAGGATTCAAAAGACGTGCTCATCACAACGGAAATTCGGTGTCATCTTTCTTGTCTTCTTCTTATTGGTACTTGTTTTTATTGCGAGAAATAAAATGTTATCTCAGTGATGTCGCTTTTCTTAGCTCACTATCTTTCCTAACTGCTATCACGCAACATTTGAATGTACTAAATATTGCTCTGCAACGGAACGAACAAAATACCTCTAATCTTTATAATCATATAGCTGGTTTTCATAAGATGCTGCCATTATTAAGGTGGTTCCATCGAAAATCTCTGCGTTATGTTTCCAGTGGTAAAACTTCTTTACATATTTTCTTGCAATTAATGTATTCCCAAGGATGAAAAGTAGCACATCGATAAAACTAACTTTAAGTTATAGCATGGGATACTTAATACTTGCTAAAACATAACCATAATTAAGCAATCCAACATTTGTTTGTTCGCCGCCCCGGTGGGGCAGGCCTCTGATCATTCGTCCGTAAGGGGTCCGGGTTCGAATCGCGGTCAGGCATGGATGTTGTGTTTGTCTTACGGCACTGGCTCTTTCCCTTCCCTGAAACCAGTGACCCTAAATTAGGGACGGGCGACTGCTTATAGCCCATTGAGTTGCTCACGGTAGTCGTTAAACCTTCAATAAAAAAAAAAACAGAAAAAACATCTGTTTGTCTACTGACGTCATCAATGTACAGGTCGCGCCATCTATTAACATGTCTGAACATTTCTCAAAGAAAAATGATTGATTTTTAATATAAATATGGTTATGTTTTAGCAAGAATTAAGTATCCCATGCTATAACTTAAAGTTAGTTTTATCGGTGTGCAAATTTTCATCCTTGGGAATACATTAATTGCGAAAAAAATATGTAAAGAAATTTTACCATTGGAAACATAAGGCAGAGATTTTAGGTGGAACCACCTTAAACACTGCTGTCTATAACTTAAGGACGAAGATGAAATTTGACGATTACAGATCGTCATGGGACCAAAAGAGCTTGCTAACAAATGCACAGTAGTGCGGTGTGACGTATGAAAACATCCCATGATGCGCAGCCCGTATAAAAATTTCCTGTTAGTACGTGATACCTGCCGAAGGTGTATATAGACAGGAGGTCGTGTCGTGTCTCATAGAGTTCATTTTGCTTTTCATGCGTTATATACCCGGAATTCCGTAAGCTGTGTACCAGTATCCAAGGAGTATTGTATAAGCTCTCATCAGAAGTGTATTTCTCATGTTGACTGGTCTTCAGGTCAATGGGCCAAGGCAATGTTCGCAGATGAAAGCCGCTTTAGTGTTTCGTCGTATTCCACGCGGCGACTGATATGGGAGGAACGTGGGACTGCATGTGGTGCCAGAAACATCGTTGAACGCAACAGATATGGCAGTCGCGGTGTCATGCTATGGGCTGGTATCATGTGGTGGTAGGTCAATGGACGTACTGAACTTCAGGTGATGGATCAAGGGACAATCACCGGGCAGCTGTACTGCAGTAATATGATTCTACGCCACGCTCGTCTGTTCCGTGGTGCTGTGGGCTGAGATTTCATTTTTATGAACGATAACGTGCGTCATCACTGCCCAACAGCTATGGATTAAGTATTGGCTAGCGAGGATATACATCGGCTGGAGTGGCCAGAGCACTCCCATGATCTCAGTCCAATCCAACATGCATGGGACGCTCTTAAAACTACAGACACTCGTTTGGGTGGCTTGACAACTGACTGTAACTTTCAAGAATATTTATCTTACACTATAAGTCAAAACTTCTAACATCCCCTAAGACATCCTTATGGTTTTATTACAACTCTTTAGAATACAAGGATTTTGACATTACCACATAAGCTCTGTTTATTAAATTCAGCATTATGCAACTTGACAAACCTAACAATGTGCATGTGGTTTAGTTTTCACAACTTGAATTACTATGTATTCAAGATTTGCTGAGTTATGTTTGAAATAAGAGTGCTACCCCTGTAGCCCAGTGGTCTAAGCGATGGCTTCTGATCATTTGTCCGAGGAGGATCCGGGTTCGAATCCCGGTGGGGCATGGATGTTGTGTTTGTCTTACGGCACTGGAAGACAAACACAACATCCATGCCTCACCAGGATTCGAACCTGTTCCATCGAGCAGGCATCGAAGCTCATGCATGAATTTAGGGCCACTGACTCCAGGTAAGGGAGAGCCCTTCCCTGGAGCCAGTGGCCCTAAATTAGGAACGGCATACTGCTTATAGCCCATTGAGTTGCTCATGGTGGTCGTTAAACCTCCAATTAAAAAAAGTTGTCAATGCACTCATAGAACGAAGTTACAGTACCAACAGTAAAAATTTGGGCTCCTCCGTAAGAGTCTAACATTATTTGTGGCCTAATATTATCTGCACATTTAATGTTGTTATAGACTAGAATAGGCAAATACATTGACTTGGACACCATTATCCAACTTGGACTGGACATTTTTATCGTGGCTAATTTTAGAGCCTTGTAGGTCAGGGTCCAACTAAAACACCCGGGAACCCAGGGCGAGGAGAATGGCGAGGCCCTCATCAAAACAAAATCTTTCACCAATGTATAGTGCTGAAGGAATAAACGTGGCAAACACATAATCATGAATAACGCAAAATACACACGACCCCACACAACAAGCGACGCCTAATGCACGTCTATATTACATCCACCTGGTGCAGTAGACGTCCACTGGACGTCTACATATAAACATTCATTTGACATCCCTTATAGATGTCCAGTGGACGTCCTTATAATGGACGAATTCTGGAGCTACAACATCTGGACATCCATTGGATGCCATTCACGGGGCATCTAATGGACGTCCTTTATGGATGAATTGTGAAGCTATTCGCGCACGCGCACCTTAAATAGCAATAACGTACGAGATCATTGAGCCAGACGGAATAGAAGTTTGAAGTTAATAGTAGTTTGAAATTGTTCACTTATTAGCACTAAGTCAGGTGTTATCTTTTTTGTTTGTTCATTTTTTTGATTTTCTAAGTGTTTTTGTGTTACTGTTTAAAGTTGGCAGGAAGCAGTTATGTTCAACCTGCCAAGTGCTCTGATTATAGACTTCTAACGAATTCAAATCTTATAAGAATTTCTTTTTTTTTTTTTTTGATTGGAGGTTTAACGACCACCGTGAGCAACTCAATGGGCTATAAGTAGTCGCGCCGCCCCGGTGGCGCAGTGGTCTAAGGCGCTGGCCTCTGATCATTCGTCCGTAAGGGGTCCGGGTTCGAATCCCGGTGAGGCATGGATGTTGTGTTTGTCTTACGGCACTGGCTCTCTCCCCTTCCCTGGAACCAGTGACCCTAAATTAGGGACGGGCGACTGCTTATAGCCCATTGAGTTGCTCACGGTGGTCGTTAAACCTCCAATCAAAAAAAAAAAAAAATTAGTAGTCGCCCGTCCCTAATTTAGGGTCACTGGTTTCAGGGAAGGGAGAGAGCCAGTACCGTAAGACAAACACAACATCCATGCCTGATGGGATTCGAACCCGGACCCCTTACGGACGAACGATCAGAGGCCAGCGCCTTAGACCACTGCGCCACCGGGGCGGCTATAAGAATTTCATACATTATCAAGGTGATACAGTTGGTTGCAGCCTTGGTGGTGTAATCTATAAATGTCAAGTTTTTTTAATACTCATGTATGTACACTGTAAAACAATTTCGCCGCCCCAGTGGCGCAGTGGTCTAAGCGATGGCCTCTGATCATTCGTCCGAACGGGGTCCGGGTTCGAATCCCGGTCAGGCATGGATGTTGTGTTTGTCTTACGGCACTGGCTCTCTCCCTTCCCTGGAACCAGTGACCCTAAATTAGGGACGGGCGACTGCTTATAGCCCATTGAGTTGCTCACGGTGGTCGTTAAACCTCCAATCAAAAAAAAAAATAAAACAATTTCTGAAATTCACGAACCATTTTTTGTGATTCCTTTCTTAAATTAGCGAAGCATATTTCTGATGCAACCTTTTCCGTGAAATAAGGGGGGGGGGGAGACCTGAGTTTCAAGGATGTTCGTACCCCAGGAAAATTCTGAATTTTCAGAAAACTTTGTGCAATTCCTTTCTTTTACGGTGAACTGTCGTTACTAAGAGGTGTTAACGGACAATTTTTGAATTTCAGAAACTTTTCAGCAATTCTTTTCGCATATTAAAAAAAAATTTCTGTTATCACTTTTTCCGTATCCACATGATGTAAAAAATTCCGGTAATAGGAACGATTCGAAGGAATACTTGAGGTTTGATTAACTACTAAATTAGTTGTATGATGTTTATGTATGTATGTAGGTCCGGTAAGACAAAAGTTATTATAGCTATCAAGAGTAAATTTTATACTTAAAAGTTTTATGAAATACTTTTTTCTTAAATAAAATGGTAGTCATTGTCAGTTTAAAAAGATCTGGTGCTCCAAAGCATTGTGTTCTTCCTCAAAAAAAAAATCACATTGAAAAAATTACGTAATTCGTAATAAATCCTCCTACAGAAAAAAACAAAATTATTACAAACGTATTCAGAAAAATAATAAGGTCCAACAGAAAAAAAATGACTAACTCACCCACATTAATAACAACTAAATAAATAAGAATCGTGAATTTAGTGTTGTACCTTGCACTAGAGCGGTGTTAAAAGGAATTTGTGGCTTCGTAGTAAGACACTCGCTTCACATTCGCAAGTTCAAATCCCGCTGGAGCGAGTGAGGAAGGTTTCGTTGTGTCAGAGTGGTACGCTGGAAGGGGGAATTTCTCGTGAATTCACACCACTTAATCCTTTTTCACAGGGTAGCACACATGACGTGTGATGGGCGTATCTAGACTCACGTCCATTTTGTGTTTATTTAGCGTATATACGTTACATCCAGTAAACGTACATTAAACGTGATCGGGTAAGACTTTGGACAGCCATTGGATATCCCGATTACGTAGATTAAACGTAATCTGGACTTTCATGGTGGACGTCAAATGAGCGTCTATTAGATGTGACTGTGTTGTGTGGGACAGAGTTTAATAACAGTTGGTACCACCATACGGCCATACGGCCATACATATATCAATAACGCAGCAATACACAAAGGAAAAGGAATAACATAACCGCATGCAGAGAAGGCATGGGCATGAAAGCATGGCAGTCCAAAAGTGATGCGGCAAGTGGAGCGAATTTAGAGGAACTAATAGGGAGTGTGAGTACACCGAACAGCGATACAGCTTGCATAACAAGCCCTCGTGCTGTTTACAAGACTGTGAATGAGAGTTCGGACAATTAGCGCCACTCCTCCAGCGAAGCGCGTTGGATTCCCGGGAGAATGCTGCCGTCTTGAAATTGCTCTTCCCAGGGTGTCTCATACTTGCTCTATCGGGCTTAGGTCCGGAGATCTCGCAGCCACTCTATCCTGTGAATATCCTCACTTCTAGGTATTCGTCGACAAGCCGAGCCCTGTGGGGACGGGCGTTGTCATCCATGAAAAGGAACTGGGGGCCAACAGCTGTCCTCAAAAGCCGTACATTGGGCTCTAGGATGTCATTCCGATAACATGCAAAATCAGGGTACCTCCTGGAATCACGGGCAGTAGCGTGCGCCCATCCAACATGATATCAGTCCAAACCAGGAGTTCTCCACCACCGTAGTGGCCAATATCCCAAATGTTGGAAGAAAGATTTTGGCTTTCCGACTCTCTCCAAATGTATACATACGTCGAGAATTAGTGTTTGGACTCACTGTGACTCGTCACTGAAGGGAGCGCAGGCTCACTGATGAGGCGTCCAGCGGTGATGTTGTCGGGCCTAATGCAGACGAACCCTTTTGCGCCATGCGGCTAGTGGGATACAGACCGTTGGCCTTCTCGCATACAGACCTCTCTCGTGGAGTCTTCTCTAAACTGTTTGCCTCCATATCGCGGTTCTCGTAACAGAGGAGAGCTCCTGCGAGAGTTGCCTGGCTGTCGACTTCCTATGTCGGAGTGCTGTTAGAGACAAATACCGGTTGTCTTGACTTGCTATGGCTCCTGGGCGTCCTTGTCCTGGTCTTTTGGTTATAGTTACGGTTTCCTGGAAGTCTCCAGAGATTGGAAGCCACTTGCGTCGACACATTCAGCCATCTTGCTACCTCAACTTGCGATTGCTCTGCTTCAGTCTTAACCACAGCATAATCTACCGAGCGCTCTCCACCGTAAAGTCTTCCAAGCGATGCAGCGGAATCCTTCTACCACTAATAGTCCAACTGAAACTTCAATTGCCGCACCCCGCTCAGAACAACATTTATCAAAGTCGCGTGGCTGCCAGCTCCATGACGTAGGTCGTCATTTGCATATTTCTATAGGAGCTAGCACAATGTTGCTGGGGTACGTCGACTTAGCATTTCCCCTTGCATATATATATGTCTCTAAAAAATATTTACATTCGGTCATCCCGTTTATCAAGGTCGCGTGTCTGCCAGCTCGATGACGTAGGTCGTCATTTGCAAATTTTTTTTTTGATTGGAGGTTTTTCTTTTTTTTTTTTTATTGGAGGTTTAACGACCACCGTGAGCAACTCAATGGGCTATAAGCAGTCGCCCGTCCCTAATTTAGGGTCACTGGTTCCAGGGAAGGGAGAGAACCAGTGCCGTAAGACAAACACAACATCCATGCCTGACTGGATTCGAACCCGGACACCTTACGGACGAACGATCAGAGGCCAACGCCTTAGACCACTGCGCCACCGGGGCGGCGATTGGAGGTTTAACGACCACCGTGAGCAACTCAATGGGCTATAAGCAGTCGCCCGTCCCTAATTTAAGGTCACTGGTTCCAGGGAAGGGAGAGAACCAGTGCCGTAAGACAAACACAACATCCATGCCTCACCGGGATTCGAACCCGGACCCCTTTCGGACGAATGATCAGAGGCCATCGCTTAGACCACTGCGCCACCGGGACCGCTTGCAAATTTCCATAGGAGCTGGCACAATGTTGCTTGGGTACGTCGACTTAGCGTTTCCCCTTGCACATACATGTCTCTGAAAAATCTTTTTTTATTGGAGTTTTAACGCCCACCGTGAGCAACTCAGTGGGCTAAAAGCAGTCGACCGTCCCTAATTTAGGGCCACTGGTTCCAGGAAAGAGAGAAAGCCAAGGCCGTAAGAGAAATACAACGTCCATGCCTCACCGGGATTCGAACCCGGATCCCTTTTCGGACGAATAATCAGAAGCCATCGTTTATGCCACTGGGGCGGCGCACGTTCTTTGCATAGCGAAGACTTAAAAGTGTAAATTTAATTGTTCAGTCGCCCCGCCCCGGTGGCGCAGTGGTCTAGGCGCTGGCTTATGATCATTTGTCCATGTTGGGCACACCATGCTGCTGGGTCAGGATTCTTCGAATCCCGGTGAGGCATGGATGCTGTGTTTATCTTACGGTACTGGCTCCCTCCCTTCCTTGGTGCCACTTGCCCTAAATTAGGAGTGAGCAACTGCCTATAGTCCATTGAGTTGCTAAAAAACTGTTTAGAAAATTTGCGAAGATATTATACAGTGTATAGAAAATTTTAAAAACAAACAGTAAATTGTATTCATGGCTTCAAAATGAAAACTAGCCGCCCCGGTGGCGCAGTGGTCTAAGCGATGGCCTCTGATCATTCGTCCGAAAGGGGTCTGGGTTCGAATCTCGGTCAGGCATGGATGCTGTGCTTGTCCTACGGCACTGGCTCTCTCCCTTCCCTGGAACCAGTGACCCTAAATTAGGGACGGGCGACTGCTTATAGCCCATTGAGTTGCTCACGGTGGTCGTTAAACCTCCAGTCAAAAAAAATGAAAACTGGATTGAGTGTGTTTTCAATTTATATGTATTAATGAGAATGCCTCTGCGTGTGTATCGTGGTAATATCAGTACAACCTGCACTCACTAATACTCTACTTAGGCTTTTTTTCAGTTGAGGATTTAACGACTATCCTGGGCAATTCTTTGGAATACAAGCACTCGGCAGTACCTTATTCAGGGTCACTGGCTCAAAGAAAGAGAGCGAGCGAGAGCGCCGGTTCCCTAATAGAAACGCACCATCCATTCCTGATGCAAGATTCGAACTCAAGCCTATTATTGGATGAATTTTTTTATTATTTGAGTTTAACGACCACTGTGAGCAACTCAATGGGCTATAAGCAGTCGTCCATCCCTAATTTAGGGCCACTGGTTCCAGGGAAGGGAGAGAGCCAGTGCCGTAAGACAAACACAACATCCATGCCTCACTGGGATTCGAACCCGGACCCCTTTCGGACGAATGATCAGAGGCCATCGCTTAGACCACTGCGCCACCGGGGTGGCATGAATTATCAAAAGCTATGGTTTCAACCACTGTGCCACCGGAGCAGTATGTAGACTATCTTTACGTCATGCCACTCTGACTTTGCAAGATAATGATACACTGTAATACGTTACATAGCGATATATTACAATGTATAACATCCAAGCAAAGAAGTTAAGCAGTATCTTTCAAATCCGTGCTGTCAACCGTCTGGGAATCGATATTCACCTACTTCCGACCTTAGCTAATCACGAAGACTATTACAAGTATCAGTTCGACTCCATTGCGTTGTCAACGTTATAAACTAATATCTTCAAAATTGTCTGTTTTACTTACGCAAGCCATTTATGTATTTATTCATTCTGGAATAAGCAAGATTAAAGATAAGACTTATACGTGAACTAACAATACGTATTAACTCAATGTAATGTTCCAGTCTTTTACTTTGTTTTATGATTAGTTCAAAACAATAAAAACACAAGCTTAATGAGCAATAACAATAGGAAATGCACGTATCTTTACTTTCAAGATTAATCCTTTGTCAATAACAGAGAATTAAAAAAATTAGGTGGGATTGGTGCGAATGGGGCACAGGATGTCAGAAAGCTGTTATGTGATCAACCCATTTTTTTGAAGATCAAGTACTGGATACGAATCTTCTACGATGGAATGGACCTTATTCGTCTCGCATTGCATCATGGGAAAGCAATTCCGTGGCCGCGGACCAAAAATAGTTTGTTTACATGCGTTTTCTTATTGCTTAACTAAAGCGTTACGTTGCAGGGGTTCAGGAATGCGGTTTTCGTAAATTTATTAACAACATGTATTATAACCTTTGTTTATCGTATGGTTGTGCTAATAAATTCTGCCATCTAAATTGTATAGAGGAAGAAATAACTTTTCATAACTTTCCTCTGAAGAGGACAACATTGTTAAAGGAATGGCTGTGTTCAAAATGAAACGCGATGATTTCCATCCCAATGTTCATTCTCCAATATGTTCTGTTCACTTTAACGAAAAATCTTTTGTATATTATGACACTACGAATCAAATGCAGTTGAAACCTCGTAGTGTTCCTTCGAATTTCAATTTCAACAAAAAAAAAAACAGAGAAAGGAAGCTAGAAGGAGAGCTGATGGAAACACCACTGACTTTGCCGCCATATGTCACAGCTAAGCTTTGGCGTGACGTCACATACAGGCAAAAAAGAACTAAATTATACCTTTGATAAAACAGTAAGCTTGTGTATAAGTGATAAAGATTATTGAATTCCTCATTTTATCTGTTTATACGCCTAAAAGTTTTCATTCCATTGGTTTCAAAGCAGCCTCTCGTCTGTGGCTGCGTCGTGCCCTGATATGACGTCACTAGCAGCACGCACGTTGACTTATGGCGGCCAGTGCTGCGTAGATAGGATCGATCACGATCATATG
This sequence comes from Macrothele yani, assembly GCA_039090855.1. Classification (NCBI taxonomy): domain Eukaryota; kingdom Metazoa; phylum Arthropoda; class Arachnida; order Araneae; family Macrothelidae; genus Macrothele; species Macrothele yani. The sequence goes on along the minus strand of CM076996.1, from coordinate 131,021,512 downwards.
TAGAGGATTTTAGGAAGGGAGTGTCTGACCCCAAGTCTTAAACAACCCTTAGAAATAGGAAACTAGGAGATTTGGGCTAGAGCGCCCCATAGGAAAGTGACACGGAAGCGAAGTAGAAAGGGGGAGGAAGACGCCCTTATTTATTACCGGGGGCCAGTACCTGGGGGCCGACGGCTTAACGTGCCCATCCGAAGCACGGCGGATATTTAGTGGATCGAGCGTTCGTACCTGTCTGGGATCGAACCTGAGGCCCTTTCCGTGGCAATCACGAACTTTGCCCACTCGGCCACCCGCGGCCCGAGTTCATTAAAGCATTTTACAAAACATCTTATACACTGGCGTGCAAAAATTAGGCGTGTAGATAGGAGTGGTGTCTCCACCTTATATAAGCGCGATAGTCCATCTCCGCCATGGAGGTAGGAATAAGGGGAGAAAGTGTGTCGTCACAAATTTGAAGCTTACTTAGAAGACGACTCTGACGGTGTGACGGCCATCTTAAGCCTCTTATGGTGGTTTTGAGCCATTGGGTTACGTACGTCAGAAGTCTGATTTTCGAAATTTCAAGTTATTTTTTTTTTTAGAAATGGTGTGTTGTTGCGCTTACGAATGATTTTTTTTTGATTGGAGGTTTTAACGACCACCGTGAGCAACTCAATGGGCTATAAGCAGTCGCCCGTCCCTAATTTAGGGTCACTGGTTCCAGGGAAGGGAGAGAGCCAGTGCCGTAAGACAAGCACAACATCCATGCCTGACCGGGATTCGAACCCGGACCCCTTACGGACGAATTTTCAGAGGCCAGCGCCTTAGACCACTGCGCCACCGGGGCGGCGCGCTTACGAATGTCACAACAATTCCGCGCTACCACCTCCTGGAGTTACTTTTCACAGGTAAGCAATGGAGAAATATTTAATATGAAATCTTTTAATTTCCGAAGAGCATTTAGTAGTAAAGCGCGTATGTGAAGTCAATTTAGACATGAGCAGGTTAATTTCCTAATCTGATCGACAGAATGGCAGTGAACAGTATGACATTTTGTTGTGCTAACAGAGGAAAAAATTCTAATAGAAACTCGGAAAAGTCGTCTTTCGGAGCATATGCTTATGCACACAGGTGGAAAGCCTTACCACGGTGACGTATGCTCTAAGCAATTTACTCGAAAAAGTGATCTTTTGAAGCATTTTCTCATTCAGACGGGGGGAAAGCCTCACCAATGGGATTTATGCTCCAAACGATTTGCGCGAAAAAGTGATCTTTCGAAGCATTAACTCATTTAGACGGGTGAAAAGTTTCAGCAATGCGATGTATGCCCTAACTGATTTATTCGAAAAAGTGAACATTCTAAGCCTTTTATCATTTACACAGGGGAAAAGCCTCACCAATGTGACGTATATTCCAAATAATTTGCTTGAAAGAGTGACCTTTAGAAGCATTTAATCTACTCATTCAGACAGGCGGAAAACCTCATCAAAGTGATGTATGCTCCAAACCATTTGCTCGAAAAAGTGTTCTTTCGAAGTATGTACTCATTAACACGGGAAAAGCCTCACCATGTGATGTATGTTCCAAGCAATTTGCTCGAAAAAGTGTTCTTTCGAGGCATTTACTCAGTCACGGGAGGGGGGGGGCTCACCAATATGATGTATGCTCCAAACAATTTTCTTGGAAAAGTATTGTTTCACAGCTTATCCTCCTTCACACAGGTGAAAAGCCTTATCAATGTGATATGTTCTCTAAGCACTTTGCTCAGAAAATTCATCTTTTAAGGCATATGCTTCTTCATTCAGGAGAAAAGACTTACCAATGTGATATATGTTTCAAGCAATTTCCTCGGAAAAGTAATCTTTCAAGGCTTGTTCACAGGTGAAAAGGCAAAATCATAATATATCTAATATCATAATATATGTAATATAAAGTAATATTGGGGTATTACAGCTTAACATTAATTTGCGTACACTATCATATTCTCTTCATTTTAACAGAGCAGATCTTTATAAAACGTGGCGCAGTGGTCTAAGCGATGGCCTCTGATCATTCGTCCGAACGAGGTTCGGGTTCGAATCCCGGTGAGGCATGGATGTTGTGTTTGTCTTACGGCACTGGCTCTCTCCCTTCCCTGGAACCAGTGGCCCTAAATTAGGGACGGGCGACTGCTTATAGCCCATTGAGTTGCTCACGGTGGTCGTTAAATCTCCAATCAAAAAAAAAAAGCCGCCCCGGTGGCGCAGTGGTCTAAGGCGTTGGCCTCTGATCATTCGTCCGAAGGGCTCCGGGTTCGAATCCCGGTCAGGCATGGATGTTGTGTTTGTCTTACGGCACTGGCTCTCTCCCTTCCCTGGAACCAGTGACCCTAAATTAGGGACGGGCGATTGCTTATAGCCCATTGAGTTGCTCACGGTGGTCGTTAAACCTCCAATCAAAAAAAAAAAAAAAAAAACTAAACCGATTACCTTTGCCGCCCCGGTGGCGCAGTGGTCTAAGCGATGGCTTCTGATCATTCGTCCGAAGGGCTCCGGGTTCGAATCCCGGTCAGGCATGGATGTTGTGTTTGTCTTACGGCACTGGCTCTCTCCCTTCCCTGGAACCAGTGACCCTAAATTAGGGACGGGCGATTGCTTATAGCCCATTGAGTTGCTCACGGTGGTCGTTAAACCTCCAATCAAAAAAAAAAAAAAAAAAACTAAACCGATTACCTTTGCCGCCCCGGTGGCGCAGTGGTCTAAGCGATGGCTTCTGATCATTCGTCCGAACGGGGTCCGGGTTCGAATCCCGGTGAGGCATGGATGTTGTGTTTGTCTTAGGGCACTGGCTCTCTCCCTTCCCTGGAACCAGTGACCCTAAATTAGGGACGGGCGACTGCTTATAGCCCATTGAGTTGCTCACGGTGGTCGTTAAACCTCCAATAAAACCTCCAAAAAAAAAATAAAAAAAAAACGTCACTAAAAACTTAGATTAAACCTTTTCACTAAACTTAGATTAAACCTCGTCGCTAAACTTAGATTATCATACACGCAAGTTTAAAAACTATGAAATTACACGGCGGTTTTACCTACAGAATGAGAAAAGTACTACGCTGATCCCCCAGAAGTCAGCCATAATGTTTCCTAAATTCTAAATACCTAGAAGTAGTAGCCGTAACGCCCTAAACATTGATAAATCAACTAATAATATCCTTAAGAATAGTATATCAACGATTAGTATAATAACGAAGGGCAAATTTATTAATATTAAAAGCAAATTGCCAACTTCGTGCCTCGCTTAACATTAACAGCTATGGCATAGTTATAGCGTCTAAAAAGGGAAGTGTGCCGTGCGAACTCAAAATCTGCGTTCGAAATATGTCCCACGCCGCATCGCGGCACTGCAGACGGCGTCTGTGTCAAAGATTGTGTGTACTGTTGTGCAATGTGAACCAAACAACAGGGGTTGGATTAGGATATGTACGATTTTCTTAAGTGTGTGATTATGGAAACACATTTTATGGTTCAGTGAAATGTCTACGTCTGGCGCAGAGTGCAGCGTCGGCAAATGTAATTGAAAGTATAATTATGCGTGATTTAAATTGATATGCTACCTCCTCGAAGAATGCCTACCAAAAGGCTAACAAATGGCTTGTATGTGCCAAGTAAAGAAGTGCTGTTTGGAAAATTTAAATGTATGTCACTTAGTAGCGGCTAGTGGTAAGCTGAGTCGAATCTGACGAAAAAGACAGGCTACGGTGCGAAATAGTCACGTGCACAACTTAGTGCTGTCGCCAAGTCAATCGGTTGAACAGCCATTGCGTTTCATTGTTGGTTCACATTTGTTTGTATTGAGTGAGTGTTCCGTTTATTGCCATTTGGATACACGTATAGTTTTGTAAGGTAGGTATTATTATATTTCTAAGGTAAGGTTAATTCTTAGTAAACGTTTTATTTAGTTTTAGTAATAATTATAGGTTTAATGAGTAGATCTTAGTTTCACACGTGTTGAAATCTGTTCATGTCTCGTGAATAGTGAAGTATAAAGAAGTGAGTTATTCTGTAGTGTTGAATTCTTATTTCAAATAGAATAATTAATATATTTTGCCAATGCCGATTCACATAGAGCTTGAATATTACCAGAAATCAGGGCAACTTTTCAGGAAATTAGCCTTCGTAATTTGTATAACATTTGCATCTCCAACAATCGTTAGCCCTTTCTTTACGAAATTAATGCTTGAACTGTTGTTGCATTGTAATGTGTCTCTGAATTAAAGAGTACATTTTTTAATTTCGTAACTTAATGCAACTGTGATATAGCATTTGTCTGATTGAATTTACTAAAGCTGTCTGAACAGTGTGGACAGATTATGTTGAAAAACTTGCATGATCAACTTTATTCTAACTGTACAAAACATAGGGAACTACTTTCGATTAAAAATTTCATATCTAGTTCTTCACTTGTATTAAAAGGTGTAATTCTTTTTACAGGAATTGCCAAAATTTGCCATGCCACAGTGTTGCAGTGTTAGTGGCTGCTAGTTAAATTATAGAAGTCAAAAGGAGACTTACAACTTTTGCCATACCAATTGTCTTATACAAAATCTGCTGCATACATTTAAACAGACAAAGTTCTGATTTTAGATTTCCTTGTTCATTTTCCGTGGAATGTTTGTGTATGAGTAGCTTGAAAACTAAATAGGAAAACATAACTCTCCTCAGCTGGAAAATACTCTTGAACAACTTAGTGAAAGCCAAACATGACAACTGAAATTATTTGAAATCACGTGAAAGGAAAATTAAGAAGTTGAAAGTCTGAACGCTTAGTTTTGTGTGCCTCTCCTTAGTGCATAGTGTGCACAGAGTAAGTCCTGAGATAGGAAAAAGAGTTCAAACTTATCAAATATTTTATATGCAAAAGTGTATAGCCAGGTTGGTTAAAGTATTGAAATGTATTTTTCTTCTGTAATAAATGAAGATAACATTTCTGAAAAGTTATCTTTGAAACTGGAAAGTAAAGATCCGTCATATTTGGTTTAATTTTATTTGAAACTTGTATACCAGGAAGCAGTACTTCAGTTAGCTTCTCGTAACATATTTCCAATCTTTTTTCTGCTTCATCACATATTCACACAGTGATGCGGAGTGGTTGGTGGCATTCTGTACTGAAGATTTGTATTTAATATTTGGTGGTGTCTTTTTTTTTTTTTCAAATTGGAACTAATACTGTTTGTGCAGTGGTTGCCCGTCTTCAAAATGGACCAGAGGTCCTCATTTACTAGCAGGTTTGATTTCATCTGTCAAAATTCATTTGAAAATCTATGGACTATTTTCTTTCCGTGGAAGATGATGCTGTACTCCTTCGCGTCATGGGGTCCGGCTAGTCCCTCAACGACACCATACCCGTACGAGTTCCATGTCACTTATTTTCAGATTAATAAATGTTAGCAGTAATATTGTAGCATTTTTGTTTGTTTCAATACTGTACCAAAAAATTCCAGGAAATTTCTCTTATTTTCATACTTACCACTATGACTTCATTGCCATAAAATTTTTGATAAAAACACCTGTGAGAAATTAACTGAAGTGTTACTGTGTGTGTGTGTGTCAGAGCTGAGTTCGGGCTGAATTTCAAGATCCTGAGCCTGAAGTATGTCAGCTCGAACGAGCCCGAAAACTATGATTAACCTGTTAAGCATTGAAAAAAGTCTTCAGACTTCCACTCTTTCCTACCCATGCAATTAACTGATGTCTTTCTCAACTGCGGAGTGGAGAAGGGATGTCTATCTATTTCTATAGTTACCTTTAACCATTCATTTATTCCCGAAATGTTTTTTTGGGGGAGGGGGGGGACATCTGGAGGCACAACAAACTATGTCGTATGTTGCTCAATAGAATTAGCAGGGAGCTGCCCCTTTGAGGTAGGGAGCAAAATTCCGTCAGCTTGCTATCTACTATCTATGCTTCTTAAAACTTATCCTTGGCAGAAATCCTGTAATTCATGGCCTATGGTATTTTGTTATCCAAGCCCGGAATGGATAGCCCTGCAGAATTCCTACTCCCCATTTGACCCAGTTGCTGAAGAATTCTCTTTCACAACTAGAAAGTGTAAAAAAAGTCTCGTGTGCTAAATTATATAAAATCACATTAAAAGAAAAAGGAAGAAAAATTCTTCCCCTCTCTCCAAGCCCGAACTCCAGTAAGTATTACACAGCCAGCGCCCGGTTCGGAGCTCGGCCCGTCTCAGCACTGGTGTGTGTGTGTACTAGTGCTTAGCTTGACATTTATAGTAGGTATATTGAAAGTAAAAATTTAATTTTACTATAATGAGCAAATTTGGCTTCTAGTAAAGAATGTTAGTAAAATGTATAAATTCCCTAGTGTTATGAAAAACTACTAACCAATTCTGCTTAATTCCTTTAGAAATGTGTGGGAAATATTTATTTATACTGTTAAAATGTTGTCTAATCTAAAAAGTGATATCAAATATGTTTTATAAAAAAGTAGATCACAGGTATGAACATTACAAGAGTAGATTTTAGGTAAAGAAAATAATTGACATAACTCATACATAAAATATTCAGATGGTAACACACACTGGAGGATCTAAAGCTGAGATAATTTTGATGTAACTTGTGATGATTCAAACTATTTGAAACAGATGTCTTAATTTCTGCCATTGGTTAGCAAGAATTCTTTTTTTATTTTGTTGTGTGTATCTATAACTTTGTTGCAGATGCTATCACATAAAGGAAGTTTGGGTAACAATCTGAAGCTGAATACTGTTTAGCTTGTGATGACTTCCTTCTTTCAAACTATTTGAAACAGACATTTGAGGTACATTTATGTAAAAGAATGGACCCATTTGTTTATTTTTAATAGTATTTTTACTTTGTTCCGCTTGAAGATACAAGACAAATTCATAGTCAATAGGTAAGTTGATACTTTATCCAAATGTAGTATTTATGCTAATTTTTAAAACAAACTAAAAAATTAATTTCTGAATTGTAGCAAAGTGCTTTAATAATATGAGGGTGGATCAAAAAGTTAGTTACACTGTTGAATAAAAAAATCAAGGATATACTCAGGGGATGTATGTTGGTTTACAACATTAATTCATTTTCGACATAGTCGCCTAAGGACTGTAAACATTTATCGGAACGTGCGATTAACTTTCCCATACCTGTACAAGAAAAGTCCAGTTTGGTGCAACTAGTTAAGGACCGCACTTTTCACAGCCTCATCCGTTGGGAATCATTGTCCACTAAGCTCCTGTTTCATTTTACCGAACAAATGGTAGCCGCATGGGGATAAGTTGGGGCTGTAAGGTGGATGCTGCCACAATTCCGACTTGAATTAATGCAGCAATTCCCTTAGTTTTCCGTGCTGTGTAATGTTCTTGGACATCAGTGTGACACCTTCGCTCAACTTACCCCGGCATCTGTCCTTAATTGAATTTCGCAAATTTAATGGTGTTTGGCAATATGAGTCACTTGATGGTTGTCTCTTTTGACAGAAATTCTGTGTAAACAACAGATTCACAGTCATCATGACCACTCCCGCAGACAGAGACAGTTGGACTTTTCACGTCTTCCTTGTTGGGGAGGTGACATGTTTCCATTCCATGGACGATCGTTTGATTTCAGTTACGTAACAGTAAATATGTGATTTCAGATTGCTTATAGAGATATATTTCCCACGTATAATAAGAAGAAATATTTCTTCCCCAGTGTTTACCTGTATAACTGGGAATTTGCTAAGCATCGACCTGACTCTAAATAGCTGAGCTACGATGAAGCAAGGCTCGCTTTGACTGGCGAAAATCTGATATGAAATGTAAACTAGAACAATCTGTAGGATGCATAATGCTGTATTTAGTTCCAGAACAGTCTGCTGATATACCAAATGTCTTCCACATATTCCTGGTCCAAGAAGCCCCATCACACGTAATGAAATTAACAAACAGACCTGCATTTTCAGTGAGAATAACAGCTTTAATAATTAATTTTGCTAGCAAAGTTCCACTTATATTGTTACTTGTGGCAAAAACACCAATTATTTGGGTCCAATCTCCATTTAATGGCTGAAACACCATTACCAGTCCGTGATTACATGGGGTATACTTAACAGTTTTTGAAGTGTATGGCCCAATATGAACAAACCCTAATATTTCACCAGATGATTTTGCATGCAGTTTTTCTGTAAGCTTCACTTCATCTATTAATATACCACCATGTCTTGCAAAAGGCTCCATTTCACTTGTTTTCTTTGAAATAGTTTCAAACGTCAGTGCATTGAATCCAAAACTGCTGTTGTAATTTGAAATATACTTTCTAATAGTTGTTCTATTAGGTAGGATCATGATTTTGTGTTTCCGTATGTGCTCGTACAATTTTGGACTTTTTATGTGCATTAGTAAGCATTCAAGTAACCATTCTTTGGTATATGACATACCTCTTGCAGATTTCTTTTTTGCTGCCTTATAACAATGAATAACCATTTGCTGCTGCTTAATGCGTAATTCTGCTATTTTTTCATTAATGGAAAGTTCTGTAAAATTCCTTTTTTTTTATTTTTTTTTTTTTTAAGTTTAATTAGAGAGCGAAATAACTAGTTTCTTCAGCCTGTTGATTTTCCGAACTGTATTTTGATACTTATTTTTAAATGTAGCCTTTCTTCTATGATAAGCTATTTTGTGCAAAAGTAAGCCCTGCAGATACTTACATCTGAGGCAAGTCTTTGTTGTTCCTTTAGATTTACACAATTTTTGCTGTACAAATTATTCTAAAAAATAACTCCACTTTCAAGGTACTTCATGTTATTTTCAAATTCTGAAATGGAGCCTGTGCCATGACATACTGTTAGCCTATCAGTGTCTCGAATAATGGATTTTGATTCATCTTTAGAAGTAATATTAGAAACTGAGTTAATTTTTATTCCACGTAAATACACTTTACAGGTAACCTCTGGTTAACTTTTGGTAACAACAACCAGTTTTTCTGTTGTCAATGAATTTGACAATTCACATTTGAATGAATGAACATGGAAAATTATGCACTTTGAATTATTTGCAGGAATTTGCTTACCCCAAAATACTGAAGGCTGTGATATTCAGAAGGCAGTTCCGTGTAACTCTTTGGGAAGTGAATTCCAAGCTATTTAAATTACCATCAGGCTTATCATCGGTTTCCCTAACTTTCCTGTATTTTGCCAGAGTTTTTGACAAATAATGGGGAAGGTTTGGAAATATTGTTGGAATTGCATCTGGTGTCAAGATGGGCCGATCTCTGGGTATTAACACAGTCTCCTCATTTATTTTATGCACAAAATTTCGAACCACAAATCTCTCAAAGTGCAGTTCACATACAGCACTAAATTTGTCGTAAGTTTTTATCTGCACATCTGCACCGGGAATCAATCTTTGCCACTGCTGTAAAAGTTTATCATTTTTGGGTATTCCAAAGAGTGACGGCTTACTGTTTTTGTACTGAGTATTGCAACCTGGCACAAAACTATGGTTATTTCTCTTCCGCATAATGAGCTAAGTATAACTTATATACAATATTTAGGTAATCCACATTCCTTCTAAAACCTAAAACATAACACGTTTTCGTCTAAATTACCGTTCTTTTCACAGTAAGCAACACGAATTTAGTTTCCCGCTCCCATCACAGTAAGAAAGAGGGAAGGGAAGGCGATCGAAGCGCCATCTACGAAGGGGACAAATTTCGGTATCCACGCCAATCATTACGTACGCTAGGCGCTCGGCACACTTTCCCTTCTAGACGCTATAGCATAGTCTGCTCATGTCAAGCTTAAGATTGCTGCCGTGACGTCACATGCGTGACGTTTCGCTAGCTTCACTTGGATTGCATTGAGCCAAGGGAGAGTACTTTCTCCACTTAGTACTACCTGCATGATCTCCGCTACCCAGAACGTGTACAGCGAGGCTATTTCCTCCTTACGCCAATTATTTCATATGTCAGTCTTTGCTTGAAATCGGAATTCACAGCACCGGATGTTTTGGCTGTTGTAGTAAATAAAAACAACTCAACCCAACTCAACTTAAACTATCGTCTACTGCTTGGTTGACGGGTTCACTCGTGCGTTGCTCGAGTTTCTTTTTTGGTTGTGATTTTAGAGCGGTAGTGTTTGAAACATGCCTCAAGTAATTACAGTAAGTTAATTGATGCTGAAGTATTGATATTATGTTTTCTATTTCGTTACTTTAATTTTTTTGTTTTCTGTTGTTTTAAAGGATAAAATTTACTTTCTTGTTGTTTTGGTGGGATATGTAACCTGACGCTACAATTTCTAAGTCTCAGCAGTGTAGTGTATTTGGAAAAATAGTCTTATTTTTTATTACACTTACGCTGTTTTAGGGCATCAGAATTTTATTCTTTGTTCAGTAGTTTGTCATAATACGATGTAATAGTAATTTGGAATTTATAATAACTTTGTAATGGTGCCATATTTTGTTAGAAACCCAACACCGTTGTTACTGAGTTTACTAATAAAACCAAGGGATGTGGTTGAAACAACTTTTGTTTAGTTAAACCACAAGAAATCAAGAACAGCGAAGTACTAGTGTTATTTCCTTTTTTTTTTTTTTAGATTTAGAAAAACAAGTTTTTGTCTCATATGTTTCCGCATATCAAAGGAAGTTCTTGTCTCATATACGTTACGCCAAAAATTTCGTAGGGAGAGGGATCCATGGATTCCCATCACTGCGGGGGAAAAGGGGAGTGGGAATACGCACAAAATTTTCAAAAGTGATAAAGAAATACACTTGTTTAAGCAATACTTTTTATTAAATGCAAAGAAAAGCATTGCTGAATAAACCCTTTATATACATAAAAATTTAAAACTGGTGTTTGTTTTGAGACCTGTACATTGAAATGCAAGCCTCAAGGGGGAGTGTGGACCCAAAGATCCCTCCCTTGCATGGTGCAGTGCTAAAATTCTAATTCATAATGGCATACTAACGAGTTATCTCCAGTAAGGAGTACACAGATGTTTCTCAGACTAATGGTTACTATATTCAGATTTGAGAATAATGTTACAAAAGATGTTGCCGCCCTAGTGGCACAGTGGTCTAAGCGATGGCTTTTGACCATTTGTCTGAGAAGGGTTTGGTTTCGAATCCCGGTGAGGCAGGGATGTTGTGTTTGTCTTTTGGCATTGGCTCTCTCCCTTCCCTGGAACCGACAGCCCTAAATTAGGGACAGGCAACTGCTCATAGCTCATTGAGTTACTCACGGTGGTCGTTAAACCTTCAATAAAAAAAAAAAAAAAAAAGAACGAGATGTTGGCTGACTTGCAGATACTGTGAATTTTCTGCAGGACCTGGCATCATTTGTGATTCAAAAGCAAAGGTCAGTAAAAAGAATATGCTTTACAAAAGCTGCTTAGGATTGAAGTGAGAAAAATATTATAGAGTGTAATAGCACATGAAAAATATGTGGCACTTTTACAGATTAAAAATGTTAAGCTACTGTTAGCAGAACAACACAGATACACAAAGATTCAATGGTTTGATATTTTGCAATTTACAGAAAATTACTATAAAGATCATGGATGGTGAAGGGTTCATAAAGTTAGGAATCTACAGATGCTGTGAGCACATGTTTTTGAAGCTGATGAAATGTGATGTCCTTCCGTGGTCTTGACTACCTTCAGAGTGTTGATTACCCTCTAGGGCAAGTCTCTAATTGAAGAGCAATAAAAAATTTTGATTTTTAGAAGAATATTTCCCTTTGAACGAGTTTGGCAGTGTGGATTTTTTTCCCGATGTTTCAGAATATAGTTTAGAGTAATCATATGTAGCTTCCATGTAAATACTGTATATTTTATGCTTTCTACTTGCATACCAAGATCACTGTAAATAGGGACATGTGATATATAAACAATAAATAAAATCTAGCTCCGCTGCCGCAGTGGCACAGTGGTCTAAGCGCTGGCTTATGATCATTTGTCCGTGAAGGAGTCCAGGTTCGAATCCCAGTGAGGCATGGATGTTTTGTTTGTCTTACGCCACTGACTCTCTCTTCCCTGGAACCAATGACCCAATATTAGGGACGGGCGACTGCTTATAACCCATTTAGTTGCTCACAGTGGTCGTTAAACCTTCATTAAAAAAATATATATCTCCATCAGTTTTAAACTTTGCTACCCTGGTGGCGCCGTGTTCTAAGCTCTGGCTTATGATCATTCGTCTGAGATGGGTCTGGGTTCAAATCCTGGCGAGGCCATGGATGTTGTGTTTATCTTATGGCACTGGCTCTCTCCCTTCCCTGGAGTCAGTAGCCCTAAATTAGGGATGGGCAACTGCTTATTGCCCAATCCCATTGAGTTGCTCTTGGTTGTCATTATTAAACCTCTAATCAAAAAAAAAAAAAAAGTTTTAAACTTTAGTCTTGCAGATATAAGCTTTCTTTTATGAGCTAGCCTCTAAATATCAGAAAACAGTTTAGTGATATGTATGTAAATTTAATTTTATATCTATCAGGACAAAGTTCAGTATCTAGGCATTTGGTTTGATGAATTCTTTAACTGGAATACCCATGTTCAGTTTGTTTTAAATCCTTACAGGTTTGCCTACTTAGTAAAATTAAGCATCTCTTCCCTATCAATGTTCTAAAAATATTTTACTATGCTTTTATTTATACCCATCTCTCCTATTGTCTGGAGTCCTGGTATTCAAATATAAGCGCAAACAATAAGTTATTCTTGCTCAAATTACGGAAGAGATCTGTTCACTATATGCTGAATGCAGATTACAGTCTCATTCAAAACCATTGTTTCTAAAACCAAATATTCTAAAAATTCATGAAATTTTTACCTTGAAACTAGGTATCATGTTTTTTAAAATAATTCATCTTAAACTGCCTATTTTTCAATCTGACATAATCTGGATTATGCTGTCTTCACCAGATCTGTTGCCAACAAGAAATTATACCTACCATCTGTTAGACTTAATTATGGTTTAAATAGCATACTGTAAAGCCTTATCCTATGGAATAGTCTCCCAGAGAGCATCAGATCTCTGGAAAATATCAAAAAGTTTCCCTTGTCTCTGCGGAATTACATTGTAAATCGTCCTGATCTCCATAATGAATCTCAATCCTATCATTAAATTGTAGTCCCAAGCTATGCTGCTAATAGTGGCACTTCTGTTATAACCATCTTACTTACCTTTATATATTTTATTTCTTTTGTTACATCTAATAGGAAGGATCACCTTACAACCAATATCATCAGATTCCTCCTGGTGTATTGCACTTTCATATGACTAAGTTTTAAATGTGTGCAAAAAAATAATTGTAATTGTAAGCCACTGGAGAATTCCTAACTGCTGTCTAGAATTTCTGGCACTCTTTCCTTGTGAAACTGCTTTTAACAGATACTACTTTGACCATGGAAAAGTAAAAACCCCACAAATCCAGCTTCATGTTGCTAGTATGGGAGAAATAGGTAATAGTGTCTCCTCTAAATCTCTGCCTCCATGGGAGAATTGGTGGTAAGATACATATCACTGAAGCAGCTTAGGTCAAGCTAGTCGATGGCTGTGACAGATTGAAAATAAATGGGTAAAATATAAGATGATAAAACAAATAAAATGAGTAGCTTTCCTCTACCCTTGTGCATTATTTGTAGTTCTAAGAGAGTAAATAAAAAATGTGGAACTTAACACAAACTGGGATATGAGTTTGATTCTCACTTTACAATTTTCAAGATACGATTTTCAATTCTCAGGTGATACAATTTCAAGTTTTCTGAAGAGCTTGGCAGATGGGTGAATAATGAGCTTACTGATTTAGAGATCTATTAAGTTTCATGATATTATGTATGTATAGAAATATGCAGGGCTTAAAAATTATATTGCTTGACATGCCTGGGACATGCATTTTGTTTTTCTACATTTCCAATAGGGCATGTAAAAAATCTAGCTCTTTACAGGATAACTTTTTTTTTAAAAGTAATGTTTTTTTATTTCCCAGTTAATTTTATTACTACTCAGAGGTGCACCCTCCCTCTGCTTTATTTAATAAACTAAATGGAGTATATTTTGAGAGTTTAGAAGTCAAACTAGGATGACACTGAAAATTAAATTGCCCATAATATGATTGTGTGATATCTTAAAAGAAAGCTCATGTGTAATCAGCTTTCAAATGGGTGCTATACGAGCTCTGTTGACCACTTAGGTCTACAGTTATTGTCATTGTGATAGGCATGGTAGATACAAAAATGCCTTTCTGGTAAATTTCAAAGTCCTATAACTATACAAGTATTGTATGTAGGAAGCTGAAATTTTGCACTAATTAATTTCCTTATAAAATCTGCTTCACCAAGTTTCATGAAAATCAAAAGGGTTCAGGTAAAAAAATGTTACATTTTTGAGCTGATTTGACATTAAATGGCCCACAGGGGATTTCATATTTTACGGTGCAATTTATGAAATGCAGTAAAAGTACTTTCTTATATTGTTTCTGATACGTGTAGAAAAAATAGCACAGTATGTGCATAATTGTGTGTGCATTCGGGTACGTACAATATTTTTTTCAGGCAGATCTTTCTTTTCTTTTTTCTTTTTTTGGACAACATGCCTTAGGGCATGTTACAATTTTCAAATTCTAGCCCTGGAAATATGGCATATTCGTACATATTCAGATAGATAAATACTAGCATGCAGGGCTCACTTTCGACTTGTAGTTAGTAGCAAATTGCTAGCAAGCAAATGCATTTTGCTAGTGATAAGAAGTGGTTTTAGCAAAAGCTGCTAGAGGAAAAATTTTGAATGTTTTAGTGTGAACTGTTAAACGCCACTGCATTACATGTGTGGAATATTTTAGACACATTTAAAAATTAACAACTGCTTTCTAGAAACAAATGTTTCTTGAAAAGTGCAAACATTATAAAAACATTTTGGCACTAGTAGAAATATCCAGTATATTTCCCTTATCTGCTTCTGCATGTGAGGTTGGGTTTAGTTTCATGAAGAGAATCCAGGGTGATTGGAGAGGCAGTTTAAACTTACAAACATTGAATGCTGTCGTGAGTATTGAGGTTGAAGGTCTGTCCAAAGACAAGTTTGACCCCAGGCCTGCTGTTTTAAAGTGGTATGATGAAACAACTCAAAACCCAGATTGTAAATCATATGGAAAATAACTTAAGATTTTGAATAGTGTTATTGAATTTTGTGAATAAAGTTAAATAATTTTTTTTAAATAATTGCATTGAAAATTAAATTGTTAGAATTGATCTTTCAGGTCATGAAAAGGTGAGTTATTTCTAAATATTTTTAATCTTTTCAGCATTACAATGTGACAGTTACAGCAGGGGTGAAATCAAAATTTGTCATGATTGACTAATGGAGGGAGACATGTTAAAATTTATTTTGTATAATGTTAACTACTGCTAAAAAAATGAAATCAAGTCTTGTGCCAAGTTAACATACAGTTATATACACTGAGCTGCTTTTAAAATTTCATGTGCCCGTAGCTAAATTCTGGTAATGTGCCCCCATTTTTTTTAAGTATTAAAAGCTGTACCTAACAAAATCATTTAAAAGGCAAAACAGTTTTGCTGAAGATCAAATATGTTGCAGTTTAAAATTATCCTACTGTGTTAACATTATTTTAAAAAAGAGCACTTGGTTCACTATCAGAAGCACAATTTCTTTTTCTGCACTTTCAGTTCTTAAAAATGTTATAACATCTTCATGGTCTAAAGCATTTGTCATGTTTTCTTTAGTAGTCATTATTGACAGAGCAGCAAATCTCTTCATCATCGCTGATGATAGGTAATTCTTGAATTTAAAATGACTGCACACCATTGCAATTGGACACTAGTAGGTAAAATAATTTGGCTAGCTATATCAATATTTGGGTATACATTCTTCAGTGAATCTTTGTGAAAACTTTGGTAAATATGAAAATAATTTATGACTGCCATATACACTACATTCACAAAAGTCGCCGAACACTCCTGAAAAGCAAATGAACAGATCTGCTGCATCGTTAAGATATGCAGTACAGCTGCAAACGCAGGGCCGTAGCCAGGCCGGGCTGAGCCAGACTTGTTTTTTGTTTCCTTTTGCTCGTCCTAGCGACTCACAACAGTTTAGTATCCGACCTCTTTTACATCTTTTGCCCGACCACTTTAAATCTTTCGCCCGATCTCAATCATAAGCCGCCACTCCTAACTTGCTGGTCTGGCTACGGGCCTGTGCAAATGGTATAAAAACAAGCCTGCAGCTGACCACCATCATATTGCACTGTGAGGCAGTGGCAGCTTTTCAGGTGAAGTAGGTGAAGTGCCTCTTCACCTATTTTACTCAAAATAAAGTTTTATTCAGTATTTTTTTATAATATATTCTTTTTTGCCTTCATTCAGTTCCAAAATACTCAAAATTTTGAATAGATATTAATTCACATGGCGCGCTCAATACGGAAAACAAATCCTTATACGCAAAACAGTGCAAGTGACGAGCCAAAATGAGAATGCTTGGAAGTCTGCAGTATTCCGCCGAGTTGCCATGGTAACCGTGATGTCACCCTCCCCAATCTGCTTGCTCAAGTTAAGTGTTTCAGCTTCACGCGCCTTACCTCTGCATCTTTCAGTTTTTGAGCGTAAAATCGTGAGAGATAACGGTGGAGTGGGCAGGCTACCAGGGTACCATGCAATCTGCTAGGGCTTTTTCCTTGTGGTGCTGTGGTACATTATTTTCCAAAAGGAATTTGTTCTTTCATGCTTTGTGATTATTTGTTGAAAGCTTTAACTGATATTTTAGGTTTGTGTACAATTTAATTGACAGTGATAGTTTTTAGTATGCATCCTGTGGACGACATTGTAATTTATTGCAAACTCCATTTACTCTGTGGAAAGATGAAGAAAAAGGAGACATTTTGCTTCAAGGACAACCAACGAATTCACTGACAATTGTTGCCAAGAATGAAATCAAGAAGAGCGGTAAATCTAACAATATTAATTTTAAAAATTGTTGGTTTACTGAATATAAATGGATTTGCAGCACTTCTGTGTTAATTTTTTTTTTTCTTGGCCCTGCTTACTTTTTAGTAATAAACATTCGACGTGGAATAAAGACGGATTCTTAGATTTATTAAGCGTAACACAGTCACTTCATAATAAACATTGTGATTCTAGCGAACACCTGAAATGCGGATTAATGTTAAGGAATTTTGAAAAAATTCAAAACACCATTGCTGATGCCCTGAGGAAGAATGCTAGGCTTTTCAAAACGCATTTTAACGAAAATGTTTGTTTAAATAGACTTCCTGCAGACAGTGATTGATGCAGTATTAGCCTATACTGTATTTGAGCAAACAAGAATTAGCATTCCATGGCCATGACGAAAGCGTGGGCTTGATAAATCGTGGAAATTTCATTGAATTACTTTCATTGTTGATATGAAGAAGTTCTTTAGAAATTGAAAATCAATACGAAAGGATAAAAAACTATTCAAAATGAATTAATTGAATGTATTTCTGAATATATAAACGATCACGTCAAAAATTAAATAATTTTTTATTGTTGATTCGGAAGGTGTATTGGTTGTGGGATTTTTGGGTTTCCATGATGTGAATGAAGATAGAACGTCAGGAGCTTTATATAAAATGCTAGACAAAATTTTGGAACAGTCTGATTGCCAACACAAATAAATAGGACAATGTTACGATGGGGCAAGTATAAGTCTGGACACTTAAATGGGCTACAGAAAAAAAAGTCAAGGATAAAGCTCCTCAAGCTGTTTTTGTTCAATGCTTAGTTCATCGTTTGAATCTTGTATTACACCAGAGTTTTTCTAAAATTTCTAAGTGTCAAATACTTTTTGCAAGCCTCAGTGGAATTGCTTCATTTGTTCACCATTCTGCGAAGCGATCTTATACACTTATATCAACAACCGCAAGATGCAGACCAACCATAACAGAAACTCGATGGTCCTCCACTTCAAAATTAGTAAGTGTAGTTGTTGAAGATTGTGATAAATTGAATGAAGTGTTCGGATTTCTGACAAATAGCGAATAATCAGACAAAAAATCAATTCATCTTGCCAAGGGGTTTTTGAATGATATGAACACTTTCGAATTTACATTTTTGGCTCCACCGATCTATTATTCGAACTTTTGAAAAAAAATAACTAAACATTAACTACTGTGTAACTGAAATTAAAAAAAAAAAAAACCTCGTGAAATTTTGAGCCATAAAAGGAACGATGAGTTATTTGAAACACAGTTTGGAAAAGCTAGCAAAATCACAGAAATAAGCACGGGAATATGCTGCTCTTACACAGGAAACAATTTTTCAAAATTATAAACAATTGTATTTTGAAATGTTGGACCACATTCTTATGGAAATGGATGTAAGATTTCAAGACTGTAAGAAACTTCAATTTGTCTGACTTGCTGACACAACCAAATTCGAATAATTTAATGCATGCTTTCCCACTCGCGCTCTTGAAAATCTACATTTTTATGGAAACATATTTACTAAACACCAGCGCCTTAAAAATGAACTGAGTCTTGTATATAACGATGAAAAATTAAGGAATATATTGACTCAAGAACTCTTCGAGTGTTTCACGGAGACAGACATTTTTACAGAAGATTATAAATTGGTTTTCCTCAGTTTAACAATTTCATCTACAAGTGTGCCAGTGGAAAGAAGTTTTGTTAAAAGAATACAAACTTGCTCAAGAAACACTAGTTCCCTAGATAGACTTGCTTCTTTGTCAAATATTTCTATTCAGGAAGACATTTTATTGATGCTCACGGAGAAACAACCATCTTATGACGACATAATCGACAAATTTGCAGCTTTAAAAGGAAGAAAAATTGATTTAATATACGCAAAATAGGTAGGTCTTCATTAAGAAATTTTCATTGTAGACAGTAGATATCTTTTCATACTGCTCTTGTACCTCTTCACCTATTTTCCAACCACGAGCCGCCACTGCAGGAGAGTCGTAACAGCAAATTGACGGAGTACTGCACCAGACCTCAGTGTACAGGTGAGTAAAAATGCTGAAACCTTGGTATGTACATGTACCATAATCGGAGAACTTCATTCCGTTGGTTACCATGGTCGTGCGGCTGCTCATAAGCCTTTCATCTCCACTCGGAATGCTACTCGTCGTTTTGCATGGTGTAAATAACATTTATCGTGGACCGCAGATAAATGGAAATGAGTCCTATGGACTGATGAATCCAGATACACAATCCGTCAGTCTGATGGTTGTGTGTGGGTATGGCAGCAGCCGGGGGAACACTATTTACCACAGTGTTGTTCCTACGGTCAAGTTTGAAGCTGGAAGTGTACTCATGTGGGGGTGTTTTTCATGGTATGGTCCCGGCCCATTGGTTATCATGAACAAATCTGTTAACCAGCATGTCTACCTCGGGGTCATTCCGTATCAACTCAACACAGCGACTTGACTTGATCATCTCAGATTTTAATGAAATTTGGTACATAGGTGGCCTCTATATAGATTAAGAAAAATACCAAATTTCATCGTCATATATCCACCGATTTTGAAAATACAGCTATATAAAATGTCCAAAAACACCCCGAAATCCAAAGATCAATATGTTTTTAAATTGTGATTTCAGCTCCCCTAATTAAGATAGAGAGATGGGAAAGGTATCTTTTTTAGTATTTTTATGCTCTTTTATTTGATGTACAACACAAATAAAAGAGCATAAAGATTTTTAAAAATTTCAAATTTTAAAATTAAAATTTGAATTTTTCAAAGTGTGAGGCTCCAAAAAATTCGAAACTTTTTAAAACAATCTTTATATGTTTGGTATTTGATTGTGTGAGTTATAACTTGGGATGATAATGGGTGTACTTAAAAAGCTATATTCAAATTTAGCCAAACACAAGAGTTTAATGAAATAAAAAAAAATTAAAAAAACATGTAAACTGAAAATAAATTTGGGCTAAATCTTAAAAAAGTTTCATTAATAACAGTAGATATAGTATTTTTGTTATTTAAAACAATGTTTTATTTTTAATTGATTTGTTTAAAATCTGAGACTACATGGGTTTAAAAATTTTATTAATTTCATTATTCAGAATTTGTAATAATTCACAATACAGTATAAAAAAAAAATAAAAGACTGTGCAGTTGTACTGTAGGCTACATTTTGTTTTGGACAAAACTCTGCATGTTCTGACTTGAAAAACTGATTCTGTTGTTTAGATCATTGGTTACAAGACCCAACAAGCAGCAACTTGCATTCCTGCCTTGCAGACCTCAGTCTGCTTTAGGTTTTGATGGTGATCAGATGTGTTTCTCAGTCTGCTTTAGGTTTTGATGGTGATCATATGTGTTTCATGCAGTGAAAGTGAAGTGTGGTTGGAAACTTTAAATTGAATAAAGTATATCCTTTTCAGTTTTGAAACTAGACTTTTATAAATTGAAGCTGTGCAGGATTTTTTTAGGAAAAATAAAAAGAACAGGTAATGGGAGGCAGTTATTTTACTATTTGAATTTTACATTTTATGCACACATAATCAACAATGGAAAGTAACAAGATATGCAGTAATACAATGTTTCAATCCATTTAAAAATAGTGACCATAGAGTAAGGGATAAAAAAAAAGCTAAGAACTGTGACAGAGTGGATGTTGGAAAATTTTGATGACTTATCAAAAGAGACTAAAATTTGTGATTCTTGCAGAAAGCAGCTGAAAACTTTAAAAATTAGTCGAGAAGCAAATGAAACCTGTGCTGATGAGAAAATAGACAAAAATGTTGCATCTACGTCAGAAGTAATTGAAACACTGAATACTTTGCTCCATGAATTGGGTGAATCACCTGTCAAGAAAAAGCTAAAATCTAAATGTTATGCTTCAACCAAAATTCAAAAAATCAGTTCTGCTATGAAACGGAAGCTTTTTACAAATATTTAAGAGTCATCTGATGACGAGGATGAAATACTTCATGACTCTCTTATGGACAATCTTAAAAGTAATTTTTCTAACTGCACTAGAGATAAACAGTTGATGATTTTGACTTGCTTACCAGTCATGGAGTGTTAGGAAAATCATGCAAGAGTTCAATGCTCCTAATTATATGGTAAGACAATAAAAACAATTCTGAAGGAGAAAGGAATTTTGAAAAGCCTTAATAGAAAACCAGGTAAGAGTCTCTCTTCTGAAGTAGTTGAAGTAGTACGATCGTTTTACCAAAGTGATGAAATTAGTCGGGTTTTACCTGGAATGAAAGATTGTGTTTCTGTTAGGACTGAAAACGAAGATAAAGTTAAATTGTCAAAGAGGCTGATTCTATGTAATTTGACAGAAGCTTATAAGTCATTCAAAGATAAATTTGCAGGCACGAAAGTCAGTTTTTCCAAATTCGCAGAGCTCAGACCAAAAAACTGTGTCCTGGCACGGTCTAGTGGTACTCATATGGTATGTGTATGCACCACACACCAAAATGTAAAAACTGATGATGGAAAATGCAAGAATTGGTTCACTAACAAATGGACAATTATCTTCCTACAAACATTGTCTTGCAAGAGTATTGTGCAACCCTGCTTCCATAGATTGTCATTTGGGGAAGTGTCCTGCCTGTCCTGGGAATGAGGAAGTAAGAAATGTAATGGAACACGGTTTTCAGGAGAACTTGGTTGAAAAACTAACTTTTCGCCAATGGATTACAGTTGATAGATGCAACTTGGAGACATTAGAAAAATCAACTTCAGATTTTATTGATTTGTTTTGCGAAAAACTGTTCGCTTTGGTCAGACATGACTTCATTGCTAAGCAGCAAAGCTCTTTTATGAATAGTACTAAGGAAAACCTCAAGGACTCGGAATTTCTCGTCATTTGTGATTTTGCCAAAAATTATAGTTTTCTTCTTTAAGATGAAGCCCAGAGACTGGACCACTGGGCAAGCCACAGTCCACCCATTTGTCATCTATTACAAAACAGAAAAGACTGAACATGTAAGTTTTGTAGTAATTTCTGAATGTTTAGAGCACAACACAATTGCACTGTACTGCTTCCAAAAAAAACCTTATTAACTTCTTGAAAAGTAAGTTTGGTGACTACAGTGTCAAAAAAATTTACTATTTCTCTGACGGGTCTGCAGCCCAGTACAAAAATCGGAAAAATTTCACAAACTTGTGTTTCCATCAAGGAGACTTCAACATTGATGCTGAATGGCATTTTTCAGCAACAGCACACGGGAAGGGGCCATGTGATGACGTTGGTTGGAACGGTGAAAAGGTTAGCTGCCTGAGCCAGCTTACAACGCCCTTGCGAGAATCAAATTCAAACACCATTTCAGTTGTACAAATGGGCAATTCAGAACATTTTTGTGGCAAACTTTACATATGTAAGTCAAGAAGAATTCATAGAAACAGACCAATTTTTGGAAAATTGCCTAAGCAAGTCTAACAATACAAGGTACCCAGAAACTTCATGCTTTTATTCCTATCCCATTGAGTAATTCAAAAATAAAAGTGAAGATGTTCTCAGAATCAAACGAGTCAGCTACTGAAAAAGTATCAGCATTACAAGACAAACTGCAAATAACAGAAATTAGTGGTTACATAACTGGTGGGTAGCGTATGTTCTAGCAAAAGAAGAGAGTGAGAATGAAGTTAAGGTCTCTTTTTTACATTCAGCTGGTCCATCTACATCCTTTTCCTATCCTAGCCCACAAGATGTATTATGGCTTCCTGTAAGTTACGTCTTGTGTAAAGTAAATCCTGTGACTCCGACAGGAAGACTCTACAATCTCTCTGAAACAAAAATACACCAAACTACTGGAGCTTTTAAAGACTATATCAAGGATCTACAGGTGTGATTTCACTTCAAAACAATGATGCAACTTTTATTTTTAATTTTAGGAGATTCTGCTTTAAGTGACGATCTAAGTTTAAGATTAGGAATATAATTTGCATAAATGTAAGCAATTCAATGCCATATGTTATTATTATTTTGATGTGTTTCTTGAGCAGTAATTGAAATTACTTTTTAAAGTCTGTTTATTTTTTATATTGTATTGTGAATTATTACAAATTCTGAATAATGAAATTAATACAATTTTTAAACCCATGGAGTCTCAGATTTTAAACAAATCAAATAAAAATAAAACATTGTTTAAATAAATGGTTTTAAATAACAAAAATACTATATCTATTGTTATTAATGAAACTTTTAAGATTTAGCCCAAATTTATTTTCAGTTTACAGGTTTTTTTCATTTTTTTTTCATCAAACTCTTGTGTTAGGCTAAATTTGAAATATAGCTTTTTAAGTAAACCCATTATCATCCCAAGTTACAACTCACACAATCAAATACCAAACATATAAAGATTGTTTTAAAAATTTTTCACATGTTTCGGAGTGCCGCATTTTGAAAAATTCAAATTTGAATTTTAAAATTTGAATTTTTTTAAATCTTAACCCCTATGGTGTTGTACATCAAATAAAAGAGCATAAAATACCACAAAAAGATAACTTTCCCATCTCTCTATGTTAATTAGGGGAGCTGCAATCACAATTTAAAAACATATCAATCTTCCGATTTTGGGGTGTTTTTGGACATTTTATATAGCTGTATTTTCAAAACCAATGGATATATGACGATAAAATTTGGTTATTTTTCTTAATCTATATAGAGGCCACCTATGTACCAAATTTCATTAAAATCTGAGATGGTGAGGTAAAAAATGTCTTCAAATTGTGTTGAGTTCATACGAATCACTCCTCGATCTTCTGGACGATTATGCCGTACCAACTCTGTGGCAATACTATGGAACCAAGCCTTGTTGGTACCAACAGGATAATGCACCGAGTTATAAAACAAAGACTGTTATATCATGGTTTGACGATAATTCTGTATTATGTGTGGACTGGCTAGCACAGAGCGCTGATCTTAATCCCATAGAGCACCTATGGGATGAATTAGAGCACCACATAAGAAGTTTGGAACCAAGGCCTGCTACTAAGCAACAGTTAGCGGCAGCATTATGTACTGAATGGAAGTGCATACCATCGCTGTGTTCCAAAACTACATGTTCAAAGAGTGGTGGTCAGATTTAGTTGATTTTACAGATGAATACTGATTTAAGTAAAAAAAAACATGAAATATTATTTCTGCTATTGGAAATGTTCATTTAAATAGCAAGCTGAAGTAAAATCCTGAAAATAGGTGCTCTGGGTTACTTAGAATTCACAGTCTTGCATAGAGGGGGGTGGACATCACATACAGCCAACAATGAGCTGCACACATGTGACACTTCGTGAATTTATGTGCTGTTTCCCTCAAATTAGTACAGTGACACTTAATAATTACTGGCAATGTGTGTGCTAGTTTTGTGCGTGTGTGTGTTTTCACTTAATGTTATTGGCTGGACTTCCAAAACTCAGTGTATCTTGCTTAGTTCTGTGTATCAGTCTGCTTTGTTCATGTAAGCTTGCACCCACCATCATGGGGAAAAGAAACTAGTTCTGCATAAATGCCATTGCAAAATATTTTTATTGAAAAATAATTTTGAAGCTGCAATAATAGCATGGATTTTTTATACACAAAAATGCAGAATAGAACAGATCAGTCCTATCTTCTACCGTAAGAAAATGAATACATTTAAAAATATTATGATTGAACTATGTAGTTTACCTATAATTTTGGTTCTAGTACTACACTGTGGTGTCAAAAAGACTGGGAAGGGTGCTGAAAACTTTGGTAATTTCCATTACATGCCACCACATCCATGCGGGAAATGGTATCACCTGCAAACGCCGAATATATAGAGGCAGATATCTCCACAGGTAGTAGTATTCACAGTTCAGATGGCAGCTTCTCAGGTTTTAAGTAATTTCGAATGTGGTATGCTAGTCAGCACCTGGGAGGTGGGTCACTCCATCTCAGAAATTACCACAAAATTTGGATTTACATGGTCAAGTATTTCAAGGGGGTACCTGGACTACACAAACTCAGGGGGAAATTCAGAGTGAGAGACTGGTGTGGCCGTAGAAAAGCCCTGGGCGATCATGGAAAGTGGCATCTGGCATGCATCGTGACATCTGTCCGGCGTGCAACATTGTCGCAGATTACAGTGCAATTTAATATTTGGGCCAGCAGTAGTATCAGCGTTTGGACAGTGCAACGTTCCCTCTGTTCTATGGGGTTCTGGAGCCGATGGTCCACTGAGGTGCCGTTGCTGACCCAGCAGCACAAAACTGTGCACCTCGCATGAGCTCGGGAACACTGGCATTGGATGCAAGATTTTTTTTTTTTTTTTTTGGATTGAAGGGTTAACGACCACCATGAGCAACTCAATGGGCTATAAGCAGTCGCCCGTCCCAAATTTAGGGTCACTGGTTCCAGGGAAGAGAGAGATCCAGTGCTATAAAACAAACACACCATCCATGCCTCACCGGGATTCGAACCCGGACCCTTCACGGGCGAATGATCAGAGGCCATCGATTAGACCACTGCACCACCTGGGCGGCTGGATGCAAAATGATTGGAAATGTGTAAGACATGCTTTTGTAGCCTGGTCCAACGAATTGTGGTACCAACTGTTTTGGGAAGATGGCCAACTCTGGGTGTGGCGACTACCCCACGGGCAATGGATTCTGCATGCTTATAAGGGACAGTGCAGGCTGGTGGTGGCTCTGTTATGATATGGGTTTTTTTCTCTGGCATGTATAACCCTTCATATGTCTAAAGCTAAGTAACCATCCTTGGGGATCATTTGCACCCGTTCACATCATGCAACCACTTTGACGGGTGTGATATCTTTCAACATGATAATGCACCACTGCACACATCCACAGTCACTTGATTATGGCTGGAGAAACATTCCATGGAGTTTGGTATCGTGACTTGGCCCTCTTGTTTGCTAGTTTTAAATATCATCGAACACATTTGGGATGCTGTTGAACGTGCCATGAATGCCAGGAATCCCCCACTGGGGAATATTACAGAATTGTGGGATGCTCTTCAGGAAGTATGGTGCACATTGTCTCTACAGTACTACAGAGAGCTTGTGGAGTCCATGCCCTGTTATGTTGCTGCCGTTATCTGAGCGCAAGGAGTACCAGCACAGTATTAGAGAGGTATCCCAGTTTTGCTTGGTACTTCGGTTTTATCGTACATGCCAATTATTATCCATAGTTGTGCCCTTTCCACATGGGGGGGGGGGGCAGGTGAGGATATAGCTGACAGGTAAAAAAACTATACCAGTCACTATCATAGGGCAAACAAACTATCTTCACCTCTAAATAAAAACAAACATTAAATGCAATTTCAAATAGTATATATTTAAAATATAGACGCAGGCTAAGAGGTCACCCCCGCTGTATATGACGCATAAAGACAGATTTTTAGTTGTAACAGCAAAACGTAATCGGCGCACCATGGCTGGTCAGTTTGAGAATTGCCTCCATTCCGTCACAGGGACACAGATATCCTAACAAACTGTGGCAAGACGTCTGCAGCATATAGGGCTATATGCCTGAAGGCTGTAGTCTGTGTCCTGTTATCCAGAGCTCAGTGTAGTGCACATTTCCAGTGGTGTTGTATCCACAGAAATTGCACAGGTCATCAATGGGCCAATGTACTCTTCGCAGATGAGAGTCGTTTCAGTCTGTCCTCAGATTCTAGACATCAGTTGGTCTGACGTGAAAGTGGTACTGTGTACTAGTGTGATAATGTGCAGGAAAGAGACTGATACGGCAGTGCTAGGATCATGGTGTGGGGTGGCATGTTTAATGAACACCCTGAGCTACAGGTGCTGGAAAATGGGACTACAGTGGGTGAACAATACTGAAGCAAAGTTCTATGTCATATTCAATTATTCCGTGCTGCTGTAGGCGAAGACTTTTTGTTCATGAATGGTAGCATGGCATCTCATCATACAAAAGCAGTGCAGGCACTTTTAGAGATCAAGGATATTCATCGCATCCACTGGCTAGCATGCTCCCCCATACTTCAACCCCATCAAACACATCTGGGATGCAATGGGGAGATGCATTGGAGCTCAACCCCTCCAGAAAACAAGCAGGGCCTCATCCATGCTTTGAGGGAGGAGAGGGCCAATTTGCCTCAGGAACTCCTGGATCACTTGTTGCTCAGCATGCCACAAAGTTGTGAGAGCTGCATTGCAGTTTGGGGTGGACATATTCATATTGAAATCTCTCTCTGCCTCGCTATTGGTAAGCACTATACATCCATTCCGAACTATGTCCTTCGGAAATTTGTAACTTTTGTGTAAACACTGATTGCAATGTAATTGTGCATCATTTATAAACAATTATTTATGTCTTTCAATATGTTCTTATGCTGGCAATATAATTGTTTCCCCATTTGTCGGTCGTCATGTATTACTTTTCTTTTCAGGTAAAAATGTAAAATTAAGTAAAAAAGTGTGTTCTTTCAATGTGCCAGAACTGTGCATCTGAGTCGCTATTTCTGCAGATCCAAGAGATTTTCTAATTCATTAACATTATGTTCTTGCTGTTTTACGAGCACAAAAATCTCATTCTCTTCATTCCATAGGTACATGTGCCAAGTCCTTTTTTATTGTAATCTGTTGTGTATCTAGAGCATGTACAGAAGCATTTATTTTGCACAGATCAAGGTAACCTTTTTGGATAGCATCAAATCATTTGTGTCACACAAATTAAGGTAACTTTTTTAAATAGAATTAAGTACAGCTTTTGCTCTGATGCAGTTTCTTTGTTAAGATTCATGAATGTACACTGATGAGTCATTACATTATGACCACCACCAGCCTAGAGAAATGAGCGTGCCTGGAGACTGAACAGTGGCGCAGGTAAAGTTCACAGAGCAGTATATATACAACCCGAGGATCGGCTTTCAGTTAGTAGAGTGTTCGGAGTCAGGATGGCAAAAGCTGCTGATTTATCAGAGTTTGATAAAGGGCAAATTGTGATGGCACAGCGTCTTGGAACTATGATCTCAGAAACGGCGCAGCTTGTGGGTAGTTCACATGCCGCTGTAGTGAGTACATATCAAAAGTGATGCATAGATGGCCAAACGATGAACCGTCATCCAGTCGTTTGTCATCCACAGCTCATCGATGCGAGAGGGGAGCAGAGACTGTTGTGCATTGTTCACAGCGACCACAGGGACACAGTGTGACAAGTCACCTGCTGCTACAACAGAGGAAATGAGGGCAATGTGTTGACGCCCACAGTTCATCGCAGCCTTCTGCACATGGACCTGCGTAGCCGTAGACCCAGCCAAGTTCCCATGCTCACTGCATGTCATCACCAACAATGCATGAAATGAAGCCAAGATCATCGAGATTGGACTGTGGATGATTGGAAGGAAATGGCCTGGTTTGACGAATCAAGATTTCTGGTGCATCAAGTAGACAGCCAAGTGTGGATACCCCAATTATCAACTGCGGCTATGGCACCTGAATGGACTGTTGGGTGGAAACAGGCCGGTGACGGCGGTGTTATGCTGTGGGCGATGTTTTCTTGGGACACTTTAGACTCCATTATCCCAATAGCTCAATCCCTGACAGCTGTCAGGTATCTGGACATCATTGCAGACCAAGTTCTCCCATTCATGGCAACTGTGCTCCCTACTGGTGATGGCCATTACCAACAGGATAATGCGCCATGCCACACTGCCAGAATCATCAAGGAGTGGTTCGAGAAACATGCTAGTGACTTTATGTTAATGCCCTGGCCTCCAAATTCACCTGACGTGAACCCAATTGAACATTTGTGGTTCAACTTGGAAAAGTGGGTTCGTGCTAAATCGCCCCCCCCCCCCCAAATGTACAGGAACTGGAGGACCTGCTGTTGATATTATGGTACCAGATACCCCAGGATACCTATCACCATCTCATCGAATTGATGCCTCGCCGAGTGGTCACTGTTTTGTGGGCTAAAGGGGGTCCTACAGCTTATTAGGTAGATGGTCATAATGTAATGGCTGATTGGTGTATACGGCGTTCGAATTACCCAGTGGTCCGCTGGCCATTGGCCAGTAAAACTTCTGTCGAACCACTGAACTATTGATTTTACTGGCCCAGATGGCCAGTAAGTTTGTTTTTTCTAAGTTGTCACAAGTTAAAAAATAAATTTCTATTTCTTTTACCTTGCTGTACGGTTTTCTTTTCAGGCTGCAAACTAGTGATAATTTCATGAAATGCTAAAGGACAACAGCTATTTTTTATCACTCATGATTTGTAAAGAGTGGAAGAAACAACAAATACAGAAAGGCAGTTTCCCAGTCCTTGTCTTGTAATGACAACAGCCGTTTTTTCTTATCTTTGCCCACCCTAGTGAATGCAGCAGATACTGACACCAAACAGTCGCCAGCTTTTTTACACACTAGCAGGGAAGGTCAATTGGATGCGTGAAGGTAATTTTTGCAAAAGAGCAATTCACATGAAACAGTGTTTAATGGAGGACTAAAACTAACTTCATGGAAAAGTAGGAGGGATGAGCAATAAGACTAAGGAAAAGGAAGCTAAACCCTAAACAATAAAACAAAACAGGCTGCTGATGTATAAGAATTTTTTTTTTTTGTACCCTTGGAGTCTCCTTGTTCCTTCTTAGTTAAAAACAAATCGGGAATGCACTCATACTCTGTTATATCACCATTCCATTGGAATCTTATTCTGGAAACATTCTTTGTCTTCTCAGTTGCACTTTCAAATTCAATGTTTTAAAAACAAATACTGGAGATAATTCAATTAAAATGATACGTTATTTTCTACATATATTATAAACTCCTTTTCTTTTATTTATTTACGAACCAGTGGGCATTTTGGTCGACCATTGGTTTGCAAATTCTAGTGGTCCACTGGGCCAGTAGAAGATTTATTTCTAATTCTAACACTGGGTGTATAACCTCTAGTGTGAGGGTGAAAGCATGCTGCACCATCCCAGTTGCACAGTGGTTTAAGTTCTGGCTTATGAATGTTCACCCGTCATGGGCCCTGATTTAAGTCCTGGATAAGGTGTGGGAGAATGTCTGTCCTCTCTCCTTGGAACCAGGGGCCCTAAATTAGGGATGTACAACTACTTATAACCCATAGAGTTACTCACTGTGGTCAATGAACAACAAAACTAAAAAAAAACAAAAAAAAAAAAAAAAAAAACCAGCATGCTGCGGCTGTGTAGGTAGATATTTGTTATGCTGTTCAACTTCTCAGTGATATCAAAGAATCAAGTTAGTATTTTATATTTTGAATCTAGGCAAAGTTCTTTGATTATTTTTTGGTTGTTAGTGCATTCATCCTTCTTTGGATGTGTGATAAAACATGTATACATTGGTGATAGACGATTGACATGGCACCTACAAAATTTTATAATTGAAAGAACTAATTAAAGTTATGGGTGTTTTAGAGGTTATATAAAAAGAGAGGTGTTACTTATTTTGTTAAATTTCCAAACTGTAACCTAGTTTGTCATCAGAACTACATTTATTGCCACTTGATTGGAAGTGACCAACAACCATGACCATTTAATGTGGCTCTTCCTATTTTAGGTATTTCTATTCCTTCCAGTTTTCTCTTTAAACCATGTGGTTGGCAAGATGATTATTTTTACCAAGTCCCAATTTAAATAATGTTTGGTTGCCTGAATATGCCTATCTATACAAGTCTTATTAGCAAAGATTTTTTATGGTAGCCCTGTGTTCCTCAGCCTAGATTTTTATTTTTCTTCCCATTTCTGTTATACAGGGTGTTTCTAAAATGTTTAAGCAAATGTTCAGAACTTGTTCTACTGCTGATTTTGGTGAAAAAGTCTTTATAAACATAGGGCTAGAGATGCTTTCCCACAGAGATGTATACAAGTTGTATAATAAAGATGCAGATCAGCCACTTCACAGGTAAATAGAGACTCGTAATGATATGGAACCAATGGGATTGGTGTAAGTGCTACAGAAGACTGATCCCATAAGCACAACTTCAGCACCCCAGCAGCAAATTCATGAACTTAGATTACCAAACTCAGAATACGATGGAGGAAAAAGGCATTTGTAAGGTATGCTAGCATCATTTATTAGCTACAAATTGGTTATAAAAAATTTAGATGAATAGGCAAATTTATGCTTTGTACTGAGGAGGCAAAAGTATCAAAGAGCATTTCTAAGTGGTGGAGTATCATTTGATTGCTGTCTAGAGATGGCAGGATCCCTAAACAGAGGGGAAGATACATCACGACACTGGAATCCTCCTGCCTCCCTGTTTGTATGAAATTTTGATTATGGCATGTAAGCAGATGGAATTGCAACTGACTAAAGCAACCCGTCAGTTATGTACAAATGCGAAGGGGGGGAGTTCCAGTGTCACAATGTATCATCTTTTGTTTAGGGTCTTCCCATCTCTAGACAGCAACCCAATGGTATTCTGCTGCTTAGAAATTCCCTTGGATACATTGCCTCTTCACTGTACAACCAAAATATCAACCAGTTGAATCCACTTTTTATGACAGTCTTTCTAAAGTGAGACATTTTCTCTGTTGATTGCATGGGGCTCATTTTCTAGTTTGATTTTCCTGGATTCTCAGCCATGTTGAAATCCAGAATAATGTGTTGGTTGCTGCCAGGTCAGTTTCCTTGTTGGAGGCCACAGCCTTGCCACTGTTCCACATGTTCAAATGTTCGGGAGCATATTAAAACATATGTGGTAGGTTCTGTAGAATCAACAGGTAGGAAACAAACAGCATCATAGTTGTAAATGAATTTATGGCACCTCTACTCATAGTTTACTGTGAAAATAACTTTTTTATGGGTCTTATAGAGGTTATCATTCAAAAAAGTTGGTGGTCTAAAGCCTAGTTCATCATCAGGACTACGTCAAAGTGGTAGCAACTACTCCAGTGACATAGTCCTGATGATGAACTAGGCTTTTGTTCTAAAATTTGACCACCAACTTTTTTTATTAATAACCTCTGAGACCAGTAAAAAAGTTAGTTCCACAACAGCATCATGTTAAACCAGTTCTTGAGCCTGGCATCTTTTCACCAGAACTGTAGAGGAAGTTGTACTTGACCATCTCCACATTGGACATTGCCACTTCATTTGTTGTGTGGTAACATCACCCCTATATGTGGTGCATGTAATGTATCTCTGACTGTTGTGTAGGTTTTGTGTTTATATTATTGCTTTGTTTGTGAACATTCTCATTTTCTTCTTTTACCCACTTTACCATATGACTCAGAAGGCTTGGTTCACCTTTTAAATGATCATTGTGATGTGTCATCTGTGTTCTCAGTTTTACGTTGTATCAGTGTTTTTCATTAAAAGTCTGCTACACTTTCATGAGCCATTTGCACCACTTTTTGTGTTTCTCTTTTGTGGCATACTTTTTTTGTCATGTTTTGATGTTTTATTTGCTGCATTAAAGCGTTGGACTTTGTGCTCTTTTCCTATTGAGGCCCTTGTGCCAATAAACACCAATCAATCAACATACCAACCAACCAAGCATCACAAACTGCAATGATGTTATTCAATGTAACATTCGACTGCCATGGAAAAATGTGATCTGAAAATTATGCAGAAACCATTTACCAGGAACACTGACTTTATAGCAATATGAAGTCACTTCTCACACTGAGCGTTTGAGTGGCAACAGTTTGTCTATTAGTAGGAATAATGCAAGGTTAAAACCAAAGAAATTAAACTTATAAATGACCACAAAAGCTGAAGATGTGCACATGATAGGGTGAAGACACCTCCAGTTAATTAAAGCAAATCAGCCGTATGTAATATCTTTGATTTATATGAAACTATTCGTAATTTTTGCTGCCATGTTTTCATTAAATTGTAGTGTCCCCGTGTTGTTTATCAAGATTATAAATTGTGTGTATGTCCTATTTTTCTATTCCCCACTTTTTTTAAAATAATGCATTGAGTTACTATTATGCACTTCTGTTTTCATAATATTTTCCTGAAATGCATGCACAACATAACTGGTGGTTTTACTGTATAATAAAGAGTAACTCCAGTGTTTCTTTTTAAATTTACAGTTATTTCATGTAAACATTTGGAAGTTTTTTTCCGAGAAATATCAGTGACTGTAAGTGTTCTGTAGAAACTTGAAGAAATTTCCTAAACAGCTAGGAGTTTGTGAATTCTGAATTCTTTTAGCTTGCTATGATTATGCTTGACTCCATGCAGATTGCTTTTTATTGTAACATTTATGCATGAACCAGAACACTAGAAATATTTTTATGTATTATTTTATCTTGCTAACTTTATGCTTTATTCACAGCAGATTGCATTTGTAAAATCTGTGCATGGATCAGCACACAAGAATTTTTTGGTTTGTAATACTGCTTGACAGTTGTAACAGTTATGATGACAAAAATTAACAATTAACAACCAACAGTACACCACCAAAATTAGCTGGGAAAATACCTTTAAATTCTGTTACAAACTATGTAATTTTTTTAATGTACTAGAAATAAAATTGCTTTTTATTTTTATAATTACTTATAAAATTACTAACTGCTATGAAAACATTCTGTTGCATATAGTGTTATTACACTGACATGCAAAAATTAAGGACGAGACAGTTTTTCGAATGTAACGTCGTGCAGAAGCGCTCCAAATCGACTCAAATCATACCATAAGATCCCCAAGATGTAAGAATATGGGACAAGTGAGAAAAACCGTCCAAACAAGGAATCCAAAGGATACAAAGGCACTTTATTGAAAAGATAGCTTCGAGCACAACTGGATAGAACACAGAAACGTCCATGTGACAGGCGGCTGCCAAGAAAAATTCAGTCTTTAGTAGAGGATATGATCACCCCTGACTGCGTTGCAGGATTTACAACGTCTGCCCATGCTGAGGACGAGGTTGTCAAGGAGCTGTTGAGGCATCGCAGCCCATTCCTCTTGTAGCGCCAATCGCAGCTGCAGAATCGTTGCTGGCGGCTGGTGACGTGCTGCCAAGCGTCTCCCGAGAAGGTCCCACACGTGTTCGATTGGATTTAGGTCCGGGAACCTTGTGGGCCAACCCATGCGTTGAATATCTTCACTCTCCAACAGCTCTGCGACAGCCACTGTACGATGAGGTGTAGCATTGTCGTCCATGAAGAGGAACTCAGGACCCACAGCACCTCTAAACAGACGCATATGAGGCAGGAGAACCTCGGTACAATAGCGGACACCAGTGACTGAATCTCCTTGGAAGATGTGGAGGTCAGCACGGCTACCAAGCATGATACCGCCCCAAACGAGAACTCTGCCACCTCCAAACCGGTCCCTTTCGATGATGTTGGAGGTGTGATTGCGTGTTCCCTGCTCTCTCTCCAGATGTGTATACGTCCAGAATCGCTCATCAGACTAAATCGGCTCTCCTCCATAAAGAGAACTTGACCCCATTGCTGATGTGTCCAGTTCTTGTGTTCTTGGCACCACAGAAACCGCAGTCTCCGATGAGCAGGCGTTAATGGCACACACCATACTGGTCGCCGTGCAAATTGACTGCCTTTGTTCAGCCTCCTGGCCACGGTAAAACGCGATAACGGACGTCCAGTTGTCTGTTGCATGTGCCTTGCGATTTCTCCCGCTGTCTGCCGTCTGTCTCTTCTAGCCTGTAGGATAATATACTGGTCGTCCGCCACCGTGGTTGCTCGTGGACGACCACTGCTAAACTCTCGGACAGCTGTTCCTGTTGTTTGAAATGCTCTCCAAGCTCGTGAAATGATGCTGTGAGCGATCCCGAACTCCTCGGCCACACTAGTCACACTTGGACCTTCTTCCAACTTCCCAATGGCGCGACCTCGGGTAAAGTCATCTAGATGTCGTCTACTGGATTGCCTGTTGGCCATATCACACAGTAGCAGCAACTCGACGTCATTCAAACCGATGTACACCGGGCAATAGCTTTCACCGAATTGCTGAGTGTACACCGCCCGTGTGCTTTATACCCTTCCAACACCCCCCCCTCCCACATCATGCTGCATATATGCGCATGCCCTACCGTACCGGACCCTAGTCTATCTCCTGAGTGGTCTTTCGGTCCTTTCTGCCTGCTCATTCCGCTGTTATACTAATTTCTCCTCTTCGTCCTTAATTTTTGCACACCAGTGTAGTAACACATTCTGTCCTAGTATTGCTTCTTAGTGTCAGACCTTATGAAAGTACAGTAGGCATTTGAGATAAAGTAGCAGTTAAACAATATCATTTATGGGCTAATTAAACAAATCTCTTAATAGGAGATATAACTCACCTTCTACTTGATCTATTCATTTTCCCACATTTTAGCACATTATTTCCTCCGACGGTCCATTTGTTTTTATGTTATTGGGAAGGGACATGTTTTCATACATTAATTCTAAATATATCCTTGATCAATTTGTATTATGATATTTTATGTTTTTATTAATTTCATAATCGATTTTTAACAATATTTGAAAGGTGTCTTGATTTTCAGATGGAGCTTGCTGATCTTCAAAATACTTCCGAATTGAAGGCAAAATTTGCATAAGTCTCTTTAGAATTTTACGTAAACTACTTGCCTTGTGAAATGAAGAAATTGAAAATTCATAATCAAAAAATGGCAACATTATTCAGAAACACCTACATATGTGAACAACCATTTTCTGTAATGAAACTGGTGAAATCAAGAGATTGTTCTCATCTAACTTATGAAGACTTACAGGGAAACCTGTGGATCACTGCGTCCAACATTGAACCAGATACTGAAAGACTAATAAAAAAACAAACAATATTAAATTTCTCACTAGAGGACTACAAAAAATTAAAAAATAAAAAGGTTTTGGCAACACCTTTTTCATGCAAAGAAGTTGTTTTGTTTAATTTTTGTACACTTATTTTTAGTTTTTATTATTTTTTTAAATATTTTGGTTTGGGATTTTTTCATCTTTTTTTTTTCGGGGGGGGGGGGGGTACTCCTGCGGCCCACCATTGTTCAGTCAATCTGAAATTGGCCCATAGGTGTTAAAAGGTGGTGCACCCCTGTTTGCATGTATTCTCCGTTCAGCACGATGCATTTCCTCCACCAATCAATAAGTCGATTCATTCTGGTAGCAAAGAAATCAGCAGGGGTGTTGCGAATCTATTGATAGACAGTGGCTCGCAGGTCATCCATGCTCTCATAGTGGTGGCCATGAAGACTACCCTTCAAGGGACCGAAACCATGAAAATCTGAAGGTGCCAAGTCTGGACTGCAGGGTGCAGAAGAACGGTCCACCTCTGTTTTGCAATTTCTGCTTGCACTGGTTTAGCAATGTGCGGCAAGCATTATCATGCTGAAGCAACACTTGATTGTTTTTCAGTGTTGGCCGTTTGGTCTGGATACGCTGTGCAAGTTTTCTCAGTGTCTTCACATAGGCCTTTGCATTTATTGTTTCATTTTTTGTCAAGTACTTAATCAGAAGAATACCGTGTTTGTCCCAGAAGACAGTAGCCATGACCTTGGTTGTTGACAAACCAACTTTGAACTTCTTTGATGGGGGCGAATTTGGATGACACCATTGCATACTTTGCCGTTTTGTCTCTGGTTTGAACTGATGAATCCACATTTCATCGCCTGCAATTATGCATCCCAGAAATGAGTCACCCTCCTCATCACTGCGCTGTACCAGTTCACTGCAAATGCCTAGCCTTTGGCGTTTATGCGCCATTGTAAGCGTTCGGGGTACCCATCTGACACAGATCTTCCTATAGTTGAGATGTTCATGAATAATTCGTCCAACAGAATCTTTACTGATATCCAATTCCATGGCGATATCCTGAACATGAATGTATCTGTCACCTTTAATCTAGTCGTCAACCCGTTTAATCATTTCATCAGTCGCCGCTGTGTTAGGCCTACCTGACCATACCTCATTTCAAGGCTTTTGTGGCCATCTTTGAACTTCATAACCCATTTATGAACACTGGAATGAGACATAGCCTCATCACCATACACCTGTTGCGGCTTTTCAGGTGAAGTAGGTGAAGTGCCTCTTCACCTAATTTACTTAAAATAAAGTTTTATTCAGTAATTTGTATAATATATTCTTTTTTTGTCTCTATTGTGTTACAAAATACTCAAAATGTTGATTAGATATCAATTCACATAGCGCGTTCAATACGGAAAACAAGTATTCATACGCAAAACAGTGCAAGTGAAGAGCCAAAATGAAAACCCTTGGAAGTCTGCAGCTTTCGACCGAGTTGCTATGGTAACCGTGACGCCAACCTCCCCTATCTGGTGCGCAAGTGAAGTGTTTTATCTTTCGGCGCCAAAGCTCTGCAGATGGAATCGTGACCTTCGAAGATCACGGTGAAAGTTACCCAGGGAATCTTGCAGTGTTGTGGTGCGTGCTTTCCGAAAGGGATTTGTTTTTTCGTTCTTTGTGATTATTTGTCAAAAAGTTTAGCTGTTACTGTAGTTTTCATGTACAGTTTAACAGTTAGTGATAGTTTTAAAGTATGTACTCTGTGAACGACATGACAAACTCCATTCAATCGGTGGAAAGATGAAGATAAAAGAGACATTTTACTTCAAGGACAACCGACGGATTCATTGACAATTGTTGCCAAAAAAGAAATCAAGAAGAGCGGTAAATCTTACAATATTAATTTTAAAAATTGTTGGTTTACTGAATATTGTAGTACTTCTGTATTACAAAAATTATTTTGTTGGCCCTGCTTACTTTTTAGTAATAAACATTCGGCGTGGAATAAAGACGTATTCTCAGATTTATTAAATATAACACGATCACTTCATAAACATGGTGATTCTAGCGAACACCTGAAATGCGAGTAAATGCTAAGGAATTTTGAAAAAAAATCAGAACACCATTGGTGATGCCCTGGGGGAGAATGCTAGGCTTTTGAAAATGCATTTCAACGAAAACGTCCATTTAAATAGACTTTTCCTGCAGACAGTGATTGATGCAGTATTATATTTGAGCAAACAAGAACTTGCATTCCATGGCCATGATGAAAGCATGGACTCGATAAATCGTGGAAATGTCAAGGAATTACTTTCATTGTTGATATCAAGAAGTCCTTTAGAAATTCAAAATCAATACGAAAAGATAAAAAATGTCTTCACAGGTGGCTCAAAAACTATTCAAAACGAATTAATTGAATGTATTTCTGAATATATATATGGTCACGTTAAAAATGAAATAAATGAAGTTCAATGCTTTTCTATTCAAGTAGATGACACCACAGACATAAATCAGACTTCTCAGTGCTCTTTAATAATAAGATTTGTTGATATAATCGAATGGTTTCCACGACGTGAGTGGAGATCGAACGTCAGAAGCTTTATACAAAATGCTAGATAAAATTTTTGAACAATTCGATCATCAACACAAATTAATAGGACAATGTTACGATGGGCAAGCATAATGTCTGGACACTTGAATGGGCTCCAGAAAAAAAAACAAGGATAAAGCTCCTCAAGCTTTTTTTGTTCATTGCTTAGCACATCGTTTGAACCTTGTATTACAGCAGAGTTTTTCTAAAATTTCAAAGTGTCGTATATTTTACGCAAGCCTCACTGGAATTCCTTCGTTTTTTCACCACTCAGTGAAGCGATCTTATACACTCACATCTACAACCGCAAGACGCATACCAACCGTAGCAGAAACTCGATGGTACTCTACTTCGAAGTTAGTAAGTGTAATTGTTGAAGATTGGGATAAATTGAAGGAAGTATTCAAATTTCTGACAAATAGTGAGCAATCAGACAAAAAATCAATTCAACTTGCCAAGGGGTTTTTAAACGATATGAACACTTTTGAATTTACATTTTTGGCAATAGTATTTAATGATATTTTTGGCCCCACCGATCTATTATTCGAGATTTTGCAGAAAAAATCACTAGACATTAACTACTGTGTAATTCAAATTAAAAAAACTCGTGAAATTTTGAGTCATAAAAGGAACGATGAAGTATTTGAAACACTGTTTGGAAAAGCTAGCAAAATCACAGAAATAAGCAGATCTAAACAGGAATATGCTGCTCTTACACAAGAAACAATTTTTCAAAATTATAAACAATTGTATTTTGAAATTTTGGACCACATTCTTATGGAAATGGATATAAGATTTCAAGACTGAAAAACTTAAATTTGTTTGTCTTGCCGACACAACCAAATTCGAGCAGTTTAATTCAAGCTTTCCCTCTCACGCTTTTGAAAATCTACAACATTTTTACAGAAAAATATGTACTCAACTCCAGCGCCTTAAAAATGAACTGAGTCTTGTATATGCTAACTAAAATTTAAGGAATATATCAACTCAAGAACTTCTTCGAGTGCTTCATGAAGATAAAAACATTTTTACAGAAGCTTATAAATTGGTTGCCCTCATTTTAACCATTCCATCTACAAGTGTGTCAGTGGAAAGAAGTTTTTCTTGCCTTAAAAGAATACAAACTTACTGAAGAAACACTATTTCTCAAGGCAGACTTGCTTCTTTAGCAAATATTTCTATTCAGAAAGATATTTTATTGATGCTCACGAAGAAACAACCATTCTATGACGACATAATCGACAAATTTGCAACTTTAAAAGAAAGAAGAATTGATCTAATATACAAAAAATAGGTCAGTCCTCATATAGTGATTTTCATTGAAGACAGTAGATATCTTTTCATATTGCTCTTGTAGCTCTTCACCTATTTTTTCAAATACAAGCCGCCACTGCCATACACCGTCCAAAGTCTTCTTGTAATGTCCACGGCCTTTATGCCTTCTTTCGTTAAAAATTTCACTACTGCTTGCTGCTTGAACTGAACACTTAACATAGGTGCCATTGTTTTTGATCTACAGCACCACCTAACATTAGTATCAAGCTGCTCCACTTTTACGGCGCTTCAGTGAAAGTAGTGGTAATAGTTTCATGCATACATACGATCATACACACGGTTTTGTATTGATAGGAATAAAATTCCAGATACTTATTGGACACCTTTCATATTATATAATATACTGATAGAATAATGCAATAATAAAGTTAACAAGTAAGTATTTACAAAAAATTGATTAAAATAGGAGTTTAATAAAAAGTTTTTGTAAAAAAGACTAACAATTAATCCTTTGTTAAAAATTGATAGTGACATTAATAAAACATAAAATACCGTAATACAAATTGATCAAGGTTATATTTACTAATTTATGAAAACCTGTCCCTCTCTGACAACATAAAAATGAACAGACAGTCAGAGGAAATAACGTGCTAAAATGTGGCAAAATGAATAGATCAAGTAAAAGGTGAGTTATGCTCATATTCTTATGAGATTATTTGTTTAATTAGTTCTGATTTGACACATTTTTACATAAAAACCTATCAAGAATCTTTTTGACATCATTATAGGCAATAGTGATTTATCATTTATGGATTTTAATGCAAACAATTAGGCAAGAATCTAACATAAAATAGCTATGATCCATTGGAAATGATGAGATAAAAAAAATAATCTAAAAACAGAAATTTGAACCTGTGAAAATTTTCTCCAGGAAACAAAGTGAATAAAAACTGATATAATAATACTTATAAAATTATTGTTATCCATTTTGTACCTACATCAGTCTGAGCTTTTTGCTATTTGGCTTAATACTTAATCAGTTAGACCAAACTAGTTTAGCTCAAAATGCCAGCACATGCACTTTTTTGTGTTTCATTATTTTACTGCCATGAATATTCGCATGAGAAAAAAAGTTGCATGTGTGCTATATTTTAATATGTTATTTTTAATCTAACATCTGTCATTCAGGCATACTAGTAAAAAGTTATTTATAGGAACTGTCTTTGTTTTAGGTTACAACTGCTTTTTTGTTGATGTTCTGCATTGTTCCAATTTCCTGTGATTTTTTAGGTTTAGGTAAGGAAAATTCATATGCCATGCATTTCTGATATTGTCTGAAAACTTGCTTGAAATATGTGCTTTATTGTTTGTAAGTTGTTTGAAATAGTATATGTAATTAACAATCATATAGCAGAAGCAGTACAGCTGAAAAGGGTAGTAAGGTTTTTAGAGTCCTAGGGGTGGGATGTGTAGGTGCTTCATATGTGTGGAATATATTTCAAAATAAATAGTCTAAATTGCACTAGTTTTTGTTACTTAAAACAAATTTCAGTTTTACAATTTTATTGCAACTAATATTAAGCACATCATTTAAAAAATCTTTATATATAAATATGACAGGCCATAAATTACAATTTGGCATTCACGATGTGCCCTTATAACTCAAAAGATACATTTAAATCTGGGCACTAAAAGTTGGAGATAATATAAATTTGTATTGATGAAAAGACTATATCTTGAATACAATATAAGAAGTCTTTCAGGATAAACTTTTCAAATTCTTAGTTTGAACGGTACCTTTCTTCAGACAGCATTGGGTTTTTGCATTCATGTTCATCTCTGTTATGCTCAAGAAGGTTAGAATAAGATATCTGGAGATGCCCTTGTTAATGAAGCAGTACCACTTTGCATGAAGCCTATAACCATGAGCGACGGCCATCAAAGTGTGGGAAAGCTGAGGATTTTCAAGGTTATTGCAATGCATTTTGTGTTGGCCGAATCACCTTCTTTCATAGCAAATGTTTTCAATTTCGCATCATAACTTGCTGCTGATGTGTAAAAAAATGCTGAATTTATAAAATTCTTAATTATTTTGAGGCTCCTTCCCATTTTTATTTTAAATTGAAATACTCTAACATTAGTACAAATTCCAAACAAAACATAATGTTAAAATTGAAAACTTCACTTGTGTGAGAAGTATAATTCATTCCGGTTTGATATTAACATGGTTTCTTCAACCAAAAACAATGTAATTCCAAAAAAAAAAAAATACACATAGTTGAAATTACATAGGCATCATGTAAACAATGTCAAATTTCCACACCTAGCGGCTTCACAATTAAGAAACCAGGGCATCTCCAGAAGTATTATTCTAACCTCCTTGGTTATACTGCATAGTGATCATATTTAGTCTGCTGGCAAAATTAGTGCTATTATTGATAGGAATCAGCATTTCTACTAAGTGCTAGATAGTAATGGTTCAAACAACATTTGGTGCCTCAGAAACTACTTCATTGGCATCTGACCCCTATTGCACATCTTTTAAATCTGTGCAATTTCACTCATACTGATGATCAAGTAAAAACCATTTTTCCGGCTCAATTCTAAGATAGTTTTTTAGTAATTAAAGAATGCATTGCTCTTCTGTAGTAATTCAATTTAAGAATTTTGAAGTTGTTAGACATATTTTTAAACTATAGAGGAATATCCAAAAACAATGAAATTTTTTTGGGATAAAAATACAATCCCAACTTTAGGTTAATTATGGTTGGAGTTTAATTATCTTTACCATTCTCTGGACGTGATTGAGCCCAAATATGAGTAATACGTTGTTTAGATGTTTTCCTAGATAAAAAGTACTTGTAATTACTTCATAAAATTCTTGTGTTAAGTTACTAGAAAAATACCATGTACTGTTTTATTGCTAAATTTAAATCTGAACACACATATGTAATATAGCAAGCCAATGAGGAAAAAAGCAAGAAAGATGACACTGAATTTTCAGTTGAATGAGCACGTCTTTGAATGCTTTCTCCAACATGAATAAAATATTTCATATTTATTCATAGTCAATGGAATGCATTACAAAAAAAAAATAATAATAAGCAACCACATTTCTACAATCGATAAAACATCTAGAAATAGGAATAGTTACTTTCTCCCACTAGTGGGTGAAAAGTCTGTTATGGAATAAATAAAGACATCGCTCTTCCCACGTTTTAGCAACCGAAAAATTGTTATTCAGTCATGTGATGTCTTTGTTTATTCACTGACACCGCGTATTTGGAGGATTTTGTCTGTTATGGAAATTAACAAATTGTGCACAAAGAGTTTCTCTTAGCTGAAGGAAGATATTAGAAACAAAACAATTTTCTAATTGAACAGTTGACAATCTTGCTGTGTCAGCACTCAGTCCAGCCCTGGCAGCCAGCAGTAGCTTAGCACTATAGTGCCAGTGCTCAAAAGTCAATAAAATGTCTCAGCGGCCAACAGATGGGCTAGCAGCAGGCCAACAGCTAGCACTCCATCAGTTGTCATATGTCATAACAAGGCCATCAGTTATCCATCACAGGATAACATTGGAAGAAAAATATAAAAAAATCTCAGGATAACTGATGTTCAACATTTCACAACTCTTCAACGTTTAGCATCATTTTTTGTGCACCAAGTGCTGGGTGCTCTGACATGTAGGAGGACATCACTGTTTTGGTAGATGATAACATTACAATTCCTTAACGCTTCCCAGTCAACAGGGACAGATTGGCCCACTGGGACACCGGGAAGTTTCTCAGTGGGCCACTCAAGAAATGACCCACTTTCTCGTATTCCTTTCACCTGGATTTTTTGGAATGAAAGTTTAATTATTATTTTGGTGCACATGAATAACTATCTTAAATTCATTTGAGCTTTATTTTTGTCTGAAAAATTACTTCCTTAAAAAAAGTTTCCTTCTATCTATACCAGGGGTTCTTAACCTATGTGTCACTGTAGCTTCTCAGAAAAAAAATTAAGGTTTTTTTTTTCCCCTTTAATTTTAAACC
Source organism: Macrothele yani (assembly GCA_039090855.1). NCBI lineage: Eukaryota > Metazoa > Arthropoda > Arachnida > Araneae > Macrothelidae > Macrothele > Macrothele yani. Next base: position 130,977,976 of record CM076996.1, on the reverse strand, counting down.
TTCTTCACGTTTAACAAGCATAAAGGCCCGGAGTTTCTGGAGATGACATCACAGGGACCACCAGCATTGCTTCTTCTGGTCACTGGGATCGTAGGAATTTTTGGGATGTCACAGTATTGCAAAATTTCCTCCTAAACCTAAATTTGCCCCCTAAATTTGACGGGAAAACCCCAACTTGTCAACACTGGCCTGCCCCCAGAATCCTATGACAAGCGATCAACAAATGCGACACAAAAGGGAAACGGCAGAGAGAAAGAAAGTATGGACTATGGAGGCTTGCAGCAAACATTCAGTAATAATAATAAAAAGAAAATGCCTAATTTCTAAAGTTTTCATCAGATTTTGATGAAATTTCAAATGGGAGTTTATTTTGAAGTGTTGTGGCGTACCTGCCAGCAGGACGCACATGACATAAAGGCAGATAGGAATCAGAATACATGTTTGCGTAGCTCAGTTGGTAGAGCGACTTGTTCCGGAATAAGCGTACTCGGGTTCGAATCCCGGCGTAGACCAAAAATGACGGAGAAATTTAATTCGTTATAATGGCGCCCGAACTACCCGGATGACCCGACAGTTCAAAATCTCGCATTGGTGTGATGTTATTTCCACACCGCGAGATAGGAAAAATCAGAGAATCCCTTCTCCTGTGCTTCGAAAAATAAATGTGTGTGACGTTGCATTCCACACACCAGATTGACTGGGAGTTCTCAAGTGCACGTTCTACAGTGGTTGTCTGCCTGCAACGATTCATGGTCACGGCTGATCCGTGGGCCATGCCCCCGGCCCTCTTTCGGGGGGAGATGTGACGTACCTGCCAGCAGGACGCACATGACATAAAGGCAGATAGGAATCAGAATACATGTCTGCGTAGCTCAGTTGGTAGAGCGACTTGTTCCGGAATAAGCGTACTCGGGTTCGAATCCCGGCGTAGACCAAAAATGACGGAGAAATTTACTTCGTTATAGTGTCTTGGTTACTGTAAAACTTGCATTCAGTTATTTAAAAAATTGGAGAAATTGAAATCTGTTTTATAAAATGTTTTAATTTCCAATTATTCATATTATTTGTCTCACACTATGTTATTATCCATACCTTCATACTATATAAATAACCCTAGCTCTTCCCCCTTCAACTCGGTTGTGCCACTAGTTTGACTGTAATTTCAAAAACCAAAAACTTTGTTATACTCTGTGTAGTAATGAATAATTACTACACTTATTTATATTATTACATTAGCATTTTTAAAATAGACACATGGGTCTTGGAGTTGATCGTCTTGTTGATTTTGGGTCATGGCCAAAAAAGGTTAAGGACCCCTGACCTATATATTGGGCTTTTGCTGTGAAATGACATAGCAAAGGTTGTCTGTACTTATTGGGAAAATGTGCCACTGGACCAAGCACGCTGTTTGTAAATTAATTGAGCTAAAGCTAACTACAGTTAGACGTAAGGTTGTTGGACTTGGAGCCTAAGGTCATTACTATGCCCTACGCTCCTTCTGTGATCTTGAAGGCACTAGCACCCATTGTGATGTCCCAGTGCTTCCACCCTCTTATCCACAGACTGTTGCAGAGCACAAAGTGCTTCTTTTGCAGAGATATTCTGAAATTCGTATCTTACCCACATTGATCTTGAAAGAAACAACGATTTACCAGCATTGGTCCAAGAGTCAAAATAATGGGTGGACTTAAAAAAGCATTCTTTGAGTCTTTGTAGTCAAGGAACTACTTTGGTGCAGGGGATTAGCCCACATCTGACAGTTCCAGTTGGTCATTCAACCTAGGGATTCTGGAACATAACCCAGTGAGTTTGGGTCTTTTTGCCAACAATGTCACACAGAACTAGCTGGTACTTCTCCAAGATTCACATAGGCCCTTGTTGCTGTTCTGTGTGCCATTGTTACCCATAGAGTGCCCTGAGGAAGCAAACCCATCTCTCACTAAGACCTCTCACAGGAGACTAATATTCTTAGGTGGTTTGGCCATGCTGAAAGAATGAGTGATGAGGTATTGACTAAGAGAATTTTTTCAGCCCAAGTGGCAGGGAAGAAAGGTTAGAGGAAGGCCAAGGAAATCATGGGAGGACCAGATTCAGGAATGCTTGCTTAAGAAAAAGATTGAGTAATGAAGTACAAAAGATCTTGTGTGCGGCGTGTGATGGATGTTAATGAAGCTCGAGCAGTATGCAGAGATCATTGCAAATGGAGACATTTGATACACAAACAGTAAATAAATTCTAGTTCTATCAGTTAAAGGTGTACTTTGCACATGGTCTCTCTTTGAGGAGCTAACCTCTGAATCCCAGAGAACAGCTTAATGATATGTATATATGTACTTAAAAAAAGGCATACATTCAAGTAGATATGAATACTACTATGCAGTGGGCAATCAGTGACAAAATAAATATTTTTTTTATTTTGTTAAAGCTAAATTTTTTAAAGAAAAATAATTATCTCGTACAACACCCAATTTTTTATTATTATTTGATTGGGGGTTTAACATCCACCATGAGCAACTCAATGGGTTATAAGTAGGTGCTCTTCCCTAATTTTGGGCCATTGGCTCAGGGAAGGGAGAGAACCAGTGCTGTAAGACAAACAAAATATCCCTGCCTCACCGGGATTCAAACCTGGACCCATCTCGAACGAATGGTCAGAAGCCATCGCTTAGACTGGGTTGGCACCCCATTTTTGTAGTGGTTTGTTACTACATTCAATCGTGAGCGGATTTTTAAAATTATTTCACCATTAAATTGTTATTTAAATTTGTTCAGGACTGAACTTGTTTTACAATGCATAACATTTCTATTTAGTCTAGGATCTACTACCAGAAATTTTTCATTGGGGAAATTATGAGTTGTTCCTGTGTAAGTACGTGCGACTCTCTAGTGTACCACAAGACTAAAATTCTCGGCTTGGTTTGGTCCTCCCAATCCACCCCTGCCAGTCAGCACCATTTTCTTTTTCCCACATGGTCAATATGTCATGATTCGGTTGGTGCTATTTTTTCCCATCAAGAAATTTTACTGCATGATGTCACATTGCTGGGGAAAATTTCTCCACCAATGTGAAAAAATCCACCGCATGCAGTCAAGCTAACATCAAACCCACGACAGTTTGGTTACAAAGCAGATGCCATAACCACAAGACCACACATCCAGTTGGAAAGTCTGCTTGAAGGTGAGCCTCTTTTCTGCGCGATGTGTGAAATTAAGACTTCTCTTTCATTCTATATAATTTCTTAATTTATATTTTCAATGTAACAATTTTTTTATATTGAGGATACTTCACTCATTTCCAATGGATGTACAACTTAAAGACATTTTTTCAAAGTTTAGTGCCTTCGTTTTAGTCTCAAAATGGGATTGTTTAATTGATTCATATATGTGTTCATGTCATATTTTTTTTAAATGTCACTGTTTTAATGAAATGTCAAAGAAAAAATGTTTACATTATTATACTGCAATTGAAATAAATTGATAATCTGCTAGCCAGACCGAACGAATTTTGGCAAAAAGTATGACACAGCTTTTAAGTATGCGATTCAATTATTCTTACATGGAAACTAATATCATTGTTAAGAGCATGGGGATTTAAAAAAAACCCTTAGCTGCCATTTGTTTGAGCCATTATAGTAATAATCTTTAACACAGAAGTAACTATTGCCATTATACATGATGGCAATGGCATCAACTAACTGGCACGAGACTCTGTGCACATGTTGATTTTGTGCATTCACAGTCCTACTGCTTGCACCTCATGTTGGGGTTACTTTGGTTGCCAACTTTGGACCAGTTGTGGCACTAGCTTGGAGGCCCATAATTCACAGTGATGCTTCAGGGCCATCAGTGGTATACTAGAGGCTTCCAACTGATGATGCTTCCACCAGTGGATTGCTACCATACTGTGAGTGGCAGATTTCAACCAGCAGGAACCCATCACTGCCAGCTGGTGGCCAGCAGTCGTTTCTCAACACTTGTGTTTTTGCTGGGTAGTGCTGAAACCTTTCTTTATCAAAAATTCAAAATCATATTCAGAACATTTCCTGCTAAGAGTTCTATCTGATGCAAAAATAATTTTTCAAATCAGTCTTTTAGAAGCGGAGACATTGGGGAAACCACGGCTTAACTTTTTAGACCTCTAGTGGAAAAACTATGCATTACTTTAAAAAAAACTGTACCCAAAATAGTCTTTGTTATAAATGGTATCAAATGGAAGAAATAATTTCTTCAGTTGGATTTTCAGAAGCAATTATATGGAATAAAAAATTTTTGAATTCGATAGCATCCGTATTTAGCACTCTTGCGGCAAACTTATGCATCATAGAAAAACTGGAAAGCAAGGATCGTTCTCATATTTCAAGCTTCCCAACGCAAAAAGAATTTTTCAAATCAGACTAATAATTGTAACGATATAGTGTCCATAGACGGATAGATGGACAGACAAAGTGATAATATAAGCACATACTTTTTACAAAAGATGCTCTAAAAATGAGAATTAGGCTTAAGTTGAATCAAGTGAAGCCCAGGTTACAATTTTGAGGAACTACAGAGATAATATTTGCATTCTTTCCTCTCTTTAGAAGTGATGTAAAAGGGATTTTATATTCCATAGCAGTTGTAAGATACTTTATTGTTAGACTTAGTGCTGCTTTTTGTGGTTAGATGGAAAAAGAAGCTGGTAAAAGGAATTTCCTTAGATGGTCATGCATATAAAACTAGCAAATACTGTGTTTTATATGCTATCATACTTGTATCTTAACTAAATGTTCATATTGCAGGGATGAGACTGAGCAGTTGAATCATGTAGCAAGGCATTTCATGAATTGTAAGGGTTTTAAAATGTAAAGAGAATAACTTCTTTGTCAAGGTGGATGTACTCAAAGTTATAGGAGGTGGCTTCTTTCTAAGAAGGGAAACTGAGAAAAATTAAACAGTCGTGAAGGCTGAATAACAATGTTTTATAGTTCCAACGGGCATTTCAGCTAAACTAAGCAGCCTCCAGTGATCATATTTTTTGGAATGTAAGATGCCCAGTTTTCAAAAAACAAAACAAAAACAAACTAAATGGTGTCAAAATCCCCCTGCATACCAACGGTCATTATTATAACCATGAATGTACATTTTGCTCTAAAGACTGCTAAATGAGTTTAAAATGTTATTGCTTTGTCAAAAGTACAGTAGTTGATATTCTTCTGAACTTTTTACACAGTGTTATTATATCATGAATGCTTGTATATATTGATGATAATTAACACAGCAGTCGGACATCGCTGAATTGACTGTAATTACTCGCACGTGAATTAAATCAGATCAGAAAACTTGAAAATTTCATCGCTGTGGAGCGGGAATCGAACCCGCATCTCCTGATTACCGTTTGAGCGTGCAATCCATTGCACCACCCACGACGGCAAACTCGCAAGTATCTGTGTGTGTTAAGAGCTTCAGAATATATTCTCCGACCGCATTCAAATTCAACTGAACGGTAATCAGATGTGGGTTCGATTCCCATTCCACGGCGATGAAATTTTCAAGTTTTCTCATGTGATTTAATTCACGTGTGAAACAGTAATTACAGTCAATTCGGTGATGTCCGATTGCTGTGTTAATTATCATGACATATTTACCACGTATTATGAAAAGAATATTTCTTCAACTCTGAATTGTATATATTGAGTTGGCCAAAAAGTTTGTTCGGTTTTTAAGTAAAAATAAAAGGTACATTTTTCATTTTCACGAGTAACTTTATTGAACAACGTATTCACTGTTTTGTTCCACTACCTTCTGCCATCTTTCAGTCAACTTCATAATGCCATCTTCCCAAAACTCTTTTATCTTTTGGGGCAAAGAACTGTTCTAGGTGCCTTTTGCAGTCTTCCAGGGAATTAAAAATTTTTTCATTAAGAGAATTTTGTAAAAACTGAAATAAATGGAAATACGAAGGTGCAATGCCTGGTTAATACGGCGGATGAATCAGAACTTCCCAGCCAAGCTGTAACAGTTTTTGCCTGGTCATCAAAGAAACATGTGGTCTTGCATTATCCTGATGGAAGATTATGCGTTTTCTGTTGACTAATTCCGGATGCTTTTCATCAAGCTGCTTTCAGTTGGTCTAATTAGAAGCAGTACTTGTTGGAATTAATCGTTTGGTTGTCCAGAAGGAGCTCATAATAGGGGACTCCCTTCTAATCCCATCATATCCACAACATCACCTTCTTTGGGCGAAGACCGGTCTTTGGTGTTGGTTCATTTCGCTTACCCCATGATCTCTTCCATTCCACATTATTGTAAAGTATCCACTTTTCATAGCTCATCACAATTTGTTTTAAAAACGGAACTTTTTCACTACATTTAAGTAGAGAATCGCCTGCAGAAATATGTTCAAGGTTTTTCGCTTAACTCGTGTGCAACCCAAACATCAAAGCGCTTATTAACATAACCAAGCTAGTGCAAATGATTTTCAACACTTTATTTGGATATTTTGAGCATGTCGGCTATCTTCTCCATGGTATAACGTTGATTTTTCACAAATAATGTCTTGATTTGATCGCTACCAACTTCAACTGGTCTACCCAACCATGGAGCATCGTCCAGTGTGAAATCTCCAGCACGAAACTTTGCAAGCCACTTTTGACATGTTTGGTCAGTCACAGCACCTTCTCCATACACTGCACAAATCTTTTTTGCATTTTTACCTTTCTTGAAATAATAAAGCATGATATGCCGAAAATGTTGCATATTTTCTTCCATCTTCAATATTAAAATGGCTACACAAAAATTTACCAATTTGGATAAGTTTTTTTTAATGTATGCTGATATGACTGCTTTCACAATACAATCTAACAAAATTATTTCGAATGAAGTTAAAGACAACTGAGCGCTACTACGGACATCCTATGGAAAAACCGAATGAACTTTTCGGCCAACCCAATACTATACTTTTATGTTTATCCATTGTTAACTACACGTGTGCATTTTTTATGAGCTAGGCATGCGATCGAGTTACACATTATTTCTGCCTGTGTGCATACCTGTGCGTTTGAGCATTAATAATTTAAAATACAGTTTAAGCATATACCTTATATGTTGTACATAGTGATCTGAAACAGACATAAAAGGACTATCAAAATTCCTTTAAAAAGCAAAGTGATAGAAAAAGAAGGGAAAGAACCGTATCTCAGGACGAAACATCACAGAAGCGCTTTATGACACTCACCAGTAAACTGGGGGTACATCATTGTTGCTGCAAATGCTTGTCTGATGTCCCTGTCCCATCCCCAGAACCAGTGGCAGAACTTGCATAGACAAATGCAAAAATCTTATTCATTAAAAGTAACATAAATACTGTGGAGTCATGATTTTCAAGTAATTTTTGGAAAAAGTCCTTTTGTGAAACATTCGCTTTAACTGGGGGAACATACTTTTATTTCCAGTTTATGATGGAAGATGCCACTGTATCCTAAAGTCTTGTTTCCTTGCTGTTTACCAACAATGTGCATAGGTTAGTTTGTTTGCTTCTTTGATGATATTTATTATTTCAAACGGTTCTTGGCAGGCTTTAGATTAAAGAAAAACAATTTTTCATTCCCAGAAATTGTTTGTATGCCACAGAATGCCGATCGACTTAAACCAACGCCATCTTACTTTGGCACGTCATTCATACATCAAGGATGACCTCGACCCAAAACAAAGGCCATTGGCTGTGTAAAGGTGTGACATCGCAAACAAATCCTGCAGCACATGTATGCCATTGGCTGATAGACTGAGTGGCGTTTCTCCATGTTGTTTTCATCAACTGTATCACACATTGCTAATTTTGCAAAGTGCAAGGATTAAATGATTCTGCTGTTTTGATGCTCAAAAAAAATTCTTAATAAAAAAATCTTTAAAATACAATATTTTTTTTTTCTTAAAATTTTCTCAAAAAATAAGGGTGGTCTAGTGACTGCCATGAGCAGTTCTTAGGGCTAGCAATTGCCTGTCCCTACTTTGTGGCCACTGGTTCTAGGGATGGAACAGAGCCATCAGACAAGCGGGTTTGACGAGGTCCATCTTGGATGAATGGTCAGAGGCCAGCACCTCAGACCACTCAGCCACTGTTGTAGTACTCTGTGCATTGTGCAGTATCAAAGAATAATAACCAACAATTAAGTAGTTGGTTGTATTTAATTTGAATTGTCAAACTCTTTTGTATTATTTTCTTGTCTAAAGTTTTTGCCACAATGTATGTTAAGCCATTTAAATGGCACTAACATTGATGTCTCAAAAATATTTGTGGTAATGGGCATGTTAAATCTTTGTGTAATATACGAGGTACCTTTATATTTACTTACAAGCATGCTGCTGTTTATTTAAATCATATTAAAGTTGAGGTGATGAGCTCTGTTAAAAAATATGACCATTGTTATATTATGGTCAAAACATTATCTTCTAAATACCTTGCTCTTTTTATGTAAATATAAAGTATGAGCATGCATTTATTATTGCTGTATTCACTGTTTGCAGAAAATATCTGGAAAAAGGATGTTACAAATAAAGAACAAGCTGGTGCTGTGAAACAGTTGCTGAAGAGACTTGTTCCAGAAAAGGCTAATAGCTTTGTCATTGTCGTAGATTCAAGCATTAGCCCATCTGGCAAAGATGCATTTAAAGTGAGTCATTGTTTTGCATATCATTGTCATATCAGCTAGTCAATATCTTTATATATTCATTATTTTTGTTGTATGTTATTGTTACAATGTTGAGTTGTGCACAAATATGAGTGCACTAGATCAGCTCTTGTGAAAATCAATTATGAAGTAGCATGCTTTTTTTGCACAGTTTTCCCCATTCATACTGATTTGCTTTTAATATATGTTGAAGCCATTTTTGTGTAGTGGTAAATCATGTACACTTAAAACTTGTTCTGTAAAAGTCATCTGTTGGATGATAATCATGTGGAGTCATAGGGGATTTGTTTCTTCCTGTTCATTTGTGAGGCATCCTTCCTGACTAAAAGGGCTGGTGCTCAACAAGAATCGTGAAGTATGTAATTTGATTATATCAGTGCATTTTAAAAGTCAGTTTTAATAGAGTAATGTGGTTTATTTTGAACAGAACTTGATTTTTTTCAAAATGTAGAGTATCATATCTCAAACAGGTCCTACATATAACACTTTTTGGAGAATTTTGTTGGAAATTTGAGAAATTTTTTTAATGCTGTGCTCATGGGAACAAATATAGCAGTAACCAGACTGACTATTGGTCATCAAAATCTATAGGTTGTATACACTGTGGCACTTTTATTTATTAATGTTTTCAATCTCACTTCAGTGTATTATCAAATGCGACAGATTCTGTTTGAAAACTCTTGATGTTAAGTTACATAAAGCTATAGTAAGCATGTACCTTTAGAATATCACATTATGATCGTTGTCATAGTCTTGTGTGTACCGTAGAGTGCTCAGGCATGTTTTCGGCATGATCACTTAAAAAATATTTTTGCAATAAACTCTGTGTGTCTATTCATCCACAAGAAAATGTTCTGGGTCTACCACATTGCTTTCTCGACCATTAATGACTTCAGTCCATGTGGTTCTAGGTCTTGGTTTGTGATCTAGTACCACAGAATTTAGCATCTGTCTGCCAAGTCTTTGATCTCTCATTTGTTCCTGAAAGAAGTACCCAGCTCAGTTCTAATTCTTGCATTACTCTGTTTTGACTCTGAATAATCTGCTTATTTTCCCAAGATATTTCTCTGATTACTTTCATATTTTCAGCTTCTAACCTTCTACAGAGCCCAACACTTTTCACCCAACTCTCACTTCTGTAAATGAGAGCAGCTTAAACACTGCATTGTATATAAGTTTATTTCTCTGTTCAACCTCTTTCTTTGTCTAAATATTTTAGACAGCTGATAGAGACATTTCCTACTTTGCTGGTGTTTGCTGCCTGAATACATATCAAACTTTCCTGTCTTTTCAATAATCACACCCAGAGTAACTGTTGTACCCTCTTTCCTTATACTTCCATTAACAGCATTTGGTGTCTGATTTAGAAATGATGATTTAAGCTTTCCTGTAAACCCAGCCCTTCCCCTAGCAGGAGGAACAAAAAAACAAAACTGTGATATCATTTTTTAATTATATATACCCAAAAATGAAGTGTCACAAGTACCTGCTCATAACATTATCAAAGACTGGGGAAAACTTATCGAGTTAAAACTTAGATAAGCAAATATTAAAGATCACTTTTGAAAAATTTCCCAAAACTTTGTTTAAAAAAGGTTAAGGGCCATAAAGAGTTCTCCGGTGTTATGCAGTCCTTGAAAGGTGGACCAGTAGACAATGTAATATAGTTACGTCAATTGTTCACATTCAAAGTAAATGTTGTGTGTTTTCTTAACTAAGAAGTTAGATTGCAATTTTAGGTACAAAAAAAACACGCATAAAAAAAGACTTTATATGAATGGTACACTAAAACAGGATTCTATCATGAAATAATAAAATATGTTGGGCAAGCATTCAAACACAAATGATAAATACTGGTTAAGGTTATATACACATATTACTCAAAAACCATAGGTGATTGCCAAATTCTATTTTTACTCTATCATTGTACAAAGTGCATTTACAGCACATGAAAACTTCTGTGTGACCAAATCTTTATTGAAAAAGTAACCGGCTTGTAGGTGAATCAGGAAGTAGTGCTAATTAAGGTCGGTCTGTGAATATGCTGGATAACACTGTTGGATATGCATTATCTTATTACTTTATATCAAATAAATGGTTATTGATAAAGTTGGCTGATTTATTACATTGCATAAATGATCATTAATATGCCTATTGTTATATAGGAATGTTTAAAATATAATTAAATAGTGACTTGGATTTACACGACGAGAATAGCAGATAGAAATTAACCTTCAGAGAAAAAACAGGCACTTAACACGTCCCTCAGGAAACCCATATTTCATCGTTGACCAGGACCACCCACGAACAAAAGAAAAGGTGCACCCCCTCCTTTATCCCCGCTGTAAGACACACTTTCTTGGAGATGCCCTGCATGAAAATTTACCCTCGGCAATTAACTCCTCATCATGGGTAGTATCTTCTTTCAGGAGGTAAAGAGAAAGAACGAGAAGTAAAAATACATTGTGCTGATAAAAAGAGAGTCAGACTTGAGACTTTGGAGAGATAGGACGAATCTCTCGGGCATGTAGCAAGGAAGGAAAAAAAATGGGTTTTGGCAGGGAAAATATTATCAGAAATTGAAAATACCCATCTCCCTGCTGGAAGTAATGTATACTTTGTCTAATCAATGTTTTCCTTTTCCCCCCAGTCATAGGAATAAAGATTCTCCGTGTGATCGAAATCACTTGTTTGATATTCAATTTGTTTATTTGTTTATTTATTTATTTGCATCCCTGCTCCAATAGCACAGGAACCTGCAAACGGCATTTCTTTTGATAATAATGGGGTGTCCATTTCTTCGACCAAAGGAATTGTGCCAACATTATGATAAAAAAGATATCACACCTCATTTTTGAGTTATCATAGCAGCTATATTACTGTATGTTTCATCATCAGGCAGTTGTTAATGAGTTTTCATTCAGAATGGAACCTCCTTTTTGCAATCTAAGAAGACTAGGAAATAGATCTTTAAAAAATTACTTTGTATTTTATCAAAAAATTAAAATGATGATACAAGTAATTAACAATCATATTTGCATTCAACCATGTTGAACATTCTCAATTTTGATCAGTGGTGGCTGAGCCTTTTTTGTAGTTGAAACTGAGAAAATACAATTGGTATTCATTGGTGTAAGAATCCGAAAAAGAAAATGAAATAAGTCTTGCAACCAAAAGAATATCACAAAGTATAGGAACAACTGATTCTACAGAGATGCTAGATAAGTTCCAAAGTAATGATTTTTCATTTGCAGAATAGTGTTCTGTGGAAGTGAGTAAGGATTTTGTGACAATAACCACTTGTGTCAAGATGTAATCACCATCAGAATGAAATGATGTAGCTATATGAACTAGTAGACTAAGTTCTCAAAGCTTCAGTATAGCATATACAAAATTCAGGAGTAACAACTAAATGAACCATTTAAGAAAATTATTTTAATATTTTAATTGGGATTTTGTAGAGGTGAATTTTTTATTTACAACCAAATTTTTGGACTAAAACTTGGCCCATCACCTGAGTCACTGCTGAAGTAGTTGTTTGAAATTGTGGTATTATAGCCATTATCTGCAGTTGTTTGTTATGGCTCCACCTTTCTTTTATGTTTTTGACTCTTGTTCTTTTTTTTTTCATTTAAAAAAGGTGTGTTGATATCCAAGTATTTTAAAATCCCAATTTATGGAATATTCTGTTTCTTGAACATGCCTGTCTGTTCCAGTTTTTGTCATATTTTTAGTTGCCTGCCACATGGATTTTCAGTTGCCTTCCCATTTCTCCTATGTGTGAAAATTTTCAGGAACACTCTACATTATGCATTATTCCATCTTGCAGTAAGATGTGTTATTTTCCTGTGTTACTTAATATTTTGTAAAGGATTTTCAAAATTGCTGTGCTTAAGCCTGACACAAATCTGACTTTTAACTTCTAACTTATTCTTTTGTAGTTTTCAAAACACCACTGATGGCTGGTGACTCTTCTAGTAGGTCAATATTATTTCATTTTTTGGAGAATTTTTTTCTTTTTCTAGTAATTTATTAACTAATGAAGTCTGGCAATATTTTCCCGGAAGAATATGTTTTAACTCTGCTTTTTTTGTGATTTGTTTTAGGATCCCAACAGTAGTTCAAAGTCAGACTCATGCCAAAAGGTTTGAACAATAAAATAAAAAAATCCTATCCACCAGTCTTAAACAACAAGAAAACAGTAACAGTAAAAAAGTAGTGCAGAGTGCTGTTGTGTACTTTTATACATACATAAGAGCAGAGGAAAGGCAATTCAAAACCTGTGTGGTGGAGTACAAACCCATAAAACAAGGCTAGACAGATTGTTCAAGAAACTGGACATTGTGTAAATTGGGTCTCTTTAAAAATAATTAGACATCAACAGCTCTTTTTCAGACTGGAAATTAAGTGTGGTAGAGCCATAATAGATTAACACAGGTGGCGATTCTTACGTGATTGGCAACACCTGCTACAGCAGCGACCCAGGTTTTTGGTCGTAAGTATAAAAGTCATTGAAATTCTACATAAAATTGTATATAAAGGAATTTTCTTAGATTTAAATTAGAGGTAGCCATGAATTCTGTTATGAATTAGATTCCACAGAATTAATAGTCGATGGAATAATATTCTTCTTAGGGATGGATGATATTGTATTTGGTTGGTTGTGTAGAACCCAGAAGAATATTATACTAGGTATACATTTGTAATAAAGGTTTTCTCTATAGGTTAGTTCCAATTCTGCATTTGATAAAATCAAAGTGAGTGATGTAGCAAAGTGTAAAACTGCAATAAGGATAGAACAGATATATGTTCTGTAACAATGTTCAGTATGGTCCTTGCCTTTTTTTTGTATTTTTTTTTTTTTTTGCCTGTGCTGACTTGCAGGTTAGTACTAAGCTCTCTCAGTATTCAAACAAAGCAAACAGAATTTGCTTGTACCACTTACGGGTCATCCATGTAACACTTTTCAAAAAACTTGAAAATTTCAATCGTCCTGGAGCGGGAATCGAACCCCGCATCTCAGTGAAGTTCCAAGCAACTGAGACATAGGAATCTGAAAGTCCTCAGATTTTTGCTAGTCAAAGCATCCATGCTTCCTCATAGTGCTTTGACCCAATTCCCATCCGGACGGATGTAGGTCGAAGGCCACCAATGCCATAGATAAATCAATGAAGGAAGAAATATTCTTCATAATACATGGAAAATTCACAGAATATTCAAGCAAAGCAAACATAATTTGTTTGTACCACTTACTGGTCATCCATGTAACACTTCTCAAAAAACTTGAAAATTTCAGTCGTCCTGAAGCGGAAATAGAACCCCGCATCTCCGGATTACCGGTCGAGTATATGCTAACCATTACACCACCCAGGACAGTGAAGTTCCAAGCAGATGAGACATAGGAATCTGAAAGTCCTCGGATTTTTGCTAGCCAAAGCATCCATGCTTCCTCATAGTGCTTTGACCCAATTCCCATTCGGACGGATGTAGGTCAGAGGTCACCAGTACCATAGATAAATCAATGAAGGAAGAAATATTCTTCATAATGCATGGAAAATTCACAGAATATTCAAGCAAAGTAAACAGAATTTGTTTGTACCACTTACTGGTCAAAGCGCTATGAGGAAGCATGGATGCTTCGACTAGCGAAAATCTTAGGACTTTCAGATTCCTATGTCTCAGTTGCTTGGAACGTCAATGTCCTGGGTGGTGTAATGGTTAGCATGCCTGACCCGTAAGTGGGAGATGCAGCATTCGATTCCCGCTCCAGGACGGTGAAATTTTCAAGTTTTCTGAGAAGTGTTACATGGATGACCAGTAAGTGGTACAAGCAAATTCTGTTTGCTTTGCTTGAATATTCTGTGAGTTTTCCATGTATTATGAAGAATATTTCTTCCTTCATTGACTAAGCTCTCTGTTTAACATACTTTGTAACAGAAATGTAAGACACTGTAGATGTTAGCATTAAAATCTAATGAACCATTTTATTTAACCAAAAACAGAACTGACTTCAAATTCTTGCCTTGCAGATAATGAATGGAATGCAAGTTATAATTTCTGCTCAGTTTGGATGCACTGTGAGTTTGCCTTTTGGGCTTCATTTCATTTTTAGCATGCCTTTTGTAAAAAGGATTGTGCTGATGTTACCAGTTTTTCCATCTATCTGTCAATGCCATATCTTTGCAACTATTAGTCTGATTTGAAAAATTCTTTTTGCATTGAGAAACTTGAAATGTGAGAATAATGATCCTTGCATTCCATTTTCTTTTTACGATGCAAAATTTCACCGCTTGAAGGCATAAATACAGATGATATAAAATTCAAAATACATTTTATTCCATATCATCATTGTCACCCATTATCAATCCACTGTTGGATGTAGATCTCCCCAAGTTCTTTCGGACACAGTCTGCTTTGCACCAGTCTCCTCCATGTCACTCCTGCATGCTTTCGAATTTCATCCGCCCATCTCCCGTCTGGTCTTCTGCTTGGTCTTTTCCTGTCCCTTGGAATCCAGTCTGGAATTTCGGTTGTCCATCAATGGTCCGCTCTTCTGGCAACATGTCCAGCCCATTGCCATTTCAGGGATTTTATTCTGATCATGATGTCTTCCACTCTTGTCAGCTTCCTTATCCATGAGTTTCTCTTCTCATCTCTCCTGGTTACATCAAGCATGTATCTCTCCATGCTTCTTTCAGTTTTCTGCTGTCTTTGTATGTCTTTTTTAATTAAGGTCCACATCTTTTCTCCATACATAAGCACTGGAAGGATGCATTGATTAAACACTTTTCTTTTAAGACATAATGGCATATTGCTCTTAAAAATTTTACTGTTTCTTCCAAAAATTTATCCAACCAAGTTTTATATGTCGATTAATTTCTTCATCAATGTGAACTTTTCTTGATATCAGCTGTCCAAGGTTGCTTAAGATTAGGTGTAGGTTTTCTCCAGCTTTTCTCCATCAATCAATGAATCTCTATTTCTTGTAAAAGCATTGTACATCAGCTGTGTCTTCTAAAAGTTCATTTTTAATCCCACTTTTTAGTCTTGTCAGCAAGATCCTGGATCATACTCTTCAGTTCTGAAGGGGCATTTGCAAAAATCACTACGTTATCAGCAAAATGAAGGGGATTTAAATAATATCCATTAATCTTTATCCCCTCTTTTTCCTAGTTCAATGATTGAAATACATTTTGCAATGTGGCATTAAAGAGTTTGGGAGATATGGTGTCACCTTGTCTCACTCCCTTTCCAATTTTTGTTGGCGCTGTATCCTCAAATAACTGAACCTTTGCACTTGCATTTTCATAGATGTTACTAATAATACTAATGTATGCATCTTCAATACTGCAGGATTTCAAAGTCATTGTAACTGCTGATGTTTTCACAGAATCAAGGCCTTTTCGTAATCAATAAAAGCCATACATAATGGGAGTTCATATTCTCTCACTCAGTTCTCTCAGCACATGGATATGATCTATAGTGCTGTAGCCACTCCTCAATCCAGCTTGTTCTCTCTGTTGAGCCATGTCCAGTGTTACCTTCAAGCGATGTGAAAGAACCTTAGTGAAGATTTTATAAACCACTGATAGGAGGTTGATGGGCCTGTCTGTAGCAGGGTGGACCAATTTTTTTTTAAATGTGCAAATATTGACCTCTAATTCTAGTATATACCCAAAACTGTGTTTGCATTCAAAATTTCATGTATTTTGGAGGATATTTAGAGGTAGTTCAAAGACATTAAAGTTTTTCCATTGAAATCCTATATAGTTCTTATATTAGCATAGTTATTAATTTTGCTGTTTAATTTATTTTTGATTTGACTTTTAATAGTTTTGTTTTAACTTGTTTTAAAGTTAACAATTTCTTTTCTCACTTTGGCAACACTTAATTACTTACTGAAGTTTGGCAGCACCCCATTTGTTTGTTCACATTTGATATAGATGTTCAGTTTTGATTTGAAATTGTACAACAGATAGTTCTTTTTTCTCATTTCAGAATACTTTGGTGAACAGTTTTAACTGTTCACCAAAGTATTTAAAACGTTTTAAAATAAGTGAACATTCAACACACAATGTGTGATAAGAGAAAAAAACACTCAAAGACTCAGAAATTTGGCTGTTGGGCTTCCCCATAAGTGAAATCAAAGGTTGCAAATTGCCGTGCTACAAAACTTCTTCCACCATAAAACAAAAACAATACATGAAAGTTCAAGACACACAGTTGATAGTGTGTTGACTTTTGGGAACAAGGCTAGACTTCCAACAACTGAAAAGCATAATGCAGTTAAATGGTTAGAAAAGTTAGTGGAGCAGTACTAGAAATTTAAAAATAATAGAAAATGGTGTGCAAATACTCAAGAAATCAATGAGCAGATGTTTCTGGATGAATGCAAAACATTGTGGAATGTCTCTCTTGAAAATGCTTTTCAGATGATTAAATTTGCAGAAAACAAGCAATATCTACTCCAACAAAAACGATTCCAGGGCTGTATGTTGTCAGTTCACAGAAATCTTGATAATAAGGAGAAACACTCACATAAAAGAAAGCATTATGAAAAATTACAATTGGATAGCGGGAACAAGAATCCAAATGAGCCTTATTTTTTGTCAAGTACCAATGTTGAAGAAGATAGTTCAAGCTCATCCATAGAAAGTGAAGATGAAACCTATCAGAGTTTTATTATTAAATCTTCCCCAAAGAGATCAGAGGGTTACAAAAAACTTAAAAATTTGTTCACCTAATTTGATGGCTGCATTGGGCAGAGCTGAAATATCAGATCGGAATGCTACATTTTCAATTGCAGCTACAGCCCAAACACTTGGATTACATGTTAGGGATATTACGCTCCCAAGAAGCACACTTCACAGACAGAGCAGATTTCTGATGCAAGTTATCAACAGAATTGAAACAAAACTTCAAACCTGATTGTTCCACTTGTAGTCCGTTGGGATGGGAAATTGTTAGCCGATAGTTCTGGAGGAAAGAATAAAGTTGACCACTTTCCTATTCTTGTCACTGGCAGTGATGTAGAGAAATTACTTGGCATACCAAAACTTCCAGTTGATACAGGTCATGCAACAGCAAAAGCAGTATTGAATTTAATGACTGGGAGATTACAAATAAAATTCAAGGAATGTGCTTCAAACACTACATCAAATAACACTAAAGCTCGCAACAAGGGTGCATGTAAAATTTTAGAACAGAAGATGAGAAGACAGCTTCTTAGTTTGGCTTGCAGGCACCACATCTATGAGATTATTATTGGTGATGTGTTCAATGTAATATTTGGACCATCTAGTGGACCTTGTGTGCTCATGTTCAAGAGATTTCAAAGCCATTGGGACTTCATAAATAAATGTTCTTTCAAATGTCAAGAAGAAACCTTTGAGCTTTCAGAAGATTAGGAAATATTAAAAGAAAATGCTATTAAATTTGCGACACATTATCTTATCTTGGAAAAAGAAAAACTACCAAAGGATAACCAAAAGGAGTTCTTGGAACGGACTTCAATTTATCTGCGAGAGGTGCACCACCACACGGAGTAAATTTTGCAGCCCCAGGAGCATTTCATCATGCAAGGTGGATGGCTAAAGTTATTTAATGTTTAAAGATATATGTATTTCATGATCAATTCAAGCTCACAACAAAAGAAGTTAAAGGGTTGAAACGATTTAATGATTTCAGCAGTCTGTTGTATCTGAAAGCTTGGTTTTCTTGCCCGAATGCAACTGATGCACCATTCATGAACTTAGAATTTCTAAAACAATTAGATTTAGTAAAAAATAAATTCAAAGAAATCGCAGAAGCTGCAAGTAAAGCAATGAAAAAGCACCTGTGGTACTTAAACGATGATTTAGTAATGTTCAGCCTTTTCACTTTAAATGTAGGCAATGAAGATAAGGTTTTAACAGTTGATGAGTTATTTAAAGTGGAAAAGGATAAAATGGTAGATGCAGCCAACACTTCCAAAAGATTGTGTGAAAAGGATGTTGGCGAAGTTCATGAAAAGTCACTACATAATCTTGTTAACAAACTCTTGGCAGATATTCAGGGCACTGAATATAGATTTTTTACATTCATCCCTGTTGGAATGGAATGACTTAGAATCATATCATGATGAAGAAAGAAAGGTGAAATGTTTAAAGGGTAATAAATGATTGTGCAGAAAGAGGTGTGGCTCTTATCTCAGAGTACAACCAACTTCTTACTAAAGATGAAAAACAAAAACAAATTTTATTACAGGTTGTAGAAGTACACTGAAAATAATTTAGAGACAATAAAAAAATATGATCAAAATATGTGATTTTAAAAAATTGTTTGTATATGGTTATTCTTGTATGTTATACTACTACTGCTCAGTTTTCTTGTTTTTTAAGGTATAAATAAAAACTAGAAACATATTGTAATATATTTTAGAGGTATTAAAAATTAAAAACAATAAATATACTACAAAGTTTTTGTTATTCACATAATATGAAATATAAAATCATCTTGAGCTACCTTTAAATATCACCTAATTCAGCTGATTTTTCGCATGGAGGCTTCTTTTGGCGTGTGTACAAGTATTTGAGGTTAAGATTAAAGAGTTAAAAAATGTTTTCTTGGACCACCCTCACCCTAGCCATTTCTGAGATCCTCATTGTCACCTTTTTTATGTAGCAAAACCATTGTAGCATCGGGAATCTTCCCTTCATTGAGACATCTAGTGAAAACTTGGGCAAGTCTAGTAGCAATTTCTCCACTTGTTTTTTGTATAGTGTACGTGGTAATTCCATCTCCTGGAGCTCTTCCCCATTTCATGCTCTTAATTGCATGTACAACTTCTGCTGGGAGGATTGGAGGGACTTTGGTTCTGTTACCTTTCGTATTATTCTATATATTTGCTTCTAAATATCCGATTGAAAAAATTATTTTACTTTTCGATTCCATTTATATTGAAGACTATTTTAGGTACAGTCACTTTTTCAAGTTATGCATAGATTTTCCGCTAGGGGACGTTAAGGTAAATTGCATTTCCCCCGAAATCTGTGCTTCTAAAACACCAATTAGAAAAATTCTTCCTGCACGAGATACAACTCCTGATGGGAAAGTTTGTCTATATAATTTCTACTTTTTGGTAAAGAATAGTTTGGCCACTAGGGGATGTAAGTGTTGATTTCTGCTTCTGATGTATTTGCAGCCTAATCTGAGCTTCTAAAAAGCTCCGTTGAAAAAATTATTTCGTGGACCAATAGCACTCATGGCAACAAACCTTTTTGAAATATTTTCTTCTTAAAATAATGCACGGTTTCTCTGGCAGGGGTGTAGATGTATATCTTATTTTTGTCAGTATCTCTGCTTCTAAGAGTCTGATTTTAAAAATTCCTTCTTTGTTTAATAATTTCCGGTGAAAAATGTTTCTCATGTAATTTCAAATTTTTCAAGTAATGCATAGACTTTCCGCTAGGGGGCATAAAAATTCTGTATCAGATACATTTCCTCATGGGAAATGTTTTGCATATCATTTCTACTTTTTTGGTAAAGAATGGTTTGGCCACCAGGGGGCATAAGTGTTTATTTTTCTGCTTCTGATGTATTTGCAGCAAAATCTGAGCTTCTGAAAACTTGATTTAAAAAATTCTTTCATGGGGTGATAACACTGACCTCAAAAAACCTTTCGAGAATACTTCCTTCTTAAAATATTGCATAGTTTTTCCACCAGGGGTGCAAATGTGTACCTTATTTGTGTCTATCTCAGCTTCTAAGAGTCCAATTTTAAAAAATCTTTCTTTGTTGGAGAATGTTTCCAGTGTGAAATGTTTCTCATATAATTTCAAATTTTTCTTAATGCACAAGTCTGCCACCAGAATGTGTAAGTTCAAATTTTCATTTACAGCAATATCTGCGGGACTAAAAACCTGATTGAAAAATTTTATTTTCAGTCAGATACTACTAAGAATGCAAACTCTGTGTGCATATTTTCTTCTCAAGATAATGCACAATTTTACCTCTAGGTGGCACAGATGCTTAATCTGTTTTTCTCAATATTTCTGCTTTTACATGTGCAATTTAAAAAAAATTAACACCAGATGCATATAATAGGTTAGTATATAAGGAGTTTCATAGTTCACAGTTCTGTCACTAGGTGGTGTTTGTGTTCTTCAGTTTGTAGCTTTATCTCTGCTTCTAAAAACCCTATTAAGAGATTTCTTCTGTGTTGTCTGCCATGCAGTACAATAGAAATGTGGAGCATTATCCTCTTTAAATAATGCACAGATTTCCCACTAGGAGGCGTAAGGTTGAAACATTTTTCTTACTATCTCTGCTTCCAGGAGACATATTTGAAAAGTTCTTTTTCCTTATACAGAGTGCAAGAAATATTCCTCTCATAATACATGGAAAAATATTCTTCATGGGAGAAGCTTATCATAGCTTCTCCCATGAAGAATATGTTTCGGCTATTTTCAACTTTTCCAGTATGCAAAATTCTTCCGCTAGAAGGCATAGAGTTATATCATGTTTCCTTCTACATGTAAATTTTGTTCCTTTAACTGTTCAGTTTGAAAGTCTAATAATTAATGACTTCATAGCTTCCTCTTATTATTTTCAGTATTATAAATATTTAACAGGAATTATCGAGGATAAATTTATTAAGGTACGTTACCTCTCAAATTTTCGATCTATACACTAGATCTTCAGGAGTTCTTGCGTCTTACTACTTCCACAAATCTGGCGACCAAGCCTGATCAATTTTCCATCCAGCATGGTCATTGATGTTGCCACCTTGTGTCTTCCAGGGATTCCTCTAATTTCCAGATAATTGCGTGGGATTGATGTTTGATCACTTTTAAGGAGTCCCAGTCCATTTTGTGGCCAGTTTGTTGTATGTGCCTGTCTAATCCTGTTTTATTTGAGATGTTCCTTATTGCTGCTTTGTGTTCTTTAATTCTGGTGGTTAACCTTCGTAAGTAAAATAGAAGAGGCCTTCCTATTGAAACCTTCAATTTTCTGCATGTATACTAGATACATGGATGATATCCTTTTCATCATAGATCAAGATTCGAGTGGATACTCATCAAAAATTCTAGAAGGTTTTAATTCCCAAGATGAATCCCTAAAATTCACTTAGAAGAGCAAAACGAAAATGAGCTAAATTACCTAGATATTACTTTGAAGTGGGAAGGAAAATATATTACCACAGAATTATACAAGAAGCCTATAAATACAGGAAAATTTTTAAATTATAAATCAAATCACCCTAATTATATACAGAAAAATGTAGCTTTACAGTTTAAAGAAAAGGTTGAAAAGCTGAATTCATCTTCAGAAGCTAAGGAAAAATATAGAAATAAGTTAAAATCAATCTTATTAGAAAATGATTACCCTTCAAAAGAAATTTGTGAACTACTGGAAGAAAATCCTACTAGGAACAGAACTGGCACTACAGACAAAAATAAAGAGAAAATTGAATATTTATTCACAAGAAAAGTCACTTACCACAAGGGACTGTTTGAAAAACTGAAGAAAATCAGCACTAAATATAAAATTAGATTAGCTCCAGGTTTAAATAACAAAATTAAAAAATACTTACCATCCCTAAAAGAAAAAGAAGAAAATACTTTACTCCAGGAAGGAGTCATTTATAAAATAGTGTTCATGTGGATTACCATATGTAGGAGAAACAGGACGAAGGTTAACCACCAGAATTAAAGAACACAAAGTAGCAATAAGGAACATCTCAAATAAAACAGGATTGGACTGGGACTCCTTAAAAGTGATCAAACATCAATCCCATGCAATTATCCGGAAATTAGAGGAATCCCTGAAAATTTACAAGACACAAGGTGGCAACTTCAATGACCATGCTGGATGGAAAATCCATCAGGCTTGGTCGTCAGACCTGTGGAAGTAGTAAGACACAAGAACTGACGAAGATCTAGTGTATAGATCGAAAATTTGAGAGGTAATGTACCTTAATAAATTTATCCTCGATAATTCCCGTTAAATATTTATAATATTGAAAGTCTGTTTGCCTCTATCTTCCTTGTGCTATGAGAAACTATTATGGCTATTTGTTAATTTTCATAAAATACTTTTTAGCTGCTGATGGAAGTAAGTAGCTGTTTCTATTTCTGGATGTTTTATTGATTGTAGAAACCTGGGTGATTGTTTTTCTAACTGGTTCCACTGACTTCGAGTAACTTTGATAAATTTAATTCACATCAAAAAGGATTCTAAAGACGTGCTCATTGCAGTTGAAAATTTGGTGTCATTTTTCTTGGTACACAAGTACAACAAACGTGTTCTTATGTACTAGGGAGGGGGATTGATTCAGGCCCAAGAACAGGGAACTTTGTTCTTGATGTTCTTATGTAATTTTATATTAGTGATTTGGGTATGAATCATGGGCTTTATTGCCAAGCCTGCAAGCATAGTGAGCAAGTGATTCTTATTACTCAACTTATGCATTTTTTGTTTGTCTGTCTGTGTAGCACCATACCCCATGCCACTTATTAGATCAAGGTCAAACTTGGTACATAGTTAGGCCTCTATCAGTGCTGGTGCTCCTGATTATAAATTTATTTTGTGATTGCTGGATTGGATTGCTACACATGGGGGAGGGAAGGCAAAATTATTTTTTACTTTGGGTGTTGTGTCATACATAATTTTAAAAGTCTTAATGTTGGAATTTGAAAATATAACACTTTCAATATTTATGCCATGTGGGGAGGAGGAGGAGCACCCTCAAGAACAACATTATACATAAGTAAAGACAGAATGGACCAAACTTTACATGATTTGGGGCAGATAATGTGGCAAGAATTTGAGAAGTGCTGTCTGCTGACAGTGAATCGGAGAGATGAGTCGCAGACATTATTCAGATTAGTGCTCAATACTTTCAATGTTGGTGAAACAACTCAAGCAGACTGTGACCTTCTCAACAGAAAAAAGCAAGTAGCCTGACACTCAGGAAGAGAGAGACCCTTTTTCAACTTCTGTCAGGCCGCATCCAATCATACCAGTACAACATCAACAGCCTCATATCTGCCAGATATCTAGGTACCAAGCTGTCTGCCAAAAACAGTAGAGAAGGAGCCTCCAAAACTTTGTCAGTAATAGTAGGAATCAATGAGATGGTTGTACCTTGCAGTTGGAGCCAGAGTCATGTCATGCTTTGTTTAAACTTTTGAACCAGTATGGGTCTTGTAAATGGAGCCCTTGGATCTGTAAAAGACATAGTTTATGAGCCAGGTACGAAATCGTACCCGCTACATTATGAAGTTCTCACCAAGTTTGACAGATACACTCATCCCACTTTCATTGGAAGAACAGTGTCCCTATAATGACTATTCAGTGGACTTGGAGGAAGGGTGTACCACCTGTGTCAGGATGTGACTACCTCTCTGCTTTGCCTAGGCTGTAACCATTCACAAATCCCAAACCATGACTCTGGACTAGATTGTGGTGGATATTGGAAGCAGGGAGTTTCAAGCTGGCCTTTCCTATGCTGGACTGCCGTATGTCCAATCCCCTCAAGAATTGATGCTGTGAAAGCCCCATTGTGCAACTGCTGCACTCCAGGAAATATAGGATTCAGCGGTCCTTAAACTTTAGAGTTAAGAAGGAAAAAAGACTCACACTCAACTTTAGAACTTAAGTTATAGTTTAAAATATGTTTGCCTTGGATGTATCTTGGCCCCTCCCCCCAAAAAAGTTTTTTTTTTTTAAATGTGACTTACAATAGGAAAAAATGCTTTTATTTAATAAAAATGCATCAACTTTACCTTAGAAAAAAATGCTTTTTTTCTTTTTATTTTGTTCTGGTGGATTTCTACCATTTTTTGTCACACCCCTCCCCCTAAAAATATTCCATATATGCCCCTGATGTTTGCAATTATAACTTAAGTTATTATTGCAAACATGGTTAAATAAAGAGGTTTTGTCGATAGATGTTTCATGATTCTGCTGACTGATAATACTGAGACAAATTTATTGCATTGAGCAAGTGAATAAAATGCTGACTCTGTCACATTATACTGTAGAAGCTGAGCATATTCCTAGTGTTGCTGTACTCATGTGCTTTCATACATAATAGTGATATGAATATGAATCATGGGCTTTGCATTTATTGTCTGATTTTTCAAGACTATTTTCTATTTCAGTTTGGTTTTAATGTTCCACTTGTAATTTCTTGAATGATTTAACATTAAAATTGTATTTATGACTAAGGGATACTATGAACGTCTGCATCATGTAGGTTTTTATGTCATGCAAATCTAATAAGTTTCTTTAGTATACTGTAGACTTTCCATTCATGTAGCTCCACAGTACACTATGTGTTATATTGTGTCTTTCATATGCTGTTATTTTCAAACTTCCCCATTTGACTTTTTTTTGTATTGTTTATAAGTGATACAAAAATCTTGCTGCAGAATGTTATAAGTATACTCACTGTATTATTTATAGGTAAAAGATGGACTTAATAAGATACGTGTTATTGGCAGCAGTGGGTATGCTGCTGCCTCTGGTGTTCATTACTACCTGAAGCACTTCTGCGGTTGCCACATATCCTGGTCTGGTGATCAGCTGCAACTTCCATACAAGCTTCCTTCTGTTGGGACTCCTGTAAAAGTTTCCTTAAATGACAAGTATGAATAAGTTTTTCTTTATTGATTTCTTGTGTTAGTTGCTTGGTTCTTGCTTGTGTGGTTTTATCTTTAAAAATGCATGTTTCTGCTTCTTTGTCTCATCCACTTAAAATTAGAAATTCAGTCTGAGCTGACTTCTTTGATTGTCTTTTTATAATGGTACAATTTTATAGTTTCTGAGGCTGTGTATATACACAGCTACTTTATCTTTATCCACTAGTTTCTTGTAAGGCATGTCAAGAAGTTTAGTTTTGTTCCTGTCTTTTTTGTGGCAAGCAGAGTTTATGGGGGTCATATCTATCTGACTTCCAAATTTTGCTGAAGCACAATTTCTCATACTAAGGTTGATTATGTTACATGGTACTGTTTTCAGAGGTCCATATAATATCGCATCCATTCATGCCACTGTCAATCATGCATGATGTGGAGTCCTTGTTCAACAATTGCCCTATAGCTTACCTTCGACTGTAGTATATTTCCTCAAAGAAATGTCATACATACCCAAGTGGTCTAATACCTCTTTACAAACTTTCCAGAATTTATGAACAGGTCCACACTTGATGTTTACCCAGTGCCTATTTGAAGTGTATAAATGCACTAAAGTCCATGGTGGAAGCATCCTGTTACTTCACAGTAATGTCCCTGAACAATAATGTAGATCTAAGTTCACACTGTTATCCATTGAAAATATCTTCATGTAGATACTGAAGCTTTGTCTTAATTTAGCCATACAGTGTTGATATTTGTACCATGTAGGGCAAGCCAGTTCATCCCAATATATTGGCCTAGGGCATATTTCTGATAGCAGAGGGAGTTAGTTCACTTTGGTGTTCTTGTCTGACCAACAGATTTGTAACTTTCTGTTGAAACTGTACTGAGAAGTGGCCAATGAAGCCTTGGGGAAAACTTTCAGTACATTCTTTGTACTTTGAACCATTTAAGGTAGTTTGCACTTTTGAACTTCCCTTTTTGTTGGTAAAGTTCGATTAACACTTACCGCACGTGGGGCTTGGCTTTCAATTCTTATTTCCGTTATGTGGATCCGGCATGGGGGTTTTTCATTCAGTTGCGGGTCCACTTCATTTTTTTTTCCATTGGTATTTAATTGGCCTCGTCACTAAATGAGTTTTTTCTTTGCCGCCTCCTCATTTACTTCAATAATTTTTTCATAACCCGAGTACTTTCGGTAATATTCCATTACCGTCATCTAGGGGACGTTTTTGCTCCGACTAGCACGGACCGTGTCAGCTGGGCATTTCGGTGGTTCTCGCGGGCTGCTTCTGTTATCGGCTATCTCTTCCTCTTGGGCCTTGTGGCGTCATCTCTTGTTGGTCACTGATCTCATTTTTCGAACTTTTTCATTTTTTTGCTCAATTTTAATTAAATTTCTCCAACTGTTTCTTAATATATTAAGGTCATTATGGTGGCAAACTTTTGCCCTATTTTTTTTCAATCATTACCGACTCTGCTATTCTGAGGTGTTTTTCGGATTTACAGCTTTTAATGATTTTTATATTTTCGAATTTAGGATATTTTTGGTTAGCCAGACAGTATTGAATAAGTGCTGTTTTTCTTCTTTTTTCTGCCAATTTTTTACGTGTTGTTTTAATCTGTGTTTAAGCTTATTTTTGGTACTTCCTATATATGCCATTGGAGGATTTTCAGTAATAGAAATTGAGTAAATACCTGCTTTTTCTAACATTTTTATTTTTTCATTATTTTTGATTACCATATTTTTTATGGTATTTACTTTTCCTCCAATTTGAATGTTATGCTTTTTACAAATATTATTAATTTCATTGGTAGTCCTTTAATGTAAGGAAAACCATTTTAATATTTGACTTCTTTTTTTATTTACTACAGCATTATTTTTTATTTTCTTTATTACTTCTGTGTTCCATTTTTTTATTAAATGGTTAGGGTAACCAAAGCTACCTGCAATTTTTTTTATGAATTTGATTTCTTCATTGATGAACTGACTATTTTCAGAGTGCGAAAATAGTCAGTTCATCAAATTCATAAAAACAATTGCAGGTAGCTTTGGTTATCCTAACCATTTAATAAAAAATGGAACACAGAAGTAATAAAGAAAATAAAAAATAATGCTGTAGTAAATAAAAAAGAAGTCAAATATTAAAATGGTTTTCCTTACATTAAAGGACTACCAATGAAATTAATAATATTTGTAAAAAGCATAACATTCAAATTGGAGGAAAAGTAAATACCATAAAAAATATGGTAATCAAAAATAATGAAAAAATAAAAATGTTAGAAAAAGCAGGTATTTACTCAATTTCTATTACTGAAAATCCTCCAATGGCATATATAGGAAGTACCAAAAATAAGCTTAAACACAGATTAAAACAACACGTAAAAAATTGGCAGAAAAAAGAAGAAAAACAGCACTTATTCAATACTGTCTGGCTAACCAAAAATATCCTAAATTCGAAAATATAAAAATCATTAAAAGTTGTAAATCTGAAAAACACCTCAGAATAGCAGAGTCGGTAATGATTAAAAATAGGGTAAAGTTTGCACCCATAATGACCCTAATATTAATATATTAGGGTCATTATGGGTGCAAACTTTTACCCTATTTTTTTTAATCATTACCGACTCTGCTATTCTGAGGTGTTTTTCGGATTTACAGCTTTTAATGATTTTTATATAGAAACAGTTGGAGAAATTTAATTAAAATTGAGCAAAAAAATTAAAAAGTTCCAAAAAGGAGATCAGTGACCAACAAGAGATGACGCCACAACACCCAAGAAGAAGCGATAGCCGATAACAGAAGCAGCCCGCGAGAACCACCAAAATGCCCAGCTGACACGGTCCGTGCTAGTCGGAGCAAAACGTCCCCTAGATGACGGTAATGGAATATTACCGAAAGTACTCGGGTTATGAAAAAATTATTGAAGTAAATGAGGAGGCGGCAAAGGAAAAACTCATTTAGTGACGAGGCCAATTAAATACCAACGGGGGAAAAAAATGAAGTGGACCCGCAACTGAATGAAAAACCCCCATGCCGCATCCACATAACGGAAATAAGAATTGAAAGCCAAGCCCCACGTGCGGTAAGTGTTAATCGAACTTTACCAACAAAAAGGGTAAGTTCAAAAATGCAAATGCATTAATGCACGTTAAAAAATAACCTCCAATATTGGAAGTAAATTGAAACATTTAAGGTAGGTGGTTTTGCAAATTTTTCAGTAATATATTGACCAGGACTTGTAATACTATATTTATAAACATCCTTTGTCCAGTGTCCCAGCACAGAGATAACTGCCCCACCTATTAGTTTTAGGGGTAGTGCCCTATGGCCCAAGCTGACCTTGTTACAGAGCATCATGTCTTCTCACCATTGTGCAATTTCATCACTGCAGGAACAGCTGTTCATTCAGCTGGTTGGGAATTATGACCCCACAGACTGAGCCAACTTATGCTGTATGATTTTCCCCATTTTTGGTCATTTGTTATAATCTTGACACACACTTGCCTCAGTTGTAGGCTGTTTTTTTAGGCTTGATTAGCTAGACATGCCTGCACATTTGCCATGTGCGATGACCCATAAGGTGGAAAAGGGGATGCTAGAGGCTGTTTCTGGAGGAAGGGGTATAGTTGTCCACTACTACTAACACTCCTCCTTTCCCCAGCTTCACCCTAAATGGGAGTCCAAGAACTAACTCACTGCTAGTCAGTGAAGTCTGTGACCAAGTGGAATCCAGGCTTCTAATGGCTTGTCATTGCATATGACTAAGTGAGCCTGGGGATAGTGTGGCCATACCAAAGGGGTGTTACGAAGACACAGGGAAAGTTGATGTGTGCACCGAACTCATGTCTGCCATATCAATGGACTGTATTTGATGTTCAACCCTAGGGCCATGTCCTGAATCCATGAGGGCTTGCGGACCTCCAGCTCTTCCTTGTTGGGCTCGGTGGTGGGCAGGAAGTCAGCAGATGAATTTTTCCTTTTCTTTATGGATTCCGTAAGTGTTTCCCATGGAGTGAATCCTAATTGGTGTAATGATGAAGGGCTTGTCCCTTTGACCAAGAAACATGTACTGATACTTCTACAGCTTTGTGTTTCTTAATTCATTCTTTAGACACCTCTCATTCTTTGAGTGCCTTGGCCAAACATGGCCCTTGCACCATAAAAGTCAATGAACCAACCAACTTTTGAGTGTCAAATCTCTTTTTTGAATAAAACCCTTCAAGCAGTTGCAGGCTCCCCATAGAGCATCAAGAAACTTCAATCTGGAGATCTTGTGGAGATTTAAAGTCCAAGTCATAGTGCTGTATTTCTCCATGTGACCTTGCTGCTAGATACTCCTGTTAAAGTGGCCCACTGCCCTTATTATTCTCAAGGTGTCTCCTTTCATGACCTGCTCAAGTGTAGCAATGATGAACTTCTCAAGAAACTTCAGTTTCAATATGTTGTTTGTGTACGGCATATTCTCTTCAGGCAAAATGTGCAGTTTGTCCCAGCTCATAATCTGATTCTGACATTTGACCCTCCCTCCTCATCCGGGCACATGTCCATCAAGTAGGGTATCTTCATCTCGAGGTGCAACCGTGTGTATCAAATCCTCTGACATATTTCAAGTGCCATCACTATGGTCACTCCCAGCAGTTCTTCAGGGGTATTCCTTGGTGTGAGTGCTGTGGCACCACAGAACATACTTCGCAAGATTGTGATGCTGACACCTGACACCAAGCATGGTGTCAATTGTAAGGGTGCATGTACTGCATCTGCCAAAAACTGTCGAAAATGGGCAAAAGAAATAGAAATTTGACACCTCAATGTAGTTGAGAATATTTTTTATCCTGAGGCTAGAAAGAGGTTTGTTCCAGTTCAGTCTTGTCGGGAAACTTATACATCAGTGGTGGACTGCAAGACAACAGTTGCTGGCCATTCACATCATAATGGAAGTTTTAGTAAGAGAAAGAACTTCTTGATGAGAGACTCTGATCCCTGATAGAATGTTCTTCTAAGAATACAATTATTTCAACCTCTGATGTTGAAGAGTGGATTACCCAAGAAGAAATTTATATGTGCCATGAAAATTTGTCCAACAGAGAAAATATTGACAATGTTATGGAATAAGGCAGAAGTTATGAGGAGGTGAGTGATGGAGATCTGGTCAGTTAACAATGGTGTCACACAACTGCAATCTAAGCTTTTAACACAAGCTTGGGTTGGGTTATAAAAGCAACATCCCGGTTCATGAGATTCTATTATTTTGCCATCGTCATGACAAGGCATTTTCTTTAAAAGTTAAAGAATGTTTATAAAAACAAATTAAGATTTTTTTGAAAAATAAAGCAGAAATGCTAATTCATCAAATTCATCTCTTACTATATATTTTATTTTTGCAATTCGTTTCTATGAATTACGTTTTTGTAATATTTACTACATATACAGTACATACAAACTAGTAAAATTGCTACAGTATTAAAAATATATTCACTATTATAATCCTGTACTATATCATTTATTACTCTTGGTAAACTGAACAATTTGATAGTCCAAACATGCTATACATTAGTTAGTTTGGATTATTCCCTCCACACTGTTTTACAAATTAAGAACTCAAAAAAAAAAAAAAAAGAAACTATTATATGGGAATATAAAGGAAGTTGCTGAGAGAGAGAGAGAGGGGGGGTGCTAGTGTAGAATCTTGCATCTTCATATTTTTGTAGCAGAGACTCTGGTCCCTGATAGGATTGCAGGTCAGATATCAGCAGTTCTCAGGTATGAATATTGTCCATAACCATGTAAAAATATTCTCTAATTCATATGGAAGGTACAATCACTTCTCTTTTTGATAGTGCGCACCACACATTAACTTTTGGAGAATCACATTCCAGTTCAATAGCAGCATGAGGCAGTTCACTGCCCCATATCCTACAGTTGTGACGATTCACAATACCTGATACATGAAATGTGGACTCATTACTAAAAATTACAGTACTGAGAAAGTTTTCATCGTTTTCCACTCGATTCAGCATATCCACAGCAAAATCATGTCGCAGAGTGTGATCATTTACATGCATCTTTTGCACTATTTGAATTTTATAAGCATGAAACTTTAATTTCTTGTGCAAGATATCGTGAACTGTGGGTTTCAGAATGCACAGTTCTCTGCTTGCTTTATGAATGGATTTCCTGGGGCTTCGTCGGAAACTTTCATTAACTTGGTCAACCGTCTCACCGCTGACGCTAGGCCTACCGGCTCCTCCACAATGTTCCACATTGCCAGTTTCTTTAAACTGTTTCATCCACTGCTTAATTGAATTCATTGATGGAGGATTACAACCATACTCTAAATGGTATAGTCTTTTAACTTTAATGACAGACTTTAATTCCACAAGCCATAACACACACATTGCCCTCTGCTGTACAGATGACATTGACTACTGATTGCACATTTCTCATACATTCCTCATCAGGCCCCACCTAGCACTATCTATCGAATTCTGGGAATAACAATTCTGCAAAACAAAAATATAGAAACCATGTTAGTAATACGTGACATAGAAAAACAGACAATGCTCATAGTTTTTTTTTACATAATTTTGTAATGTGTCCAATAATTCTTGGACACCCTGTATATTCAGCGAAATTCTATTTCATAAACCTTCTTCCCATTTAATTCATAGATTAACATATTCATTTGCAGCCGTTTCTGTACCTTTTGAATCTGTTACGTAAAATATTTAGTTTAGAAGTAATGGCAACAAGCTAAACAATAGAATTTAATAGATATTCTTTAGGAGTTTTAGTTTTCATATTTATATATGTAGTGAATTTTTTCTAAACATGAAGTTTTTTTCTTAGATTCCGTTATTATCAAAATGTGTGCACTGTAAGTTATTCTTCTGTTTGGTGGAACTGGACACGGTGGGAAAGAGAAATTGACTGGATGGCTTTAAATGGAATCAACTTACCTTTGGCATTCACTGGCCAAGAATATATATGGAAAATGGTAAGAAGCAAATACAAGGAGTCCATTATATTTGTTCTTATCACTGGCTACATGGAATACAAAATTCTGATGGACTGTAATGTTTTTGTACATGCATATGGTTTCAATATTAATAAATACTATACAAACGTTATTTAATTGGCATACAGGAGGTGAACAAAATGATAGACACCCGTGAGAAGAGCTACAACCAGTATTCTATAACTGGGTGTTGAGTCATCCTTTGCTTTTACAACAGCTTGTATTAGACATGGAATGGGTTCAAATAAATTCTGAGCAGTTTTCAGAGGAATGTTGGGCATTTCATAATTGAGGAAAGTTTCAAGCTCCTTTTTTGAGTGACAGTGGTGGAGGAAATCTGCTTCTCACTGTTCTCCCATATTTTGCTTACAGGGGCTCAATGTTTTAAGTCTGGTAATTGTGCAGACAATGGGAGATGTTTAACTTTGTTTCATGCTCCCCAAACCAGGATTGGACACATCTGGTATGGATAGTGAAGCATTATCATCTTGAAATATGTCATCATTTGTAAAAAAACGATGTTTGTTCTGTGGGATGAACCTGGTCACTCAGAATATCAAAGTAGCTGCTCTTCCATAAATTCCAGCTCTGTGAAGCTCCTAGTGAACTATTTTGCTAGGTACTGGATTGATGAGACTCGCATTGATTTCTGCAGTTATTTTTGCAGCAATAGTTTTATCTGTTTGAACTACAATCCATTTCTTTCAGTTAGCTTCAACTTTCCTTCCACAATTAGTCTTATTGAATGTTTTTCCTGATTTGGTGAATGCAGGCATAACTTTTGATACAGTTGATGTGGATACATTCAACAAATCCTCAGTTTCAGTCACTGATACCCCTGGGTAAACAAGCTCCAACAATTTACCCTCATTAGAATTTAGGCAGATTGTTCAATTTGTTTCATGTGCGATTTTTTATCACCTAAAGAAGCTACTGCCTGTGTCCTTTGGTTATTGACATTACTACTTGCAAGAAACGCAAAAAAATTTTCATCACTGTGCATTCATAAACAAGTAAGTGAGCCATTACAAAAAGTAACACTGTTATAGCAGGTGTTTCCATTATTTTGTTTTACCCCATGTATGTTTACCACACTTTTCTGTAAGACTGTAGTTCTCAGCATGAAATAGAAGAAGCATCAGCAGGCCTGCCAACCCTCTGGGTTTAGGCCGGCAATGCCGGATTTCATTGCATTTCCCGAAATTCTGGATTATAAATTAATATTGCCGGATTCCATCATGATTATCGTAGCGTAAATTAAAAAGTAACGAGGGGAAAAGTTCAAAGTTCTCCGAGGCATCGGTTCATTAGCGGAGAAGCGACCTTTCCTCTCTGAGTCAGCAGTTGGCAGCGATATTTACTCTTCTGTCCGCTAATGATTTCTGGCGCTGCAGGCATGGAACAGTCTTGGTGTTGGCCTACGTACTGACGCAGATTTCTAGTCTGTTGACTCTATCGGAAGCGCGTTTGGTTTGTTTGATGTATTTAGTCTCTCTTAACAGGAATTTCTGAGAACTTTTTGTGCACGTGTTTAATCATGCGATGGCTGGTAGAAAATATCAGTCTGTTTTTAAGAAGTGTTATTCGACAGATTATCCGTGTATAATCGAATCGAGGAAGGGCCAACAATTTGCCTTTTGCTCTATTTGTAGATGTGATTTTTCCATTGTCCACAAGGGCAAAGGAGATATTGTTAATTACATTCGTATGCAAAAACACATGGACAATTCTAAGTGCGTAGAAAATAACAAAACATTAAATTTTGCTCGAGATAGTTCCTCTTCCGATGCCATTATCCGTGCTGAGTGCTTGTTTACTTCATTCCTCGTGTAACATAACTTACCTTTAAGCTGTGCTGACCATGCAAGTGTGCTTTTTAAGAAAATGTTCCCAGATAGTAACATTGCAAAAAAATATGCATGTGACAGGACAAAAACATTGTGCTTCGTTGCCGAAATGGGGAAATCTTCAAAAATGGACTTGCATACTTGCCAACTTTTACGGATTTCTGCTTAATTTTTACTGATTTATGGATAGAGGTCTTTTTTTACAGATTTTTTAATATTTCGATTGCTCAGTCGAAATATTTCAACCCCCCCCCCCCCAGCAACCATCCACTTAGATTTTCTACCGGACCTTACGAGCGCTATGTCACGCGATGATGTCATCTTTGACTCACTGGCTTTGTGACATCATGCGGTAGCTCTCTCTCTCCACAGAAGTGCTGAAGTGATGTGCTGACCAGAGTTCGCCAAAATGTGTAATTACGCGTTTAGTATGCATCGAAATTTAACAAACGTGTAAAAATACGCATCGGGAATTTTTCTCTGCACATAAAACTATGCATCGAATAATTTTACCAATTCATAAAAATACACATCGGGACGGTACTCCGTCTTTCAGAAACAGAAGTAAACAAAATAAAGATTTTTTCCGTAATCATAATTTCTTTTTCCTGTGATGTTGCCTTTGTCCAGTATTGCTGTTATATATCATTTTATTCCATAAATATTTGTATTTCAGTTTAAAAATGGAGAAAAATATATGAAATCTGATGGCGAAAAAATTTCACTGTAATCTTTAGGCATGAGAGTGCGACGGCTTCGAGGAATTTTTCCTTTTCCATCATAATTTGGGTTATCCTCAAGATCAATGCATAACTGAACAGAAATTTTTTAAATATTTTTAACAGACATTTTTATATGCCTTAACATAACATTAGTGCTTCAAATTATGTCCATTGATATTTCAAACATACGAAAGTATGCTTGCAGGATTTTCATAGAAAATTGCAGGATTTTTCTCTCCTTAAGGTTAGCAAGTCTGCATCAGTAATACTGTAACAGAAATTAACTGCTCATTATTAGGTTTAGATAGCCATTAGAGTTATTTTGAGCCTCAATTAAATGAGTACCACACTTAAATCTTCCATGATTGCATTTATAAAAAGTTTTAAAATACTGAAAAGTTTGTTTGGTATCTATCTAAACAAGAAAAATTCTGGAAGTCTGAATTTTGAAGCCTAAATTATGAAGATGTAAAATGATATTTTTCATGCAGGGAATTTGAAACTAAGGCTAAATGAAAGAGATGCTGCTGAATTCTTGTGTTGTGCCTTTTAGCAAATGTTTCATAGGCCTAATAAATCACATATTAGGCCTATTCTTCCGAAAACGGAAGCCATGAAGCAAACTTTAAACTACATTGGCCCACATTATTGGAACTCATTATCCATGGAGCTAACTTCCTTAAATAACTTTAACCTTTTAAAAAAAAAATTAAAAAACTTTATAATGAATTGCGGCACCTCCACTTGGTGATCACAGTGGATGGGAACTATATTTAGCATAAGATTTGTATATCGAGATGAGGATGTAAGGTCAGGTGATGCGTAACATCACAGCCTCTCCTTGACAAATGTCAACCCCGCCTTCTTGTGGTGCATCCTGTTCCCACTAAAGCGGCTCTGATGACCGCCAATAGCGTTATAACTATACCATCGGGATTAGAGGAAATGCTATCCCACACTCACCAACCTGCTTGGCCAGTGTGGTGAGTTATGGCCAAACCCCTCCAAAATGACTCCACAACTTAAATCTTGGCCCTCAGTCTCCGGCAGCTGGAATGTACCTGACCAAGGCAGCGTCCAGTGCGACATGAAGGCAGAGGGTGCTAAGAATCCCCGGAGGACCGGACTAGGCTGCCATCTGATGCTGACCTTGGCTACATATAATGGACGCTCCCTATCTTCTGATTCAAGGCTTCTTGAATTGGAAAAGGAACTACAAAGGATCAAGTGGGACATCGTCGGGCTAAGTGAGGTAAGGAAAAAAGGAGAAGATCTCATTGAACTGAAAAGTGGACATCTCTTCTACTATCGTGGGACAGATACTGGCAGAACTAGTGGTGTTCTATTTATAATAAACAAGAAACTAAAGGATAAAGTTGTAGAAGTTGAAAGTTCCTCTGACAGAGCTGCACGACTCGTTATCCAACTCTCGAGAAGATACAAGGCTCAGATTATTCAAACTTATGCACCCACCACAAGTCATCCTGAAGAAGAAATTGAAGAATTTTATGAAGAAATTTGTCATCTAAATAATAAAGGTAAGCAGCACTTGAAGATAATTATAGGAGATTTCAATGCAAAAATAGGGCAACGGCAACAGAATGAAACTTCAGTAGGTAAATTCGGTCACGGCAACAGAATGAAACTTCAGTAGGTAAATTCGGTCACGGCAACAGAAACCAGCGTGGAAATACTCTCATTGAGTTTGCAGAGGCAGAAGGGTTTTTCATCTTGAACTCCTTTTTCAAGAAAAAGCCACACAGGAAATGGACATGGAGAAATCCAAATGGGACGACAAGTGAAATTGATTTTATTATGTGTAACAAAAAATTAATCTCATAGAAGACTGCAGTGTGCTAAACAAGTTCAACACAGGTAGTGACCATAGATTGGTGAAATGCAAGATGCACCACAACACTAAACTCGAATGTGGCAAGCTCATAAGACAAACAAAATGTATTGACATAACCAACCTTAAAAAACACCATAATACCTTCAAGTTGGAACTGAAGAACAGATTCTCTGCTTTAGAAGGCCTAACATCGGAAGAAGTGGATATTTCTGAAGTTAACAGAAAAGTAACCAAAGCTCTTATGGAAACAGCAACAAAATTAGCTGGGTCTAAGAACAAGTTGCATGTGAACAAATTATCAGGAAAAACCAAAATGTTGATGCAAAAAAGAAGAGAGATGAGGACAACTAAAGAAGATGTGACTTCCAAAGTGGAATAGAACTATGCAAGACAGTACGAAAAAGTATCACTGAAGACGTAAGGAAATTCAACTGTGAACTAGTGAAGAAAGCAATTGAAAACAACCAAAGCCTAAAGATAGCAAAGGGACATCTCAGTAAGGGAAGAAAACAGATTATGGCACTGAGAAAAGAAGATGGTTCTGTAACAAGAAATAGAGGCAAAATTTTGACAAGAGTAAAAGATTTCTACTCCAAATTATATGAAAGGGATAATACATGTACTCCAAACATCGGGAAAGGTAACAGAGTTCTTCCAGTCCTCCCAGCAGAAGTTGCACATGCAATCAAGAACATGAAGCGGGGAAAAGCTCCAGGAGAAGGAATTACTGTAGACATCATACAAGAAGCAAGTGGAGAAATCGAAACAGTACTCACCCAAATTTTCACTTGATGCCTTAATGAAGGGAAGATTCCTGAGGATTGGAACAACGCTACAGTGATCCTGCTACACAGAAAAGGTGACATTGAGGATCTCAGGAACTACAGACCTATCAGCTTCCTATCAGTGGTTTATAAAATCTTCCCTAAAGTTCTTTCACACCGCTTGAAGGTAACACTGGACATGGCTCAACCGAGAGAACAAGCTGGATTCAGGAGTGGCTACAGTACTATAAATCATATCCACATACTGAGAGAACTAATTGAAAGAGCAAGGGAATATGAACTTCTATTGTGCATGGCTTTTATCGATTATGAAAAAGCCTTTGATTCGGTGTAACCATCAGCAGTTACAATGGCTCTGAAAACCTGCGGTATTGAAGATCCATACATTAATATTATTAATAACATCTATGAAAATGCAAGTGCAAAGATTCGGCTGTTTGAAAATACAACACACATAAAAATTGGAAAGGGAGTGAGACAAGGAGACACCATATCTCTGAAGCTCTTTAATGCCACATTGGAAAATGTCTTTCAATCACTGAACTGGGAAAACAAAGGGATAAAGATTAATGGAGATTATCTAACCCACCTTCGTTTTGCTGATGACGTAGTAATTTTTACAACTACCCCATCAGAGCTGCAGAGTATGATCCAGGAACTTGCTGACAAGAGTAACGAAGTGGGATTAAAAATGAACTTTCAGAGGACAAAAGTGATGTTCAATGCTTTTACAAGAAATGAAGATTTATCGATTGATGGAGAAAAGCTGGAGATAACAGACACGTACGTTTATCTTGGACAGCAGATATCAAGTGAGGGTCACATTGATGAAGAAATTAATCGGAGTACAAAACTTGCCTGGAAAGCTTTTGGAAGAAAAAGCATAATTTTCAAGAGCAATATACCATTATGTCTTAAAAGAAAAGTGTTTGATCAATGCATCCTTCCAGTGCTTACGTATGGTGCAGAGACGTGGACCTTAACTAAAAGAGACATGCAAAGGCTGCAGACAACTCAAAAAGCATGGAGAGGTGCATGCTTGGTGTAACCAGGAGAGATAAGAAGAGGAACTCGTGGATCAGAAAAATGACAAGAGTGGAAGACATCATGATCAGAGTTAAATCCCTGAAATGGCAATGGGC
The DNA here is from genome assembly GCA_039090855.1 of Macrothele yani. NCBI lineage: Eukaryota > Metazoa > Arthropoda > Arachnida > Araneae > Macrothelidae > Macrothele > Macrothele yani. The sequence goes on along the minus strand of CM076996.1, from coordinate 130,939,324 downwards.
TGGACGTACTGCCAGAAGGACAGACCATGGATGGACAGCCGAAATTTTAGATTGGATTCCAAGGGACAGGAAAAGACCCAGAAGAAGACCACATGGGAGATGGGTGAATGAAATTCGAAAGTATGCGGGAGTGACATAGAGGAGACTGGCACAAGATAGACCTTTGTGGAGGAAACTTAGGGAGACCTTTGTCCAGCAGTGGATTTATAACGGTTGACAATGCTGACATAGAGATGTGATGTTTTTTTTTTTGTGTGTTGTTTGATTTTTTGGTTGTATGATTCTCCTAATGATTCCTTCATTGTTTGTAATTTAAAACTACTGCCCTCATTGATTGTAAAACTGATCTAGGGAGCATGGGACCTTGTCAGACCTGGCTGGCCTTTCCACCTTGCTTCCTGGCTGGGCATCGTTTCAACTGATTTATCTGTAGTACTGTTCTTTTGCTCAGCAAAATGAATGAATTGAATTGAATTGAATTGAAGTATCCATCCTAAAGGTATTTTAAAAGCATTATTAGCAATTTTCTAGAAACTAAAGCTTTTCTATAGTCTTTTTTTCAGTGATGGGTAAGGTCATTACTTTGCCATTTAGTAATGATTTTATTGTCTTTAGAAAATACGTATTTTGCCCATTTCTGTCACAGATAAGACTTCATATAGACCTGAGCTGTGTTTGGGTTCCAAAAACATGATTCTTGGTTCTTACTGTTGATCATGCCTTCACATTCCATGTGCATGCGAAATATCTTAAAATTTCTTGCTGTAAAGTATTGACTATTCTGAAGATTTTATTCACTGTGTCCTAGGGACCACACAGGCTTTTATGTCTGTGTACCAGAGCTTTCTGTACCTCCCCACTGCATAGCCTGTGTTCTGAATTTAATGAATCATCCTTGAATTTGTTGCAGGTTTTGTTATCCAGTTTACGTCCTAAAGAAACATTGTACTATGAACTCTTCAATTTACTAGGTCATGACCTCCTCTGTTTTGGCCCAGGCATCTTTACAATGTGCAGGCTTTCATGGTGCCCAGGTGAGCACCTTAGATTTGTCATCTGTGGCTGTTGCTGCAATTCTACTTGAAGTTATGCTCTCTTCCAGATGATCCTTTATACAATGCAGTTTGTTAACCCTCAGCATACTTTGCTTTTTGAAAGTTGGCTTTCATGTATTGCAACATTTGGACTTCAGATGTGTACCATAGCACAAGATGCAGGACTTGACTTCTCATTGGTTGAAGAGACCAGATATTTGAGAAAATTTCCTAGAGCAGTGTCTTTGTATGCTGGTTGATACCTCTCCACATCATTGTGGCCAAAATCCTTTACCCCTGTTTGCTAACTCTCAGCATACTGTGCACCAGTAGCCCTACTGAATACCAATCCCTGAACGATGACTTTCCCGATATTCACAGATGGCTGAAAGTCAAGCAGAGTTGGCAGATCCACCTTTGTCTGCAATGATGATACGTCCATCGAACAGGTTCAACCTTAATCCATAGTGTTTTCAGTGGAGATGCATGCTGCATACACTGCTTTGTCATGTATAGTTGAAACTGCATAGGTGTGCTATGGTTTATTTGGATTTCTTGAGCACTTTGCAGAGCCTCCTCTCTGCAGAGAGTGGGGAACAGCCACCTCTCCCTATGCCATGAGAAGTTTACTGTGTTATTTACAGGGTTCATTTCTGCTGGATTCCTAGCCATGCTCGGACCCAGGGAAACACATTAGCTGCTGCTGCCAAGTCTGTTTCCTTGTTGACAGTCACTGTCTTGTCACTGTGCCACCAGAACCTATGTTTTGTTCTTTAGGAGCATATTTGGCAAGCTCTGTGGGGCCAACAAATAGGAAGCAAACTACATAGTATTGAGCCAGTTATTGGACTCTGGTCTTTAGACTTTTGCCAAAACTATATAGAAAGAAGTTTTATTTGTACATCTCCCTCATTGGGCATTGTTGTCTCACTCACAACTACTTACTGTGTGGTGATATTTTTCCTCTGTGTGTGAAACATGCACTTCACCTCTGACTGTTTATATTTTGTTTGTGTTGTTTTTGTTGTCAATATGCTCATTTTCTTCTTTTACTGTCTATACAAGATGACACAGAGTCTGTGGGTTGCCTTTTAAATTATCAATGTGTCTTGTATGGTGTCTTTTTTGCATTGTATTGGTGTGTTTCCATTTGTGTCCTACTTCAGTGGTGCAGTGGTCTAAGCTCTGGTTTCTGACCATTTGTCCAAGATGAGTCTGGGTTCAGATCCCAGTGAAACATGGATTTTGTGTTTGTCTTACAGCACTGGCTCTCTCCCTTCCCTGGAATTAGTGGCCTGAAATCAGGGATGGGCAACTGCATATAGCCCATCGAGTCGCTCACAGTGATCGTTAAGCCCCTGAAACAAAAAAAAAAAAAAAAAAAATTGTCTCATTTTTGTGTCAGCCTATTACAGATTCACATTGCATTTGTGTATTGTATGATGTGCACATTTGAAGCTTGTTGTTATGTTTTAATGTTACTTTTTTCTTTGGGTTTCCGTGATTAACTGTGGTGCTTTAACACTCTTTGGCCCATTGTGGCCCTTGCACAACTTAACTCCCAATCAATTAGCCAACCAATCACCAATTCTTTAGACATAAATGTGATAGGAACTATAGCGGATGTTAATTTTGCCAAGCACAATGTGAGAATACAAGCCATTATATTTTGGAGTAGAAATACTCTTGTTAACTGTAATCTATGTGTGACTAACTCCTAAGAAAATTCAAAAATTATATTTCCTGCAGTGGGACTTGAATCCATATTTCCATATTATCAGTTGTGTATGTTACTCCCAGGACAGTGAGTTTCAAAATTACAGAATTATATATAGCAATCTCAATGAAGATTTGGTGATTTCTGACATGCATATATGTTAAAAGGATGGAAATTTTGTCGCTATGAGGAGGCAAGAAAAAATTTCAAATATTGTATGCCTATGTGTGTTTTAGTACTTAAGTTGCTTGGAGACATATTTTTCCTTTGTAGGAGAATCAGAACATGTGAATTTGATTCCTTGCAAGACAGTATAAATGTCTGGTTTTGTAAGGAATTGCTCACACAGATTACAGTTAATTACTGCATTTCTATTCCTGAATAACCACATATTCTTACCATATGCTTTGGAAGATAAAGTTCTTACTACTTTCTACAATGTTTGATTATATTTGTTTAACGAAGTACAAGAGTTCTGCCTTAGATGCACGATTAAAACTTGCAGGAGAAAATAAAGTGTTTATGAAAAGTTAAAAGTTAAAAACACCATGAGATCTTTCATGGCTGCTACAGCCACATCATCAGATGGAAAGACCCCGAGTGCTCGGAATCCAACAGCTAAATACAGGAGCAAAAAAAAAAAAAAAAACAGGTCGTTGCCACTTTTTTTTTTTTTTTTTTTTTTGCTCCTGTATTTAACTGTTGGATTCCGAGCACTCGGGGTCTTTCCATCTGATGATGTGGCTGTAGCAGCCATGAAAGATCTCATGGTGTTTTTAACTTTTTAACTTTTAATAAACACTTTATTTTCTCCTGCAAGTTTTAATCGTGCATCTAAGGCAGAACTCTTGTACTTCGTTTGATTTACAGCATGAATATTTTACTGCATTATATTTTTTTATTTACCAATATATTTTACATCATGAAAAGGTTTTCAGTAGTTATAAAAATACTTAAAAAATGCACGGAGGTTACATAAAAAATTGTTTAAATAGGAAAATTTTTGAACTGATGACTTCAGTCTTTTTCAACCTTAGAAAGGACGGATGATAGTGATTGCCAGATCTGTAATGTTGTACTCATTAGAATTACAGCTGTAGTTCTGGTTTTCCATTTCATATTACAGTAATAGGGTAATCAATTTTAAATGGAAAATAAATATGACATTATGGATCTGGCAATCACCATCATCTGTCTTTTCTGAAATTGAAAAAGACTGAAGATACCAGTTGAAAAACTCCCTTATTTATTTTTACATAACATAAGCATGTTTTTCAAGTTATTTTTATACCTGTTGATTTATAGTTACATGCTGATGTCCAAATTTATCATGTTTCTTTCTGCAGTGCATTTCAGAGTGAATAGTTGTATGCTCACAAGAGAAAAATATGTCATGACAAATATGTTGAAGGCAGTAAAATTATTTTATTCTAAAAACAATTACAGCAGTTGTAGTAGACAAAAGCACTGGCAACTAAGAGTAAGTGGCTCAGGGCATGGCAAGATGAATATTGACTCCATTTTTATCTGTTGGTAAATTGGGTAAAGTAATCTTAGAACGTATGTAACACTAGGTGATTCCAATATCAACAATCAACAATTTGTCTTGTGCTGATGGTTTACACATAGTCAAAGAAAGGCTTTTCATGTAATAACAAGAACTAGAAAGAGAAAAAACATTAAAACTCTGCTTTCATATAAATTTTTAATTTGACATGACGATGATGGGCAAAACACGTAACAAGAATAACAAATAAAGGTAAGTTCATCACGCTAGTTAAGTTAAGTGAATAGAACTTTTACAAAAAGTTCGTAAGTTGGGAGCTTTCGACCTTGTCCTTAGGTCTTCATCATGCCAATGGAGGACTAAGATTGTTTCCAGATTCTACATTTGAATTTTTGCTATTTTTGTTGCCAGATCTTAGAATCGATCTCCAGATCATCAGGATGTAGAGAGGAGATTCGGAATTGAAGTCTTTGGATTGAAAAGAATTTCCAGGCTTTCATGGTAACGGAGGGAAAATCGATTGTCAAAAGAAGCAATATGTTTTGCTTCGTTCTAGCGGGGAATTGCAGAAGTATCTTCCATTATCAAAATAGACAAGGCTGTATTTGGGTTTGCTTTCAAAACATCTCTCTTATATTCCAAAATTCTGTGGTTAATGCTCCTGTATGTGCTTCCAATGTATAAGTCATCACCCGTTGAAGAAGGATAGGAATGCAGTAAACTCCCGGGAGATCCAGATTTTCAACATTGTCCCTATCACGTTGTAGAAGTTTCAAGATGCTTGGGGGGGGGGGGGTGAGAGATTTAATGGCAAGATGGTAACCAAAACTTCTGAAAAGAATTTTTAACTTATAAGCATAGGAAGGATGGTAAGGAACAGAACTGGAGAATTTCAGGTTTTCTTTATTTTTAGGATGGAGGCTTTCAATTTGTTTTCGTATTTCTTTATGAGGGAGTTGACTGTAAGAGCAGGGAAACCATGAGAGAGGGCAGGGCTATTGTAGAAATTCTGGAGAATTCTTCTTGAAGAGAAAGTTGGTTGTTGCAAATGATATGAGCCCTGTGAATGTAAGACTTCAATGCTGCGAGCTTGTAGAGATGCAAAGTGAAGGATCCGAAGGGGTTGATGTTGGTGGCAGCAGAAGGTTTATGATAGACTGAACAAGTGATGGACAGATCAGAGTTTCTGCAGATGGAGACATCCAGGAAATCAATTTTGCTGTTTATTTCCTTAGATTTAGTGAGTGTAATAGATGGAAAGGTTTCCGTAATGGAGTTGATCAGGATCTCTAATTCAGACTCGGTATGTGGCCAGCTAATTAAAATGTCATCTACATATCTTAACAACAGGGGAGGTTGAAAAGGGTGGTGAGGAATGATAGAAACTTCAGTTTGTTGCATGTAGATCTCTGCAAGAAGAGGGGATAGAGGTGAGCCCGTGGGGAGACTAGATTGTTGTTTGTACACAATTTTGTTGAAAACAAAACAACTGTGTTGATGAATGGTGTGGAAACAATCATAAAGATCTTTGATAAGAGTACCAGGTGGTTCGAAATGAAGAATCAATTTCTTCATGAGGAGCATATAGGACTTGAAATATGGTACAGAGGGGAACAAAGATTCCACATCAAGAGTGTATAGATTTTCACAAGGAGAAAAGGAATTAGGAAGTTTGTGAGACAACTTTCATAGGAATGACTAAAGGAGCTTCATCAACCCGCATTAAGGAACATAAATGAAATGTTAAATATTCTAAAAAAACTGGAGATCTGGTTAAAACTGTTATTAATGAAGGATTTACACCTATTTGAGAAGAAGCAGAAGTCATTTCACATTACACTGGTTGGAAACAAACTCTTATGTGAATCTGTCAAAATTTCAACTAATTATCAAGCTTGCAACAAGGACCCATCCATCAAAATTAACAAAATATGGAGTAATTTTCTCACATCATTTTCCCAAAAGATTAACGACCAATTGAAATCTTCTGAAAATTCAACAGATTCCAGCTAAAAGATGGCAGCACAAGACCACTGCCCTATGATAAGAATTTTTAAAACTGATCAAGAACGGAACGACGTACGCGATTTGATAGCTGACGAGAGCCCTCGCAGCTGAAAGCATGGTCCTGTTTTAGTTTCCTTTTATACTGGCATTTTAATAAATATAATCTTTGGTTAAAAAACGATCTATTTTTTAGAATGTGTAATTGGAATTCCATAAATTATTCAAAAAGTAATACCAAGATATAGAAGATTCACTCTACGTCATTAGCATGAATATGCTCTTTTAAAAAGTTGCTGAATAATTTGAATTGCAATATTTTCTTGTGTTGCTTCTTTGTAAGTTAATTTGATATCTTCCTTCTAAATTGCTGTATTTCAGCAAATAACTTAGTGCCTGTAGCAATCCTTTTACAGAACTGATTTTTTATTTGCTTTATTAAATTCTGAGTTACGTGGATTTACATAGTTCCAAACTTTTCTTGTGTGTATGTTTTTTATATTTTTGATTTTTAGTTATCATTTATTGTTATTACTACTGCTTTGTATTCTTCATCAGGTGCTCAAGTCTTATAATTTCACAGACCATGACATCACTGAATTCTTTACTGGGCCAGCATTCCTTGCTTGGTAAAAATATCCATCATATTTACATTTATTTCTCATCAGTGTTTTGGTTTGTAGAATTACAATACAGCTGCTAATGTCTCTTAGATAAATTTTTGTGTACCACAATAGGAAAGAAAATTTTTCTTCTGGTATACTTGCCATAGTATTTCCTCTTTCTAAGAAAATACTGCTCTTACAGTGATACAATTTTGCTCATTTCATTCTCCGTAGAGCAAGGTACCATATATTGTGACTTACAGGTCTACCTTCTGAACTCTAAAAAACCATCTGAAAAAGCTATGTCAACTTACATGCTGTATCTAAAAAAAAGCTATATTATTTGACAGATTTTGTCAAAAAATATACTAAAACAATGTGCTTCGTAATACAATGCTAATATATGCTCCGTAATACAATGCTGCAAAACAATATACAAAATCCATCTGAAAAAGCTAGATTGACTTGTATGCTGAATCTAAAAAAAGCTATATCATTTGACAGATTTTGTCAAGAAATATACTAAAATGTACAAAAATACTTAGTAATACAATGCTGCAAAATAGTGTACAAAATATAGATTTTATAAATGAAACTTTAAAACCTATTTACTTTCCAAGTTAACCATTGTGCCTTGATTGCACCATTTAAATCAAGAAGTATGTTTATGTCATTCTGCACCATTTTTGCTGTCCCACCACCATCATATATGTCGCATTCAGTATCAGAATTAGGTGCTGTGCACTCTTTCATCATCCGATTTCCACAAAAATTCTTATTCTCCATGCATCATATTTGAATTTCCACATTTCTTGAATCAAGGTTTTGATTCATAACACTATGAAGACTTTATAATTAAATGACATAAAGCATTTGAGTGCTTGACATCCACTGTTATTTCAGTATCTCTCTCTCTCTCTCTGTCTCTCTCTCTCTCTGTCTCTCTCTCTCTCTGTCTCTCTCTCTCTCTCTCTCTCTCTCTCTCTCTCTCTCTCTCTCTCTCTCTCTCTCTCTCTCTCTGTGACGTAAATTGGTATTTGTAGTGCTGTTAGTTATGCATGGCTTAAACACTTTTTATCCCATGCTAATAACCTATTCTCATTTCATGTACTTCCATGGATGATTATTCCAAACATTTTAAATCTGCAGTTTTACTCCAGTCTCATCCACTCAGCTGTTTGTTTCATAGATGGGAACCAAAATTCTTGGGAAAGCTTCAGTTTCTGCATAGCCTTTCTTTCAAAAATCACCTTGGGTTTCATTTTCCAACCATTACCCATGCTTGTCAACACCACTATTAATTGGGTCTTTTCATGTCCAGAGGTTTTGCCAAAAACAGTTTGAATACCTTTTAATTTCACTGTACAAAATCCTAAACATATCAAAATTTATGGGACTTTTGTACATGTTACCAATATTACATACATACATATCACTAAGCTGTTCTCTGAGATTCAGAGGTTAGCTCCAAAAAGAAATACAAACTTCCAGATATTTTTACTTATTGTTAGGTAATACATAATTATATCTTCACTACTACCATATGATAAAACCATGAAATTTTGATGTTTTGTAATCAAGCTGTACTGATAGCTTCCTTTTTATCATAGTTTTTGCCTTAAAATCATTCCTTTCCATGAAAGTGACTGCTAAGTATTATTCCTTAGAACGTGGCTGGATAATTACAGTCAAATGCACTAAGATAAGTACACATTTTGAAGATACACTAAGATAAGTACACATTTTTACAATACACATTTTGAAGATGACAATCCGTTTTTTGGTGTAAATATGACAAGGATGGTATGTCAGATAATATCTGAAAACTTACCATCTGACTTACCATCGTTGTCATATTTACACCAAAAAACAGATTGTCATCTTTAAAATTTGTATTGTATGGTGTAATACCGTATTCCATTCATGATTTATCTGCTCCTCCGGGCAATCGTGGGATACGATTCTTAACCTCCAGATTCGCTAAACATGAATGCCGGTTGCTTCGACTAGTGAATTCTGTGATGGTTATATTCAAATTAATCGAAATCTTGAGGCTTGGTCGTTCTGGGTGGAATAGTGGTTAGCATACCCAGGCGCTATATGGGAGACATGGGTTCAATTTCCGCTCTGGGATGACGAAATTTTCAAGTTTTCGGATATTATCTGACTTGCCATCCTTGTCATATTTACACCAAAAAATGGATTGTCATCTTCAAAATGTGTACTGAAGTTGACAGTACCACCACCAACCTACTAGGAACATTACCTGAAGAATCAAAAATGACCTGCTAAGTGAAGATCAGTTCCCACCAATAGATTGTAATATCATAATATATACTTATGTTAAAGGAAGCATGTTCATCATACTACACATTGAGTTATGATGAAACAACTAATGTTAAAGATAAAAAGGAGCTGCAAACAACCATCACATTTTGGTCAGAAAGCAAATGTGGCATAACGACAAGACACCTCAGAACTTTCTTTTTAGGTAAAGTGGATGGTGAAACATTGCGTAAAAAATTATGTGAAGCATTTTCTGAGGCCAATTTATCACAAAACAGATGCTTAATGCTTGAATCAGATGAACCTAATGTTAGTAAAAAAGTTTTTAGGCTTTTCAATAGCAATGTCCAGGAGACACAAGGGAAAAGTCTTATAAACATAGGTACCTGCAACATCCATACAATGCGTAATGCATATGTAAAATTATCAGAGTGTTTAGGTGAAGAAGCTTCTGAGCTGCTGATCAACATTTACCATTATTTTGACAGTTGGCCTGCCCATTGGGAAGAGTTTGAAAAAATCCAATCTAAATATAACATTCCACACCACACATTTTTGAAACATGCAACAACAAGGTGGCTTGCCTTGGTGTCTTCAGCCAACAGGATTTTGGAGCAGTGGGACATTATTCAGTTCTATTTCCTTAAACACATGCCTCTAAGAAAAATTCTGCTGCTCTTCAATCCAGATCCTACAAGGCTGTTGTGAGTGCTTTATAGAAACCTTCAATAAAAGCTGAACTTCATTTCATTATTTCATCTGCAGAACTATTCATGAAGTTCACACAACGTTTTCAGTGCCAAGCACCCATGATCCACAAATTGCATGAAGAAATAGGGAACGTTCTTCAGACCTTTATGGCTCGTGTTTTGAAGACTGCTGTCATTAGAAAAATCACTAATTTTTCTAAAGTTGATCTTGATGAACTGTTTACATTTGGTAATCTGCTTCCTCTTGAAGAACTTGTCATTAATGAAAAGGTCACAGACAGGTTTTCTAAACTGAAAGAAAGTGACAAGTTGTTATTTCTGAAGGAAGCTCAAAAGCACTATATTACTGCTTGCAAGCATGCGATGGAAAAGACTTGCTTATCAAGTGGATCATTTAAAAATTTTAGATTTTTAGACCCAAAAGAATGAGTGAATGATAGAAGCTGCAGAGACATACTGAAAGTTGCAAAAATAATGTCATTTCATGTTCAACTAGATTATTTGTTAGTTGAATGGAAAATTTTGCAACTGGAAATAAATGATACAGCATTTGAAAACAAAACTGTTGATGATTACTGGCAACAACACAGCTCAAAAAGGGACTCATTATCGAAAGATATAAAATTTCCAAATCTTGCAATAGTCATAAAGGCAGGCAGTTCTTACTTTGTCAAATGAAAATGCTGACATAGAGAGATGATTTTTCATTTCTAAGCATATATTACGAGAAGATAAATCAGCAATGACCGAAAGATTTTTAAACAGTGTACTGACTATGAGGGATGCCTTGAAACAATATCCAATTTTTTTAAATCGAATTAGAAGAGAAGCTAAAAGAAGAACATATTAAGAAGAAGATATGAAAAAGGTGGAAAAGATAAAAAAGTCAATCAAATGTGAGACTGCTGCTCTGAATGACCAGAAAAAACAACCCCTACAAGCTAAGGAGGCAAGAGAAGAACTCTTTTTGGAAGCTTCAACTAAACTGAAGAAAGCACTCGGAAAAAAATTATTTAAAGGTAGGAAAATTAGCTGAAGGCATGCTCAAGGGAGTAAAATGTATGTAAATGGAAGAAAGAGTGAGAGAAAAGGAAGTGGAAATCATTCAGAAGAATCTTGAGAAAAGAAAATCAAGTATGATTACATCATTTTTTGCTAAGATGCCTAGAAAACAGTAAGCCAAACAGTTTTTTATTCAGAATTGTTTTTCTGGAACATTGAAGAGAATTGTACGTCGTCATATTTTTAGAATTTTATGTAATTTTTTTCTGTAAAGTTATATAATGACAATAAAATATCTATACCCCATCCAAGACCATAATAAAGAAATTTATTATGATCTTACCTGGCCTTTTTTGGTAGGGGAGAATAAAAAAAAATAAAAAAAATATTTTTTTGTAACCATATTTGTTGTTTTGTGCAGTTGGAAAGAAGTCTCTTAATCACCTTTTAGTCACCTTTTAAAAAATGTTGTCACCTTTCTCACCTTTTTCAAAGGTCGCCTTAGCTCCTCACTCTGTAACAGGAATAGGACACAATGTCCTCACGTTCAGCAATGAGTCCTGATTCTGCCTTGGTGCCAAAGATCATTGAGTCCACATCTGGTGATAACATGGCTACAGGGAGGATCCAGTTGTTGTCCAGTAAGCTGCACACTTCTTGCCAACCATGGCATCTTCATATGCGGTACCATTAGTTATGATAGCTGGTCACCTTTGCTATGCATAATGGGCACTGTGATAGCCTGGCAGTGTATGGATGACATTTTACATCCTGTGTTGTTGCCATTTCTGAGTATTATCCCAGAGGCCATTTTCCAACAAGACAACACTCTGCTATGTACCACTAATATCTCTTGAGCATTCCCACAAGGAGTCCATATGCTTCCATGGCCAGCAAGATCTCTGGAGCTATCACCCATCTAGTATGTATAGGACTTCATTGGATAATGTTTGGAAGCCTCTCCTCATTTCCCTGGAATGCCACTGAATTATGGGATGTGGTAAAAGTTGTATGGTCCCAGATACCCTAGGACACCACATTAGAGGGTCGTATCACTATGCCACATTGTATATCTGATTACATTAAACAACATGGTGGTTATTCAAGGTATTGGCTATATCGTGTAATCCTGTCTTGTAACCTGTCAAACTGATGTACTGCCTTGGAAATTGAATCATTTGTTACCCCCTTTCTCCATTCTATGTTACTGGTGATTTTCAGATCATTAGGCTCATTCTTTTTGGCTGGGGCAATTTCATTATTGAGCATTGTGTATTTAAAGATGGTTTGAAAAAATGTGCCTCATACATCCTGTTATGGTCATTCCATTTTTCTCTATAGGTGTCAATTGTGTGATGGGATTAAACATGAGTTCAAATCTTATGTCACTGGTCCGTAGGTGATCATGTCTTGTACAGCCTTTCACATCTGTTAAATATTGCATCTTAGCAGCTGTTAGGTAATGGTTGTCTTTTTTGTCAACATCCAGGTCTCTTTTCCATATAATATATATAATAAGGTAAGCAGAACCGTCACCATATGGAATTTCATCTGTGTTTTTCCCCTCCTGGCTTTATTATTTTGATATGATGTTGCTTTTATTATACACTGAAGTAGCAAATGTCTTCCAAATTAATGAATGTCTTCCAGATTGTGCCACAAATTTGTCTGGCTTTATTAACTTTTGATATGATGTTGCTTTTATTATACACTGAAGTAGCAAATTATTAGAAACACCCAATAGAAATCGGACACGTGGCATTCTTATGTACCCAACCATGATATTGATATGGCTTTATAAACTGCTCACCGCAAAGGATTCAGACATGTACTAAGCATAGATAGTTGCAATATGGGAAGGACTCGTGATTTAAGTGACTAAGAGGCATGCAGGGTGCAAGCATCTCAGAAATGGCAAACCTCTTCTATGCAAGAACAACTGTATCAAGGATGTGCTATGATAGGTGCATAAACGACAAAACAAGCAGTCAGCTGTCTACCTGTGGTCTGAAACAACTGGTCGTTTGAAGGCAGTGAGATTGAAGACGATTGCAAGAGGTAACAGACAAGCTCCACTGCATCAAGTAACTGCACAGTACAACAGCGGTATCGAGAGCAGAATTTCAGCACACACATCCTGCTGTATATTGATGCAAAAGAGCTATAACAGCAGATGTCCTCTTCATGTAGCACTTTCCTCTGCTGAAAAGCAACAAATTTGTCTGCAGTTGGCACGGGAGCACCAAAACTGGACCCTTTAGGACCGGAAAAAGGTTGCCTGGTCTGATGAATCATGTTTTGCATTAATACATGCTGATGAATAGGCCAGAATATGGCATCAACAGCATGAATCAATAGGTCCCAGCTGCCTAGCATTAACTGTACAAGTTGGTGGAGGCAGTGTAATTGTCTGCAGTCTGTTTTCATGGTGGGTATTGGGTTCTTTTATACCTCTAGAACAGCATTTGGATGCCACAAGGCATCTGAACATCATCGCAGACCATGTACACTCATACATGATATTTCCTGATGAAGAAGGCTACTTCCAGCAGGATAATGCACCATACCACAAAGCTGGGAGCTTCCAGGTGTGCAGCAGTGACTTCAGAACGCCAAAACGATCCTCACAGTCCCCAAATCTTTACCCAATTGAGCAGCTGTGGGATGAGTTTGAGAGAGATATTTGTAAAAGAGATCCTCGTCCAGCGAACATTAGGCAATTGACAGACAAACACCATCACATTCGCATAGCTGAACATACCTGTAAAGTGATATTGGGATCATGCTGAATCCGTGCCACATTGAATAAAGGTAGTTTTGAAGGCCAAAGGTGGCCCAGCACATTATTAGGTAGGTGTATTTAATAATATGCTACTTCAGTGTATGTGACTTTGCAACCATGAAAATGTGAAACCTACTTGACCATTTCCTTGTAAATGGCAGTTCTTGTTCAGTCTGGATATTTATCTTTGAAAGACATGGGGTTTTAGGTTTTTTTGAAGAGATTTTTAAGTTATAATTTTTCATCAGCTAGCAGAGTTTAGATATTGCTGTTTAAAGTTGATCTTCAGAATCATATAGGACTATGAACCTACTTACAAGTTTAAAACAGCAGTATGGACTGGTTGCTACCATTCTTCCTTTTTATAGTAAGTCACAACCATTGACCGGTATTGCTATATATATATGTATATCAGTTTTAAGTGATATGTTTTTAACTGAATTTATAAAACGTGCACTTAAAGTGGATGATTTTCTAACATATATCCCTAGCTCTTAAGTTCATAAAAATATATTAAAAAAAGTGTTTTTTTAGGAACTTTTGGTCATTTTCTCATCTGTTCATATTTTGACACTAAATGATAAAGTATTTGTTACTTGAACATAAAAAGTAGTTAATTCAATTTTATGTTACTTAAATACAGAATATGAATTAACATGCATTATAGTTCAAATAAATTTAAAGTTTTTTTTTTTTTTAAATAAATTACTTTATATTACATTTGTATTTTTTCTCAGGAATCGCATGGGCAATATACAACTGTGGGGAGGGCCTCTTTCTGATGACTGGCACTCTCAGCAGAGGATGCTACAGCACAGAATTTTGAAGCGCATGAGACTATTTGGCATGATTCCTGTTCTTCCTGCATTCAGTGGCCGCGTGCCACCTCATATATTAAGGTAACACAAAAAAAAAAAATTTCTGATGCAAAAAGTATTTTTTATGGTTCAGTAATTTAATAATTTAATAATACACAAATAAGACTACATAAACTTAGCAACCAAGAAGATTCTGGCATTAGTGGGGGCCATTTTCTGATAATCAAGCTGTCAGAATTATGCATCTGAATGTTGTTGGCAGATCCTTCATTTGAAACTTTGTTTTTATGTTCAGAATTTTATTGGGCATCAATAAACACCTTACTAAAGATGAGGTATATATGTTTTGTGGACTCATTGATGATTCTATTTTTCTTTATATGGTAGCTGTCTTTATTTGTGGTGAAACTCTCTTGGGATGAAGTTCAAGATCTGAAGTTTCAAACTAAATCCTAAAATGACATCCTAGACTCCTATGTGCAACCTTATGTAGTATAATAGAAGAAAATGTCCTTTTGCTAGATTATAATGCTCGACCTTACCATGTGACCTTAGTTGATGAATATCTTGAAGTGGACACTATTCACTGCATGGAGTGGCCAGCGTGATCTCCCAATCTGTCTGATCAAGCATCTTCAGGATGCTGTTGGGAGAAGTTGCTATCTTCTAACTCCCACCACAATCTCTGCATGAGCTAGCAGATGCTCTTGCTACACAGTTGCTGTTATTATCACAAAAGCTTTTGGGCACCCTCATAAGCAGCGTGCATAATTGCTTTGACTCCTATGTTGCAGTCAGGAGTGACCACATCCCTTATTGGCCATCATCATCTGCTCCTCAAGGCATGCTATTTTGCATAATTTGTCATCAGTGTTAATTTTTGGATGCATTTTCAATTGTGTTATGAAAACTGTTTGGCAATCAATAGTAATTAGTACACTTTATCACCATACCAATTTTGTGCAAAATTTGTGTGTGTGTGTTGTGCTGTGCTGTGCTGTGCTGTGCTGTGAAATAGCTGTACTGATATCTCCTAGTAAAAAAAAATATATGTATGAAATTTTAAAAAGTTTTTCATTTTTCAAATGTAAGGAAGATTTAAGTTTCCTTTAGGTTTCTGAGTTACTATGCTTTTAAAAAAACAAAGCTGTTACTCCAATAATTCTTAAAACTAAGTTTTTTTTTCAATTTATTTCTTGTTGGTCCATTGTGACTGACTCTCAAATCTCATTCCTTAGTTACCATCATTGTACTGATGCACATGTATGTCACAGGTGTTGTGAAGATATCAAAGCTCTGAAATTCTTGTTAGAAATGTTTTGCTCTTAAATGTAATTCAACAGAATTACACATGAGAATTTTGGAATGCATATCGTACAACTCATGCTTACCATGATAATTTCACTAACAGAACATAGCTGTCAGGGGCAGTTTGGCCTACCGGGGACTACTCGAAAAATGGCCCACTTTATTGTATTCTTTTTGTCTGGATTTTTTGGAGCAGACAAATAATTATTTTGGTGCTTATGAATAGTAATTGTTAATTTCATTTGAGCTTTATTTCTGTCTAAAGAGTTATTAAAAAAACTTCTATTTATATGTTAGGCAATTTCACTGAAATGACATAGCAAAAGTCTTTGTATTTATGTGAGAAAAGAGTTGCCAGACAAAACATGCTGTTATAAATTAAAATAAAGCTAACTACAGTTAGATGTAGGTCATTGGACTTGCATCCCAGAGTCATTGATATTCACTATCCATTCACTATCCTCCTTCTGTAATCTTAAAGCAAACACTAGTATCCATTGTGATGGCCCATCATCCTTAAAGGAAACACTAGTACCAATGGGGGGGGGGGAGCATAATCCCAATCCCTTTATTCACCGACTGGCACAAAGCAATTATCCAGCAGAGATATTCCAAAATCTGTGTCCCACCCATATCTATCGTAAAAGAGATGATGATTTACCCATACCAGTTCATGGGTCAAAATAATGGGTGGACCTAAAGAGGTATCTACTCAAGGAATAGGTACCAATACCATTTCACAGTAGGTGATCAGTGACCGAATAAATGTTAAAATTAATTGCATAGAAAAATTGCTATGTGGCATGTGCACATTTCAACTGTCAGAAATGGATCTTTTCAGTGATTTAGTTGGAAATGGGTTCTTCACACTTGTTTTTTGGGGGGATTTTTTTTTTTTCAAAAAACAAATTTTTATCTGGTACAACACCCCATTTTGAGCATGATTTAATGCTACATTCAATCATGAATGGATTTTTAAAAAAATTTCACTGTTAAATTGTTGTTAAAATCCATTCAAGAATGAATTAATTTTAGAATGCATATTTCAAAAGTTCTTTCATCCAGGATCGAACAGAATAATTTTCATGAGAGAACTTATGAAGTGTTTTTCCGTAAGTACGTGTGTTTTTATGATGAACCACAAGACTAAAATTCCAGGCCTGGTTTGATAACTCCAATCCATCCCTAATGGCTGTAAATTAAGGAAGTGATAGTTCCAAACTAAAACAGCAACCATTTTTAAGGAAGGTAATACAACCTGTTGGGTGTAGTGTTCCCTGGAAATTATTCAGATCATATGTTTTACATGCTACCATTTTTAGTGAATCAGTGGCAATTACATTATTGCATTATCATGTTGCATTTATATATGTCTGTTTACTTCAGTGTGTAGTACATAGATATTGGCAGGAAATACCTTGTATGTATTAATAACATAACGTTAGGTCACTATCTTTCAGTTTTCAATCATTTGTGCATGGGAAGAGCTTACAGGACCATTTCTGCATACAGTGATGCACAAAGGTATTGCATCATCTGCAAAAACCATGAATTTTTAAGTTTAACTCTTTTTTTAACTAACTAATTTTCATAGTTATTTCATCGTTTATAAGTCATTAAATGCGAAATTTAATGGAGATTTCAAAAATTTCTTAGATTTTCCTGTAGCTCTACTGCTGTTAAGATATGACATAAAATATGGGGTTTGACAAACACATTGAAATTCACATTAGCTGCATATTAGTTGTTACAGCCAATCATAGACATTCTTTTACATGATTGGCTGCTTCCTAATGCTATCCTAATCCTACTCCAGCCTTTATAAGGGTTGATGTAGAGCTGCTAGAGCATTTTAGTGGTTGCTTCTTGTTGTTATTAGGGTATAATCTGTGTACATTCTCAATAATGGTTAAAACTGTGGAATTGTCCACAGTGGACAGAGTAAAAATAGTTGTTCTGCATGAAGAGGGATATTCTTCAAGGCAAATTGCTGAAAGAGTGGGCTGTAATCAATCTACAGATATTAGGCTACTGAAGAAAGTAAAAGACACTGGTGGTGATAAAAAATATGCATTACAGTGGAAGGCCCAGATCCATTACAACCAGGCAGGACAGAGTGCTCAGAAAGCTAAGCTTGGAAAACAAGGCTCAATTCTCCTGAATTGCTTCAAAGATGGTATGAAATGATTGATGTTACTGTTAGTGAAACAGCCTCCTCCTACTGGTAGATTCACTATGACTTACGTGGCTGCAAAGGCAGGCATAAACCACTGTTAACTGCAAATCAAAGACAGCATAGACTTCAGTGGGCAAAGCAACATGTCTCATGGACAACTAAGCATTAGGAAAATGTTCTTGTCAGTGATGAATCAGAATTTGCCTCAATGGGAATCAGAGTAGTGCCTATGTAGGGAGATTCAAGCTTGAAGAATTCCATCCAAGTTGCATAGTGGCTACTGTTAAGAATCCAGTGAAGGTCAGGGTTTGGAGCTGCATGTGTACACATGGTGTTGGGGACCTCCATATTGTCGATGGTACTGCAAATGCCCAGAAATATATCTGGATATTAGAAAACGAGATGCTACCATCATCTAAAAGACTTTATGATGGTAATTTTATTTTTCAAGATGACAACAATGCTCTCTGTTATCAAGTTAAAGTAGTGAAAAAGTGGTTTCAGGAAAAAATGTTCATCCTCTTGATTGGCCACCACAGTCACTGCTAAATCCGATCGAAATTTTGTGGTTCAAAGTGTCGTACAAACTATCAAAAAAGAAGCCAACAACCAAAATTCAGCTTGTTGAAGATGCAATTCAAATTTGGAATCATATTGTTCAACCCAAAACCTTGTTCATAGTATGCCATCAAGATGCAAAGCAGTGATTAAAAGCTAAAGGCTGGGCAACAAAATATTAGGTACATTTTATAATTTTGCTTCATTATATTTCGTATTTAAATGTTATTTCTTCCTTATGAATTACAAAAACAATTTATTGCTGTAAATGATCCTTTTCATACATAATAATTTCGACTTGGTCATGATTTTTGTAATGTATCTTAAAAACAAAGTAGCTACAGAAAAAACTAAGACATCTTTGAAATCTCCATTACATTTTGCATCTAATGACATAAACGACAAAATAACTATGAAAATTAGTTAAAAAAAATAGTTAAACTTGAAAATTCACAGTTTTTGCAAGTAATGCAATACTTTTGCACACCACTGTAATTACACTGAGGTATCGTAAAAAAACTGAGAAGGGTGCTACCATTTCCATTACATGCCACCACATCCATGTGGTAAATGGTATCATCCACAAACAATGCATATGTAGAGGCACGTATCTCCACAAGCTCAAGTAGTAACTGAAAAAACCATGAGGAATAACCACTCACCATAAAGATCATGGTAACCTCCAATGGACCAAACACTTCCAACACGTCAATTCATCGTGATGTAACTGGGCTTCCACAGGTTTACAGACCTCTTGCTTACGCTTCTTATTTTCGGGTGTGAAACATCGTTTTTTTCTTTGCCTTATAGTATGTTACTATAATGCTTGTCAATTCGATAAAAATCATACATACAACTCATTCATACAATTCAAGTAAAAACTATGTACATAAACCTTACATTCACAGGTGATTAAACCTTAGTCAACTCTAATTATGGAACTCCTCCTTCTGTTTCACAACCTCTGCTACTCCCACTGCAATTGTCACACCCATTCAGCCCCGCACATCCAATCCTCTAGTACTTTCGACAGATCCCTGTCATCTTCAGGAGGCAGGTGTGTCTCATCCGCCCACCGCAGCTCAAGTGAGCAGAGCCATCGAGGCCTGGGCTCCAGTCGCTATCTCTGAATCGTTGCGTCTCTGGCGCCATCTATTGTCCCTGCTGCTCTTTTTTCTCTCTTTCTTTTTACGCTGCTGTTCAATTTTTATTAGGGCTTTCCATTGTTCGTTTAAGTTATTTGGCTCATTAATGTTGCATAATCTTGATCTGTTTTTTTCAATTAACACTGATTCTGCAATTCTTAACTGCTTTTCGTTTTTACAGCTCTTAATAATTTTAATATCTTCAAACCTTGGACATTTTTGATTTTCCATACAGTATTGGGTCAATGCTGTCTTAGCCTCTTTTTTGTTCCAATTATTAATATGCTGATTCAATCTATACTTTAATTTGTTCTTGGTGCTGCCTATACATGACACAGGTGGTTGCTGGTTTATTGGGATTTCATAAATTCCTGCTCTATCTAATTGGCTAATTTTTTCATTTTTAATCACTAAATTTTTTACAGTAAGTACCTGATTTCCTACCTGTATGCCATACTTGCCACAAACTTTATTAATTTCTGCTGAAACATTTTCTATATATGGTATTGCTCCCACATATTTTACAAGTTTTTTATCACTCTTGACCTTATTGTAACCTTGAGTTACTTCATAAATCCATTTTTTTAATACCTGTTTAGGGTATCCAAAAGCATATGCAATTTTTTCAATATATTCAATTTCTTCCTTTCTATACTGTTCAATTGATGAATGTGTTAAACTTCTTTTAATTAGTGTTTTAATACTATTTCTTTTATGTGTTAATGGATGTGATGACTGAAATGGTATAAGTACTGGGATATATGAAGATTTTCTATGCACTCTGAATTGTAAACTCTCCTCTGTTTTAATAATCAAAACGTCCAAAAATGCCAAAGTATTGTCATGTTCTTGTTCTACTGTCAGTTCTATAGATGGATAAATTTCACTATACTTTTTTGTCAAGTCCTCAAGTTCATCATTTTTTAGCCTGGATAACAGAAAAATGTCATCAACATATCTGCAGTATATCAGTGGTGGATCCTCGAGTTTACTTATTATTTTTTCCTCAATGTCACTCATTATAATTTCAGCAAATAAAGTTGACAGTGGTGACCCCATAGGTCCACCATGATTTTGTTTGTACATCTTGTTGTTAAACTTAAAAATGTTATTTTCATATATGTACAATAAAATTTCTCTTAACTCCTCTATTTGTATTGCATTCATTGTCTGTAGCACATACAATTTTTCAATAATTATTTCTATTGCCTGAGGTACTGGTGTGCTAGGAAAAAGAGCTCTCACATCCATACTAGCCATATGATATTCACTTAAATCTTGTTTAATTACTTTAATTTTCTCAATAAATTCGTATGTATTCTTCACAGTGAACCTTGTCTTCATGAACACAGGTGCCAAAAATTTGTAGATATTCTTTTCTAGTTTTATTAGTGGGGAATTCCTTTTTGATACAATCACTCTCATAGGTGTATCAGGCTTATGAGTTTTTATTTTTGCAATCATTTTTGGTATTCCAGTACCCATTGGTGGGTATGCTTTCTTTATTTCATCAGGCAAGGTGCTGTGATTTCTTATTCTAGCTAAGTACCTTACTTGAGATTCTGTTGGGTCTTTTGTCAGAATGCTGCAATTTAGTTCTTCTATAGCTCTATTCATCTTTAGATCATATTCAGTTGTGTTTAATATTACAATTTGCCCTGTTTTATCAGCTTCACAGAATTTAATTGTTGGGTCATCTCTTAATTTAATCAGTTGTTCTTTCTCATACTGAATTTTATCTATATGATATTTCTTTTTCTTACTTTTTTCATTAAATTCTTTCAAAACAATTCTATACAGTTTACTTCGAAAATTTTCACGTTCTTCTGCTGGTACACTGCGTGCCATTTCTTCTAAGTTGGGTATTAATTCCTCCGTCCTCGGCAGGCTCCGTGGAAACGCAAATTTTTTACCTCTCTGCAAAATAGCTCTTTGCGTGAAGCTCAAGGTCAAGTTGGAGTTATTCTGATATACCTCATACAGATCAAGATTATGCAACAATTGAAAAAAACAGATCAAGAATTGAAAAAAACAGATCAAGATTATGCAACATTAATGACAGATCAAGATTATGCAACATTAATGAGCCAAATAACTTAAACGAACAATGGAAAGCCCTAATAAAAATTGAACAGCAGCGTAAAAAGAAAGAGAGAAAAAGAGCAGCAGGGACAATAGATGGCGCCAGAGACGCAACGATTCAGAGATAGCGACTGGAGCCCAGGCCTCGATGGCTCTGCTCACTTGAGCTGCGGTGGGCGGATGAGACACACCTGCCTCCTGAAGATGACAGGGATCTGTCGAAAGTACTAGAGGATTGGATGTGCGGGGCTGAATGGGTGTGACAATTGCAGTGGGAGTAGCAGAGGTTGTGAAACAGAAGGAGGAGTTCCATAATTAGAGTTGACTAAGGTTTAATCACCTGTGAATGTAAGGTTTATGTACATAGTTTTTACTTGAATTGTATGAATGAGTTGTATGTATGATTTTTATCGAATTGACAAGCATTATAGTAACATACTATAAGGCAAAGAAAAAAACGATGTTTCACACCCGAAAATAAGAAGCGTAAGCAAGAGGTCTGTAAACCTGTGGAAGCCCAGTTACATCACGATGAATTGACGTGTTGGAAGTGTTTGGTCCATTGGAGGTTACCATGATCTTTATGGTGAGTGGTTATTCCTCATGGTTTTTTCATTTATGAATTGCACGTAAACTATGCGCACTTTGCAAGAGGTTAATACCTTAAAAGTGCAAATATAATAATCAAGTAGTAACATTCGCAGTTCAGATGGCAGCTTATCAGGATTTAAGCAATTTCGAACATGGTATGATAGTCGGCGCCCGGGAGATAGGTCACTCCATCTTGGAAATTATCACTAAATTTGGATTTACACGGTCAACAATTTCAAGGGTGTATCTGGACTACACAAACTCGGGGAAAACTTCCAGAGTATAAGACCAGTATGGCCGCAGAAAAGCCTTGGACGATCGTGGACAGCAGTGCCTGGCATGCATTTTAACATTCACCCAGTATGCAACATTGCTGCAAATCACAGCACAATTCAATGTTGGGGCCAGTAGTAGCATCAGCATTTGGACAGTCCAATGCTTCCTGTGTTCTATGGGGTTCTGGAGCCGACAGCCCACTAGTTTGACATTACCGACCCGACAACGCAAGGCTGTGCATCTCGCCTGGGCTTGGGAACACTGCCATTGGACACAAGATGCCTGAAAATGTGTAGCCTGGTCCAATGAATCATGGTACCAACTGTTTCAGGCAGATGGCTGACTCCGGATGTGGTAACAACCCCATGAGGCAATGGATCCCGAATGCCTACAAGGGACAGTGCAGGCTGGCAGTGGGTCTGTTATGGTGTAGAGTGTTTTCAGCTGGCATTCATTAAGACCCCTCATACATCTGCAGACAGCTCTGACTAGTGCAGGCTGCATAACCATCCTTGGGGATCATTTGCACCCATTCGCATTGTGCAACCACTCTGACAGGTGCAACCTCTTTCAACACGACAATGCACCACCGCACACGTCCACAGTCACCCAATTATGGCTGGAGGAACATTCCACAGAGTTTGGCATCTTGTCTTGGCCCTCATCATTCACCGAATTTAAATACCATCGAACACATTTGGGATGCTGTTCAGGGTGCCAATCAATGCCATGAATCCTCCATCGTTGAATATTACCAAATTGTGGGACGCTTCTAAGGAAGCATGGCACACACTGTCGCAACACTATTACAGAGAGCTCGTGGAATCCATCGCATTGCTTCCATTATCCGATCATGACGAGGACCAACAAGGTATTGAAGCTAGAATAAAAATACCAACATTTACCACAATCAAAGATTTATTATGCATCGACTATAGTTTCGCAGAGCGTTTGGCTCGGCTTCATCATTCGTCCTGATGAAGCCGAGCCAAACACTGTGCGGAACTATAGTTGACATATAATAAACCTTTGATTGTGGTAAATGTTGGTACTTTTATTCTATCTCAACACCACAAGTTTTATAGTCATAAATTATATTTCAGGTATTGGAGAGGTATCCCAGTTTTTTTGGCACTTCAGTGTACATATGCGTTACTAAAAATTTCTCATTGTGAAAGTATATATAATCACTTTATTTAAAAAATGAAATGCTTATGATTTTGTTGGTTTCAGTTTATATCCTAATGCTTCTGTGTCTGTACTGTCAAAAACCTGGGGCCATTTCAATGAACCATATTCAGGGTGAGTATTTAATTATCTTCTTTCATAGGCAATAATTCTAAATTAAGTGTAATAAAAAAACCCTTTGAAGGCTACTCAGAATTTTAGTGATATATGTTGTACTAGCATATATACCTGCAGGGCTTGAAAAATATCTGAAAAGTTACATGCCCAGCTGGGCATCTGCAGGAATTATTTACCTGGCCAGTTAATAAAAGCTGGAAGCCTAGGACAGGAATGGTGAATCTATGACACGCGTGTCACTTAGTGGCACATGAACACGATTTGGGTGGCACGCCAGTATGAAAGCATTGACATTAAATAAAAAATTAGGTTTATGAAATCAGTATTTTTTTTAAAAGCATATCTGTAGTGTGTTCTTGCAGATAACAGCTCTGACAAGAAAATTAATCTAGCCAAGAAATATCCTCCAAAGGGGTAGCAAATCAACCTCACTTTATTTAATCACCTCACGCATTAATTCTCAAAAGTAAGCTGTGCACTTATGTCCAAAACCATATTGGTTTACGCTTAAGTGCATCTTGCATGATGTTGAAGACAACGGGTTATGAACCCGACATAAATGCCTTGGCTAGCAGCATTCAGCAACAAGTTTCTCACTGATGTAATTATGTAAGTATAATTTTTCAATTAACTTCTTACGAACTAAATCAGTTTCAAATTGAAATTGTCTTAGTCTTAAAACTCACTTACTAACCTATTCTACCAATGTCATTTTTATGGTATTCGCAAAAAAAAAAAAAAAAAATATGACAAGATGTTAATTAAAAAAAAAAAAAAAGAGGTGGCACACTAAACATTTAAAGCAGTAAAGCAAACTTTAAGTGGCACACTTGTCAAAAAAGGTTCGCCATCCCTGGCCTAGGAAAACTTGTCTTTTAAGATCATAAATCAGAACTCTCATTTCTTTTTAAGTTAAAAAATATGATGAACTTTTTTACATGTTTTGCATTACAATTTTAAGTCTGTATTCAAAATGTTCAAAGCACAAAAGTGTGTATCTCAAGTTTTAAAATCATGCTGAAATTGGTATGAAATGGTGTGATGAAATTGGTACAGTAAAAGTCCAATATTACGAGAGCTGACAAAAAACGGAAAAATTGTCATTATAATGGACTACTCGTTATAGCCGGACCATACAAATCCTATGTACATGTACGAACTGAATAGCACATAAAGAATAACAGTAGGCTACTACATAATAAAGAAAATTTATCAAAACAATACATATTACATACCTGATGCTAGTTTTTAATTCAGGTTGGGATTTTTACAAAAAATAACAATAGAGACTTTTGTTCCCTCTTTGGCATTGATGATGTAACGCGTAACTCTCGACTTTATGGAAAATTGCCATTTCTTCAATAGGTGCACTTGACGCAGTATAAAATTGTCTGGTTGTGTTTAAAGCTTGCGTGAATTCTGATAGAGATGGTACGCTTTCATTTCTATCCCCTTCATTCTTCTGATCTTCTTTTGAGCTTTCCTTTTCTGATTCCATTATTTCTGTATCAGACATGTCATTCCAGGATACTACATCTGCATCAGCATTGACATAGTCTTGAAAGCTAAATATTAATCCCATCTTTTTAGGAATGATGCTCCATCCATCCATCTGCTTCCTGTTCTGCAGGTTTGTCGGCAACAATTTTCTTATTCAAATCATTTTTAGTAATGAAGCTAGCATGTCTAAAGCATGCTTCAATGTGCCTTCCTGGTATTTCATTCCATGCCATGAGCTTTAATGGCCTCAAGGACATTACATTTTACTGGTTTATCATCTAATGATGTACACCTGCTTGCGTCATTTACCAGAATGGTCCGATATTTTTGCTTTATCAATTTCATAATTCCTTGATCAAGAGACTGAAGTACACTAGTGCAGTTAGGTGGCAATAATATCAGTTCAATGTTATCCAATTGAATATCTTTGGGACTTGGGTGTGCAGCACAATTATCAGTAAATAGTGCTATTTTTTTTCTCAATTTCAACTTGATTGTTGAAAGCCTTCACCAACTTGATAAATAACAGCATTGTCATCCACACCTTCTTATTAGCTTCATACGTGTGCGGTAGCAAAGCACTACGGAAACAGCGTGATCTTTGTGATTTTCCAATCACTAATGGCTTTAGTTTTTGACTGCCATCCATATTGGCACAACATAGAGAAGTTAAACATTCTTTACTGCGACTTCCTCCTTTACATAGATCACCTTTTATCACTAAAGTTCTGTCAGGTAACAAGTTATAAAACAACGCAGCTTCATCTGCATTGTAAATGTCTTTTGCGTCGTATAGAGCTAGAATTTCTGAAAGGATACGGGACCAGTCCTGAACCGCTTGTGTGCTAACACAAGCTGATTCTCCAATTTTTTTTTCATAGAAATCCCTTTTCTAGTTTTAAATTGGTTTAGCTAACCGTCTAACCATCCAAACAACTAAAATTCTCGATCTTCATTTCAGCGCTTAATTCATTAGCTTTAGCTTTTATCATCGGTTCACTAACTGGAATATTTTTAGCTTGATTATGGTAAAACCATGTAAACAATGCTTCCTCCTGTTCCTTATGTACACCTTTTTGTGGATTTTGCCGGTGTGTTATTTTGCAAAGCCGCCTTCTTAATCTTCTCTTTGTTCTTTAAAATTGTAAACAGCGTTAATGATGCAAGACCTAATTTTCTTGCGATCTCAATTTGACTTCAAACTTCTCACATTCATACAAAACTTTTAACTTTGTTTCCGAAGTCAAAACTTTCCTCCAAGTATGTAGTGTAGGAGAAATATTATTCTCATAATGCATGGAAAATACATCATGATAATTAACACAGCAATCAGACATATCTGAATTGACTGTATTTACTGTTCTTCATATAATATCAATCACATCAGAAAATTTGAAAATTTCATCACCCTGGAGCGGGAATCAAACCCACATCTCCTGATTACAGTTTGAGCATGCTAACTGTTACACCACCCAGGACAACAAAGTCACAAGTATCTGAGTGTTAAACACTTTTAAGATGTCTGATTGCTGTGTTAATTATCATGACAAAACTTTCCTTTTATTCTGCATTTAGAGAAAAAAAAACACTACTTGCACGTGTAAAAAATGTTTAGACTTTCCACCATTGAGGAGACTAGCGGAAGAAAGCTGGGGATTGCATCCAAACAGCCCAGCAGACTGACCTTTAGTGACACATCTCTGTGTGCAGTTGTATGCATTTATCTTCCCACCATTTCCTGGAATTTCAGGGAAAGAATTTGTTGGAAATCTTTGAAAGAAAAAAGATTGGTCATGAAAGCCTCTCGTTATAGCGGAAGCTCCTTAGATTTACAACTCGTAATACATGATCTTTCCTATCTTTAACATTAACAAATTGACAGTGCATTTTGAATCTCTTGTAACAGCGGGATTCTCACTACAAGCTGTATTCATAATATCAGACTTTTACTGTATTTGAGAAATTTCATGATTCTGCCATGTTCCTTTTATTTAAGTTGTCACCCTTTGTCATTAAACACCGAAGGCTAGTTCCATCAGTGGCATGCATCTCGTAGCTAACTATAAACCACATTTAGAGCAGAACTACATATGGTTCCAATTTCTGGACTTGGAGCATAATATAAGTAAAGAAGTGATATTCTTCTGTCCTTGGCACTTTGTAAATACAACTTCCGGTGATTAGCAGTGAAATGAAACACTACATGCGACGACTATCTTTTTTCTTGTAGTAGGAAATTCTATTCCGAACTTTTAGTTTTAAATTTAGTTGACGGGTTCGGGCAACTAGATTTTATATTTACCTGCCCAGGTCAATAATTTACCTGGCCTGGGCATCTCAGGCATGGTATTTTTCAAGCATTGTACCTGGTGTTGCTTGAAAATGTCTGAAGAATGCAACAGTCCTATTTATTGGTTGTAAATATAAACCCTTAGTGACGTCAAAGAATCATTTTTTCTGCTTTTGTGTGTTTTTGTTATAATGGCATCAACATAATTCTATATGTGTCCCTTTGTATCATCTCTGTTTGTTTTGTTTGTTTGTTTTTTGGTGGGAGGGGAGTAACTATAATTCATAGTAGAAATACCTAAATACATGGCATTAGTGTTCAATTGTATATTTGGTACACATGTACCTCATAATTTTCTGTTCAACATATATTACTGATGTGCATAACACTGTGATACACTTAGACAATAAAAATTAACCTTCTAAAATATTTCTACAACATCTTTCATCAATGGGATTCTCTATTGCAGTGTAATATTTTTTGTCCCATAAATCCATAACTCTGTTCTTGCCATTGTTGCAGAAATTTTAGGCCTGTTGGTGTTGCATTCTAAGCCTAATTTTTGATCTTGCTGTGACAATATTCTTTGCTGTAACGATTTTATCTTAAAAATGATTATGCCTTATAATCGTGTTTAACACAATAACTGAGATTACCATGTATTTAGTTATTGGTGTTGCTTAGTTTCTTTGATCTTCCTGCACTGTTGCTAAAACAATATGTTTGTTTTGTTAGGATTTTTAACCATATAAGATTTTGATATTTCTTATCCTCATCATTCTCTGGAAGCTATAATCATTCTCTGGTGCTATAATGAATTTCAGCATGTGTGTTGGACAGTCATATCTATTTCTGTGTAGTATTCAGTTTGAGAACAACCAGAAAAGGTGGCAACGAAGTGATCATGGAATAAGGAATGTAAACTATTAAGAAGTTTTTACAATGGGAAAAAAATATACTAAAGAATCCTCAAGTGTAATTCATCAATTAAAAAAGTATAAATGGGATCCTTGTATTTCAATGAAGAAAAAATTAAATATATGAAATAATGAAAACATATAAAAAAAATAGGGTATTGTTTTGCTCCATAAGATGAAAAACAAATATGAAGAGTGTGATTATATATTTGCTTAATTGTAGTTATAGAATTAACCTTTCTCATTGGCATATTGCTTTGTTCAGGTAATAACTGTGTATATAGTGTGAAGTGTGTTTCTCATAATTTTATTAGTAATCTGCTTTTTAAATTAAAAATTTTATATGATACATGGGATTCATAATGGTTGCAGTTATTTTTGACTTTGAAAAGTAATTTGACAATTTTAGTGCATTGTTTTCTTGATTATATCCCAAATTTTGTGCCTCAGAGATTTTATAATTATTTTCAAACTAGAGCAAAGTTGAAAAATAGTAATACAGAATTATTTTGGAAAATAAATTTATGGCATATCCCAGTTAAAATGTGTATCAAAATTATCATTGATAGAATTCAAGGTATGACTTCAGAATAATTTTTATACTTAACAGTTTCACTGCAGGCAAAAAGCTGTGTTAGATCCAAGTTCTGTGTAATAAAAATTATGTTTATATCTTAATGGGAAAGTCTTTGCTGCATTCATAGACTTGAAAGTATTTTCTGTCATATGTGTCGACCAAGTTGGTTCTGTGAAGTATTCTGCAACATAAATGTACACACATACTTATCACTAAACTGTTCTCTGAGATTCAGAGGTTAGCTCAGCTCAAAGAAAGCTCATCTTCCAGATTAAAGTTTAAAACAGATAGAGCTAGATTTTTTTTATATATATCTAGCTAATTTTTATATAAATCAATATAAATGTAAAGTTGTTAAATTGTGTGAAGGTATGACATACTTGCTAACTGAATTTATATGGAAATGAAGAATTGTGGCATTGAATTTCCCATTCTTGAAGATCTACTATGTCATTTTGTCTGTTCTATTTTATGAAAACATACATATGTGCATATTTATTCAGTAATAATGAAAGAAAGTGTCTTCATATTCTTAAGAATGTTTTCTAATGAAGTGCATGTTTTTTTTTATTTCTAATAGTCTTCAAAAGCAATGAGCAAGCGTTTTTGCTCCCTTCCCTCTTTTTTTAAAGTGAAATTAAATTTTACAATCGATACTTTATTTGTCTATGATGGAATCCAAGACATTTCTATGACCCATAAAATTATTTTTGCGGCAGAGTAAATAATGTGGTACCGATTTTTTTATATTTAATTTCCCTTAAAATGCATGTCTTTCCATTTGTTAGGCACTTTTGTATCAAGGGGAAAAGCAAGCATTTTTTCTTTTGTTTAAAGCAAAATTAATGTTCAAAAACATTACTATGTACAACTGTATAGAGAAAACTACTTTACAGGGAATGGGTAACAGCAACGGAGAGTTGAAATTCCAATTTTAAACTTTAAATTTTTTGAAAATGAAAGGAAAACTGCTTTCTCTTTTTGCCTTTTGACATGGTAAAAAGTTCACTAAGCAGTAGGAGACAATGCATGTTCGGAGAAATTGAACTTTACAATCAAAATGGCATTATCACTTCTTAAAATCGAATATGAAAAGTCCATGTTTTTCTCAAAAATACAGTGATAACTGATATATCAGGTATGGATTCCATGGAAGAAATATTCTTCACTAATTAGTAGAACAAGGTCAGGATTATTAACCTAGGAATCAGATATGCCTGAATCACTAGTCTTACTTTTCAAATACATAACATCATCGCATCAGGAAACATGAAAATTAGTGAAAAATATTTCTTCCATGGAATCCATACCTGAGATACTGGTGGTATAATTAATTATGCTACGAGGAGGCAGAATTGGCTTTGACTAGAAAAATCTGAAGATGTTCAGATTCTTTTAACTCAGGAAACTTAAAGCTTCATTGGTGATGTAATGGATAGTATGCTCGACTGGAAATTGAGAGGTGCAGGTTAGATTCTTCCTCCAGGGCATTGTAATTTTCAAGTTTTCTGATGTGATGATGTTATGTAATTGAACTGTAAAACTGGCGATTCAGGCATATCTGATTGCTAGGTTACTAATCAGTGATAACTTTTTGAAAAAAGCCAAATCTGTGACTACATTGTGGCTCTGAACAAAATTGTAAAGAAAATTGGTGTTTATTAGTACATTCAGAAAATCACTGTTTTATAGGCAACTCAGAAAACTTGTTAGTTAAGATAAAAATATTAGAAAGTTGCACCTTTTTTAAACAATGCAACAAAATTGGATTGATAATGGCTGATGTTGTTATATTGAATTGCTACTTTTCTTAATATGATTTCAGCACTTTGTATATTTCCTGATATTTTTCACTTGTTCAGGATTTTTTGTTCACAATCACCTGTGTCCATAATATGGTATTCAATAAAATGGTTTAATTGCGAGCTTTGATTAAGCCAACGGGTTGGTCGGCAAAAGCTTAGAATTAAATCTTTGTATTGAACACCACATATAGAGTTTGAAAGCTACTCTTCTTACTGTCGTTGTATATCTTTTTCTGGATTATTTTATGCATCTTTCTCAAAAGATTTAACATATGAGTTTAACAAGTAATATTGGTTTCAGTATTAATGTACTATTTTCCTTAGTTCATGTAAAGTGAAATCACTCTAAACTAACAATTTGAATATTTCCAAAGAGGGAAATCATTTGAAACAGTTCATATTGAACAACAAATTCCTTTGAACATCTCTATTTTGTTCTCTTTTTTTTTTTTTTTTTTTTTGTTTCAGTCATCCATGTATTTTTTTTCATAGTGTGATGTTCTTAGAACCTACTGATCCATTATTTAGAAGAATTGGTACAGATTTCTTAAAAAAGGTAAGAAGTCATTTGGTAGAAAATTCTGTATAAATATCTTTGTTATGCACGTATTTCTCGATGTATCGAGTTTTAAAAAAACATGTTTTCCATACGTTATTTTTAATGGTGGTTTTAACTGCTGTAACTTTTTACATTTTATATTTCCTTTGAGTAAAAAGCAATTTCTCGGTTGGAAGTTATTAATATTTGCTGCGAATATTAATAACTTCCAACCGAGAAATTGCTTTCCACTCAAAAGAAATATAAAATGTAAAAAGTTACAGCAGTTAAAACCACCATTAAATGGTTCTACCTGAAAAAATAAAATATCTTTGTGTTTGACTTTGGTAATTTTTTTCATGTACTTGATGAATGTGATACAAGTTACAAAAAATGCAATTCATGAGACAATCTTATAGGTTGTCTTATGTTATAAACGTGCTTTTAATTAAACTATACATAATATCTAAGGTATTTTACCTGATATTGTCAAAGTATTTCTCACATTGTTTGCTCTGTGAGGCACGTGCTCCCGGCCCCGAGAGGTCTCTTACATTACGGACAACGAGATGTTTTCGAAGTTAGAGTCTGTGATATAGGTCTCATATTCAGACTCTCACGGATATCTCCAGATATTCCGAAGAAGGAAATTTGTGATAAATGTGTGTCATAAAATCAGTTTACCTGTATCAAAATGCCTTCCATCTTTAATAAGACACTTGTATTTTCTTCAAGTACAACATAAAATTTGCTTACTACTTGAGCAACTGTCACCCATGTGCACTTGTAGTGCACCATCTCAACTGTAAAGATTAATGAAGAAATACCTCTCAAAGCACATAGCAGGCACTTATTTTTGGCAAAAAAGTGTTGCCATAAAATGGGAAATGAACCATCTTCACAGTGATGCAATTTCAAGTTTTCCAAGGAATTAGTACATTGATCACTGTTAATGATAGCATTTCTCTACCAAAAATAATAATCTATGTGCGTACTTTGTGATTTGGAGCATATTTCCTCATTTATTTCTACAATATTTTTGTCTGAATCTCTGGCATTAACATCTGCTATCAGGGTGAAGGTTTGCAGTTTTTGTTATTAGGTGGAGAAGTGTCAATTGGCACATTGTGCATGTTTCTCCATGCTGTTATCTTTCAGTTATTAAGAAATGCATTACCCTGAGTGGTATAACTGTAGCTTACTCAGATTGAACTTGGGAGATACAAGTTTGATTCCCACTATAGGACAACACAATTTTTAAGTTTTCTGAGTTTGTCCCATGGATGATAGTTTAATTATGGCATTTCGATGCCAAAAATAATGACATTATTTCAAATGCTGTAGTAAGCAAATTGCAAAGGAAATCTTTTAATGTATGGATTACTTCATAATCGTTGTGTTGGTGCTTGATTTTTTTTTCATTACAAGCATTTAAACCGTTTTATTGATATGAAAAAGAAAATAGGCATGATTGTTACTAATTATATACTCATTGAACGAGTAGCTCCATAAATTATTTAATTTATTGCTGATAGGTGGTGTGTGATGATTTATCCAAATTTAAAATGGGTCATTCTTTTGCATTCATTTCTGAAAGTAGCCATACTTAATTTCACTTCTGCACTTTACATGATGTTCTGAAGCATAAACTTCTTACCACTTGTACTCATTGGAACAAACCTCAAATCTATCATAAGACATGGATGGCATTTTAATTTTCGCATTCCTCCCTGCTGTGAGGAAACTGCCCAGTTTAGCTGCATGTACCTCCCTGGCTTAGACATCCCTTACAGACTGAGCACCATTCACTGATCGGGTGGTTGTGTCATGCTTGTGTTGGGAAACTAAGTGTAAGATATGTTGGTGCTTTTATTAAGAGAGAGAGAGAGAGAGAAAATAAAATAAAATAGACTTTCCATGAAGCACACAAGTAGTGCTCCACACAGGAACAGCTGGGTCATCTGTTGTAATGGCACTTCTGTAACCAAGACTGGTCTTTTAAATGACTATCATCTCTTGTTACGTTTGACTGAAATGTTTCCTTTCTTCGCTTCCTGTTACTATGAAATTTGAATATTGGTTTGTGATTTAATCAGACATTTTCAAATTGACCACAGTTCTACATTTAAGCATACTATAATCACTATTTATCTGAAGTTTAAAACCATTTTTTCAACCACACATAACCCCTTTTATTTTTTTCTAGCATGATTATTTAACCATTGCCTTGCTGTGTGTGCTACCACAAGTAGAATTATTTGCTTGACCATCATCAGTCAGGCTGCAATGTGTTACTAGTTGCTACAATAAATAATAGTTATACAGTTGACCCCAGCTCAACTAGTAATGGCTGATCTAATTTCCTACGTATGTTTTAGTGATTGCCCTCTTTGGGTACAGTTAATGCATGTGTTACAAAGTTCTGCCTACCAACACAACTGTGAGTATTTCCACTTATTTTTAGGTAATTGAATACTGCTGGGTACCTCTTAACGCCGTTCGCTGTGGCAGCGTTTTTCGGTGATTTTTTTGCAGTACGTTACGACCCACTGGTGGGGTCTCAACTGTTTCAATACAGTGCTGTATGACACACCAGTGGGTCGTTAAAAAATATATATATACATAAAGTGACTGATATCCACTACAGATTTATGTATATAAACTTTCTTTTTCCTCCTCTGAAAAATGTAGAAGTTAACACATTACGATCCACCGGTGGATCTTAACGCAGCAAACGTGTTAAACACAGATATTCTGGCTTTAGGGGGGTTCCTCCAGTATTCCATACTGTGCAATTGAACAATTTTAACTTCTGCTATTCATTCTTGTATTTGGCCTGTATCATCTGCTTCATATGTTTGATAGTGCTGCTCTGAGGTTAGAAGTTTCCCTTGCCTTGGAGCAAAGTTCAGATCTGTTAGTTTTTTAGCCACTAGAGAGCGCTGCTTTCAATCCTTTGCTGTGTGGCGTGGGTAACACAGTGGTGGGACTTAGCTTGTTTGGATTATTGGTGGTGGTAGCAACATTTTTCAGTAAATTGTTTTGTTCTTTGCATGGTTTTATTTTTTAAAAAAATTCATAGAATGTTTTTTAAATTCTTGACCCTTACAGTGTTCAGGAAGGTTTTGTGCGTTTTGGCAGTTTAGTTTTCAAAGTTTAAGCTTCCCTGTTTTTTTAGGCCTAACCTTTGTTCTGTTGTAGCCATGCCATTTTTATGTGCTGACACAGTGGGATGTTGCGTGATTTGTTCTCAAATTATTTCTCTTGCCTATCTTAAGTCATCATCTCATTAGATACAATATTGCTGTATATAGTGGTAATTTTCATTGCTATTTTCACATTCATGTTAATTAACAGTAAGTTCATAATTGTCTTGAAAAGGTGCTTTGATAATGAGGCATATGCAGTTGGGCTGAAAATGTCGAATTTGTTTGCAGTACTGTGGATTTTGTAATTTTATTTTTCATTCAAATTTGGTAATTATTAAATTTTTTATCTAATTTGTCAATATAATTTTAAATTTGTGTTTATTATTTTTAAAGTTTAGGTTTCTCTTTTCAATTTGTATTATTTAATAGCTTGCTTCACTAAGGAGTGAAGTTTAATTATTTTTAATTAATTAATTAATTGTTATTTTAATTCTGGGTTTTACAAATTTGACATAGCAAAAACCCACACTTCCTTTGTCTATCTAGAAATGAGAGAGTTGTGATTTGTGTCTGCCCTTGAAAAAGCCACCACAAATGACAGCTGCTAATACTTTCTGCTATCCTTTATTCTCATTCTTGGCATTTTTACTAGTTCTTAGATTGCTTTTAAAATTTGTTGCTGTTTACATATATATATATATGTGTGTGTGTCATTTAGAATTCTTTTCATCTGTATACGGTAGATTCTGGTTAATTTGGCCATCAGTTAATCAGAGCAACTATTTATTTGGGATAATTCTTGATCATCTCAATTAGCACTTCTGAATAAAGCTTCACATATAATTGGGGCAGCCACTTAATTAGGTGAAAGTATTCTAGCCCTGATATGCCCCAATTAAATTGGAATCTACTGTATATGTGTCTTACTTTTCTCAATATCTGTGCTTCTAATAGTCCAATTTGAAAAATTCTATGTCAAACAGCGTTTCTGGTGCGAAATGTTTTGCATATAATTTCAAAGTTTTCTTAATGCACAAGTTTGTTACTAGAGAGAATAAGTCCACATTTCTGTTTACCACATATTTGCAGCAATATATTTGAATTTAAAAATGCAATTGAAAAATTTCATTTTCAGTCAGATACTACTAACTACCAAAAACTTTTATGTGCATTTCCTTCCCAAAATACATAATACAAAATTTCCCCACCGGGGACACAAACGTTTAATCTGATTTTCTCAATATCTGTGCTTCTAAAAGTCCAGTAAGAAAAAAAAAAAACAACACTGGTTACCATTTTCCTTGTAGAACATTTTGCATGTACTCATGGTTTTTTTGTAGTTCAGAGTTTTACTGTTATGTGATGTTACTGTATAATTCTGCTTGCAACTCTATTTCCACTTCTAAATATCACACTGAAAAATTTGTTTGTACAGTATGCTATTCACTACAGTGAAGAATGGGAACATTATCCTCTTTTAAAAAATGCAGTTTTCCTGCTAGGGCATAAATCTCAAAACTTTGTTCTTGCTATCTGTGCTTCTAGAAGAAGTATTCGAAAAAGTTTTATTCCTTAGCATAGCTTTTCCTATGAATAATACTTTTCACATTTTTTCACTATTCAAAATTCTTCTTCCAGGAGGTGTCAGCATATATTTCTATTTGAAAGAGTTTATTCGATTCTAAAAATCCTTTAGAAAAATGCCGATGTGTGAGATGTGCAATTGTCGACTCACTGTCAGTCATATTCTTTGTAGTTGTATTCATTTTCATGACGTTTGTTTTCACTTCTTTCATTCTCATTTGTTGAACAAAGATGCCACTATGCTGCAGCAACTTTTAGATGACCACTGCGATACATTCGCTGTGTTTTCTTTTTAAAACAGATTGACTTTTTAACGTATCTGGTTTTTACCCCCTTCCATCATTCTCATTTTTCCCTTTTACTGAATCAGCCTGTTTTTAAGCATTGTACCACATTTTTAATACTGTTTATTTGATTGTCTTGTGTTTGGTGCTCTTTGGCCACACATGGCCCTTGTGCCATAAAAATTCAACAACCAACCAACCTTAGAAAAATGCTTTTTTGGTAGGCTACTGTTCATTATGAAGAGTGTTTTGCACCCATTTTTTTAAAGTAATGCACAGTTTTTCTGCTACAGGGCAAAAAGTTATATCTTGTGTCTCTCTGTATCTCTTCTCTTCTAATTGTTTGATGTGAAAATCCCTCTTTTGCCTTCGATATCTTCTGCTATGAGAAACTTTTTATGTACAGTTTGTGAATTTTTGTAACACAATTTTCATCTGGTAATGGAAGTAAGTAGCTATTTCTATTTGTGTGTGCATGTGGGGAAGGGGGTTTATTTTTTTGTAACTGGTTCCATTCATTGTGGATAATCCTGCTCACATTGCATATTTTAAATTATGGGCAGTTTTTCTCTAGTTGATATAAGTATATACTCTGTCTTTCTTTTTTTTTTTTTTTGTGCTGAACTTTTAAATTTTCTAAAAATCTGCTTTGAAACATTTTTTTCCTATCAGAAAGGAATTCAAAAGATATGCTCATTACAACCAAAAATTCAGTGTAATCTTTCTTGTTTCTATTATTATCACTCAAGTTTGTCACTAAATTCAATTTTCAGGACACTTTAGTTAAACTCTGTATTAACCCATTTGTGCCTGGCGTCCTATATGTAGCACGTTTTCAAAATGCTCACCATTTCAAACACCAGACATCAAAAATAGATTGCGCCACTTGCAAAGGGTACTGCAGTAGTTAATCGTTACACCCATGAATAAACATGTGTTTCATGCTGAAAGAAGTAGGCTTATGAGAGGTGTTTTGAAAAGCTTCGTTGTGGCGTCAAGTTCAAGGTAAGCTTTTTATAACTTATATACGCTCAAAAAAATTTTATTGTTCTACTTATAATCTAAGACTAAATACCAAATACCGATATGAAAATTTCGGTGAGGGCATAATTCGCTCGCTCACCAGGTGTAGTGGCATATACAGTAGCAAAACTGATAAGTTCGCTAGTATTTGTGCTTATTTTTCCATCTACACAAAATTCAAACATTACCGAAGTAAATATTTTGGCTTTATTTTTAGTTTTTCTATGTAGGCTATTCATACTGTATGCTTCCACCTATGAATACTACAGCTTCGATGAGTCTATGTGTGAGTACTACGGTAAACATGGCTGCGAGCAATGTTTGAGGGGAAAACCCATACGTTTTGGCTTCAATATCTGGTGTAACACAACAATACGTGGATACGTTGTATCGTTTCAACCATAGCAAGGTAAAGGAGATATGTCAGCAGATAAGACAGCAAGTTTGGGACTAGGAGGAGATTTAGTTATCAAGTTTGCGAAAGTGTTGCGGGATCAAAATCCCCGTAGCTACTATCTTTGCTTTGACAACTTCACCAGTATCAAGCTGGTCTCTGCTCTGACTGATCTTAGAATAAGAGGAACTGGAACTGCCCAGAAGAACAGAACAGAACTGAGAAATGTCCTCTTATATAACCGGGAGATATGAAAAAGAAGAACAGGGGACAGTACAACTACAGAGTGGACGAACGGAGTGAGATCATAGTGTGTCGTTGGAATGACAATAATGTCGTGACATTGTGTTCCAATGCAGCAGGAGTAATTCCAATCCATCGAGCCAATCGATACTCCGCAGAGAAGAGGAAACGGGTCCAGGTTGAACAACCCCACATAATCAAGGTATACAATGAGAACATCGTAGGAGTGGACCAGAATGTGAACAAGTACCGAATATCCATCAGAGGCAAGAAACGTGTGCTGTACTCCTCATTGGTGACGTACTTCATGGACCAAGCAATCAACAATGCCTGGCTGCTCCACAAGGCATCCGAAAGAGATTGTCTGCTGGATCCGCTTGCTTTATGGAGACATGTTGCCATGTTCTACTTGGAGAGATATAGAACACCACCTTGACAAGGCCAGAGAGGACGGCCATCAAAGACACCTACCGGAGCATGATTTGATGGATATAACAATATGGTTATTCCCCAGGAGAAGCAAACCAGATGCCTATTGTCATCAGAAAGCCACAACTAGATTCAAAAAGTGTGACAAAGGATTCCACTGAAATGTTTCAAAGATTATCACACTACATAAACGTAGTAGGAAACATGTTATGAATACCTAGCATCTTACATATAGGACACACCCCTAATGTTGTTCAAAATTATGAAAAAATAAGTATCAATTTTTTCTTACCTTCAAGAAGGTGCAATAAGTGTAATTCATTGTGATTTGTACAAAAAAATTCAATATTACCACTTTAGGCATAAATGGGTT
Source organism: Macrothele yani (assembly GCA_039090855.1). NCBI lineage: Eukaryota > Metazoa > Arthropoda > Arachnida > Araneae > Macrothelidae > Macrothele > Macrothele yani. Next base: position 130,900,312 of record CM076996.1, on the reverse strand, counting down.
AAATACACTGACGGAAAAAAAAATCCCAACACCAAGAAAGGGTTGTGTTAGATAAACTACAGTTGGTAGGTGGTGAGAGCACATCTGTAAGATGACGTCTATGCAAATTTCGCGCTCGGCGCATACGTGTGGCGCTTGTAGCGCCTCGGAACATGCAAAGCAGGTTTGCTGTAAATACGCGCTGTAACGTTCGTGAGCGTTAGTTATCGTTGAGATTCGACGTAGTGTGTTGATGTTAGTCAAGAATGCCTTTAAGAAGATGAAGAAGCCATTATCAACAGCTCACGGAGTTTGAACAAGGTCGTGTAATAGGTCTACGAGAAGGTGGATTTTCTTTCCGCAATATTGCAGAACGACTTGGCAGGAATGTAGCCACTGTGCATGATTGTTGGCAGCGGTGGTCAAGGGAAGGTACTGCCTCAAGAAAACCGGGTTCCGGCCAGCCACGTGGCACTACTGAGAGGGAAGACCATCGTGTACGGCGTATGGCCGTGGCGCATCGTACTGCGTCTGCGGCAGCAATTCGAGCTGCAGTTGCCACCACAGTGACACAACGAACTGTTACAAATCGGTTACTTGAAGGACAGCTCCGAGCCAGGCGCCCTGTAGCGTGCATTCCACTTACTTCAAACCACTGCCGTTTGCGATGTCAGTGGTGTCAAGCTAGAGCTCATTGGAGGACGGAGTGGAGATCTGTTGTGTTTTCTGATGAAAGCCGGTTCTGCCTGGGTGCCAGTGATGGCAGTGTGTTGGTTAAAAGGAGGCCAGGTGAGCGCCTGTAACCAACCTGTCTGCGGCCGAGACACACTGGACCTACACCTGGAGTTATGGTCTGGGGAGCAATTTCCTATGACAGCAGGAGCACTCTCGTGGTTATCACACGCACCCTGACAGCACAGTTGTACATCGGTCTGGTGATTCAACCTGTTGTGCTGCCATTCATGAACAGCATTCCAGGGGGTGTTTTCCAACAGGATAACTCTCGCCCGCATACCGTTGTTGTAACCCAACATGCTCTACAGAGTGTCGACATGTTGCCGTGTCCTGCTAGATCACCAGATCTTTCTCCAATCGAGCACGTATGGGACATCATTGGACGACAACTCCAGCGTCACCCCCAACCAGCATTAACCATCCATGTATTGACCAACCAAGTGCAACAGGCATGGAACTCCATCCCACAAACTGACTTCCAGCACCTGTATGACACAATGCATGAACGTTTGCATGCTTGCATTCAACATTCTGGTGGTTACACCGGTTATTAATGTACCAGCATTTCACATTTGAAATGGCTCTTCTCGCGCTTACATTAAGCTGTGATCTTGAAACCTTAATCGATTAAATATGTTACCTATACAAATGTATTGCCGCCATTTCATTCTTCTACAACTATTTTTCCGTGGTGTTGGGATTTTTTTCCGTCAGTGTAGTTTTAAAAAATATGTTAAATGTACTTGTCTCTTCCCCTCACCTCAGTTATATTTTATGCCACTTTCAACAGAGTTGATTTTTTTTGTACCTTTTTCCAATTGGAAACACATACATTTTTTTTTTTTTTTTCTTGAAGCCATAACTATACTTTTTTTTTTTTTGCTGAAAGTTATTTTTGGAAATTTTCCATCTTATGTGGCTAGTTTATTATTTACATGCTTATTAGACATTTTTTGAATAGTAATAATAGGTAAAAAATTCTACTGATTGTCTGTCTGTCTCTCTGTCCACTCATATTTATCTGATTTAATGTTGCAGTAAAAATTTCTGAACTGATTCTGCTGAAATTCGCCATTCAGGGCCTTTATGAATATCAAAAATTTTATGTAGCAATTTTGAGTAACACAGAGACCCAGGTTTTTGACTCTGATAGAAAGAAAAACCACAAATGCCAACTTCCTATCCTAGTCAGTGAATGGCTTATCAGTTTTACATGCGAAACAGGTGAATTAAGGAAATGACTGGTGGGGGGTAGGCATCGTGGATCTCGGAGTAAGGTACCAGGAAACTGTGGATGTGTTGATAACGTGGCCGCTGCCCCAGTGGCGCAGTGGTATGAGCTTTGGCTTATGACCATTCATCCGAGATGAGTCCTGGGTGGAATCCCAGTGCAGCATGGATGTTGTGTTTGTCTTAGGGCTCTGGCTCTCTCCCTTCCCTGGAACCAGTGGCCTAAATTAGGAAATGGCAGCTGCTTATAGCCCATTGAGATGCTCACTGTGGTCATTAAAACCCCAATAAAAAAATATGCCCTGCTTATCATTTGGTGGTCTTTCATTTTATCTTCAGCCAATGAAAGCTTTTTTTTTAGAGACTACAACTCTTGCAGCCCTAGTACAGTTACGTTTTGCTTCATGGGGAAAAAAAAGTCAGCCTATGTGGAAGTTCCAGATATGTTTAGGCTAGAATTTACATAGGAGTTTGCACTTGTGGACTGAGGGCTGCTGCAGATGGCACTTAAATAGCAGTAATGAAATTATAGCTGCAAAGGAGTGTGCATTTTACAAGAAAATCTGCGGCGTAAGTTCAGGAAACTTCAGTATCATATGAAGAGGAAAAAAAAAAAAAAAAGACTGATAACTGCAATGTAAAAATAAAAATGAAGTCTCTCTACTTCATCCTTCAATGAACCCATTTTATTTCAAAATTCTGAAATGGCTTCAATTCAGCCGTAATGGCATTTTGCAAGAGTACCCAAAATAGTTAGTTTTTAGGAAACTCTGTTGCATTTTGAAACATTGTGAGCTGGAAATTGCCACTTTCAAGTAGATGAATTCATTTCTTAGCAGTGGAAAATTTAATGGATTGGCTCAGTATTTCAGCTGAGTTTTTTTTTTTTTTAATTTAGAAAGTTCTTTTATTAGTATGGCATTTTGTATGCATGTTATGTGTTTTAACTTGACCCAAATTGCTTAATTAATTGCAACATTTTGCCGATTTCACTTCTCTTACACCACAAACATGCCATAAAGGACAGTGTGTGAATCACCTGATGTACAGTATTAGTCTGAGTATTGTAGAATGAACATAAGTAGACTGTGTTCAAAAATATGCTTTTTGTGTGCAATATTTGTGGCTTGTCTTATTCATCTTATATGAAAAACTATGTTATTAGGGTGTAAGATATTACTATAAAATCTTACAATGTTAGAAACATTAAATCAGTTTTTATGTAGGTAGTGGGGAGTGCTAAAATTTATGTCATCAGTGATCATTCATGTGATGAGTTCTGCTGATAACATTGAAAAATTGTCAGCCCAAAAGAGAAATAAATTTATTTTTCCTGTTTGTACTGCTCCAACATTGAGAACAGTATTTAAACTTTCCAAGTTGGCCACATGGGTGACAAAAAATGCTGATTTGGTGTGACTACCATGAGATTAGAAAACTAGATGTTAATTTCTATGATGTTCCTGTCTGATTGAACCAAAAATTCTGGCCTGCATGCTTGTTATCAGGAGGACAATGACTGCTATTAAGATGCCTCAGCTAGCACAATCTGGCTGTCAGTTTGCTTCATTTCCAACAGTTACATGGAAGCATTTGCCTAAGTGATGTAATGGCTAGCTAGCCCAAATGAGAATTAGGAAGAAGTGTGTTTGCTAAATATTCATTAAGACTAAAGGGCAATGAAGTTATCTATGTTGAAAGCTCGCCTTCTTGGCTTTACTTCATAGAAATGGACACATAAAACACGTATGACCTCCGACATTTTTTTTGCTTGTAAATTAGTTTTTATATTTAATGTGAATGGTGAGTGGTTAGAGTTAAAATGAATTTTGTGAACAAGTTTGTGTTGTGGTTTTCGCGCTTCCCACTGTAGTTGCCCCAAAGCAAAAAAATGTCTGAGGTCATATGTGTTTTATATGCCCATTTCCGTGAAGTTTAAAGGCAAGAAGGTGAGTTTTCAATATAGATAACTTCATTGTCCTTTAGTCTTCATAAATATTTAGTGTTACTGCTACACACATTAAAAATAGTTATAACCAGTGAGATAGGGTTAAACTTTTCTCATTAAGGTTATAGTAAAGCAATAGAAGTGTGTTTGATTCTCACTTCTCCAGATTTGTGTATTTAGTTTTCTGAGAAGTTTGACATATGGGTGAAAGGCAACAACAGAATTTCTATGCCAAGAAAAAAAAACTGTTCTGTGATGTACTTTGAAAATAAATAGTAATTAATTTCCACAGTTTTTTTTATTTTTTAGTCACTACATATTCAGCCTAATTTGCTGAAAAATAAGAGAGTTAAAGAGAAATTACTGAAATTCTGGGTGAATGAAATTAAAGAATGTCTAAAAGAGTAAAAAAATGTACTGAGTATGATGTGCTGTAGACTCTGTGTGTGTGTTATTTCAATTTACCAGTATTCCATTTAAATATTGAATATTTTGGTATTAATGAACACATTTTAACATAAAAAACATTTCCAGTATGCTGAAGAATTTGGATCAGACCATGTATACAGTGCAGATCTCTTTAACGAAATGGACCCTCCAAGCACGTAAGTTTTTTACCAGATATTTTTACTGGTTCTGCATTCTGCTATGCCTCGTGCAAAGCTCTTTTAGCTGTTTCAAATTTTGCACTTTTTAGTAAGTGTGTTGTTATATCTTGTCTGGGAGCTAATCTTTCTTTGTGAAGCATGTAAGGATATACACATTCTGGTTGGCTTAATTGTAATTTCCCCCTGAAATCATATTCAATTTTTTTGCTATATATAGTGATGGTTAAAACATGCTATCTAACCACAAATCATTTATGAATTTGAAACACTCCTGATATGAGTGTTTCAGTCAGTTCTGAACTTTATGCATGTTATTCCCTGGTGACCATGTGATTAGTTCAAAATGAGGTGCTGCAAAAAATAATTCTGAAAAGTATAAAGTACAACAAGGGAAACAGAGCCAGAAAGATTTAGCACTTTTACCAAAAAAAAAGTCCTAGGTGACACAGCCTCTGTACTATGTACTGCAAGTGAAACTTACATTATGAAAATATGTACCATATGTCATCATCATCATCATCATTGTCAACCATTATCAATCCATTGCTGGACGAAGGTCTCTCCAAGCCTCTTCCACAACGGTCTGTCTTGTGCCAGTCTCCTCCAGGTTACTCCCGCATACTTTCGAATTTCATCCACCCATCTCCCATGTGGTCTTCTTCTGGGTCTTTTCCTGTCCCTTGGAATCCAATCTGAAATTTCGACTGTCCATCGATGGTCTGTCCTTCTGGCAGTATGTCCAGCCCATTGCATTTCAGGGATTTAACTCTGATCATGATGTCTTCCACTCTTGTCATTTTTCGGATCCACAAGTTCCTCTTCTTATTTCTCCTGGTTACACCAAGCATGCACCTCTCCATGCTTTTTTGAGTTGTCTGCAGTCTTTGTATGTCTCTTTTAGTTAAGGTCCAAGTCTCTGCACCATATGTAAGCACTGGAAGCATACATTGATCAAACACTTTTCCTTTAAGACATAATGGCATATTGTTCTTGAAAATTATGCTGTTTCTTCCCAAAGCTCTCCATCCAAGTTTTATATGCCAATTAATTTCTTCATCAATATGACCCTCACTTGATATCTGCTGTCCAAGATAAATGTACATATCTGTTATCTCCAGCTTTTCTCCATCAATCAATAAATCTTAATTGCTTGTAAAAGCATTGTACATCACATTTGTCTTCTGAAAGTTCATTTTTAATCCCACTTTTTTACTCTTGTCAGCAAGTTCCTGGATCATACTCTGCAGCTCTGATGGGGTAGTTGTAAAAATTACTACGTCATCAGCAAAACGAAGGTGAGTTAGATAATCTCCATTAATCTTGATCCCTTTGTTTTCCCAGTTCAGTGATTGAAAGACATTTTCCAATGTGGCATTAGAGAGCTTCAGAGATATGGTGTCACCTTGTCTCACTCCCTTTCCAATTCTTATGTGTGTTGTATTTTCAAACAGCCGAATCTTTGCACTTGCATTTTCATAGATGTTATTAATAATATTAATGTATGCATCTTCAATACCGCAGGATTTCAAAGCCATTGTAACTGCTGATGGTTTCACCAAATCAAAGGCCTTTTCATAATTGATAAAAGCCATGCACAATGGAAGTTCATATTCCCTCGCTCTTTCACTTAGTTCTCAGTACGTGGATATGATCTATAGTGCTGTAGCCACTCCTGAATCCAGCCTGTTCTCTCGGTTGAGCCATGTCCAGTGTTACCTTCAAGCGGTGTGAAAGAACTTTGTACCATATGTACTGGCATCTATATATTAATTCTATAAGGTTTTTACTGTAAGACAAGTTGTGAGAGAATGGCTGAATGTAAACACATGGTTGAGGTATCAAAATAAAGGTCTTACCATGTAGATGTGCCAGTCGAAGAGGATAATAAGATTGGGGCAACGGTTCAGGCGTTGTGGGGTGGCAAAGTTCCCATGTAAAGTCAGTGGGAGAAGCGTGCGGTTGACATCTGATCGCCTGCAGTTGACTCATGCACTGTTAAAGGCGGAAGTATGGAGGGACTCGGGTAGTCCGAAGTCTCTCTTCTCAGTGAACCGTTGTGCAAAACAACACTAGCAGGAATTTGTTTGAAAGTTCTTATCGGAACAGCGAACACTCGAAGACCTGATTGCGTTGTGCTATTGGACTGTGTGATGTATATACAATTTAACATTCATTCGATCCAGTTTATTCACATACGTAAGACGTTTCCCATTATATAAAGATGTTAATAAACATTTCATATGAGTTTATTTCTTTAAAAAAAAAACCTATCCTGTCGATTCTGACGGGTTTTGTCTACCTGGAGGGGAAAAAACTGTTCGTCGATTCCGACGGGTTTCATCTACCGGGTTCGAATCCTGGTGAGGCATGGATATTGTGTTTTTTACAGCTCTGGCTCTCTCCCTTCCCTGAAACCAGTGACCCTAAATTAGGGACGGACAACTACTTATAGCCCAAGCATTGGCTTATGATCATTCGTTCATGAAGAGTCAGGGTTCGAATCCCGGTGAGGCATGGATGTTGCGTTTGTCTTACACCATTGGCTCTCCCCTTCCCTGGAACCACTGACTATAAATTATGCTCACGGTGGTTGTTAAATCTTCAGTCGCACAAAAAAAAAAAATGATGAACCTGGACTACCGTCTTTACTGAAGTGGTTGAATGAATTTGTCAATCAAATAAAGTTTACATTTGTTGTTTCATATGAGTTTATTATTTTCAAGAAAAAAGAAACAAATTACTGTAGATTCCGACGGGTTTCGTCTAGTATATAAATATAAGCCAAAAGTTTTTAGAAGAAAACCTGCTTTCACAGGTGGGAAGTCAGCTTATACGCAGGTCAGTAAAAAATATGGCTGTACGTCCATATTGTTATGTGAATTCTCCCATGTAATTTACCAGCAGGTTTGTTTACATTTTAGAGTGTCAGCTTGCCACGTGTCACTGCACAATAGTTTTTTGACCTGTTTGTTATATCTTTACCTGTGCTCCAACTGCAGCTTGTGGATTCACGTAACAGTCTTCAGAAGTACTTCTAAAAAATTATGAAATATTTTTGCACCCAGAGTAAGATTCCTATGGGAATAGGTGCCACTAATATTAGGTCATTCAGAAAATAATAGCCAATTTTCTAAGGTGCCACATTCAACTCTTCCACAATGCTTACAGACTAACCCGCTCACAGCACCATTCATATGAGTTGAAGGGAGACTCAAGCACAACATGCATGCCATAATCGGTTGAGCTGCAGTCATTGCTACTAGTGTTAGAGTGGTCTGCACAATGTTAGGAAGGAGTGAGTTGCGGGTGGTTCTATTTCACGAGTTGAAATTGGGTTGTAATCAGTGATGGGGAAACTACTTTTGAAAAGTAGTTAGCTACAACTACAATTACAATTTCGAAAAAGTATTAGGTGTGCAACTTAATTCTCGGCCCCTAACCGAAAGCGATCATAGAACATCGGCAAATGCAAATAGCTGTGTGCAATAATGGCTGATTGCAGCGCCATCCAACAGCTTTCCAGGCAACCATAACCGCTCACAGCTGTAGTGACAGAAGGGACGAAAGTTAATGGTGAAAGCAATGTCATTCGAGAAACAACATTTGAGGCACTGCCTCCTGTTTAAGTTTCAGCTGAAAAAAGTGCTGCGAAAGCCCATCAAATGATTTGTGCTGCTTTGGGTGAGGCTGCTGTGCCCTACAGTACATGTAAGAAGCGGTTCCAGTGGTTTAAGCAGGGAAATTTTGATCTCCGTGATGCAGAATGTCCGGGACAGCCACAGAAAGTTGACGATGAGGAACTGGAACAACTGTTGGATGCGGATCCCTGTCACACACAGTCAGAGCTTGCCCAGGAACTCGGAGTAACACGGCAAGCCATTGCAAAACGCCTACACAAGCTTGGACAGATTCACAAGGCGGGCCCTTGGGTGCCCCACCAACTCACAGCTGCGAACAAGTCTAGGTGCTACAATATTGCTGTATCCTTCCTCTCCAGATTCAAGAAGAAGGATTTCCTCCACAAGATTTTGACCTGTGATGAAAAGTGTATCCTCTACAATAATCCTCATTGTCAGCAACTCATTCGTGTGAGTGACTCGGTGGAGGCGAAAAGGCCATACACCGGCAAGGGCAGAAGATCGGTCCTGTTGCTTCAGGATAATGCGCGTCCTCACACCGCGAAAACGACTTTAAACACTATCACCAACCTGCGATGGGAGATTTTGTACCACCTGGAATATTGTCCAGACTTCGCCCCGTCGGATTATCACCTTTTTCACTCCCTGCAACATCACCTGAGTGATACGCACTTCACTTCTGTCGAGGAGGTCCACACAAGTGTTGATGACTTTATCAACTCGAAACAGCCCTCCTTTTTCCGCAGTGGCATTTGGCAGCTCCCTGACTGATGGCACAAATGTATCCAACACGACGGGGATTATTTCCTTGATTAGGTACGTATTCAATTTGCTATAATTTGCTGTCAACGTGTCGTGCCTGTGGCCGAGGATTAAGTTGCACTCCTAATAGTTCACTACAAATAAAACTACTTTTCCTGAAAAGTAATTTTGCTACAACTGCATTATATAAAAGTAGTTTCGCTACAACTACTTTTGAAAAGTAGTTTAAAAAACTTTATGAACATAAACACTCGTGAATGCATTTACGAATCGATACCAATGAAGTTTTCATGAAGGAAACATGTGAGGAGCAGAAACATTTGGATAACACTACATTTTAGTACGAGTTATAAATCTATTGAATGATAGCCATATTTAAAACCACTAATAAAAATTATTTCATGTCTCTAGTAGATACGAAGAACCGTGTTATGAAATTAAATAACACCACTTATAATAAATGATGTATCAATTTGTAGTGGATACTGTAATAATAAATTAAGAACACATAGGTTCCATTAGTAGTGAATAATGAGTGTTCAGATGTGTTTTCAGGAATTCCAAGTAAATTATTGAACAAGGAAATTAAAGAGAAAAGCTTTGCATGCATGAAAAGTAAATAAATGAATAATCTGTGCATGCACACACAGCTCATAACTATTAGTAAAAGAACTAGCGAAACACTGGTATGGAGATGAAGTTTTTAAGTTCGATATGGTGATTTTGAAGTCCAAAGGCTTTTGCCTCCTGTACAAGAAGCATGCATAGTAATATGATTTCCTTTCGTTGTTTTGATTTTTAATTTACAATAATTATTGGAAATTGCCCAAGGAAGTTCTGTTTCAGGACTGATTCTTAGCTAAAGCATCGTGAAATATGAAACTAGGAAGTGAGAGATTGTGCAAACTTTTAAAACTGATACGCAAATACAACGCTTACATACTGTCCGAAAGAATAGCTTTATAAGAGGGTCGAACTCGAACATTAGCCTCGATTGCTTACTGAGTGTTCCAAGTTTTATGACTAATCCTACCCCTCAGAGATGTCTCTTAGCCTCACTAAATCATCCCCCCTTTTATGTTCTATCTACGATTGTGACCTACCAAAAAGTTCTTCAGATGGTCAAGCTGAATTTGGCAAACGATTCCCATCAAGGAGATTAGAATTCCTTTATTCCTTCTGTGCTGTCATAGTAAAATTTGTTCCTAGTAACAAGAAAAGTAGTGAAAAGATGTAGCGTGAAATTCCGTTACAACTATTTGATTTTTGTACCGTGTTACAAACAAAACTACTTTTTTATTTTTGTAATTACGCTACACTGTAGACTACAACAACAGTAGCGCACTATTGTAACGTCATTAATAGTGGTGTGCTACTTCCCGGCACTGGTCATAATGCAGCACAAACCTGCCATAATGTGGTCAAGGCATGGGGCGAGGAGGCAACATCTGAACGTACTGTTTGTCGATGGTTTGAAAAGTTTCATTCCCGTGACATGAGCCTGCAAGATGAGGAGGGCTGAGGATGACATTCTGTCATTGATAGCGACACGCTGAAGGCAAATGTGGAGGCAAATCCTTGCACCACAGTCAGTGAACTCGTCAAACAGTAGAATGTTTTGTTGTCAACCATTTTCGAATATCTCCACCAAATTGGTGAGGCCAAGAAGCTTGGTACGTGGGTCCCACACGAACTGACAGAGCATCAGAAACAACAATGGTTTGAGATGTGCCGTAACCTTCTGCTTCGCAAGGAAAAGGAGCCCCTACTTGATCGCATTGTAACCTGTGATGAAAAGTGAGTGCTGTACAACAACCACAAGCGATCTGGACAGTGAGTGAACCATGGTGAACCACCAAAGCAACATCTTAAACTAAGGTTGATGCCAAAGAAGGTTTTGTTGATAGTGTCATACACTATATAGGTTCTTGAATGCTGGTGAAAGCATTACCTCAGTCACATACTGTGAAGAAAAAGTATGACATGTCATGCTATAAGGAATCCTTGAACAAAAAAGTCCACGTACCTCATTAGCATTGGTGACATCCACATTATTTGAAAAGGTGTGACTCATCTAAGGGGGTTTCAGCTGCTTAATGTACTATTCACTATTTTATATACTATCCTTATAATTCATTACTGAAAACACTAATTTTTGATAATTTAACACTTAAAACTCAAAACTAAAATGAACGTTATTATTAAAAGCTACTCCGTTACAATTTAAAACATACTGTAACAAAGTAGCTTTTATAATAACATTATTTTATTAAAAGTTGCTTCATTACTGTTAATATAGTAACGTTCTATTAATAAAAGCTCCTTCATTACAATTTACTAAATAATTGTAATGAAGTAGCTTTTAATAATGTTATTTTTAATTTTGAGTTTTAAGTGTTAAATTATCAAAAATTAGTGTTTTCAGTAATGAATTATAAGGATAGTATATAATATAGTGAATAGTACATTAAGCTGCTGAAATCCCCCTTAGATGGGTCACACCTTTTCAAATAATGTGGATGTCACCAACGCTGATGAGGTACTTGGACTTTTATGTTCAAGGTTATTCTTATAGCATGATGTGGTACTTTTAAATAGCATGGTGTGTAAATTGATATGAGTTCTTGAGTAACTCAGTATCAAAATTACGAGTACTGTGAAGAAATTTACTGAATACATCAGAAGTTGTGTTCCAAACAGCCACATCCAGCATACTCATCTGACTTGGCACCTACCAATTTCCACCTGTTCATGCACTTTAATGATTACCCCAAGGACAGGACTTTCAGAAACTAGGAGGAGGCCGAAATTGCATCCAGAGAACCAGATTTCTTCTGAACTGGCGTTGAAGCACTTGTCCCTTGCTGACAGAGGTGTGTAGCTGCTGAAGGTACCTATTTTGAATAAAACAAGGTTGTGTGCTTTGAAATATGTCTCCTTCATTTTTACCCTCCAAATGAGCCATTATTTTCCGAACGACCTGGTATGATAAGTAAAAATCCTAATCTTGTTTCAAATTTAGACTGTGAAATTTCTTGCTTCCGAACATGAGATACCTTATTTTCTGTGTGCAGCCGCACTGTCCTTCAAAAGTCATGACTGGACAAGCAGTGAATCAGACACCACGTAAATCACTTAGTTGTTGTGATGAGCCACAGCCAAATGGGAATCTCTCCTCCCCTGAGTTAGCATGTGTGTCTTCCGCTCCGCATTGGCGGAATGTGTTTTAGAAAAAGTGGTAACTTGTAAAAAGCCAACATGGCTTTATTTTTTGGGTGAAAGAATTGTGGGACACAATTTCACCAAAAATAGTTAAAAAGTCTCGAAAAATGCAAATGATTTTTATAAAGTCTTCCAAAGTAATGCAATGGATGTTACAAGAGCTATTTGGAAACTCCGAGAATGAATCGTACTTTGGAGGTTTTTACAGAAGATAATCTCAGAAATTTAAATAATTCATTTCAATAAATATATTTTCCAAAATCTTGAAATTTTAGGTTGGAAGATATGCAGGTCAAGGTTTTTTGCAAATTTTTAGCTCTTGAAGTAAGGGGTCGGCTTATATGTGAGTTTGTCTTATACATGAGTATATATAGTACTTCTTTTCTAAACCAAACCTATTTTACTGATATTTTTAGTCCTATTGTAATAAGGACTAAAAATATCAGTAAAAAATTTATATTAAGAATGCCAAGAAATAAAAATTTTGAAACGGTGTTAAAAGGTCCTTATAAGTTCTCAGGGTCTGAAAACTATGAAAATTAAAACGTAATGATCAGGTAAAACACACATGAAATAAAAATTTTAATGAACAGTGTAAAAATGTCATTACAAGAGATCAGGGTCCAAAAACCCTATCAAAGCTAAAAACATAGTTAACAGATAAAAAATCCAGGAAGTTAAAACCTCTAAAAACAAAGGTGAAATGCCTTAAGTGGGGACATGAAGGTCAAAGAAACCTGATAAGCATGGTGTCCAATATGCTGAATTGTGGACAGTGTTTATGCCCGATGCATTTCAACACTCTGAATCTGTTGCATCATCTTCAGGGACAGAAAGCTCTAGCTGTATTCCATGTAGTCTACAACACCTAAATTCTGCTTCTGCCTTTGTCTTGACAACAACTAGTACCTGTGACCTTGAATCCCAAGATCAAGGAATTTGACAGGACAAAGGCAGAATCAGAGTTTGGGTGTTGTGGAAAAGTGCCAAGAAGTGCATACTTTCTTGCCTTTCAAAGGAGGTTCATCCCAGGCTGATCATCTATAGAATTTTTTTACATGAATTTGAAAAAAAAACAGCTAGAGGAAGCCAAGACATCTAATAAGCTTCTTGATGCTCTCAGCATGGTAAGGTAACAGAGCAGATGGAAGTTGTAGATTCATTGTACTGCAGTAGCAAGGCATGGAATCTACTTGTCATTGTTCTGCAGGGCACCATAGGATCCCAATAGCTTGCAGATGAAATCTATAAAGATCTGCTCCAAGTGGCCAGTACCACATCTAAATATAAGGAAAGTTAAAAACATGCAGCATATTTTATGGAAATGGAGAAGGAACCTAGTCAAGATGAGGTAAAATGGAATAAAAGTGGTTAAGTGCAGCAAAGCCCCCAAAGAAAAAGGTGATATATTTTCTAAATTTTTGACGCATCTAGGCACAAAGACAGAACCTATTGGGATTTTCATTGCTATTTTGAAGGAGTGTCTTTCAATGATGCTAAAATAGGCAAAGATGATAGCCCTAAAAGAAACCAAGAAAGAAAGAAAGCATGGCAGTTACATGTCACATTACAGCTTTGACATCTGCATTGTATGGCTCCAGGATATTCCCTCAAACAAATTATTTCATTACTCATATCGTATTTTTTCATTATTATACCACCTGTAAAAATATACATAGTACATATATTTCTTCAGGTCATCTAGTTGTTTTTGTTGGCTCGCGTCCTTGCTAATGATGCCACGCACATGCACGGCCATTTGCTTGAAAATTGGTTACCTCAGTAACCAAGCTGAAACTTGCAAGGAATGCTAGGTAGAACCCTAGATGTTTTCTTATGACAGCAAAGCAAGATGCAGAAGTTTTGTTTTTTTCTTCATGTGTGACGATGTTTCAAAAATGAAATCTATTGTTGTGTGTGTGTTTTTTCTAACGGAAACCTTTTGCATGTGAAACTGGTATTTCAATGTATTGTATCAAAGATGCAACTATTTATGTGTGATGTTTTGCGTCGTGTGCACTGTGAAAACTTAATACTGTACAAAGGAAATTCATGGCAAGTTTGGACCAGTTTAAAAAAACTAAATAGGAACAATGTCGTCATTGATTAAGAAGTCTTCATCCTTCAATTAATATATGTTCTAATTTACATTAGTAGCGAAATATGGTTCAGTTTTTGTTTTCATTGTGTGAATATTAAGAAATAAATTTACAGAAAAATAATTAGAAAGTATCAGCATTATTATTTCCGAAGTCTGCCGAGTGTGAACTTGTATACCGTGGCAAAGCACCGATCTTCTTTTGTTATGAAAGCATGGTAGTTAAATTTTGTTGTACATACAGTGCTCAATATTTGAACTTCAAATACGCCTACATAAGTTTTCTTCATGTCTGTGTGCTCTGATGTCCTTACTTAAAAAGATTAAAAACTATTAGTAATGCATGATATAAAGAGATACAGTACCACTTTAGAATTACTATTACGCACATCAAAACGTGGACATGTGATCATATATATGTATATACACATTATTAGCAATGCTTTGGAGAAATCCTAATGATCATACATATTAGCAATGCTTTGGAGATATCCTAAACTGTATTAGTTCTCTTACACAATTCAACATTTTTAATTGTTTCACCATCAGGGGGCTTTCAAATTTATCACAAAATTCACTGACATGGCGTTTTTAAGGTGTTTCATTTGTTAGTGACAGCACAATCATGTTGATGAAACAACTGACTAACTGGTAAAAGCTAAAGATAATTGTTATGAGGTGGTCAGAATGGAAAGATTCTGGGACATTTTGACAAAAGTGAATGAAGTGCCTAAACAGGCTATGTCAGCAGAGTTTGTGGTAAATAATTAAGGCCAGATGATGAAATTATTAAAATTTTTGAAATGTGTGGGAAAGTTTATGTAGTTTAGAAAGTATTCAAAGCACTTTTAGTGGTTTTCAAGGCTCCCACTTGTCCTACTTTTCCTCCTTTTTGGTCCAATGTCCTACTTTTGTCCTACTTTCAAGTTTTTGTCCTATTTTTTCATACTTTTAGCAAAAGTCTTTCTCCCTCTAACGCAGCCCATAAATAATATGTCACACTTCAAAAATAATAGTTTCATATAATGAAATACTGTTTTTAATTCATAATAACACTAATTTTTAACACTAATTATTATTTGTTGTTTTTGCAGGGGAAGATCAATTAGACTTTTATCCTGAGAAATGCCTCGTGAAACACATTTTAGTGAAGAGTGGCTGCTTCAATTGAACAGAAATAACCATGTTATGAACTTGTGGTGTAGTAAGGGGAGAAATGAAACTGAAGCTTTTTGCTCATTGTGTAATGTGTACTTCTCATGTGCGAAAAGGGGGAAAGACCATCTTTTAAAACACAGTGACACAAAAAAACATTCTACAAAAGCAAAGTAGTACATTCTACCAGCCAGAGTAAACTTTTTGTAAATAAAAAGACAGTTGTTGGGACATCATCGAAGAACACAGATAGTGTTGCACTTAATGATTCAGATTGCCACAAAGCTGAAATTCTATGGGCTTTTAAAGTCGTTGATTCTAATTTTTCTTTTGCTTCATGTAAGGGTTTAAAGGCTCTTTTTGTAACAATGTTTGGAGAAGTTGCTAAAAACTTCAGTCTGGACAGAACAAAAGTGATATTTAATAACTTACAGCCTCCGACCATTCATTGTACAGGAATTGACATCAATCATTCACAGTTCTGGTGTGTACTTAACTTTGTGTAGATGAAACAACAACAGCCCAAGTGAAAAAGCAATTAGATATGTACGTCTGGTTTTGGAGTCTTGATGTTACCCAGCGAGTCCAATGTCGCTACTTGTTTTCGGTGTTTTTAGGTCATGCAGATGCAGAAACAATGTTTACAGAGATCTGTAAACAACTTGAAATGGAAGGGCTTCATTTGTCTAAAATGATCATGCTAGCAATGGACGGTCCAAATGTAAACAAATCCCTTTGGAAAAAGATGGACAATGCAGTAAAATTGTCTGGTTCCCCTAGACTTATCACCATTGGGTCTTGTAACTTACACATCGTGCACAATGCATTTGGCAGTGGTCTCAAAGAAGTATCTTTTAATATGATTGAAGATTATGCTCACAATGTATATAAGTGGTTCAAGCAATCTGCTGCTAGGAGACAAGATTTTAAAGCGTCGCAAGAATTGTTAGCTGTATCAGATAATTACTATTTGCAGTTTGTAAGCTGCAGATGGCTTACTCTTGCTCTAGTAATGAAGAGACTGCTTGAACAACATGAAGCTTTGCAACATTACTTTTTAAAGTTCATCATGCCAAAACATAACAATTCTGTGTGTGTAAATATCACTCAATATAACAGCATTGTTAGTGTGCTGAAGAACAAATTGCTCCTTCCCTTGATGCAGTTTTTGGTTCACATTAGTGAGTTGTTCTCTAAGTTCCTTTGCACTTTTCAGAATGAACAGCCACTTGTTCATATTTTGTATGATGAGTTAGGTCAACTTCTAAAGATGATGTTGAGGAAATTTGTGAAACCACATGTTGTGAAGAAGTTCTCTGGTAATATCTCCGCAATAAATTTCACGAGTGAAAACCTGTTGCCTTTGCACAAAATGGTAGTAGGAACTGAAGCAAAGCATACTTTGACATCGTCTGCAATGTCGGACAGGGATAAATTTGAGTATAACTCAGCAGTCTTATGTTTTTATAAGAAAATAATAACTAAGCTTTTTACAACGCTGCCAATCAAAAATAGGATCCTGAAAAACCTCCAATGTCTTCATGGTTTGTTGCGCAATGAGAAAGAGAGTTGTAAATCTTTTAGGTGGCTTAATAACTCAGGTACCGCATGTTCTGAATGTCTCATATATACACTGAGTGGCCACTTTATTATGACCACCCCCTCAATACTTCGTTGGGCCACCTTTTGCCTCTAATACTGCATCGATTCTTTGTGGCATGGACTCCACGAGATGTTGATAGGTGGTTTGTGGAATCTGAGACCATGCTTGATGAATAGCACTTTCCAGGAGTGTGAAATTGCAGGGTTGTGGATCCAGTTGTCTGATGGCTCGTTCAACTTCATCCCACAAATTCTTAATGGGGTTGACATCTGGAGATTGTGGGGGCCACCTAAGCAAAGTAAACTCACCGGCATGTTCCTGAAATCAATCCTGTACAATACGAGCACTATGGCAGGATGCATTATCTTGTTGAAAGTAGCCATCACCATTGGGATAAACCATCTACATGACAGGATGCACTTGGTCCACAACACTGTTTAGATATGATGTGCCAGTCAGACATTGATCAACATGAATTAAAGGGCCCAAAGCATGCCAGGAAAACATTCCCCAAACCATAACGTTGCCTCTACCAGCTTGAAGGGTTGTAGCAATGCATTTGAGGTCCATGCTTTCGTGCTGTTTCCGCCAAATTCTCACTTGGCCATTGGCATGGTGCAACTGAAAACATGATTCATCGGACCACATAATTTGTTTTCAATTATCGAATATCCCATCCGATGCAGTGTACGGCGAACAGTGCGTGCAGAGATTATTTGAGGGGATCTTTGATTAAGATGGTCTGTAATTAGCTGCACTGTTGCCCTTCTGTTGTCTGTTACCAGTCTGGACACTCTCCGTTTCGCCCAAGCAGTCACTAGTCGATGACGACCACACATTACACGTAGAGACCCAGTTTTTTGGCTGACAGTCCAGTCTTTAAACACTTTAACAACAGCTGCTCTGGAACATTTCACGAATGCTGTGGTTTCAGTGATACTCGCTCCATGGCTCCAAGCTCCTACAATCATCCCATGTTGAAAGTCCGTCAAATCGCATTTTTTACCCATCTCGTCACCCAAAAATCGCTTCTACTACTGTCGCAAGCACTAAGCTTTCCCTTTTTATACTAGCCTCGCCCCCTGGCGGCAACAGCGTGCAGCCATAGCTCATTTGCTTAAAACTGTCAGGTGGTCATAATAAAGTGGCCACTCAGTGTATATTAGTAAGTCAACTAGACCTATGTCTGAAATGTATTATTACACTAGTACACATTGCATGGGGGGGGGGGGTCCGTGTGGCTTTATTATAGTAATTATCACCATTGCAATTGACCTACTTTGTTTTAAAAAATTGTCCTACTTTTTTCACTCTAGTAGGTGAGAGTACTGGGTTTTTGATTTTTAAATTATTTCTTTTAACTCTTTTTAGTATATACATACAAAGGTCATTAACTTCAAAAACCTCATATTAAATCGGGGCTATAGAAGAGAAGGGCTGGTCCTTAGAGTCGGCTCCCCTGAAGACGCGAGCTGGAGATGATGACGTAGTCATGTTGCAGCAGCGGGTTGGTAGTGGGTTTCTCAGAAGCCACTGCTCCACGGGAAATCCGAAATAATTAGTTTAAAAGTCAAGGAAAAGCTACATAACTGTAAAGCACTACAGTACAGGGAATGAAAATGAACTAAACTATCATCACTGTAGTTAAAAAAAAAAAAACATTATTTACACTTTAAACATATGTTTTTAACATTACTTTATTGGGCATATAAACACATCATTGTGTATTACGCAAAAAGCTCAGCGACAAATTAACAGTTGATTATTTATAAAACACAGCATTGGAAATTTTTTCCGAACACTGTGTTTTGCCGGTAACAGAAATCAAAATGCAGTTGTACAAATGATAATACTTGTTTTCCTCTTGTGCCTTGTTTTCTGTGTGTCACCTTTTAAATACTTATATATCTAGGAAAAATTTATGCCATTCTAAAGTGCTGATCATAGAATTTCTGTTTTCTACAATTCTGTAATCACATTGTAGAAGATATATCGTATTTCTCCAAAAATGTTTCTAATTGTATTCTCTATTTTTTTTTTTTTCGTTCTAAGACCACAATTTTTAAATTAAGTACGTTTATATTTTAGGAGCTTTGAACTAACAAAAATCAGCTTGCGTTTCATTTCATTTATTTCGTTATGGGGTTACATTTATTTGACTATGTTACATTTCAAAATTAATTTTATAACATATAGTATTAAGAAAAACAACATATATAATGTGAATACTTATGTACAGGGTAACCACAGAACAGGAAATTGAGTAAAAGGCTATATACAGTATATATAGCCTGAGTGAATCACAATTCCCCTAAAGTACGTAGTCAAATCAAACGTCCTGCACATATAAAATTTACTCATATCTGGTCTAATTAGTAATTTTTACCATAGAATGTTATACTTTAATTTGTTAGCAAATATTTTTTTAGTTGCTTTCGAAAATAATTATAATTATTAATATGTGTTAATTGACAAGGTAGGTTATTCCATAACATCAATCCCTGGTAATCAATAAATCTTTTTTGGGTTAAAGTGTTTAGGTATTGGTAACAAAAATGCATTTCTATCTCTTGTTTAATAGTCGTGACCTACAGTGTTCAGTTGAATTAAATGTTGATACCTATTCTCTTTTATACATGAATCCTAATAATCTAAATTTCCATAAGTTCTCAATATCTAAAAATCAATAAGAACTTATCTGTAGCCCCATATTCAAGTTAATTTCCTTAAAATTATTTAAAATTCTGACCATCCTATTTTGTAATTATTGTAATTTATATAAATTAGTCTTAGTAGTTTGCTCCCATACTAATAAACAATAAGTCAAACATGGATAAATCAGACTGTAGTACAACATTTTTATGTTTTAATTGTTAAATTATTTGAAATTCTCGTAATTAAACCCAATACCCCAGAAATTTTGTTTACAATATTTTGAATATCTTTGTTTACTTGAGGGTTAATTATGCAGATCAGTACACATTGTGCCATTTTACAAATCGTAAATATTTTACATGTAAATTCCTTCTGAACCAAAAGTGAAAAACTTTTACTTACATTTACATTTGCAGCTTGATTTGGGAAGCATCCTTTGTTCGCTAAAAATCAGGTATAGGTTTTCTACCCAGTATTTGAACCTATCCATTTCTGTGTTTTCTGCTGGGCCTTTCTTTGTGATACTAGTACTGCATTTCTGTTTAAAGAGCAAATTCTGATAAACTTTCGCAATCTACAAAATAAGCAAATTGCATCTTTGCTTACTTGAGGGTAATGGTTTTCCAGTTAGCTGACAAGTTCGCGGTTACCCCTTTTTCTTTTCGAAAAGTGATGCCGTGAAATGAATAAAAATGTTTTTCAAATTTTTGTACCGTATTCATCAATGAGCAGGACGGTAGAGAAAATCCACCTGAAGACAGTAATTTAATCCAATCAGATTGAATAGGTAAACTATTACGGTAAGTCCATCTGAAGACAGTAATTTAATCCAATCGGATTGACTAGGTAAACTATTTATGTACACGCATACAATAGATACATACACTCTTAAACATTTGCGCGATCTATTTGTATCTATCTCTCTCTCTCTATGTATGACAGTATATACACAAATAAATACTCGTATATTGCAAACGATAAAACAATCTAGTATGATGAAACATAACATGCTAGAAAACTGCTTGCAACGACAGCCCAGCAGCACGGTGACGTCACAAATGGTCCCCCAACCTCTTCCCCGAGGACCGTGTCGGCATTCGGTTTCTCAAAGCGATGAACCAGCCCTTCTCTCTTTTAAAGCCCTGATATTAAATGTGCTTTTTTGACTATTATTCAAATTTGAGGTAATAAATCTTACTTTCAAATCATCAACATATGTTGTACACTTCAAGCTCGGCAAAACGTGCTCCCACCTCGACGAAGGCCAAAAACTACATGGTCACTTATCACTAGAAACTATATACACTGCCGGACAATTGCTAAGGACGGATGACAATAGCAACGATAGCAACCATAAAATGGAAGGCAGGAAAATGCAAAAATTAGCATAAGTGCGGGATACAGTAAGACGCATTGTGCGTATGCAAATTTTGGATTGCCGAACTTATTCGTGACGTCATAGCGCTGATAATTGAATAGGTAAACTATTACGGTAAACATGTAAATTCCTTCTGAACCAAAATTTTTGTACCGTATTCATCAATGATTTGACGGGTATTGACCGTTGAATATAAAGGATTTGACGGGTATTGACCGTTGTTGTTCAAACGCAAAGTTGAAAGGGAAAGAATCAATTGACGAACTTGCAATTTTCAGTATGTCTTCCCGACATCACCTAGATGATTTTACGCGTGGCCGTATTATTGGCAAGATTGAAGAAGGGCGAAAAGTAACAGATGTTGCCAGGGAGTTCGACGTCAGCCACAGTGTTGTTTCAAGGCTTTGGAAATCATTTCAAACAAATAGAGAGTGTAGCAAATGTCACGGGGAGGTCGTGTTCGCAGTACGACACCTGCAGAAGATCGGTACATAGTGCTATCAACAAAAAGACACCGGCGCAGCACAGCTAGTGAGGTAGCAAATCAGTTTATGGCTGCTACTGGCAAGCGGATCTCCCGAAAAACTATCGCCAGACGTTTGCATGAAGGAGGACTATACGCCCGCCGTCCTGTTGTGTGCATCCCATTGTCCAGACGTCACCGTACCGCCCGTTTGCAATGGTGCCATCAACATCGCAATTGGACTGATAACGACTGGTCTGCTGTCCTCTTCTCAGATGAGAGTAGATACAGTCTATCGTCTGATTGTCGACGACAACTGATCTGGCGTGATAGTGGTACTGCATATTGTCCAGCAAACATACAGGAAAGGAACCGATATCCGACATGTAGTGTCATGGTATGGGCTGGCATCATGATCAATGGCCGTACGTCCCTCTATGGGCTTCCAACTGAGACTATGACTGGCCAACGATACATTAATGATGTTCTGCTACCTCATGTTCCCATATTCCGTGGTGCTGTCGGTGATAGATTCATTTTCATGGACAACAACTCAACATGTTATTGAACAGTCGCTGACCAGGAGTGTCTTGAGAGCGAGGATATTCAACGCCTCGTATGGCCAGCACGTTCTCCAGATCTGAATCCCATTGAAAATGTGTGGGATGCTTTGGGGAGGAGTCTTGCTGGTCGCCAATGCCCTCCAATAAACAAGGACACCCTCATCCGTGCACTGACAGAGGAATGGGATAAATTACCCCAACAGCTGCTTGATAATAGTGTGCGAAGCATGACACGATGTGTGGAATCTTGCATCGCCCTCCATGGTGCCCATATCCCGTATTGACATCTTACGCCGGAACGCCTGTGGACGGTAATTGCATTTTTCACATTTACGTATTCTGCACAAAATGGCCTGTTTGTCCCTTGAACACGTTCCAAAGCCTTCCAGATTTCAGAGCACAATAAATTGTCTTTCTTGTAATGTCCTGGCATTCTGACATTATTTTATTTCACTTGGCATCCAACCACACTTACTTTTTTATGCGCTATATAGCCATTTATGATCCACCTTAGCAATTGTCCAGCAGTGTATTTACAAGTTAAAATAAACTATTATAAATTATCATTTACGTACTTAGTTAATCTTAATTCAATACATTAAACATTCGAGCCCTTAAAAATACTTAGTATTAAAAACATATGAAACCACCATCTTATCAGGTAGGAAGACAGCGTTCGCAATCACACTTGACCATTGTTACGAGTGCATTTGCCAGCCCATGGTTGACATCATTGAGCAGTTCACGATGTCGTTTGAGGATCACCTCACTTGTGCTTAATTCAAAGTTGCATGGCAGGAGGAGGAAGGGATGTGGTGCTCTCTACTGTGCATATCAAAAAATCTAATCCTCCACAGTGCTGCTATTAAACAAAAATTTGATCTAACAAATGAAGAAAAGAAACTGTGGGCTTTTGGCTGAATGCTGACAAAATAATTTTTAAATATGGTCTTGTGAAAGTGCAGTCGACGTGGCCTTTTGGACCTGTTGCAGGTGAAGATACCAGAGCATGTCAGTCAGATTTGCCAGCACACGATCATTTGATAGTGTTTGAAGGATGGAAGATGCATTAATGTTGTATTTAGTGGTACTTCAAATAATAAAATTGTAAATACCACTCATGTAATTACCAGTGTCTCTGAAAGAAATTGCCGAATATTGACATGCTTGGGAATTCAACAATGAGGAAAGCAAGAATGTAAACCTATTTCCCCAAGTAGATGACTGATAAATCCAACGGCCGCCCCGGTGGCGCAGTGGTCTAAGCGATGGCCTCTGATCATTCGTCCGTAAGGGGCCCGGGTTTGAATCCCGGTGAGGCATGGATGTTGTGTTTGTCTTACGGCACTGGCTCTCTCCCTTCCCTGGAACCAGTGACCCTAAATTAGGGACGGGCGACTGCTTATAGCCCATTGAGTTGCTCACGGTGGTCGTTAAACCTCCAATCAAAAAAAAAAAAAAAAAATCCAACGTATATAAATTATGCAATGGATTATGAATACCATTTCTGGAATATTAAGTAAAAATATTTGCAACTCACACAATATCCAACAGAATTTTTGGGCATGAAATAGTTCTCCTGCAGAGATTAATAATGTGTGTGTGTGTGTGTGTGTGTGTGTGTGTGTGTGTGTGTGTGTGTTTTGGAATATTAATGAATGATATTAACAACTCACACAATATCCAATAGAATTTTTGGACATGAAATAGTTCTCCTGCACAGAGCATTAATATTTATGTGTGTGCATGTATATGTATATTGCTAATTAAGAAGATGGTAGTATAGAACACGCTAAGTTACGTATAAGAGTTTTAAGCCAAATATACACTGCTGGCCACCCAAAATGCAGCACCAAGAAGGAAGCATCCGATTGGCCTGAAATTCGCAGCATGCATCGCCCGCGAGAGGACCTGCAAACAAATGATTAGCTTTTCAGGGCATATGCAAATCATGTGCACCCAGCACACCACCAAGAAGCACTATAAGAAGGGTGCACAGAAGGCAGAATGTAAGTAGTGGAAGTGTGTTGTGCTGCCGGACCTGTGCGTGGGAAGCTTCCTGATGCCTCGTCGCAGAATACGGCAGTCATTCCAGCACATTTCGGAGTTCGACAGAGGACGAATAGTGGCTTATCGTGACAGCGGTTTATCGTTCCGAGACATCGCCGCCCTGTGGGATGACATCCAGCCACAGTGAGGTGAGTATGGATTCAGTGGGTGCAGGAGGGACGAACGGACCGACGTGAGCAATTGCTGCAGCCGCGGCACACCACCAAATGAGAGGAACGGCATGTTGTGTGTTGGGCATTGACGGCTCGCACCGCCACATCACGAATGTTAGCGCAGGAATTAGGGTGTGTTGCGCAACAACCTGTGTCAGCACGTACCATTCGACATCGTCTGCAGGAGCGGGGACTTGTCGCACTGCACCCATTGCTCCAATTACCATTGACGTTACACCACCGGTGAGTGCGGCGGCAGTGGGCCGTTGAACGCTACACCTGGACCACGGAATGGCACGACATTGTCTTCTTCGATGAATCCCACTTCTGCCTGCAACACCACGATGGTCGGATCCGCGTGTGGCGGAACCATGGCGAGAGACTGTATGGAACCTGCATTATGCATTGCCATATTGGTCCGTCGCCTGGTGTTATGGTTTGGGGCACAATTGGATATGACACCCGCACCCCTCTGATACGCATCGCTGGTACACTCAACAGCCACCGCTACATCTCCAACATTTTGGAGCCTGTAGTCCTCCCTTACCTGCAGGACCTGCCAGCGGCCACGTTTCAACAGGATAATGCGCGCCCGCACGTGGCACACGCATCATGCAACAATTCTTCATGGCCCATCAGGTGTCACTGTTGCCGTAGCCTGCCTGTTCTCTCGATATGTCGCCCATCAAACATGTCTGGTCGCTGATCGGCACCAAGTGGCCTGGCAAGCACCACCCGTGGCTACGCCTGATGAACTGTGGCAACGTGTGGAAGCAGCCTGGACCGACATACCCCAAGCCCACATCCAAAGCCTCTTTCGTTCGATGCCGTGGCGTGTAGTGGTCGTTATTGCCAGCCATGGGGGCCACACGAACTATTGATGTCTGCGTGTTCCACAAGTCGCACGGGCCTGTAAGCTCAACCGTTTCATCTTTGTATCTGTTGTTATGTGTCCAGTAAATCTGGCTTTGCTGTCTTGTGTCCTTCTTGGTGTTGCATTTTGGGTGGCCATCAGTGTATTTCAGCCATTACTATGGCCTTCATCAGTGCGACTACGATTTGTTTTGTTGCCAGAGTGGAAAGGTAAGTTTTGTAAAGGTAACACCGGGTAGTGTGATGCAATGAGGGATTTCCAGATGTATGGAAAGAAAATGGGGAGCTCAGAGTTGCAATTTTTGGAAAATAAAATTTCCAAACTTTCTCTAAACCTCAGAGCTAACAGATTTTCCTTCCAAAATAGGTTTGCTCTGAGGTTTACAGAAAGTTTGGAAATTTTATTTTCCAAAAATTGCAACTCTGAGCTCCCCATTTTCGTTCCATACATCTGGAAATGGGTTCCCTTCCAAAATCAGTTTGCTCTGAGATTTAGAGAAAGTTTGGAAATTTTATTTTCCAAAAAGTGTAACTCTGAGCTCCCCATTTTCATTCCATACATCTGGAAATCCCTCATTGCATCACGCCACCCGGAGTTACCGTTACAAAACTTACCTTTCCAGTCTGGCAACGAAACAAATCATAGTCACACTGATGAAGGCCATAGTAATGGCTGAAATATATTTGCCTTAAAACTTTTATACGTAACTTAGCATGTTCTATACTACCATCTTCTTAATTTGTTTGTTTGTTAGTTATGTTCTTTGCTAACCACTCTTTTATGTATATAGCTGATTGTTATTCTCGAAAAAAAAAATCAGAATAGTGTTTAAAACCTTTTAATAAATTGTGAGTCACCTTAACAGCTTGATTCTTGGATGAATTATATTAATACCAAAATTCAGCATTAATTTGATTTCTTTCATTTATTTTCTTGTCATAATGATATGTATTATGCTACTAAATTTGAAAATAGTGGAGAACATTATCAAATCTTGTACATATTAATATACTTATTCATTAGTGTAACACACAACATATTGTGATTACTGTCCACCTATATATTTAAAACAATTATGGTACTTAACTATTTAGTGATAGTAATTGGTTCCTTTTATGTGCTTCTTTCTGTCTCTCTTCAGATGTAACCCCACTGTTTCTGTCCTCATACTGACAAGTTAATTTTGCTCTTTCTTTAGCTGTAGTTTTTTTATTAATCAATTCATTAAGGAATAACGGGTTTCTTTTTCTAGTTAATTCATTAAGTTATAATGTGTAAAGACACTGAAGAAATAGGCTGAGCAAGTTTTAAATTTTAAGTAAATAAAAGGAAGCTGATAAAATACATTGCAGTGGTTTCTGCTGTTGATAAGCTAAAGCCACTATTTGCCACAGGTTGTAAATTAGGATCTGAGAGTAGTTCAGCAGCATCTTGGGCCACAGTCAATTGTCTGAGAAAAGTCTCAGGGGTCACCAAACATTTGCTGTTGGCCATGGGTTGCTTTGCCTTTTTGCCCCCCAACAACACTCCATAATGGGGATATTAAACCATATGCCTGAGTACTTCTACCATGCAAAACATTTGAGGTAAATTCCTCATACAATGTAGTAATTTATTTTCTCTTCTTGAATGAATTGTTGAGTGTTCTGACTTAAAAAAACTGCTATTGCAGGAGTGAAAAAAGTGAATCGTCACTAAAAAAAAAACAAAGTTCTACATCTGTCAACAGAGAGAGCTGCCATCGTATGCCATAATGGCAAAAAAACTTAAAAGCACAGATAAAAACAAATAACTGAGATGACAGATGGAGAAAACCAACAATTAATGCAGAATGTTGTTTTGTCTGAGTGAGCGATGGGTTTGCCTCCTCGGGGCATTCCGTGGTAACAATGGCACACACAACAGCAACTAGGGCCTCTGTGAATCTTGGAGAGGTGCAAGCTAGTTCTGTGTGACATTGGCGAAAAGACCCCAACTCACTGGGTTTTGTTCCAGAATCCTTAGGTTGAATGACCAATTGGAACCCTCAGCTGTGGGCTAATCCCCCACACTGATGTACTTAACTGATTAAAAAGACAAAAAGAAATATTAAGAATGACTCAAGTGTGGGATATGGTGGACCTACCACACTTGAAAAGGACGGTCCACCATGGAATCGACCTGGACTTTCTAAACGGCGTATGAGAAAGAGATCTCGGCTGAGTGAATGTAAGATTGGTGTATGGAATACTAGAGGTATAAATGGCAAGATGAGTGAGGTGATTGAGGAGATGAATAAGTATAGACTGGATGTGCTGTGTGTAAGTGAAACCAAAAAGAAGGAAATTGGGGTAGAAGAAGTGAATGGCACGGTGAGTGTGTGGTCTGGAGTATTGGATAATATGAGAGGACAGGCTGGTGTAGGTGTGATTTTAAGTGAAAAGATGAACAACTTGATTCACTATAGTTGCATAAGTGAGAGAATTCTCTGGATTCGTTTGAAAGTGAAACTTCAGAGAATTGTAATTGTTGTAGTGTATGCTCCTTGTGGCTCGGAACCTTCTGATAAGAAAGAAGATTTCTGGAATGAGCTAAAAGCTGTTTTGAGCCAGTTTGGTGCTAAAGAAAAAGTTATAATAGCAGGAGATTTCAATGCTAGAGTAGGTGTGCAGAATGCAATTTCTGACAATGTTCTGGGTAAGTTTAATGATCCTTGTGTGAATGATAATGGTGAAAGATTAATTGAACTCTACATTGAGAATGGTTTGTGTGTATCTAATACATGTTTCAACCACAAGTATATCCACACATATACTTGGGAAAATCGTACTCTTGGTCAAAAGAGTGTGATAGATTTTGTTGTCTACGATCAGCGTTTGAAACACTTAGTTGTTGACACCCGTGTGATGAGAGGTGCGGATGTTGGTTCTCATCATTACTTGGTAGTGTCACGAGTGAAACTTAATGTTGGTTGGAGGAAAAGGAATAGGAAGAGACCCAGGATAGAAAGAATAAAGGTTTATAGGCTCCTTGAAGATCATCAGTGGTATTCTGACTAACTCAGAGAATGACTGAAGGATCTGAAGTCTGGTGAGAGGGATGTAGAAAAGAAGTGGGAATGTTTTAAGAACTGTGTTGTCACTGCTGCTAAAGAGGTCTGTGGCACCACAATAGTGGGTAACAATAGAGGTGATGCTTGGTGGAATAGTGAGATTGAAGAGGCAGTAAAGAAAAAGAAGGAAGCCTATTTGGGGATGTTGCAAGGTAGAGTCTCTGTGGATGAATATCGCTGTAAGAAGCGTGAAGCTGCTAAGCTGGTTCGCCACAGTAAGGCAAAAGATAGGAAGGAGAAAGTGGAAAGGCATGAACTGGCTTTTGGAAAGATAGAAAGTCCTTCTGGAAGTACATGAGACTCAGGAAAAATAGGGAAAACAAAGTTGTAAGTTGTGTGAAGAATGAGATTGGGGAAATGATATGGGAGCCCAATGAGTTGAGTGACAGATGGGGTGAATACTTCTGTGAGTTATTAGATCAGGAAAGCAAAAATGATTCTGAGACAGACGCAGATGATGTCACAATGAAGGATGAAAGCACAGGAATGATCTCAAGAGAAGAAGTGTGTAAAGCTCTAAAATCTCTTCAGAATGGTAAGGCTCCAGGAGTTGATGGCATAACTGCAGAGATGTTGAAATATGGTGGTGACTCTACAATTGACTGGTTAACTGAAATTTGCCAGTTGTGCTGGGAGTTAGGAATGGTCCCTCGGGATTGGAAGGATGCTATTATTGTTCCCTTGTATAAGGGAAAAGGTGATCAGACTGAATGCAAGAACTATCATGGTATTAGCCTACTGAGTGCGCCAGGGAAAGTGTTTGGTAAGGTTGTTATTGAAAAAGTACGGGGTCTTACATCAGAGAAAGTGTGGGATGTTCAGAGTGGTTTTATGCCTGGTAAAGGCTGCACTAACCAGATTTTTGCATTATGCATGATGATTGAAAAGTATCTGGCTGTTGGGAAGAAAGTTTTTACTGCCTTCATAGATTTAGAGAAAGCTTACGACCAAGTGAATAGGACACTTTTGTGGAGGGTATTGAAGGAATATGGTGTTACTGGGAATCTACTTAATAGTGTAAAAGCCATGTATGCTGGTAGTAGAGCTTGTGTACGAGTGAATGGTGTTTTATCAAAATGGTTTTCCATTGGTGCAGGAGTTAGACAAGGTTGTGTAATGTCACCATGGCTGTTTAATATATTTATGGACGCATGCATGCGTGATGCCAAAATAGGTAATAGTGGTTTATGTCTTGGTGATATCCGTGTCTGCAGATTGCTGTATGCTGATGACACTGTCCTGTTGGCAGACAGCAAAAGTGAGTTGCAGAGTATGTTGACTCGGATGCACGAAGTTTGCATGAAATTCAAACTGAGTATAAATAAGGGAAAATCCAAAGTTATGGTGTTTGAGAGAGGAACTGGTAGCACTGAATATAATGTAAGTATGAATGGCACTGTGATTGACCAGGTGAGTGAGTTTGTGTATTTAGGAAGCATGTTTGGCAGAGAGAACAAGTTGGATGGTGAAATCAGTAGGCGAGTGAATTCTTCTTTGAAAGTCATAGCTGCTCTGGGAGGTTTTCACAGGAATGATGGGTTCTCTAGAGAGTCCCGTATGGCTGTGTATGAAACAGTAATTGTT
Source organism: Macrothele yani (assembly GCA_039090855.1). Taxonomy (NCBI): domain Eukaryota; kingdom Metazoa; phylum Arthropoda; class Arachnida; order Araneae; family Macrothelidae; genus Macrothele; species Macrothele yani. The sequence continues at coordinate 130,870,504 of CM076996.1, read as the reverse complement.
CCTACTCTGATGTATGGCAGTGAAACCTGGGTACTGCAGAAGAAACATAGGAGTCGTTTGTGTGCTGGAGAAATGCGTTACTTACGTTGGGTTTGTGGCAAGACACGACCTGATTGTGTGAGGAATGAAGATGTATTGCAGTTATGTGATGTGAAGCAAAATGTTGTTAGCAAGGTGGAGACCAATATGCTTCGGTGGTTTGGCCATGTTGAAAGAATGAGTGATGAAATGCTTACTAAGAAAATCTTTTCAGCCCAAGTGGCAGGAAGGAAAGGCAGAGGAAGGCCAAGGAAGACATGGGTGGATCAGATTCAGGAGTGTCTGCATGAGAAAAAGATTATGAATATAAAGTATAAAAGATCTTGTGTACAGCATGTAATGGATATCAGTGGAGCACGAGTTGTATGTCAAGATCGATGTAAATGGAGAAGTTTGATACGACAACAATAAGTAAAAATATCTGGAAGTTTGTATTTCTTTGTGGAGCTAACCTCTGAATCTCAGAGAACAGCTTAGTGATATGTATGTATGTAGGCTACCATTCATATTCCTCCATAAGCCATTTGTTTTAAAACTAATTAGAGGTGTGTCAGTGAACCAACAGTAGAGTAGCTTTGAACTTTTCTTCAGATTCAAAGTTAGTTTTCAAGGAATGGAAAAAGTGTTGAAGTACGTGTATGGAAATAATCCTAAGGAGGTTCATGCATGTATTCCGTAAACCTCTCCCAACACTTCTTTGTAAGCCTGATTTTTCATCTGGCGGTGGGCACCCTGGTTGCTGAGCAGTCTGATGTGATGCCTTCAGATCATTCATCAGAGTTGGGTCCAGGTTTGAGTCATGGTGAGGCGTGAGTTGCTTGCTTGCTCAGAGCTGGCTTTTTCCTTTCTGTGGAGCCAGTGTCCCCAAATTAAGGACAGGGGCAACTGCGTATATCTTGCAGTTGCTTATGGGGGTCATCCCCCTCCCCCTGAAAAAATCCTGCAGTGAGTGGCAAGGGGAGCAGGTATGTACTTAACAATATCCTTATGTTAGGTAATATGTACATTTGATGGATGCTGATCAACTCAACTGCAAACAAGAGTTTTCAGTAACCCTCCACAAATAACATAACCCAGAAAAGAGAGATTCACCATGGATAGTGGAAAATCTGAAACCAACAGGTAAGTAAAATTCTATGATGATCGGTATATCACTAAATTTGTACATACGTACATACATATCACTAAGCTGTTCTCTGGGATTCAGAGATTAGCTCCACAAAGAAAAAACAAACTGCCAGATAATTATTAACTGATTATTTACTTACTGTTGCCGTATCAAACTCCTCCATTTACAGCGATCTTGACATACAACTCGGGCTTCACTGACATCCATCACACAACGCACACAAAATCTTATATACTTCATACGCATGATCTTTTCCTCGTGCAGACACTCCTGAATCTGATTCTCCCATGACTTCCTTGGTCTTCCTCTGCCTTTCCTTCTAGCCACTTGGGCTGAAAAAATTTTCTTAGTAAGCATCTCATCACTCATTCTTTCAACATGGCTAAACCACCGAAGTGTATTAGTCTCCACCTTGCTAACAACATTTTGCTTCATATTACACAACTCCAGCACTTCTTCATTCCTCACATGATCAGAATGTGTCTTGCCACAGACTCCCCATAAGTAACGCATTTCTCCAGCACACAAACGACTCCTATGTTTCTTCTGTAGTACCCAGATTTCACTGCCATACATCAGAGTAAGAACAATTACACTTTCATACACAGCCATGCAGGACTCTCTTGAGAATGACTTTCAATGAAGAATTCACTCATCTACTAATTTCACCATCCGATTTGTTCTCTCTGTCAAACATGCTTCCTAAATACACAAACTCCATTCACCTGATCAAACATGGTGCCATTTTGTTCTTGGGCTATTTTGAATAATAGTGATAATAATAAAATCCTTTGCATTCCATGGAAGCTCAACTTTCCTGTTGTTTGATTTTGAGAAAAACAAATATAGTCATACCATTTTGGGACATCAAGATATAAACATCGCTGTCGAACTAATTGTTGGTACATAAGGAATTCCTATCCTTTTGAATTGTGAATTCAACAGTACATGTTTACGCATGGCTGTGATAATTTCTTGCATGCAAGTGGGATCTCTTTCCGCTACCTTGTCTCCACACAGCTTGCTTTGCTGATGGCTCTTTCACAGTGGCAGTAACCAGGGCCATGCACCATATTTAAAAATTATTTTCTTGGTGCTCAGGTAAAAGCCACTGTTTATTTTTTTGTTTTTGTTTTTTTCTGAATTTTTGACATCGAACTTTTGTTTAAAAACAATAATAATTACGATTTTCTAGGTGCTGTCCTACATTTCATTTTATGTTCTGAAAAAAGGCTCTCTTATTGCTCATAACTCAAAAATTGAAGGAGGTAGAAACTTGGGATGCACTTCAATCTTTGGCCCCTGTCTTCTGCTTCAGCCAACATGCTGCTGAAATGCCGGGAGAAACGTTTCGCAATAGGTGGCGCTGCAGCTGCGTTGGCGGTTTTTGTTCCTTCGCTGCGTGTTGTGCGGGAGGAGTGTTAAGGACGCGAAATATGCGGCGGAGGGTATTTTTGAAAGCAAGGGGTTTATTTTGTAATATGGCTGGCCCTGAAAAGGGCCTTTATGGAATGTGAGTAGTTCAGGTGGTTTTAAATATTTATAATGATGACGGAAAAGAAGTGTTCCCTCGTCATTGAGAACCTGTCTATCTAGTACGAATATTTAAATGGAAAACATTATGTACTAGGGAAGAACTGTTTGATGATAGCAACCATCACCTCCAAACAGTGTTCAGAGGAAAGACTACAATTTTGTTGGAATAAATATTCGAGAATGTGATCTGCCAAGTAGTCTTTGTGAATTCCTTTAGATAGTGTGCATTTGAGGGGCCGCCAATTGCTCTCAACACCTTGCGTATGTGCCCCAGTAGTCGAATTGACGCAATTGAGTGAGTGATTTACTGACAGATGTTGGAAACCACAGGATGGGAGATTGCAGTACGCAGCCCACTGATCCGTCATAACAGTACTTCCAGGTTGAACATGTTTCTGGATGAGCGGCAGCAATGTGTGAGCAGAGCGGTTATTCTCAGGGCGGCAGATCTCAACCCTGAATCGTTTCGAATCTCGTTCAAAGATGCCAAAGATCCAGGTGCCCTCAACGAGATGACCACGATTATACTTCCGCTTCCCAACCTTTGCCTCATCCACTTCTACGATTGCACCAGGGCCTCTAAGCTGACCTTCGTCTTGTTCGTAGGCTACCATAAACTCTGTGACTAGTTCTCTGCAAGACTGATAATAGTCACTAACTGTTGCAGAGGATGTGGAAATCCCACCCTGGAAAGCTTCCTTAATTGCATCATCATAGGACAATCCTTTTGGGGAAACAATATAAAAGAGTCATCACCTTATCAAGAGGAATGCAAGCAGCTTCAAACCACGTCCCAAGTAAACGGGAACACCGCTCACTTTTTCTTGTAATGTGATTCTTCCTACACCTGAATTGTCCTAAACGATGACACATATCCACTCGCAAACTCATTGGATGACCTGCGGAACATCTTCGTTCAGTTAGAAGCAATCCTTTCCACCCACACCATGCAATACATGTTTCTTCATCTTCATCTAAGAAACGCCTCCAGTTCCACATGACGACTGACAGAGCTACAATGCACGCTGGAAAAAACACAAGCCGCGTATCGCTTAGAACAGGGCAAACAGAAGTAAGTACACTGGATTCACGTTTCACGCACTCAGCAAACAGCGATTACGTAACACAGCATGGGAGAAAATGCCGATGCAGCTGCGGCGCCACCTATCGCGAAACATTTCTCCCATCATTCCAGTGGTGCATGGGCTGAAGCAGGTGACAGGGGCCGAAGTCTAAAGTGTAGCCAAAACTTGTGCTTTGCATCAATGGATTCCTCGTGAAAAATTACAAAGGAATGACAATTTTTGCATTTCTCTCATTATAAATAGTGGAGATATTTGCATTTTTACGCTAAATAAGTCCAATCATGTGCCAAAATTAAAAATATTTTCTGATCTATCAGAAATGAAAAAAAATTAAACTTCCGGGATTTTAATATGTTGGGGACATCTACAGATACAAAAAGAGTTATAAGAATCAAAGATGTGTTGCTGATTAATTTCTTAAGATTCTTGACAGTTTGATCAATAGGGTTAGCAGTGAGTTTTTCATAATAAGGCTTGCTCAATTCAGCTTCCATTTTATTGTAATACTTATTTTTTCTAACATTACCAAAACTTTGCTTTTATCTGCTTTCAGTGCTACAACTTTATCATTGGTTTTGAATTTTTTAAGGTCAGTAATGGCTTTTCTAACAAAATTGTAAGCAATTTTTACTGGGTTTTTTGCAAATTTTGAGATGCAGTCTGAGAATTCTTTCCTTAAAGTGGCTGCTGTATTTTCATCTTCTCTTTCTACCTTACTACAGATGCATTCTAAATCAATAAGCATTCGTTTTTTACCAAGTGTTGCAGAGGAAAGGTTGTAATTATATCCCTTATTGAGGAGATTAATCAAGTTTCCATCTTCCGTCAGATCTATGACGTGTTTGTTAGTAGGGGATGGTATTAACTGTGGGCCAGGAGCTGTAGACATTAACTTTGGACTCTCCACTTATTTTCTTTAATTTTCAATTTTTCCTTAAACTTCTTGTTTTTATGTGTCACTGCTTTAGCTAACCAGTTATCAATATTTTTCTTTTCTGCCTCCGGAGTTTCACCTAATGAAGAGGCCCAAATAAGATATTCTAATCGTTTGCATTGCTCAATAGTTTTGAACTTATTACTAATCGCACCTTTTACCGTTTTTAGTTCTATTTTTTTAACAAAATTTCTTGACAGATTCTTCGCGATTTTCTCCGCAAGTGCACTGATGTAAAATAAAAACTTTATTGTTAGGTTACTATGACTACTACTTCACATGTGACTACTAACAGCCACATGGATTAATATACAAAACAAAATGGAGTTTGAAAGGAAACCACTGTTGATTGTCTTATTCAGTTTTTTTAGAATGGTAAAATAGTCTAGTGTATATAACACTAGAATTCTTCAGTTTATGAATATTACATTATGCTTATTGAAATTGAATAAAAGTATTCCACAACATTAATTTCATTGCTATGGTTAACCAGCTATCCTGTCTGAGGTTTTCCTAGACCATCCAGTTCATTATTTTTCACACATAGGAAGTGCTTCTGGAAGTTAATCTATCAATGCCATATTTTTTCATGCTTCTCACTTAATGAAATATTTTATACAATGGAGAGTTATTTCTCAGTATCATACCTCTTAAAATTAGGATACTGTGACTGTGCATTTACAAGTTTGATACATACTGAAATTAATGCTAAATGAAAAAAGTTTGCAGATTTCTTGTTAAATTCAATTGGTAACCCTTCATTTTGTTTCAGTGTTAAATTAATTTTTAATGTTCTTTAAATTTTATAAATAGCATTTATTTTCTGGATAATCTTTTATGTTTTAGAGAAACTACATATCTCGCAGCATGTGCAAGATCTACTTTTGAAACTATGAGAGCTGTTGATTCAAAGGCTGTTTGGTAAGTAAATAAATGAAAAACATTACAGACATACATGGTTCTTTGATATATTACTACTTTGAGAAAATTGAGACAGCATTGTGTTCCTTTTTGGTGCAGCCAGAATTGAACCTTGGTCCCATCAGAGAAGGCTATGTTGTTTACTTTCGAAATTTGTTTTGCATTTTAAGACTCGCACACATATGCGCTATTTAAAAATTAATAAATCTCTGGAATATAACTGGGTGGGTCCACTATTGCATGGCAAAATAGAATCCTAGACATACCAATATTCAGCCTTCTGGTTTCAGATGGATGCACTCAGGGGCTACAGAGAAAAAAAAACTGTTACTTCATGAGTTCCATACTGAAGCACTGATCCCAGATTCTTATCTGTGAGGGTTTCACTTAATCTAGAATCAGAATTATTTATAGACACATTGAGCTGTCGAAAGAGAAGTTTAATTTTCATTGGGTTTATGAATTTTGGAGTGCTGTAAAGTTTATTATAATTTGTAAGGCACTTTTTTTCTTTCGACTTTAAATAAATCATCTTGAAAGAACATCTTATATTCCTTTAAGGAATATAAATGTTGCAATAATATTTAACATTTTGAAATTTTGTTTATATATATTTTTAAGGCCATCCCCTAGAAAAATGTATAATCGAGGTGTCACTGTAATTATTTCATAAAGTATCCATTTTGAAATGATTGTGTGAAAGCAATTAAAGAATACTGCAGGTGAGAAATTTTAGGAGGGGTCAGGACCCCTAGGATCCTCCTCCCTTAGCTATGTCCCTGTTCTTTGCATCTACTTCCTTGAAGTTGATCTCCAAGTTTGTTATGGTATTCTATTCCAGTAGTTGAATAAGTGAAGTTGTATTTAGTCGAAGGAAGATCACTTTCCCAGGTGTGCGATAATTTTTTCAAATATAAAAATATTTCTGAGATGAACAGTATTATACCCCATCACTGCTATATAGTTCCTTTAAGTTATAGGGCAAAACTAAATAAGGTTAGCTTATCCTAATTACATAGTCCTATCACTTTTTGGCTAAATAACCTAACCTTAAAGGAGAGAAAACTGGAATTAGCTAGTTCAGCTGTATTGAGACTTAAATGTTCATATGTGCATCAGTAGCTGTCTTGGTAGTGTGAATTCAGTTTTATTCATATGAATTTCAGAACATGATGCATACAAAGAGACAAGCAAACAGATATTAGTTCTGTGAAACAGTGAAATTCTGTATAAACCATACAAGATTTACTACTACATACTTTTTGTTGATGAAAATATGTGTATATTAGTATGTATAACATAGCCATAAATAAAAATGATAGTAATGTTATGTGTAAGTAATACAGAGAGTGAATCCAAAGTTTTGCAATATTTGCATAAATGCATATGCTGCGGGAGTTATGTCATGTGTTTAAACTAGTTCGAGTCGCGCACTGCAGTCAGTCAAAAAAGATATAAAGTGGTAGTCGTTGCTGTGAACAGCTTTGCATGTCGTTGTTCAGCCTATGGTTGGGATGCCTAAAAGAAGAACAGCCACAACCGGCTAATTAGAGAACTTCTGCTTTACGAGTTTGAGCTCGGCTATAACACTGTTCAATCAACACGAAACATTTGGCATGTGAAAGGGGAAGGTTCCATTGACCACAGCACCGCAACCAGATGGTTAAAAAAATTTTGCTCAGATGACAGAAGCCTCGACGATCAGCCAAGGTCAGGTAAGCCATGAACCATGGATTCAGAGGTCGTATGCTAGACCGTAGAGGCAAATCCGACAACCAGCACTTGGAGATTATCAGGCAAGCTGGGCATATCACGGACCCGCATGGTTTGTCACCTTCAGGACCTCTTCAAGGTCTACAACAGCTGCCACATTGTCCCTCACGAGCTGACCCCAGCTGAAGCAAACTGCCAAATGGAAGTGTGAATGAAGCTCCTAGAAAACCCATGTGATGTATATTTCATCAGGAGAGTTGTTACATGCGATGAAAAGTGGGTCTATTTCCGTAATCCTAATGCACAACGGCAGTGGTTGAGCCCGGGCCAGCTTCCTCAACCTGTTGGCAAACGTGGGTGCTTTGAGCACAAGGTGATGCTCTGCATCTGGTGGAATTTTGAGGGGATAATCCATTACGAATTTGTTCCAAATGGTCATACCATCAACGCCAACCTCTAATCTGAAAAGCTGGAGTGGATATATGCCATTTTGGAGGAGAAGTACTCGGCACAGTGAACAGAAAGTGCACTCTCCTACAGTAGGACAACGCTCTGCTTCATACTGCGTGAATGACCCTGGCAAAACTCTAGGAACTTGAGGGTATCTAACTGATGCCACACCCAGCATATAGTCTGGACCTTGCCCCGTCGGATTATTGCTTGTTCCAGTTCATGGCCCACTTCCTTCGCGGGCGGCACTTGAACAACCAGGAGGAGGTGGCAGCTGGGATGAAGGAGTTCTTTGTCTTGAAGGACAAGAACTGGTACTGTTGCGGATTTGAAGAACTGGCAGACAGATGGCTCAAGATGGTGCAACATGATGGTCTATACTTTGAATGCTAGTCAGCTTTCATCATAAAGGTACGTATGAAGACATAAAGTGATCCACATATTGCAAATCTTTTAACTCACCCTCTGTATAAATAAAAATTATTGTAATGTTTATCATTATGTTGAAGGTACGGTTCTGCTGTCATTAATTTTTTAAAAGAAATAATATATTTCAAAATATTTTGTTAATAGGTTGCTTCAGGGTTGGATGTTTTATAATGATCCCACTACCTGGCAACCACCTCAAGTTGAAGCCTTTGTAACATCTGTTCCTAAAGTAAGCCATAAAAAAGTGCCTCCAAATTATTCTGTAAAAAATAATTATAAAATGTCTTTCTTTGCACACTATTAGTTTTCAGGGATTCAAAAGTGTTATTTGTTTGATCTCAAACAAATAGCACGAATTTACTGTTGCCTTTTACTAGAATGCTGCTACACTTGCCTTAAACTATTTTTTCAGGTAAATATTAGTAAACAGAAATTCTGTACCCAAATTACAAATTATTCATGTTTCTTTTATTTGTGTAAAACCTACATTTTGAAAAAAAGAGTGGGAGGTATTCAGTTGTTTACAAAAGTTGAATTTTAAGCATAAATGTTAATTAGTTTTGAGGAACTTAAAAAAAAAACTTTTAAAAAAAACAAAAGCAGGCACATAAACTTTGGACAACCGTTGAAGTGTCTCTTGAAATTATCATTTGAGTTTTATTGCCAGAAATGAATTAGTGTATGGGTCAGAAACTTTGCAATTCATCAAGAGAGTTCAACATGTGACACTGAGGAAAGACTAATTGATAGCACAGGAAAAAAAAAAAAATTTTAATGCCACATACAGAATTTTATTCCTTCTTTTCTCCTTTTATCAGATTCATACAACCCATTACAGATGTACTTAAAAATGCTGTTTAAAAATAAAAAAGGAACATTGAAAGCATTCCACTGGCAAAATATAAAAATACCGTATACCATAAGAAAGTCAAAGAAATTATATCTAAGAAAACTAAATATGTCGTTTGAAATCAAAAACAACTTGAAGCTAAAACAAAATTCTGAAATCGAATTTATAATTGAAAACAATAATTCTAATCTGAACACATTATCACACATCATATTTTGAAATTTTAAACATTGTATTAAATTTATGGAGAAAGGTGAGAAAATTAACTTTCAATTACTCTAAATAAATTTTAATCTTTCTTTGGAAGAGATAAATGTGGAGAAAATGGTGATAGAATTGGAAAGGATATGTATTCACACTAGCAGAAACTCCCTCAGAATACAATATATAAATATATAACATTAAGTTGTTCTCTATATTTCAGACATTTAGCTTCTCAAAGATCACCTGTCAAATCAAAGTTTACTGATAGTGTTAGATTATTGTTAATGTATCAATTCAAATGTCTACATTTCCCGCAATCTTGGCACACAACTTGAGCTTCATTGATATCCATTGCATGTCTAATATAAAACCTTTAGTGCTTCATACTCGTCATCTCTTTTTTTTTTCTTGCAGGCATTCCTGAATCTGGTCCTCCCATGAATTTCTTTTGCCTTTCTCTACCTTTCTTTCCTTCCTTCCATTTGGGCTGAATAAATTCTCATAGTTGTTGTCTCATCACTCATTCTTTCAACTTGGATAAATCACCTTAAAATATTTTTCTCCACCCTATTAACAACTTTTTGTTTCACATTTGCCACACATCTTCATTCCTCACATGCTCAGAATGTGTCTTGCCACAAATTCTCCGTAAGTAATACATCTCTCCAGCACACAAGCAACTCCCATGTCTCTTTCACAGTACCCAGATGTAATTACCATACATCAGATTTGGAACTATTGTACTTTTGTACACAGCCATTTGGGGCCTTCTTTATAATCCATCAGTCTTGTGAAACTTGCCTAATGTAACTATAACTTTCAATGTTGAATTCACTCTGTTACTAATTTCACCATTTATTTTCTTTGTCAAACATGCTAATACACAAACTCGTTAAAAAAAAATACACACAAAATCATTCACTTGGTCTAACTGTGTACCATTTGGACAGTGTTAGACCAAGTGAATGAATCAGTGCATCTTGAACCTATTACAGCAAGCAGGAGTATTGGTTCGCTGTAATGGTTTTTCCACATGGGAGAAGCTCATAGTGAATTATTCCCTTAACAGACAGTCCACTACACATACAGCAAAACCTTACATGAGTGCAGTGGTAACTTGCTAGAATGCAGTGTCAGTTCATTTTGTGTCAACCAGTGTCAGGTATGTTTTGGAATGTGATATTGAACCAATTTCTCATCGCAGATGAGCACATGGTTCAGAAAGGGCTCCTTATGCTGATGTGAAAGCAACAACATGCATTCAGCTAACTGCTACTGCTTGTAGTCATCTGACAAATGATGTGGGATTCAGGAGCTTAGTCTGTGTGTCTTTCTCATGGCATGTAAGCATAAGCAAATGGCTTCAGAACTTACAGAACTTACACAAAACCTTGGGGAAAGCTAATGACACATCACATTTACGTGGTGTCTTCTTCAATGTTGATGTGCAGTTAGTCATGGCTATTATACCGTTGGTCATCTCTGAATCAGTGTGCATTAAAAATACTAAAAAAAAAGCAAAAAAAAAACAAAGTTTGTTATGTAATAGTAATGGTCTGAATGTGCTTGCACACCCCTGAAAGAATTGATTAAACCTGATTATCTGAGTCAAATAAAAAGTTAATCAATAGAGGATACCACAGACATACTTGTGTGGATGTTTCTTGAAGGTAATTGCCCACCATGCAAGCGTGGGGACTCAAAAGTTCCCATTGGGCAGTCTACCTTAATTAACAGGGACACATGGTGCCCCCGTGATGTCCACAGAATTGGACAAAAAGCTTTAGCAGATGAAGTTTGAGGTGCTGATGAACACCAAGCTGTACCTTTTTAATTCTTTTTAAGCTGTTTTTAATTTTTAAATTAACTTAGTGCAAATGTATTGGGTATATAAATAAGTTTTGAGGGATTTGAGGTGAACAAAACACGTTGTTGGAGAACAGAAACAGTATTTTAATATTAATCGAAGTATGCTCCCTCTGAAGCTACAACTTTACCCCATCTTTCGGGCAGTGAACATATGCCCCGAAGGAAGAATTCCAGTTCCTTGGAAGAGATCCAGTTCTCCAGCCCCCGCACGGGGATAACTGGTTTTCCAGTTATTTGGGGAGCGGCGCCCCCACGGCCCGAGCTAACCTTGTGACGGTTTCTATTGCCTCTGCGGCTTTGACGATTACATCACCGAAGGGACAGCTGTTCATCCAGCTGATGGGGGATGGCGTCCCCACGGCCCGAGCCGATTTTCTCTTATTGTTTTACTTTTTCGTCTTCAGTTCATATATTGACATGTACCCGCCTCAGTTGTAGGCTGCTGAGGTTGTGATGAGGCGCCAGCTCCGGGTTTTGTTCCTCGTTCTCTTCCCTGTCTTTTTCTCTTTTATGTTACATTTTCTGTTTTTCCGGAGCTGGTTAGCTTAGACCTACCTGCATGTTTGCCGTGTGCGGTGACCCGTACAGGTGGAAATGAGGATGCTGGAGGCTGAGGTATTTGGGGGCCGGGTTGTAGTGTCTCCAGATGCCAACACTCCTCTTTGCCCTCTGCTTCACCCTAAACGGGAGGCTGGGAGCTAACCCACTCCTGGTCAGGAAGTCTGTGGCCGAGTTGCGTCCGGACTTCTAGCGGCTTGTCGTTCTGTTCGGCTGGGTGAGTTGGGGGGTAGGGTGGGCATGCCAAAGGGGTGTTCTCCGGGCATGGGAAAGTCTGGGTGCACGCTGAGCATGTGTCTGCCCTACCAACTTGCTATAACCGCTTGACTATCCCTAGAGCCGTGTCCTGCGTCCTCTTGGGCTTTCGGACCTCCGGTTCTCCCTCGTTGGGCTCGGTAGTGGGTGGGGAGGTTGGCGGACGAATCTTTTTCTCCCTCATGACAACACAAAGTGTTTCCCATGCTGTAAATTTGAAGCGCCGTGTGGAGGAAGGGACACCCTCCTCCACTAAGAAACTTCTAAGTACAAACTGCAATGCTCTGTTTCTTCTGATTCACTCAGTTGATCTGGCTCAGTCTCTCAGTTCGAAGAGTCCTTTCTGGATTAATAAGGCTCTTCAGGCCGTTGCGGGCTCTCCAAAGAGTGTTAAGAAGCTCCCGTCAGGGGATCTTCTTGTGGAGACATCTCATTCACGTCACAGTGCCACCCTGCTGGAGACGACCGTTCTGCTGGACATTCCTGTGCAGATCTCACCCCATGGATACCTCAATTCCTCTCGCGGTGTGGTCAACTCCCGCGACCTGCTCGAATGCAATGATGAGGAATTGTTGGTTGAACTTGGGGACCAACATGTCACTGGGGTTCGGCGTATCCTTTTCAGGTGGGATGGGAAGTCTATTCCCTCCCGGAACATCGTCCTGACCTTTGACTCACCTACCCTGCCAACTTCCATCAAGGCGGGGTACTTGCGTCTCGATGTTCGGCCCTACATCCCGAACCCCCTGAGATGTTTCAAGTGCCAGCATTACGGTCACTCCCAGCAGTCTTGCCGTAATGTAGCAAAGTGTGGGCGCTGTGGTTCAACTGAACACTCTTTGGCGGACTGCTCTGCTGAGGTGGATCACTGTGTGAATTGTGAGGGTTCCCACTCTGCGTCTTCTAAGCAGTGTCCCAAGTGGATCGAGGAGCAGGCTATCCAGCGCCTGAAGACCACTGAACATCTGTCCTACCCTGAGGCCAGGCGGCGGATTGCTCCTCTTCCATCCGGCCGACGCTCCTATGCCTCGGTGGTGCAGAAGGCTACTGTTGCGGTTCAGACTGAGGTGACCATCCCGGCGCGTTGTCCTTATGATTTTGAGGACATCGTCGCTGCTGGAATGGAAGCACTGCAGTCTCGCCGCATTGCATCCAAGGCGACATCTACATCGTCGCCTAAACCTTCTACGCCGAAAACATCTACCAGCACAGGGACCCAGGGCACTGCAAAGAAGAAGCCAGAAAAGGTGAAACCCGGCTCATCATCCCCGAAACAGAGCAAGCAAAAACAGCCTCTCAACACAGGGGGTAAACACAGCCCTGTGTTACCTCCAGACACTGCCGTTGGGTTGGAGGTGATGGACGACACTGAGACCTTCTAGTCGTCTGTCTTTTCCTTTCTTTCATTTCGTTTTTCTTTCTGGCCACGCTCATTCAGTGGAATTGCCGAGGTTTGCATTCACGCATTGACGATTTAAAGGGCTTACTGTCTTCGCACACACCTGTGTGCGTGTGTCTCCAGGAGACAAAGCTTCGCATGACGGACACTCCTTTGCTGCGGAGACATTCTTTTTCCGCAAAGATCACCAGGACGGCGTAATTGCCTGCGGAGGAGTGGCCGTCGTTGTTCCTCATGGTGTCCCTGTCACTGCGGTTGCCCTTCGGACGACTTTGCAGGCAGTGGCAGTGCGACTATCTGTGAACACTCTGCTCACGGTGTGTTCCATCTACATACCACCAACTGAAGCTGTAAGCCTTTCGGATCTGGAAGATTTAGTTGACCAGCTGCCGCCTCCTTTCTTCATCTTAGGAGATTTCAATGCACACAGTCCGTTGTGGGGTTCTGCCACTCGTGACTCCAGGGGCCGTGTTGTTGAGTCCCTTCTCTCCAACACGTCCCTCTGTCTCTACAACACCGGGGCAGTCACTTACTTTCATGAACCCACCCGCTCGTACTCAGCCATTGATCTGTCCTTGAGTTCGCCGTCCTTCTATCCTGACTGGTCCTGGAGCGTGTCTGATGATCCCCTTGGCAGTGATCACTTTCCCATCTTTCTCCGTCTAGCAGGTGCCGGGTACCGTCATCCTACTCGCCCTGCTAGATGGGCTATCGATCGCGCCAAGTGGGACTCATTCACGGCTTCAGCGACCATTACTCCAGCCATGGTGACCTCGGGTACGATCGATGAAGCTGTTGCGGCGGTTACAGATTGTATTGTGCAAGCGGCACTCTTTACCATCCCTAAGTCTTCGACTAATCTTCCACGTTGTCCGCGACCTTGGTGGAATTCCACTTGCAAGGCAGCTTGTCAGGCCCAACATCGGGCTTGGGGTAGGTTTCGTCGGTACCCCACCGATGCGAACCTACTTGCTTTCAAGAGAGCCAAATCTTACGCGCGTTTGGTACGTCGTCGTAGCCAACGGGAATCTTGGATACGATACGTATCCGGGATTAACACCACTACCAGCTCTAAAATCGTTTGGGACAGGATCCGCAAGATTCGGGGTAAGTACCCTTCTGGGGTAATCTCCATTCTTGAGAGTGGTGGAGGAACGGTTGCTGACGCTCAGGGTATTGCTGACTGTCTGGGCGCCGCATTTTCTTCGGTGTCCAGCAGCCGCAATTACGCTGCTTCGTTCCGGCAGGTACAGCCGCGGCTTGAACGGTCCAAGGTTTCCTTTGGACCGTTTTCCGCTGCCGATTATAACAGCCCGCTGACTGCCGTCGAACTGAAGATTGCCCTGAATCGGTCCGGCCGAACATCTGTCGGACCGGATAACATCCATTATGAAATGCTGAAGCACCTTTCTCCGTCCTCTCTTGAATGTCTGCTGGTCCTGTTTAACAGGATCTGGCACGAGCGTGACTTTCCCGATTCTTGGTGCTCTGCCATTGTCGTTCCTGTTCTCAAACCTGGTAAGGATCCCGCTAACCCGTTGAACTACCGACCAATTGCTATGACGAGCTGCCTCTACAAAGTTCTAGAGCGCATCATCAATTTTCATTTAGTTTTTTATTTGGAATCACGTCACATTATTTCACCTCATCAGAGTGGATTTCGGAAATTCCGATCCACCTCAGATCATCATCTACGCCTTGAGACATCTGTCAGAGAGGCGTTTGTCCGGCGTCAGCACATGGTCTCCGTGTTCTTCGATATGGAGAAAGCTTACGGCCGCACCTGGAGATACGGCATTCTCCGTGATCTGCACGAGTGCGGATTGCGGGGAAACCTACCATCTTTCATCGCCAGATTTCTCCAGGACCGGAGTTTCCGTGTGCGCGTCGGGTCGACCTTCTCTGCGTTATACCCACAAGAGCAGGGTGTCCCTCAAGGCTCCATTCTTTCTGTGACATTGTTCATCCTTCGTGTTAATCATCTTTTCACCCTACTTCCTCCGACGGTCCGTGGCACCATGTACGTGGATGATCTGCAGATCTCTTGCGCATCTGTCAACATGCGCACTATTGAGCGGCAGCTGCAGACGGCCATTAATAAGATCTCTACCTGGGCCTCCCACAATGGATTTGGCTTCTCGACCCAGAAGACCGTTTGCATGCATTTTTGCCGCAAACGGGGCCTTCACCCTGACCCCAGCCTCCGTCTGGGGTGTTCTACCATCCCTGTGGTGTCAGAAGTCAAGTTCCTTGGGCTAACATTTGACCGTGCACTCACCTTCCGACCTCACATCCAGTCTTTAAAGGTGAAGTGCACGAAGTCATTGAGTATCCTGAAGGTCCTCCCTCGAACATCTTGGGGGGCTGACAGGTGCTCAATGCTTCGCATTTACCATTCTCTGATTCGGTCAAAGTTAGACTTCGGTTGCATAACGTACGGTTCGGCACGTCCTTCCGTGTTGCGGCCTCTGGATCCTGTCCATCACCAGGCTCTGCGGCTATGCACTGGTGCTTTCCGTACCTCTCCCGTGCATAGCCTGTATGTCGAGGCCCATGAACTGCCGTTGTGCGTCCGACGTAAGCAGCTGTCTCTTCAATTCTTCACCAAATTGAAGTCTCTTCCTGATGATCCACTGCATGGATCTATTTTCCAACCGCAATGTGTCCGCCTATTCTCACACCGGCCTTCCTGTGTTCCGACGTTTGGGATTCGGTTGTCGACCTTAGTGCGCGATGCTGGTCTAGACTTGTCAAGGATTGGTTTGACCCGGTTCTACAATGAACCGCCTTGGCAGCCGGTTCAAGCAACGGCTGACCTTTCCCTTTGTGTGTGGCCAAAGTCTTCCACTCCTGCTCTGGTGTCCCAGCAGCTCTTTGCCGAGAAACAGTCTCTCTTCCCGGATTTCGTGCCTGTATTTACTGACGGGTCGAAATCCGGTGAGGTTGTTGGGTCCGCTTTCGTGTGTGGCGATGCCTCCCATGCTGAGAGGCTTCCGCCTGAATCCACTGTCTTTTCGGCAGAGATGCGTGCGGTACACCTCGCTTTGTGTCACATACGGTCTAGATCTCATCGGCGCGCTTTGATTTGCTCCGATTCCCAGTCTGTCATCCAAGTTTTATCTTCTCCAGAGGACACGGACTCACCTGTCATCCGTGATGTCCGTCGTCTTCTTGGAACTTTGGAGGGTGATGGCTTCCTGGTCCGATTCTGTTGGGTTCCTGGCCATGTTGGGATCCGGGGTAACGAGCTGGCAGATCTCTCTGCCAGGTCTGTTTCCTCCATGTCGCCAGCTCGGCTGCCACTGTCTTTCCGAGATTATCGGCCGTTGATCCGGAAATTTGTTATGGATGAGTGGTAGTCCCTGTGGTCTCAGCAGGGCAGCAATAAACTCTATGCCATCAAACCACGGATCGGTCTATGGAAGTCTAGTTTGCGGAAGAACCGTCGTGAGGAAGTTGTTCTTGCACGTCTCCGCATTGGGCACTGTCGTTTTACTCACCGCTTTTTGCTGTGTGGCGAGAGTGTCCCGGTGTGTGAGACGTGCAACTGTCGTCTCACTGTCCTTCATGTTTTGTGTACTTGTGTTCGGTTTTGTGATCATCGTTTTCGTCATTTTCACTCTCATCTGTTGGACGAAGGAGCAGCTACGCTGCTAACCATTATTGGCGAAGCCTGCGACATGAAAGCAGTGTTTTCGTTTTTACACGATATTGACTTTTTTAAACTTATCTAGATTTTACCTTGTTCACTATCATATTTCATTTTTACCACATCAGCCTGTTTTTAACCTTGTGTACGTTTTTATTGCTTTAGTTTTGTTTTGATGTCTTTTGTTTGGCGCTCTTTGGCCAACCATGGCCCTTGTGCCATTAACATCAATTAACCAACCAACCAACCAGTTCTCCAGCCAATTTTTTATGTCTTCATAAGAACTAAACCGTTCTCCAGAAAGTGCTGACTGCATCGACCGGAACAAATGGTAATCCGATGGCTCATTATCTGGCGAATATGGCGGGGTGGGGTAGAACTTCCCAGTCAGATCCTTCTAAGTACTTTTTCACAGGTCGAGAAAGATGTGGTCTTGCGTTGTCATGCTGTAAGATGACTTTGTTGTGTCTATTCTCCCATTCCGACCGTTTTTGCATGAGAGCTCGTTTTAAACGCATTAATTGAGTTTGATATCGATCACCAGTAATAGTTTCTGACGGTTTCAGCAGTTCATAGTGGATCACACCCTTCTGGTCCCACTAGATACACAGCATTACCTTTGAACCATGGATATTGCGTTTTGGCGTTGAAGGACCTGGTTCACCTGGCTTCACCCATGCTTTCTGCCATTTAGGATTATCGTACCATATCCATTTCTCGTCGGCAGTAATAATACAATGCAATAAAACCTTTCTTTTTGCCTTTGAAGCAGCAATTTGCAAATGGTTTTTCGATGTTCAAGGTCTCTTTCCCGCAAAGCACGTGGAACCCAATTCCCTTCTTTTTGCCCCATTCCCATGGCAAATAAATGTTGTGAAATGCATGGTTGATTAACATTTAATGCTGCTGCTAATTCTTTTTGGGTCTGGCACGGATCCTCGTCGAGTAAAGCTTCCAATTCGGCATCAGCAATTTTTTTGGGTGGTCCAGAACGTTCTTTATCACTGACATCGAAACCGTTCGTTTTGAATCGTCTAAACCAATACTGCCATGTTTTTATGGATAGGGAATGTTCACCATAGATTTCTGACATTAAGCGATAGCTGTCGGCAGCCCTTTTCTTGACAATAAAGTAATGCACTAACACTTCCCACAAAGGCTGTTTTGTCGGGACGAAAGTTGCCATTTTCCATCGAGTAAAACAAATACATCTTCGCACCTCAATCGAACGTCGTATACTGACTCTGACAGCTGGAATCTTGTACTGCGATATCGCAGTGTTGCCACCTTAAAATACATGTGAGCAGTAATAAGTACGACACCGAACGGAAATCCCTCAAAACTTATTTATATACCCAATATATTAAATTTTACAATTCGTGTTTTTAAACTTCAGTGTTGATAATAATATTGAAACTACATGGTTGTTATCATAAGTGTTTAAAAATGCATTGTACTTAAATAATTTTGAATTCTGTAATTTTAAGAATCTAAAATAATGTTTATGGTAAATTAATTTGTAGTTGAATTAAAGGCATTGCATTGTAGAAGGTGAGGACAGCCTGGAGGATGTCAGAATAAAAATATGTGCAATGTAAATTTTTTGACTCCCATTTAGGAAGAAAATAAGTACACTGCTGGACAATTGCTAAGGACGGATCATAAACGGATATATAGCGCATAAAAAAGTAAGTGTGGTTGGATGCCAAGTGAAATAAAATAATGTCAGAATGCCAGGACATTACAAGACAATTTATTGTGCTCTGAAATCCGGAAGGCTTTGGAACGTGTTCAAGGGACAAACAGGCCATTTTGTGCAGAATACGTAAACGTGAAAAAAATGCAATTACCGTCCGCAGGCGTTCCGGCGTAAGATGTCAATACGGGATATGGCCACCATGGAGAGCGATGCAAGATTCCACACGTCGTGTCATGCTTTGCACAACATTATCAAGCAGCTGTTGGGGTAATATCCCATTCCTCTGTCAGTGCACGGATGAGGGTGTCCTTGTTTATTTGAGGGCATTGGCGACCAGCAAGACTCCTCCCCAAAGCATCCCACACATTTTCAATGGGATTCAGATCTGGAGAACGTGCTGGCCATATGAGGCGTTGAATATCCTTGCTCTCAAGACACTCCTGGACAGCGACTGTTCGATGACATGTTGCGTTGTCGTCCATGAAAATGAATCTATCATCGAAAGCACCAAGGAACATGCGAACATGAGGTAGCAGAACATCGGTAATGTATCGTTGGCCAGTCATAGTCCCAGTTGAAAGCACATAGAGGGATGTACAGCCATTGATCATGATGCCAGCCCATACCATGACACTACTTCTCAGATATCGGTCCCTTTCCTGTATGTTTGCTGGACAATATGCAGTACCACTATCACGCCAGATCACTTGTCCTCGACAATCAGACAATAGGCTGTATCTACTCTCATCTGAGAAGAAGACAGCAGACCAGTCGTTATCAGTCCAATTGCGATGTTGATGGCACCATTGCAAACGGGCGGTACGGTGACGTCTGGAAAATGGGATGCACAGAACAGGACGGCGGGCGTATAGTCCTCCTTCATGCAAACGTCTGGCAACAGTTTTTCGGGAGATCCGCTTGCCAGTAGCAGCCATAAACTGATTTGCTACCTCACTAGCTGTGCTGCGCCGGTGTCTTTTTGTTGATAGCACTATGTACCGATCTTCTGCAGGTGTCGTACTGCGAACACGACCTCCCCTGGGACGTTTGCTACACTCACCATTTGTTTGAAATGATTTCCAAAGCCTAGAAACAACACTGTGGCTGACGTCGAACTCCCTGGCAACATCTGTTATTTTTCGCCCTTCTTCAATCTTGCCAATAATACGGCCACGCGTAAAATCATCTAGGTGATGTCGGAAAGACATACTGAAAATTGCAAGTTCGTCAATTGATTCTTTCCCTTTCAACTTTGCGTTTGAACAACAACGGTCAATACGCGTCAAATCCTTTATATCTCTTATCAGCGCTATGACTTCACGAACAAGTTCGGCAATCCAAAATTTGCATACGCACAATGCGTCTTACTGTATTCCCGCACTTATGCTAATTTTTGCATTTTCCTGCCTTCCATTTTATGGTTGCTATCGTTGCTATTGTCATCCGTCCTTAGCAATTGTCCGGCAGTGTATAATGGGGCTTATTTGGGTAAGTCTTTTGGCTTTTTAAATATTATAGATTTGTATGATATTCACTTTAGTAACTATCTTTGTACTTCAAAGCTTCATGATATGCACATATTTTGAATATGTTATTATGTAAGTTCTATTATTCCAGTTACTTCTATCAGTGTATGTGGATATCTTCAAAAATTTTATTTACCTTTGTTACTGTTATTTGCAATGCATAGTCCTAATAGGTAATTAACGTCTAAATAAATCCTTGTATGTGTTTTAGGGACAACTGATTATTTTAGATTTGCAGGCAGAATTATTTCCACTGTATCAGAAATTCCAATCTTACTATGGTCAGCCATTCATTTGGTGCATGTTGCATAACTATGGAGGAGTAACTGGTCTTTATGGTTCACTTAATCAGGTCAATGAGGTAAGCATATGAATATAAAATTCATTTAAAGTAGTTTTCTGTTAAGTGTATATTTATTTACCTATCACATTTTGCTGATTTTCTCAATACTCAAGAGCCATTTTGTCCCCTGTATATAGATTTTGAGATTATTTCTTTGAAATTACATAAAGCTTTTCTGACTGCAAATCAGATGTGAGTAGTTTCTAATGTAGGAAATGGGAAATATGTACCAAGCTGAATGGAAATATTTTGAGTTATATTTTATGCTCTATTCTGTCAATGATGTTCAAATCTGATGGTGTAAAGCATTTTGTTTTCCTGTGTAAGTAACTAAAGCTTAATTTATGTACTCTTAAATACATGCCAATCATTGTACTACACAGAATGGTGTGCTAATGCAATGATCATCTTTCATAGTTGGTGGCAAAAAATTGAAAAATGAGTTTCCTCGCAGATTTACAATATATCCGTACATAGGTTACTTGAGATTTATGGGTGAATATTGAAGAAAAAACTTATTTTAAAGACATGATGAAATTGAACTGTAACTAATAAATGTTATGAAAAAGATCTTGAGGGAGCGAGAGTAAGATTGGCATATGGAATACTAGAGGAATAAAGGGAAAACTGAATGAGGTGATTGAAGAAATTAATAAATATAGATTTGATGTGCAATTTGTAAGTGGCACTAAAGAGAACACAGTTGGGATAGAAGAAACAAATCGAATAGTGAGTATGAGGTCTGGAGTGTTGTATGATGTAAGAGAACAAACTGGTGTAGGTGTGATTTAAAGTGAAAAGATGAACAACTGGATCCACTGTAGTTGTATAAGTGAAAGAATTCTGTGGGTGCATTTAAAACTGAAGTCAGATCATAGTAATTGATTTAGTGTATAATTTTTGTGAGTCTGAATCTTCTAGTAAGAAGGACAACTTCTGAGATGAGATGAAAGCTGTTTTGATCCAGTTTGGTGCTAAAGAGAAAGTTATAATAGCAGGGAATTTCAGCACTAGAGTAGGTGTTCAGAATGAAACTTCTGACAGTGTTCTGAATAAGTTTAATTATCCCAGTGTGAATGGTAATGGTGAAAGATTAATTGACATCTGTATTGAGAATAGGTTGTGTGCATCTGATAAGTTTTCAACCACAAATCTTCTGTGAGATATCAGAACATGAAAACAAAAGGGATTTTGAGACAGAAGTGAAGCAGCTGATGCCACGGTGAGAGAAGGAAGCACAGCTGGAGTCTCAAGGGAAAAGGTTTTTAAAGCTTTAAAATCTTTTCAAAATGGTAGAGATTTGGGAGTAGATGGCATAACTTCTGAGATATGGTAGTGATTGTGTAATTGTTCGGTTAATAAAAATTTACTAGTTGTGCTGGGAATTAGAATTGGTTTTTTAGTATTAAAGAGATTCTGTCATTCTTTTGCATGAGGGAAAAGACCGAATGCGAGAACTATCATGGTGTTAGCCTGCTAAGTGTGTCAAGGAAAGTGTTTGAAAAGGTCATTGTGGATAAGGTACAAGGTCTTTTGTCAGAGAAGGTGTGGGGTGTGCAGAGTGGTTTCATGCCTGGTAAAGGGTTGCACTAACTGAACTTTTGTATTGCATATTGTGATTGAAAAGGATCTGTCCATTAGTAAGAACATTTTTGCTGCCTTTATAGATTTCAAGAAATAGAAACAAATGGGAAGTGAATCCTGGAAGAAATAATTATTTGCAAATATATGAGTGTATTCTTCACAAACACATTTAAGTTTTCTGAAAGATGGCTAAATGGGAAACAATGAAACTGTGTTGTATCTATATACAGTATTGAACTGATTATCCGAACTCCTGAAAACCAGACCTTTTGCATAACATGCCAAAGCTCAGCCTCGTATTTCAGTCATCCCCATCTGACCGTCCATACTCTTTAATCTCCCCATTGTATGTATATTTATGTATTCAAAACAGCATTCTAGAACAATTCAAGATACATTTTCCTTTCTCACTGTTTGAGGCAGACATCCAACTTCACCCTCCTCCCTCCCTATCTTTCCCCCAAAAAAACAGGCGGCAGAAACCCAAAGCCTCTTTCCAGAATAATGGAGACATTATTGTCCGTCAGAGAGTGCGTCGAAGTCGAAGACCGGTTTCCTCAAGGGAAAAGAGAAGCATTTCCCTTTTCAGCTGGTGACGTCGCTATTCTCCCTTGCGCTGGTGACCTCCGCGAACCTGCTTTCGGAACAAAGCCAAAAAAATCTTCAGCACACTATTCGTTGATCATTTGGTGTGTCATCATAGGCTGGTCGGGAATACTTGCAACTTCCCTGTGAAGAGAGTAAGAAAGAGTATAGAGACCCACTTCATTTCGGAAAATTTGTTTCATTGGTCGGTGCTCTGTGGTTCATGTTTATTTCACGGTGCTGCAAAAATCTCACGTGTAATGTCAAAAAGGCCAGGAGATCAGGATGCGGGTGGATGCAAGAGGAAACATCTATCTTTAAGCATCCAAAAAAAGCTTGAACTGTTGAAAAAGCTGGACAGCAGTACATCAGTAAAAAGAGGTTGACCAAAGAATATGGAATTGAAAAATCCACAATTTACAACCTCATAAAACAAAAGGCATCAATATTAAAGTTTTTTGCAGACAGTGATGTGCCTAGTCTAATAAGCCAGCAAAAAACTTTACGTTAATCAAAGAATGTGGATGTAGACAAGGTTTTAATGGAATGGATAAGGCAGCGGCATAGCAAAAGGGTACCTCTGGATCGCTCCATAATCATGGCCCAGGCCAGAATTTTTCACGAGGAACTCTCAATTCAAACATCTTGTGATTATTCAGCGGGGTTGGTTCAGTAAATTTAAGAAGCGTCATGGTTTGCGACTTCTGAATATTTGTGGTGAACAGGCTTCTGCTGACCACAAAAGTGCAGAAATTTTTGTGGAAGAATTTGCAGATATGATTTTGAATGAAAAGTTATCCCCAGAGCAGGTCTGTAATGTGGACGAAACTTCCCTATTTTGGAGATATATCCCGAGGAAAACATTTGTTACAGCAGAAGAGACTGCGCCCTCCGGTGTAAAGGACTCAAAAGAGTGTCTCACAGTTCTTGCATGTGCCAGTGCAGCTGGAACTCACAAATGCAAATTGTTGATCAGAAAAAGTACTAGGCCCAGATGCTTTAAAGGTGTTAAAGTTTTTCCTGCAATTTATAAGGCGAATAAACGGGCCTGGATCACAAGAGAATTTTGCATGGATTGCCTGATGACTGCAAAATTTTACTAACTTTGGACAACTTCCCAGCGCATCCTGATGTGAAGCTTCTCATGAAGGATAATGTATGCGTTGCTTACTTGCCACCTAAATGCACCTCACTTCTTCAGCCAATGGATCAGGGCATATTGCGCTCATTAAAATGCCACTACAAATCCGCTTTTATTCAAAAGTTATTGAATGCATGCAGTAACAGAACTGGTATCAAGCAGTTTCAAAAAGAATTCAGCATTAGAGATGCACTTTTGAATATTGTGAGTTCCTGGAATTCGGTATCTCAAGACATCTTGATGAATGCCTGGCACAATCTTTGGCCATCTACGATCGTACTAGACAAAAAAGAGGTCGAACACAACTTCAGCGGCTTCCGCATTTCGCAGGAAAAGGTAATCCTACAGGATTTATTGCATTATGTAAAAGGATTGTTGTGTGAAGAAGCGAGGCTCTTCGACAAAGAGGCCGTAGAAGAATGTGTGAACATCGACAACAATGCTCCAGTTGCTTTGAAACTCACTGATGGTAAGATAATTCAAATGGTCATGAATCATGAAGAGGACAATGAATCGGATACAAGTGATGAAAGTGACGACGACGACAAAATTTCCATTGAAAGGTGTATACATCTTACTGAAGAATTGATATGAGGGATGGAACCATCAACCTAACATACAGGTAGACTGCGAATGACGTCACAATTTATGGCTCCAACATCAGCAAGGGAATGTCACATGATCTTAGTCAAAAATGTTAAAAGAAAATTCTACAATTTGTAACCAGTGAAAAACGAATTAAATTATTAAGCAGATTCTATGCCTCCGTGGTAATGATTCCAATCTGCAATAAATTTTTATTTTGGTTAGTATGGGCCACCATTCCACCTGAGTTTTCCATATTTGTAGTAATGGTTATCATATACAGGAGGAAATAATCAATATTGAGGTTCAATTCCCAATCTAGAAAATGTGTGCCTATTAAAGTAATAATATAGTCATTCGCATTAAGAAATGAATCCAAGTGTTGTTAATTTTTCACAAATATTCATCGCAATATTCTAATCATGGCCTGTAATAAAGTCTACCTATGCATATAGGTACATACACTGAAAAGCAATTGAATTAGAGACAGCTGGCGTTATGCAAATGTGGCACTGTGGGCGGCCCTGTAAACGGAAACGACATGACGTATGCAGCGATCCGACAATATAAGGAGGGATACGATGGGAATCGGTAAGAGTCGGACGCAATATGGGTAAGATGAAGGATCTAAGCGCATTTGATCGTGGGCAAATGCGCTTAGATCCTTCGTCTTACCCATATTGTAAGACGAAGGATCTAACTTCCAAGATGGAGTGACCCAAGATGAAGGATCTAACTTCCAAGATGGAGTGACCCATTTGTCGGGGCCCGACGAATGGGTCACTCCATCTTGGAAGTCGTGCAGGCACTGGGATTTTCACGAGCCACTGTGTCACGGGTGCACCGTGAGTACGTCAAATCCGGTAAAACCATCCCTGCAAGGGCCAACTGCCGTGGACAACAGCGTGTAGATGAGTGGGGTCATCATCAGCTAGCTCGCATTATAACAGTGGATAGACGGGCCGCAGGGCAAGAAATCACTCTGCAATTTAACGCTATTAACGCTGGTGCACAAAAACGTGTAAGAAGCCACACCATCCAGAACCATCTCCTCGCTATGGGGTACAGAAGCCATCGTCCCACGAGGGTACCGCTGCTGACCGCACATCACAGAGTGCAAAGATTATCATGGGCATGGGAACATCACCATTGGACCCTAGACATGTGGGAAAATGTTGCCTGGACTGATGAGTCAAGATTCACGTTGGTACATGCGGATGGCAGGATACGAGTACGGTGCAAACCATATGCAGCGATGGATCCTTCTTGCCAGTAGAGTACTCTTCAAGATGGTGGGGGTGGCATTCTCGTCTGGGGACTGTTTACATGGACTGAAATGGGACCCCTGGTACATGTGACATCGTCCCTCACAGGTCAATGCTACCGGGATATCCTGGAAGACCATTTGCTCCCGTTTGTGCGTCTTCAACATCCCACTGGGGACCTCATCCTGCAACAAGACAATGCACCCTGCCATCGCTCCCGAATTGTATCCGAATGGTTGGATGAACACTCCATCGACGTGACCTCGCTTCCTTGGCCAGCTAGGTCACCTGACCTCAATCCCATCGAGCACATCTGGGATGTCATCAAGAGAGGTGTTCGAGGCTCTGACCCTCCTCCATCAAATCTTCGTGAACTGTGGGAGCTTGTTCAGGGGTCATGGATCCGTATGGCTTCCTAATGCTTCCAGTGTCTTGTCGAGTCCATGCCAAGATGAATCGCGGCAGTCATCAGGGCGAAAGGTGGTGCTACAGGTTACTAAACAGGTATCTCTAATTCAATTTCTCTTTAGTGTATTTTACAAAAGTAAAGTTACTCTGAGTATGGAAAATGCATTTCCGTATATTTTATGTAATATTTAACAGTATACTTCTGAATTTTTCACATTATTATGTACTGTAGCTCTGTATCATAAATTACACTGGGGAACACAGTTTTCATTGACTTAGATCTGACACTTATTTTTTACTAACTTTTGGGTTGTGAATCCAAATATGACCTCAGTTTTTTTCTACCACATCAGCTTTTTACAATACAGGGTACCCTCCATGTTCCTCAAAAAACATACAAATTTCATACATAGAATGGAAAATAAAGAACAAATAATTTACCTGAATGTACTTTATTTACATCTATTTTGTTCATACAAAGGATATATTGCTACTGTCCGGCAAATTGTGTGCAAGTCGTAGCAGTTGAGATAAAAATTTGTGTTTTTAGCTTTTCCTGGAGTGTTCAATCTGTGGACAATCCTGCCGAATGCTCCAGCAATAGTCAGCCAGCATGTGTTCATCCCATCTACCCTGATACCGTCCTTCCATGACCTTCAAATCTTGGTGGAATCGTTCTCCTTGTTCATCACTGAAGGCACCAAGATTTTCCGGGAATGTATCAAGATGGCTATGCAGAAAATGCACCTTGATGCTCATGTTGCAGCCAAGCATTTTGTAGGAGTCAAAGAGTTTCTGAATAATTTCGGTGTAATTCTTTGCTCATGTATTTCCAATAAAGTCCTTGACAATGGCCTTGAATGATAACCAAGCATTCTTTTTCAGTTCTGACATTGTCCCGATGAAATGTTGATCTTTGGTGAGCTGCCGAATCTGTGGACCATCAAATACACTGGCCTTTATTTTTTTCCAAAGACAGGCTAGGAAATGCTGTAATGAGGTACTTAAAACAGTCTCCTTGAGTTGGCAAAGCTTTAACAAACTGCTTCATGAGACCTAGTTTCATGTGCAGAGGTGGGAATATTATGTTTTTTCTATCAACAAGTGGCTCATGTAGAATGTTTGGATCACCAGGTTTGAGGGAAGATTGTGGAGGCCAATTTCTTTCCACCCAATGCTTCTCACGTGCTCTGCTGTCCCACATGCACAGATAACAGGGATATTTTGTGTATCCGCGTTGCTGACCAAGAAGGAAGCATACCATTTTAAGGTCAACACATATGTCCCAATTGTGTGTGTGATATTGCAACAACTCAATGACTCTCTTTTTATGTCTCTATATTCTTCACAAAGACAAACTGAATGACCAATTGGGACTGACCCAAATAGCTATCGAAGAACATTCGCCATTCAGTTGCTTTATACTTTGCAATTCCCAATTCCTCCATTAAACCTCGTATGCTATGGCAATATACAAAGCCACTATCACTTCTAAAGTACTGCAGAAATTCACTTTCTCTGGTTCAAAAGTACGATACCTTCATTCCTTTTTCAAGCAGGTTTTTCTCACCCAGTCTTGATGCTAGGAGTTCTGAAGCCTTCTTTGACAGTCCCAAATCACGTGCCAAATCACTCAACTCATGTTGATCAAATCCCTTACAAACAGAGTCATCTTCAATTACAAAATCGGCATCACTGTTTTCACACACTTCATCGCCATAATCATGTTCTTCAAGAGAGGATAGTGTAACTAAAACCGGCACTGGGATTTCAGCTGAATGAGGCTGTGGGCGTATAGCTGATGGTAGACTAGGATACTCTGTTACATTTGTTTTTCTTGTTATATCCTGATATTTTCACTATGCAAAAATAAGTCACTTACATGATCTATTGGCTCTCGCCAAATCATAGGTATTCCAAATAGCATCTTATCACGTGTTCCCTTCATCCACATCCGTAAACTCTCCACACACTGCTTGCACACCTTATGAGGGGACCATGACTTATCCTGATCACCTAGTTTAACTGTGAAATATGCAAAATAGGCTTGCTTTACAAATGCACTGATGTTCGCCCTTTGACTGGGAATCGTGAAACTTCCACAGATATAACAAAATGAATCAGGGTTGTTTATGCACTTCCGACGAGAAACAGAAGAGGCAGACATCAAAAATTAAATACGTGTTTATAAAATTAAATTTGCTAAGCAAGTTATGAAAAATAGCTAACAGTGAATTTCCATTTATATAGAGCGGCACACAACCTCTCACCACGCTGTCATGCGTGTAACTGAATAGCCCAGACAACTAACAACCTTTCGCTGGTCCACAAGGTCGTCCTCCACCCCTCCCTCCTCACTCGATGGAGGCACTTTGCTTTCGGCCAATAGGAGAACACTAGTGCTCTCCTCCATCCCGGCTACAGTAATCGTATGCAGATAAGCGGTAGAGAAAAATCCTGATGTGATAGAAGAAAACTAGCTGCCGCTACAAAATCAGCATGCATGTTTCAGTCAAAGGAATTACATGCAGATAAGCGGTAGAGAAAAAACCTGACGTGATAGAAGAAAACTAGCTGCAGTTACAAAATCAGCATGCCTATTTCAGTCAGTCAGCTGAAAAAATTAAGTCAACAAAAAATATGTTCAGAATTGATCCCCATTGTTATTAATGAGAGCACCACTTTACATAAAGCACAAACGTAGCCGGTTCATACAAGAATACACTAAACGAATGACCTCCTTCATCCTAACGACTCATCTTGTAACTCCGAAATGGTTGCAATTAAATTTCTGTAAATGACAATTTCTTAATGAAAATATCCTTAGGTTTATTATTCCTAAAAAACGCACTTGTTACGTACATGATTTACTAAATGGAGATATTTAAAAGTGCCCTGTCAGGTCATAAGAAAGCATTGAAACTGGATAGTGTAATAACAACGCAGTTATTACCCACAAAGACTAAACTGCCATTACAGATCACAACAACCACCGGACTGTTGGGTGTTGCCAATCTCATTTATTCATTCAGCTACAAATTACCCATATCAGAATACAGGAGAATATGACAACAATGTATGACATCTTTCTTTCTTTTTTTTTTTTTTTTTTTTTTTAGACAACTTAGTAGGTGTGCCAATGCACTGAGAAAAACGAGATGGTAATTGTGTTCCAGGTACAGTAACATGACGTTGTTTATCTTTAGTTAGAGAGTTCTGAGGCAGAAGCAACTGATTAGAATCGGGTATAGTAAGCATAGGTGTATCATAGTTTTGAGAGTTCTCCAGGGGAGACGAAACTGGTGGGCACGCAACTACTGTTTTTTTTTTTTTTTTGGCATGGATATAGCTTTTGTTGAACGAATACACTCTGCATTGCGACGAAGAGTGGTGCCATCCTGAGTGGTAACTAAATAGGAGCAAGGGATATCAAGCTTCGCAGATACAGTAGCGGGAATCCAGTTGTGATGCGCCATTTTAATTTTTACGGATTGACCCTGTACCAAGGATGGCACTTCGTTATGAGTACCAGTTGTGGCATTTATACGCTGGTTCTCTCTGGAGATGAGCAGAAGTTGACGCACGAGGCAAACGTGCTAGAGGATGCAACAGGGTCAATGTTCGTGTAGGATGTCCAAATAGACGTTGAACTGGAGAAGGTAAGTCACCACAAGGAGTATTCCTCCAATTCAGTAGTGCCAAGTGCAAGTCAGATTGTTCTAGATGAGTACACTTTAACATTAATTTAGCGATTTACACATACCGTTCCGCCAAATCATTTGACTTGGGATAATGAGGACCGAATCGAATCACAACCACCACCGGACTGTTGGGTGTTGCCAATTTCATTTATTCATCTACAAATTACCCATATGAGAATACAGGAGAATATGACAACTATGTATGACAGATAGCACACAGCCACTGCTGCCTAATGTCACATGATCTGACGACTCTCATGTTGGGACCACGGTGGCTCTGTGGCAGCCAGTGTGCGGTCTATTACTATATATGGTCGAAGGATGGAACAAAAGACATTCTTCACAGAACAGCACATCATGTCTGTTTATAAAATAAAAGAAGTGTTGCTAACAGAACAGCCAAAACATATGAAGCAATTAAAATATATATTTGCAAATCTCACTCATTAAAGATATACATAATCATTCTAGGAAAGTAATTAAAAAAATTTACTATATACATATTTCTTAATTTAGGCTCATTTTCTTTTAGTGTTTTTATTGTTTAGACTTTTCTTTTTTTTTTCTTACAACTTGTTCGCAATTTCGTGAGTTCATCCTTGTGTACAATGCGCGATCTGAAGCAGGGCAGAATCTGGCGCATAGTTACGTGAATGATATAGCTTTTTATTGAAGAAATAACTGCGCCAACTTGAGGGGGGCTGAAAACTGGAAAAACTGGACTGCTGCTGGCCAGGAGCTGTCCGGATAATCGGTTCGATACTGTACCAACTATATGATTTAGAGAAAGGTTATGACCAAATAAACATGATACTTTTCCTTGAATAAAGCTCATGTTGAGAAATGGCTTCCTAGTTTCTTAATTCAATTACTAATCTAAAACAACTATTATGGGAATTTTACTAGGAAATTTTTTCATTTAAATTGTGAATTTTTGGAGAAAACTCTTCTCCTTCAGGCTGTCTTTTTGTTGTCCTTGGACAACAAAAAGACAGCCTGAAGGAGAAGAGTTTTCTCCAAAAATTCACAATTTAAATGAAAAAATTTCCTAGTAAAATTCCCATAATAGTTGTTTTAGATTAGTAAATGATACTTTTGTTTAAGGTCTTGAATAATTATGGTATAGCTGGGAATCTTCTTAAAAGTGTGAAAGCTATGCATGTGAGCAGTAGTGTATGTGTAAGAGTGAAATGGTGCTTCATCAAAATGGCTTTCTATTGGTGCAGGAGTCGGATAAGGTTGTGTAATGTTTATGGATGCATGCATGGTTTATATCTTAGTAGTAGTATCCATGTGTGCTGACTGCTGTATGCTGACAAACACAGCTCTGTTGACAGAGTGCAAATGTGAGTTGCAGAATATGTTAACTCATATGTGTGAAATTTCTATGAAATTCAAACAGTATAAAAAACGTAAAAACCAAAGTTCCAGTTTTGAGTGAGGAGCTGTTAGTACTGAATGCAAGATTGGACTAAATGGTACAGAGATAGACCAGGCAAATGAATTTGTATATTTAGGAAGCATATTTGACTGAGAAAACAGATTAGATTGTGAAATTAGTAGGAGAGGAATTAATCATCGAAAGTCATAGCTGCCTTAGGAGGATTTCACAGAATTTCATGGGTTCTCAAAAAGATTCCAGATGGCTGTGTATGGAAGGGCAGTTGTTCAGACTCTGAAGTATGGCAATGAAACCTAGCTACTGCAGAACAGAGATATGAGCCATTTGTGTTCTGGTGAAATGCATTACTTACAGGGGGATGTGGCAAGACATGTAATCATGTGAGGAATGAAGATGTGTAATGTGAAGCAAAATGCCACTAGTAGGATGGGGACAGATATTCTGAGGTGGTTTGATCATGTTGAAAAAATGAGTGGCAAGATGCTAACTAAGAGAATTTATTCACGACCAGATTCAGGAATGTCTGCATGAAAAATAGATAATGAGTATGAAGTACAAAGCCTTGTTTGAGACATGTGATGGATGTCACTGAAGCTCAAGTTGTGTGCCAAGATTGCTATAAATGAAGGTGTTTCATAAAACACTAAGTTCATTCTAGCTCCAAACTTTTATTTTGGCAGATAAGCTTTTTTTTTTTAAGAGCTAACCTCTGAAACTCTGAGAACAGCTTAGTGATATGTATGCATGAACAAACTATAGTACAACTAATTGCAGAAGATAAATAAAAGGTTCAAATTTATTAAAAGATAATTTTTGTAACATTGTGGTGCTGAAAATTGAAGTTACTGAAATGGCCCAAAACTATTTTTTCAAGGTGTGTAGAAAAATTTGAAGCCATTGAAAAATTGCAGGATGAAATGATATACATACCTACTTCTACATATTTGCCATAGATTATAAGCTTTTGTAATTTTTACTATGCTCTACACATCATTCCTGTACATCTGTGCTTTTGTCGGAGCTGCTAAAATGTTGGCTTAAAAATCCAGAAATGTTCTCATTATATTAACTCTCGTTTTTAAGAACATTTAATTCCTCCAGTTTTGAATGTATTAATTATGTGATTTTCCCTTTATTCTGTGGTCACCAAACCCTGGGGGATGGGGGGCTTGACTGTTGAAGAACAAAACAAGGAAGTTCAGTAGTTTCAAATCAGCAATTCAGATTCACTCATTGACATTAATTTCAGTGCTTCCTATTGGATATTGCAGCAAAAACTCAAATTCTTGGTCCAGAAGTTTGATGTTTGTTTCTTGCTTCTGATGCAATTACAAGAAATAACTGTAGTCAGCTGCCAACTGCATGAGTACCTGAAAAGTGTGAATTACTAGTTTCATTCCACACACTCAAAAAGACTGTAGAAGCAATTTCTCTACTTCTGATGATTCCAGTATTGTCATAAGAAGGGAATAAAGCAATATTAGAAAATCTGTCACAGTAGTATAGCCATCACCACTAAATTTCTTCTATTTTCTTTTTCATATTCTATGCATCTGTATGTGCAGTATTATTTTTCAACAAAAATTAATCAGATATAGTCTTCTATCCTAGGGTCCATTTGAGGGAAGAAAATATGCCAATAGCACTATGATTGGAACTGGGTTAACTCCTGAAGGAATAGAAACAAATGATGTAGTGTATGAACTGATGAATGAGATGGGTTGGAGAAAAGAACCAGTAGACTTAAATAAATGGTAAAGTTTTTCAATAAGCAAACTTGTTATCCCCCATTGTTATGCTATATTTTGATTTAGTTTCATGTGGTGTTTTTTAATTGTATGCATTCTTAAGTGTTAAATGTTGAAGCTTTTAAAGATCCAGCTGTTATTTCATATGAACTTTAAAATTATAGTGACTAGTTAATTTTGGGAGGGAGGGGGCTTTTTTAGAAGTAAATTTCTTCTTTCATTTCAATTGTCAAAATTTTTTTGATTTAGAACCTGTTGGGTAAACAATGTTGGGCCACTGTAGAAGACTGGTAGATAACAGAGCACATATAAAAATGAAACTTTCCTTTACTCTGCAAAGTAGTCCCTATGTGTGACCACAACCTTTTTCTAGCAGGAAACTAGCATGTAGATGACTCGATGGTATGCAAAAAAGGAATCCAGTATACTTCAAACTTGTTGTTTCAGTTTGTTTTAGAACTCCTGTCCTAGGAGGTGGTTGTCCAATGCATGAAAAAGGTGGTAATTCGAGGGAGAGATGTCTAGGAAATCTGTTGGGTGACACAACATTTCCCAGCCAAGTTACTTGCTTTATGGTGTCCAGAGTCATGTTTGCTACATGGGTTCTGGCATTTTCCTGCAGATTAAATGCAGGATCCTTGCAAATCAGTGCATCTTGAACCCATTGCCTCTGGCAGGAGTACAGGCCTGCTGTAATGGTTTCTCCACATCGGAGAAGCTCATAATGCATTATTCCCTTGAGAGTCCACCACGCACACATCAAAACCTTATGTAGGTGCAGAGATGACTTTCTGGTATGCAGTATCAGTTCATTTCATGGCAACCAGTGTCAGATATGTTTTAGAGTATGTTATTGAGCCCACTTCTCATAGCAAGCGAGCACACAGTTGAGAAAGAGATCCTTGGGCTGACATCAGAGCAACAACAGGCATACAGCTAACTGCTGCTCCTTGTCATCTGAAAAATTATGTGGGACCCAGGAACTTAGTCTGTATAACTTTCCTATGGTATGTAAACATAAGCAAATGGTTTCAGCACTTACACTAAACCTTGTGGAAAGCTAGTGATACATTTGATTGGTGTCTTCCTCAATGGCAGTACACAGCTGGTCATCATCAAGCTTCTGCGGTTGCTCACTGTGTGATGAATCGTCTAATGATTCATTACCATAATGAAATCTCTGTAACCACTTTCCAGTGGTTCTCTCATTTATGATGCCAGCCCTAAATGCTGTGCATATCCATTTCATTGCTTGTGCTATATTTGTACCCAGTTTGTACTTGTTGTAGAGCACACATCCCCATACTACCATCTTCAAAGGCTTCATTTTGCAGTTTTCACAGAAATGTTGAGCCACAGTAGACACATGCCACATACCATATTAACGACCCATCTTCTATCCTTGCAGCATTGTGGAACAGTAGCTCCTCCCATGCCTCATTTTGCACATATGTCACATTCTCTGTTTGCATGCTAAAAACTGCACAAACTTTTTGGTTACCCAATAGTTCATCATCAGGACTACATCACCAGAGTAGTTATTGTCATTAATTTGGAAATGTCAAACCATTATAGTCCCTCCGCATGGTAACTTTTCTTCTCACTTTTTCTATCACTTCAAGCTTCCTCTTTACTCATCACACTGAGTGGAAGCTTGAAGAATTGATAAAAATAGAAGAGCTATTATGCTTAAACTACTGTAATGGTTATGCACTTCCAACTGAATGGCAACATCTACTCTGATGACATAGTACTGATAATGAACTGGGTTCTAGTTCAGATATTTGACAACTGAAATGAAAGAAGTAGTTTACCTCTAAAAAAAATTTGTAAAACTAACTAGCTACTACACTGACGGAAAAAAATCCCAACACCAAGAAGGGGTTGTGTTAGATAAACGGCAGTTGGTAGGCGGTGAGAGTACATCTGTAAGATGACGTCTATGCAAATTTTGCATGTTCCATGTGGCGCTTGTAGCGCCCCTCAGAACATGCAAAGCAGGTTTGCTGTAAATACGCGCTGTAACGTTCGTGAGCGTTAGTTATCGTTGAGATTCGACGTAGTGTGTTGATGTTAGTCAAGAATGCCTTTAAGAAGACGAAGAAGCCATTATCAACAGCTCACGGAGTTTGAATGAGGTCGTGTAATAGGGCTACGAGAAGGTGGATTTTCTTTCCGCAATATTGCAGAACGGCTTGGCAGGAATGTAGCCACTGTGCATGATTGTTGGCAGCGGTGGTCAAGGGAAGGTACTGCCTCAAGAAGACCGGGTTCCGGCCAGCCACGTGGCACTACTGAGAGGGAAGGCTGTCGTGTATGGCCGTGGCGCATCGTACCGCGTCTGCGGCAGCAATTCGAGCTGCAGTTGCCACCACAGTGACACAACGAACTGTTACAAACCGGTTACTTGAAGGACAGCTCCGAGCCAGACGCCCTGTAGCGTGCATTCCACTTACTTCAAACCACTGCCATTTGTGACGTCAGTGGTGTCAAGCTAGAGCTCATTGGAGGACGGAGTGGAGATCTGTTGTGTTTTCTGATGAAAGCCGGTTCTGCCTGGGTGCCAGTGATGGCCGTGTGTTGGTTAGAAGGAGGCCAGGTGAGTGCCTGCAACCAACCTGTCTGTGGCCAAGACACACTGGACCTACACCTGGAGTTATGGTCTGGGGAGCAATTTCCTATGACAGCAGGAGCACTCTCGTGGTTATCCCACGCACCCTGACAGCACAGTTGTACGTCGGTCTGGTGATTCAACCTGTTGTGCTGCCATTCATGAACAGCATTCCAGGGGTGTTTTCCAACAGGATAACGCTTGCCCGCATGCCGCTGTTGTAACCCAACATGCTCTACAGAGTGTCGACATGTTGCCGTGGCCTGCTAGATCACCAGATCTTTCTCCAATCGAGCACGTATGGGACATCATTGGACGACAACTCCAGCATCACCCCCAACCAGCATTAACCGTCCCTGTATTGACCGACCAAGTGCAACAGGCATGGAACTCCATCCCACAAACTGACATCCAGAACCTGTACGACACAATGAATGAACGTTTGCATGCTTGCATTCAACATTCTGGCAGTTACACCAGTTATTAATGTACCAGCATTTCACATTTAAAATGGCTCTTCTCGCGCTTTCATTAAGCTGTGATCTTGAAACCTTAATCGATTGAATATGTTACTTATACAAATGTATTGCCGCCATTTCATTCCTTAACAACTATTTTTTCGTGGTGTTGAGATTTTTTTTTTCCGTCAGTGTACAATTCGAAAAGTTAAAGGTGTCAGGACTTCATTTATTAATAACTTTAGTTTATTTAAGGAAGGATAAAAAGTATATATATAGTCCAGGGTTTACTTGACAAAGATGGCCAGCTTTTGATTCTGGGCAGTAAGGTATTAGATAGATGAAGTGAATGTTTCAACATCCTGTAATAGTGAAAATCCATGGACTAGTGGACAAGTTGCTAATGATGACAGTGATTCCTAAGAATATTGGATGGCCATAGATGCCTAAGAAGATTGGATGGCCATAGATGTTCATTAAGTAGGAGATCATATTTTGCTCTTGAAATGGGAGAGAGCTGCAGATTACAATGTAATTTGCTAAAAATTGCTGTAGCATGACAAAATGATTTGTGTATTGTGGTTACATAGAATCGCACCAAGGTATGAAAAACTGGTTTGATTCCTGATGATTGACTGCAGTCAGGCACTATGCGAATTTACAAGAAAGGTAATAAAAAAGAAGGACTGGGGTAACAACAGTGGCATTTCCTCAGAGTTTCTTGCAAAGTTTATATAAGTATATTGCATCAGAAGTCCTTCATCCAACTGATTTTAACCATCTGAAGATTTAGGTGGTGGAAAGCCAGTTGAGTGAAGTATGTAGGATAGGAAGGTAGGGATGACAGGTTATCATATTTGTACTCAGGCAGCCTCTGTAAAGTTTCTTTAGGAGAAGTAGGATTTATATACTGTGTTTATTGACTTCAAAAAGGTTTTTGACTTTGTGCCTAGGAACAAGATGTTCATCATGTTAAAAAGTTATATGAAATGAAAGGCAAGTTGTGTTGAAGTCAGTCACAAGCCTTTACATCAGAAATCTTAAAACGGTTACAATGGAGGGAAAATTTTACTAGTGCTTTGAGATTTACTATGGGGTATGGCAGGAATAAAAGTAAGCTGCTCCATTTTTGTTTTTAGTGTCAACATAATCAACCATTCAAAATCCACTGCTAGATGGAACGTCTCCCCAAGTGCCATATCTCACACGGACATGTTCTAGGTCTTTGTCTATCCGTTGGTATCCAGTCTAGTATTTCCATTGTCCAGTGGTGGTCAGTTGTTTTAGCAATATGTCCAGCCCATTGCCACTTGATGGTATTTACTTTGATAATGTATTATCAACTCTTGTCATTTTCCTGATCCATGAGTTCCTTTTCCTACCTTTCTTGGTTACACCATGTATGTGTGTCTCTTTAAGTTGTCGGCAGTCTTTCTATATATTAGAACAGAAAATAACTTAGTAATGGATGTTAAAGTAGATAGTTCTAATATTAGTGGTTTACTGTATGCTGATGAGATGACTTCATGCTGAATTTATAAGAGCATTAACAAGAAAGCTTGGAAAGGAATTCAACAACATACTCAGCAAAGTAGTGTAAGTGTCTTAATGTATATGATTTTCACTAAGAAAGAGACTAAAGAACAAAACTAGTTATGTACATACAATGCAACATACAGAGATTTGCCTCTTTTATCACAGGCAGAGTTAGATTTCAAAGAATACTAGGGGATGCTGAAAAGTTCTCAGCCTAACTCACTTCCTGTAATTGTAGCATTATTTTGTCACTGCAGCTCAAAAGAGTGTTCTTTTGTATTGTAAGGTGCCAATTTTCAGCCTAATAGCTCTTCTTTTTTTTTTTTTTTTTGCAGATGTTTGACGTCTTGAACTGAATCATGTCAATGCGAAGTGTTGTGAAACTACAAGTTGTCATGAAATTTCTGTTCCTGCAGAAGAAAACTGCAAAGGATATTTATGAGTGTGTGACACAAACATTAAGTGACAAGTACCCCTTCATATTTCACTGTGAAGAAATGGTGTGCCAACTTTCAACATGGAGACTTTGAGACCGAAGGTGCAGCAAGATCTAGTAGGCCTTCAACAGTGGCAACACCTGAAATTGTTGATCATGTTCATGACTTGATCTTGTCAGATCAGCGAATCTCAGCTAAAACAATAGCTAGGACACAGGAGATATCCAGGGAACATGTTGGGTTCATAATTCATGAGCACTTGGATGTGCAGAAGATGTCAGCAAAGTGGGTGCCCAAATGTTTGAATGCCGATGAGAAATTAAAACGAGTGGACACTTCCAAATCAAATTTGCAGCATTTTGAGTGATCTGGTGATAATTTTTTGCAGTGACTTGTCACTGTTGATGAAACATGGTTACATAACTACAATCTAGAGATAAAACAACAGTCCCTGCAGTGGCGGCACTCGGGTTCTCCACGACCAAAGAAATTCAAGACTCAAAGGTCTGCAGGAAAGGTCATGGCAATGGTTTTTTGGGATTTGGAAGGCGTTTTACTGATTGACTATCTCCCAAAAGGCCAAACAATAAATGCTGAATAGTGTTCCGACTTGCTGTGCCAAATAAAGGAGGCATTGAAGAAAAAAAGGCTAGGAAAACTGTGGAAAGGTGTTATCTTTTTCCAGGACAATGTGCCGGCTCACAAGGTTGGCAAGACAATGGATGTTTTGAGGGATCTGGGGTTTAAGTGCATAGACTATTCACTCTACTCCCCAGAGCTTGCTCCATTAGACTATTTCCTGTTCCCAAACCTTAAAAAAAAGTTTGAAAGGGAAGCATTTTTTGAATGATTCGGAGGTGATAGCAGCAGCAGAGCAGTATGAGTAATCAGACTTCAGAAATTTTTTTTGAAGGGTTAAAGAAATTCTAAAAACGCTGTGCCAAATGTGTTGAACTTTGGGGTGAATATGTGGAATAGTCTGTAAGTTTCATGGCTCTAGCCCATTTCCTTCTTGGTGAGGCCGATAACTTATCAGCATCACCTCGTAAAGAGCTCTTTTTAGGAGGTTAAAACCTGCTGACATGGGAATGATAAGAGGAGTATTTGGAGGAAGTTGGCAGAATCAGTACAGAACAGAGGTACTAACTCAAACACCAGAATTGCTAAGTATTTCTTGTAGAAGAGTTAATAAGAACATAGTTAAGTTTCCATTGCATGGAAGATAAAAGGTTCCTGAAATAGATGTTCTAATTTTAGGCATTAGGCTGAGAGCAAAGAGTGTTTGTAGAACTATGCACAATGAAGGTGTAAAATTAGTTTTTAATTATACAGTTAGCACTATGTCAGAGGCAGAAAATGCTGCTGCAGGTTGAAAGATATGAAACACATTTGTTGCAAACCAATATTATTTTTTTTTACTCTTCTGTGGTCAGTTCCAATAACTTGCCTGAACACCAGATTTCTGTGCAGATATTAGATGATGAAAAAAGCCATGAATATCATCTGAACATGTGGAGGTTTATTTACGGTGAGCATTCCTAAGGTGTCTGTAGTGGCTTGTTTGACTAGATACATGTCTTTTCTTCTTTCCTTTAGGGTACAAGCTGTTAATGGTGTATTTGTACCTTGCTCAATGATTTATTCAATCATATCTACTATATTATTTTCTTTACTATTCATATTAATAGAGCCTTGTTGGGAGCTGTTTATAATGGTATTTGACTTGCATTGTTAGAGAAGAATTTCCATGAATTAAACCACAAAAAATACAAAAATCAGTATTCAATGCAATTTACATATTGTGATTATTGAAGTATGTAGGATTCTTTTATGAGCATGTTAAAGTAAATGAAAGTAAAAGAGACAAACTAAAATAAAAGATAAACTGAGTAGATTTTGTTTAAATTAATAAGAACTAGCTGTTGGCTTATGCAAATTACACACGGTGACTGCATCTTTGTGTGTGTGTGTGTGTGTGTGTGTGTGTGTACTATGCATTATTCCTCCTCGTTTTTTAAGTATTACAAATTTACTTTCCATTGTTTAAAAAGTGTATTTAGGGTTGGGGTGAGGTAAGTTCAGACGAAGAGCATTCCTAGAATGATTAAATCAGCACTGCCACCACAACCTAAACCAGAAAATTATTTTCTAAAATTGCAAAGAACTTCAAGACCCTTTAAGATTTATAATTTATCAAACAATTATGCATAAGTAATAAGGATCAGAGCTCAAAAAGACTTCAATGTATTCAAATACAAAAAATGTATTACTTTATATTAGAGACAATCCAGGAATAAACATTACAGAAGCTAATAAAACACAGCCATTAATTTTCCTTGAACTCAAAGAATATAAAGAAAAAATGACTGAAGCTACAAAACAAACTTAGACACAAAGATAATTGAAGCAGGTTCTCCCCATAAACTTATTAAACAATACCGTAGAGCCTTGTTTATGCATTTCTCACTTATACATCCCAACAAAAACGCAAGTGTTGGAAAAGTTCTGTCTGGCAGTGATGGGTCACTACTGGCTGAAATCTGTCACTCATGGTATGGTAGCGATGTATTGGTGGCAGCATCATCAGTTGGCAGCCATTGATGGCCCTTCTACATCACAGTGAATTATGGGCCTCCAAGCAAGGGCCATGAGTGGCTCATAGCTGGCAACTAAAGCAGCCCCAACAAAAGGTCGAAGCAGTGGAACTGCGCATGCGCCAAAGCTACATGTGCACAGTCTCTCGTGGTACCAGTTAGTTGAAGACAGCACCACCATCGTGCTATTTC